>CM076583.1:911057237-911762897 GCA_034641835.2 Pinus albicaulis | reverse complement strand
TTATTAGCCCTGTACCTTTCAAGGAATTTATCAAACGTTTCTGATAATTCAATTAATTGATCATACAAAATGTCATACATTGCATCTCTGTCCATGTTTGGATTCATGCTTGTGCAAAGAAGGCTACTATCTCTTCTTGACCAGTTCAGTGTTCTTCACCAGTGGAGTCATTTGGTCTTTGGATCATAGGGAGTGTGGAGTCGCCAGGTGGATGAATATGACTGTTTGGAACTGGATGTTGTCCACCATCAGCAATGAAAAGCCAATCTAGAGACAAAGTAGTTCTTCCCCAGTGGAGTCGCCATTATGTTTGGGTTCCCATGTTTTGGCCAGATTGGAAAGACCAAAAGATGAGACAACATCAAAACCACTTTGGGGCCCTAAGATCTAGCCCTCCCGGACCCGGAGAGGGATCTCTCCAAATAGAGCAAAGAATGATATATCTTTGAAGCTCGAATTGAGATATTAGGCTAGTTATGAAGCACAGAGGGGGGTTTCAAATAATTTGGTTGAAGTGTTGCTGGGTTGAGTCATGAGATCATAGACTGAGAAAGAAATGAGAAAGAAGGAACAAAGCAGCAGGATGTTTCAGCAGAGATGATTGGCCAAGACCGTGCCATCCATTGGGCTATGGAGTCATGAAAGGAAATTACTTCCATCCACTAGCCAAGGCTTTCAAAGGGCAAGTCATCTACACTAAAGGATCTTTTTAGATAGATGATGGGATGGAACATTAAGGAGGAAAGTGAAAGAAGGAAAGCAACCAATTTTCCGTCTATAGATTAGTTGATTAGGCTCGAGGTCATTTAACTCAGACCAGTTGACATACTCAAAGGCTGCTTCTCAAAGAGACAAAGGGGTAGCTTATAGATCGTACTCGGTAGGTCATTTAACCTGTGTCCGTTTAGAACTCCAAGGGAAAACAAAGATAAGATAAACGAAGTGGATCTTAGAAAGGTAAGCTGGTCGTGCAAGGATCCTAGTGGACAGGGCTTACTCTTATCCCCAGAGCTCCCAAACTTTCCAGCTTAAAACCCCTCAAGAACATCTAAGAACAGCTTCAATCAATTCATACATCAGCCAGCAGGCAATAACATCCACTGCGCTGGTTAAATCAACTGAAAACAACTCTCAGATAACACATCTAGCGGAAAAAATAAAGGTAGGGAGAGCAGACAGCATAGGGCACCTAACAAAGGGTGAATCCTATACCATTATTCTGATGCCTACCAGAAGAATAATGAAACAATGCGAAAATGTGATAAACATAGTAAGAAACACATCACCAATAGTAATAGACTAGGATCCTGTGACATGTGCTTTGATTAATTGATGCAAAACCAGTCATGTACAATAAGCTCAATGGATGTTACAGTCCAGACTTCTCCTCCTAGCCTATTACATACAACTACTCTGCTACTCCCTCCCACGACTGTTCTAACAATCAAATGAATCCCTCTAACAGCAAAACTACGTAGCAACTGAACAACAACCTTTACAATGTGTTCTCAGGGATTTCTTATAGGAGAAGAGGAAGAGACAGAGGTAGATGAAAAATTAAATTGATCTCATTAAAATAGAATCGGTGGAAGTGTCCACGCCCATACTGCTTAATGGAAAAATGCAGCACTGTAGGTACTCTGTAATCCGGTTCGGAGATCTCTGTTAGGTCAGATTTTGACCTCGGATATTTCTTTGGAGTCCTTTCTGGTGTCTGGAGCTCTGCGCTAGCCTTCTGAATAAATGAACTGGTGAAAGATCTGCAACTTCTCCATACCTCCATAACTGCTGACCAACAGTCTTTAATGAAGCTCTGTCAGGGCAATTAATCATTCCAGGGCTCGAGGGGGCATGGAGATTTCTTTGTAGGTGGGTGACCTTCTGGAGAAGAGTACTTCTGTTGATACTTAAACATGGATAAGACTCTTTGCGTGGTTAAGTCTTCAAACTACGCTTGAATCCTTTGAATCCGGGATTAGACGTTAATTAAATCAATAATGTGCATTAATCCCTTTGAATATCTTCTGCCGACTTGCTGTCAATGCCGAAAATACCTCTCTGAGCTGTCTGCACAATTTTAAATAAACTTATTACAGGGTCCGGGCATTGGTGGAGAAATGCAGTGGAGGCGGAGGAATGGTGGCGGAATGGTGAAAACAGCGGAGATGCAAACAGAGGGGTGAATCTTAAGAACAATACGTTTGGTGGTAGAGTACAGTGGAGACTGTGGGATCATGGTCTGGGGATGAAGATCGACGGTGGAGATTGGCCGGCGTAGCAATACATGAAACAAACAAAAACAAACAAAATGCATGAAATGCGGCGGAGACGAATGTAAGAGTGGGACCCAGCGGAGGCGGAGGGCGATTGAACTAAAACCGTTAGATCTTAAACCCAACGGATGGTGGAGATGTAATCGGAGGCTTACAATTGGAGGACGAGAGACAGGACTTGCGATTGCGATCGGAGGGGCGATGCGATTGAGCGCTGGCCGTCAGATCGTGAAACAGATGGACGGTTAGGATCGAATTGGGAGAAAGCGGGGAAGGCTTGCGGTTGCGATCGGGAAGGGGTCTGCGATTGAGCGCTGACCGTAGATCTGGGAGGAAATGGACGGCGGAGATTTAATCGCGGGGGAGATGGAAGAACATCCGATCAGTGATCGGGCGGACTTGCGATTGTGCGATAGCCGTTGATCTGCGGAAGGATGAACGGTCAGGATTCAATCAGAGGATGGAGGGAAGAGCGTGCGATCGGAGGAAAATGGAAGTGCGGCCGTCGGATCAGCAGGGGAGTGGACGGCCCAAATTGAATCGGGAGATCACAATCGGGGGTCGGACGAAACGGTTTGCGATTGCGATCAGAAGGGGACTTGCGATTGAGCGCCGACCGTTAGATCTGAAGGCCAGATCAACGGTTGACAATCCATCGGAGGAGAAAATAGAAAGCGAGAAGGGAAAGAAGCGATTAGCGCTGGGATGCTGGATCGGCTGGGAGATGGATGGCCAGGATATGATCAGAGGATCACAATCGGAGCACAATGCGATCAATCGGGGGGTGTCACTTGAGTGTTCCAATTGCGATTGATGGGGGGTTTGCGATTGGCGCTCTGCCGTCAGATCTCGTGATAGATCGACGGCCCAAAACGCGTCGCGAGACTTATTATAATAGAACAATCGCATCGGCTATTTTCAATATTACACAGGGTTTTCGCACCTGCCCGGCTTCCGATTGCGATTGGCGCTTGGGACTTAAGCGCTTGGTCCCAGCGCCGGGTCATATGTGGGGAAGTGGTTAGAAGGGGCTAGGCCTTATAATAAGGTCGGAAGAGGGTTTTCTAGCCCATTTTAATGGATTTTAGGGCTGGGGAAGGGGAACGATAGAGAAATAAAGAGGGAAGAAGGGAAAACAAAGGGTAGGGGAAGAAATTAAAGGGGGATTTTGGGGGGATTTGAGGGGTAAAGGGGAATAGAAGGGGAAGACAAGGGGGATGAAATAAAAGGGAAAAAGGGGGCCTTGGGCATTTCTTCATCAGCAGAGAGGCTTTAAAAGGGGAATCAGTAGAGGGGAAACTATCAAAGGATAAAAGACACATGGAGGCTTCAACGAGACTATGTTTTCAGAGGAAATGCAATCCTTGAAGACTCAAAAACAATTTAGCCCCCTATTTTCTTGTCAAAAATTTCATAGGGGGGCTAACAGTATGAACAATTGTTTCTTTGCCCATCAAATAGTGTTTCCATTTTTTGATAATTTGTACTAATGCATTCAACTCTTTATCATATGTAGGATAATTCACAACAGCACCATTAAATGTCTCAGAATGAAATGCAACAGGCTTACCATGCTATAAGAGAACTGCACCCATGGCGTAATCACTAGCATCTGTCTAAATCTCGAATGGCTGTCTCAAGTCTGGTAATGCAAGGACTGGAGCTGAACTTATCTTCTCTTTCAAAGACTCAAAATATTTCTGTTGCTTTCCTCCCCATTGGAAAGCACGCTTCACACTAGTCACTGCATGCATAGGAGTTGTTATGGCAGAGAAGTTAGAATTAAACTTCCTCCAATACTGAGCTGCACCCAAAAAAATTCTTACCTCTGTAATGGATTTGGGAGTAGGCCAATTCACAATGGCTTCTATTTTTGAAGGATCAATTCTCAAAGCACCTCCTCCTACTATGTGTCCCAAATACCAAATAAGTCTTTCCAAATTCACACTTTGACATTTTAAGAAATAATTTAATTTTCTTCAAAATATCAAGTACTTTCTTAACATGCATGACATGCTCTTCTCTAGTCTTGTTGAAAATTAAGATGTCATATAAGTAGAAAATAACTAAATCATCAAGAAAAGGACTTAAGACATCATCCATTACCTGCATGAAAGTTGCAGGTGCATTGCATAAACCAAATGGCATAACAAGCCACTCAAAGAGTCCCTGTTTGGTTTTAAATGATGTCTTCCAAATGTCACTTTCTGCAATTCTAACTTGATGATAACCACTATGTAAGTCTAACTTAGTGAAATATTTAGCATCTTTCAGCTGATCCAACAATTCATCTATCCTTGGAAGTGGGTAACGATTCTTTACCATTATTTTTTTCAATGCCATGAAGTCCACACACATGCACCAAGTTCCATATTTCTTTGGAATCAACACTATCAGTGACCCGCATGGTGAAGTGCTTGGTCTTATGAATCCTTTGTCCAACAAGTCTTTAATTTTCCTCTTAATTTCAGCATTCTCCATGATATACAAGCGGTACATGCCGATGTTAGGAAGAGGACAATCTTGATGTAAATGGATTTCATGTTGAATCTCCCTTTTAGGAGGTAAACCTATCGGTTCCTTAAACATCTCATGACATGCATCAACTACATCATATAAATCTGATTTAAGCTTGGAATGACAATTTTCAAATGACTCATGATTCATATCAACCTTGGGCTTAACCATAAGAAGTACAAAACTCTTGATAGAATTTACTAGCCTTTTTACCTGTCCCGCATTTACCATCGCTATATTTTCCTTCTTGCGATGTGCTCTGACAATGAACTCTTTTCCATATTTAAAGAGATTATACTTATTTTCATGGCGATGGAACATTGATTTTCAGTCAAATAAGTAAGGACTTCCCAAAACAATTCCTGATATATCAAGCGGCACCACATCAAGTTCAACTGTGTCAATAAAGTGTGCAGTAATGGCGAATCACAATAAGCACTTTCTTGAGACTTGTAAGTTTGTATCCTTGCATATCTACCCAAGTGGATAAGGCTTTGGATGTGGAATGGTCTCAATTTTAAGCTTTTTGACCAAGTCTTCTGATATGAGATTTTCTTGTGACCCACTGTCAAACAGTGTGTCAATTTTGGTATGTTTTGAGACTACCCTCACATGGAACAATTCAATTCTTTCTTCCTCATTAGGAGCTTGTACATGACAGTTTGAAGTACTAGTGCTTGGCTTAGTTTCAGTTTCCTTTCCCTTCATACTTTTCAAACCCATGGCTGCAATTTTGGTTTCTTCACCTGAATCATCACCTAAATCTTGAGGTGTAGTTGTATTAGCTACAGTTTTCTCCTTTCCTTTGTTTTTGTTAAACTGAGTTCTTTTTTAAGGATGTAATTTCTGACGGTTTTTCTCTTCATGACCCTCTCTTGAACAATGTTTACATATAACTTTTCCACCCTCTTATTTGATAGATGCATTCTTTTTTCCTTTTCCCTTAAAGGTTTTATCTTTGTTCTTCCCTTTGAAAGGCTTGTTTCTACCCTCATCAAAAGTGTTTTTCCCTCTAGCCTCTAAATGCATAGCTTGTACACAAACTTCATCTAGACTAGTAGGATTGAACATAAGGATAGTATGTTTAAAGTAACTGTGCAAACCACCTATATATTTCAGCAAAGTATCTTGACTTTGTAAGTCTACCCCTAATAAGAGTGCTCTTCTCCTAAACTCTTGGGTATAGTCTTGTACATTTTGTCCCTTAAGCTGTCTAAAGTTTTGCCAATTCATTATAGCCTTTTGTAAATGAGCTAATGGATAAAATTGCTTCTTGATTGCAGTAATAAATTCAGCCCACGATAAAGTAATCATACCATGTTTTTCAATTTCATCCTTGGTCTTGGCTTCCCACCATACCAATGCTTCTCCATCCATTCTCAGCGAGGCTAACTATATCTTGATGTTGTCATCATGAAGGTTTTGAATCCTTAAATAAACTTCCAATTATCTGATCCAATTGTCAAGTTTCTCTGCATTGACTTCACCGTTAAACATAGGCAATTAAAATTTGACATTAAGCTTTAAAAATGGACTTTTACCAGTGGTTTTAGACTTGTGAAACTGATTTACCGAAGTCAAGGAAGACGATGTAGAGGAAGAGGATGAAGATGGGGATGGTGGATCACCATTTCCTCCATGTCCTTTCTTTGACTTATCATCACTCTTCTCTCCTCTTGAGGAACCCTCTCCTTCTTTTTGGTTCTTAGACCCTTCTCCAACAAGCCTATCATTTATTTCTTGGTAGAGGATCCTCACCATCTCAGTCATATCCAAGAAAGCTTTCCGGAATACCCATTCTTCTTCCTTAGGATCCATCTCTTCAGGAGCTTCTCCTTCTCTTGAAGACATGCTTGAAGCTGCTTCTATGGCTCTTGGAGGTGGTTCTCTGACCCTTCTTGGTTGTGGATTATTTTGTGCACTAACCAAGTTTCCTTCACCTCTCTTGAGTTTAAGCCTAGTAAGCATCAAAACTTGCAAACAAATAACTTTATCTTTGCACAAAACAAATGCTAAGTAAAAAATATAGCTTCTAAGGCTCTAATCCTGAGCTCTAATACCAACTGATATGAAAATGAAAGTATTTTTTCTGTAGTTCAAAGTATTCATTTCCATTAAATTAAGTGTGCAAAGTGTTTGAATAGTATTGCAAGTGAAACAAAGTGTTTTTGATAATTGTTTGTGAATTTTGGTGTGAGGGAGTGTTTTTTAAATTTACTATTTAACAAATTTAATTTGAATAAAACATCAAAATAGCTTCACCATAAACACACAGTAACATGATCAGGAATTTCACCCCTCCTGGGCTACATCTGTCGGGTCCAAGGCTCCCGATGGGCATGTCCTTGATATAGTATAATGCACAAATTGGTAATACAGTGAGAAAAAGGCCTAAAAAGAGAAAACCAGCTATGAAAATGAATTTAGAATGCAGAAATAAGCTAAGATTGACTTTTATTTCACCTAAAATAGTGAAGCGTAGCCCAATGCAGCTCCATTTCCCTCAAGGCCCTGATGGCTCTCTAAGCTTCTCTGAAGAAAAAATGGATGAACGACACCTCTGTTAGCTCTAAAACCTATTCCAATGGCTCCATAATGCTGAGAATAGTCGAAATTGACTAAAATTTCACCCAAAAAGGTTCAGTAATGGAGAAGTTATGACCAAAACAAGATTTGTCCAGTTTGGCCTTAAAAAACTCCACCAAAATTGGCAAACTGGAGTTAACTCCGAAATTTTTGGCAAATACCGCTGAATTTGGAGGCGTGCTCCAAAATATCCACGTAGTTAATATGGTATTAAATTTTAGTTTTTGGGCGGTCACATGTAAACCGCACCCGTCGGCAGTTTAAACGTTGTTAGTCATCAGTATTTTTCACTTGTTAGTGATGACTAGTTCTCACAGCCAAGTTTTCCAACAGCCGATCTAAAAATTTGTCAAATTTTCCAGCTGGGAAAACACCCATAAGACTTTTTCACCCTCCTACCTTTTCAGTCCGCCCATGACGAGATGAGACCTCATTATCAAATCCTACCTAGCCTCAGCCATACTAGTCTACCCATTAGCTCTAAAGAGACAGTCCAAATCTATTCAAATAGTTTCCCCTAAGTTAGGAAGTGGCGCTTTAAGGCATTTCCCCCTTGGAAAACTACCCAAGAGCCAAAAACCTCCATCTGCTACAAACCAGTCATAACAGACCTCCCACTCTGCTAATAAAGTTGGTTATAGTCCTAGGTCGCGCCACTAATACACCCTTAAGTCTCAGCAATCCATAGACCATAAGTCAAGCTGAGTTTAGGAGTTTTTACAGTGTTTGATAGATCTTTCAAGGACAGAAACATACCAGCATCTCAGAAGACAAATTTTTGGCTCCACATGAGAAGACAACTGCTTCTCAATATGATCCTGAGCCTGAGATACAGTACAAAGCAAAGAGTTTTTCGTCAAGCTCTTGCGACCTCATTCAAAGCCTGAAAGGGCTGTAAAAGGAAAAACAACACTGTCAAGAGGCTGTTGATGTGACATGACCAAAGAACCTCCTTCATATATAAGCAGAGGGTTTTTGAAAGCGCCTCCTTCATTCATAAGCAGAGGGCCAGGGCATTGACTGATTTCAAGGTTGACTGATCAAAAGATAAGTGGTAAGAACAGTAAGAGATAGTTGAAATAGAGAAACAATGTAAAAGACCAAGAAGGAAAGCAGGGGCACCACTGCAATCCAAGGGGTTAAACTTGTCTCTTAACAGGGTTTCTTTCCAAAGACAGTCTGCAGCTCAAAACAAAACAAAATTGAAGAGTGGTTGATGAGACAGGTCATCACACAGGCCAGTAATGATAAATATTTGTCAAAGGGTACTCATCTTCCTGATTCATAAGAGAATGTCTCTCAAACAGCTCAACACAGTGGACAAAAAGGAAAATTATGTTTAGTTTTTCCAAAGGAGGTCTGCTCCTATAACAGAGAACCAAGATGCCTTGCTGATATATTCTGAGCAGAGGAGAGGTGCCCTTCTTGTCAAACAGAGGATGATAAAGCCTAGGTGAATGCAAACTGCTTTTTGCACCCACAGTCAGAAAATAAGTTTGAAAGACACCTAGCAGTCAATTCATTTTTACAGTAGGACCTTATCACTTTTTAAAACATCTAAAGAAGACACATTAGTTTAAAGGTTCAAAGAGAAGATCCACCTCCTTGCAAAGTGGAAAATGTGCTCCGTAACTCATTGGTATATTGTTAAGAAAATGTTACATTTTGAAAAGGACAATGGAAAGGTCAGCAGTGACAAAAATTCACTTTTCGAATATGTAACACACAAATGAATAGATTTGCCTCATCATCGGTAGTACATGGCTAAGTAGTTTGTCCAGGATTGAAAATACCATTAAAGATCTAACAGTGGCAGAGTTTCTCTAACAGTGGTAGAGTTTCTCATTTAAATAAAGCATAGTGGAAATGCGGTATAGGATATTTGAAACTCCTAAACAAGGTTTTCTTTTAAAAGCACATTTCTCACTATGCTACCTTTTCAAAAAGCCAAGATTTCACCTTTTTATCAAAAGCTGGTGCAAAGGGTCGTTAGAAGCTTGTCAAAAGGTCTTCAAAAACCTCCACCAAGTGAATGTGAAAGGGCTCGTATTTTCACTACAAAAAGGGTTAAGGACTGTTGTCATTCCATTTTTGCAAATTCCCAAGCACAAGAAAAACCCCTCTTACTGTCCACGAGACCAAAAAGAAGAATTTCGAGCAATGTGCAGAAGTTTTGAAAGTTTAAGGCTGCGCGGCGCGCCTGGAAAAGCGCACGGCGTGTTCAAGCCGGTTTTTTGCACAACGTTGAACTGTCGCGCGGCGTGCCTGTAGCGGTGCGTGGCGTGCTTGTAGCAGCGTGCGGCGCGCCTGTAGGCGCCGGTCACGTCGGCCCGACAGTGACCCGGCAGCGCGGCGCTTTCAGTTACAAACACGTCACGCATAGTTTGAGCCTCCAAAATGCCTTCAAAAGTTTAGAAACGCTGCTCCAACTCCTCAACAACAACTACCATCAAATTTTCAAGGTTTTCATGTGCCTTCTTGGTATGTTTAAATTTCTAAAGGGTAATCATATGCCTCATTTATCAAAGGAATAATTCATGGGGGAAACAATGAAACCCTTGGTGCATGTCAAAGTGTATCAGTGTGAAAATATTTGAGGGTGGTTGTTACAGTTGGCTGAAGGGAGGGTGGCCATTCTTGTCCCAAAAAACTTAAAGCTACCCCCAAAACTGAGATGAAAAACATAACTTTTGTCAGCCTTATGCAGTGAAGAAAGCAGTGCTTGAAGTGTTGACAGTTTTGTTTGAAAGATCAAGATTTTCTGTATTTTATGCTTACTAAAGGTAAAACAATAAGAATGTGAGTTCTTATTGCTGTGAAAATCCCATGAACCTACCTTCTAAGGAATAATGAAAGATGGAGGCATTGATTTAAAAGCAGAAACTCGGCAGTTTAAAAAGAAGCAGTGGTCCGAATTTCAACTACAATAACCATACATAGGTTACTTGGTCATTGCTCGAATTTTCCTCTGTAGGGTGAAAAGCAAAAACAGAGTTTTGATTTTCCATTCCATAGATCACAGTTAGTGAGTAAAGCTACCTTTGCAGTTTATAGGTGTGTAGAGAAAAATTGGGTATGATGAACAATGAAGTATAAGAAGGGCAGTCTTTTGTTTAAAGAGGATGTTATTGTTGTTTGACTTCTACAAGACCTTTATTACCACATCAAAAACATTTCAAGCTCTGTCACCATTTCTATAAACACAGTAACCCTTGACTGTGTAGATACCCTTTGTTTGACTGTGTTGTAGTGTTGAATATACTTGTTGAAAGACATACCAAGAAGAGAAGAGGGTCTTGAACTAAGAAGATTGTGTTTTTTCCTTTGTCTGAAATACAAAGTTATACTGTGTCCTCAAAACATCAAAAGGCAAGGTGACCTTACCACAAAAACACAGGAATTTCACTTTGACTGCATATCCTTATTGACTGTGTTTTTCTTCTTAAATTTTACTTGTTGAATTTCATACCAAGTGAAAAGAATTGTTTTGGAAAGGGGCAGAGAGTGGTGTGTTAAAAGGGCATCTTCACACTACTTTTGAGACCATTGCTACTTACAGTAAGTCAACAGGCTAAGACAAATCTTTGTTTGAAGAAGGACATGAGCATGAAGAAAAATATGAAGAACAACAAATTGATGATGAAGGGCAGCAGCAATATAGTGATGATGAACAACAACAAGAAGAGGAAGGGCAGCAGCTTGAACAATAGAATGAGCAGGAAATTCAGACAGAACAGCAACATGACAGTGATGAGCAAGGAGACTAAAGGGAAATGCCTAGCACGGAAAGGGAAGAAGGACACATCGGGACTTGAAATTTTGGATTTTGTTTCAGAGCATGTTGATAGGGACCTTTGAGGGTCATACTCACCGATTTTTGGTGCATTTTGACATATTTTGGTTTTTGGGCATTTTTGAGTTTTTTGTCAAAACTCATGAAATTCACCATTTCATTTTGGGGATTCATCAAAGGAGGAAAATGGTATCATTAGATGCCATAATTTTAGGAGCACACCCTCAGCGATTTTCAAGACATTTGGAGATCATTTTCCCCCTCAAAATGGCAAAAAACACTCACTTTTTCAACATTTTGCCCTGTCTATCAGCAAGGTTTGTTTTCTGGTTTTTTACACACAGTCCTATTTTTGGAGGGCTTCCATGCATCAGATTGGGAAAATTTTAGTTGTTCTAGAAATTAGACACTCATATATTTCCAACGAGCTATCATGAGCCTCATTTTGACATCGGAAAGGCTTCCAAATGTTTCCAGCAAGTCAGGGGACCTTTTGCTGATATAAATTTTGAATATTTTTGTAATTTTTGAACCTCAAAAAATTGCTTTTTCCAAATGTGCGTTTAGCTATTTTTGCACATGGAAAATGATGCAAAGTCAATTATTTTTCCTTTTTTAGCATTTTCTAGATATTTTATGAGATATTTTGTGCCTTGGGCTTTGCAAAGCCTCAAGCACAAGTTTAGATATTTTTATTAGGCCAATAGGAGAGCAAGTTGAACCATGAGGTTTTCCTCACTTGAGCCTATATATTCCAAAGGCTTTCATTGTAAAAAAATGCTAAACTTGAGAAGAGAAGCAATATATGGTCATATAAGCTTTGGAAGAAATACTTGTCTTATGTTTTTGGATTGCCTCTTGGATGCTCTTGGATGAATGAAGAAGGATTGTTGTTGGATTCCATGACTTGGTAGAATGGTATAGTGTCTCTTGCTTTGATGTTGTCTTCTAGTTTTCATTCATGAATACATGTTTCTTGCTTGCTATAGATTAGTAGAGAAAAAATTTGAGATATGCCCATGGAGGCACCTCAAATTTCCTGAATCTTCATAGCTTTCATGTTTTCTTCTTCCTTAGTTGCATTAAAGAATTTTTAACTACTCTTTAACAACTTGAGGATATTGTTGCTTGTTTCATTCATAGTTCTATACATGCTAAGTATGACTTACGGTACGCCCTGCTTACCTATGGCTAGCTATAGTTCCATCCATGAAATTTCTCTTTGACTGATTAGATTATCATCTTGTTGAACCAAGGAGGCCTAGTTTCGATCTAGCCCTTTGCTTAAAATTATGCAAATCTTGTTGTTCAAAGTGCCCAATAACTTGAAGTACTGTGTTTAGGCGTTTCAGCATAGTAAGTTAAGTTTTTTGTCTTCCTTAAGTGTTTTCCCCAAAGTCTGATAGCCATTTCCCAAAGTTAGAGGGTCTTATACTTCTATGCATGGCTTGAATGTTTATTTCTATGTATTGATTAGCTTGTAGTTACATTTTGCATGATTAATGGTTTGCCCTACCATGTTTATGTTATCTATTGAAACTAGTTATTCTTGAAACTCTTTGTTGTTCACAAACTTGATGTCCATTTACTCCATTTTTCCCAAAGATCCTTTCTACCTTGAATCAAATCGGCCCTTCAACAGCCTTGTATCACCATCTGATAGCTTTCTTGACCTTTTCGACCCCATAGCCCGATTGATTTGACATCTTGTTACCTGTCTTATATCTTTGATCAGTTTCATCCCTCACAACTTAAAAAACCAAAACCAAAAACATACTTCATAACTAGCCTAAAATCAGAACACAATAAGCAAACACATAGATATCCCTTACACATATAGAGAGAGCCCTCTCTGAGTCCAGGAAGGCTAGGTCCTTGGGCTCCAAAGCTTGGTTTGATGTTACACTATCATTTGGCTTGCCAATCAGCCAAATCACGGGACCCTAACATAATGGTGATCACGGTGGGACTCTGATTATTAAACAAACTTAGTTTCCCTAAACTTTCCAGCAGCCCTAAGAATACTATCTGATTGACTTATCCCACCACTCACTAACATAATGGCGATCACGGTGGGACTCTAAGTATTAAACAAACTTAGTTTCCCTAAACTTTCCAGCAGCCTTAAGAATACTATCTGATTGACTTCTCCCACCGCTCACTAACGTAATGGCGATCACGGTGGGACCTTCCGAGTTAGTGAAAATCTAAGTACTCCTTAGTAACTCTCGAAGTCTCATTCAAACTTAGAAAACTTAAGTGTTGTCCGAAGAGTAGAAGATAGCTCCTTCACCATCTTAGCAAAATGATGAGTCAGTTATAGGAAAACTCTTCCAAACCTCAGGCACATAAAACTTAGAAAATCCCAAAAAACTCCCTTAGATTGGTTTTTGACAGTATTGGTGGTGGACCATACACATATACCACAAAACAACTAAAAATCCACCTGGCGACTCCACTAGCCTCCAGTAGGCCTTACTATTTTACCGAACTCTAGGTTACTATCCGATCAACCTATCCCATCGCTCATTAACATAGCGGGAGATGGTGGGACATTGAGTACATGATAGTCTAGCAAACTCTTATAAACTTTTTGGTCCTTTGGATACTTAAACAAACAAGCAGTCGATAAGATCATTTAGAGTAAACTCTTTTTGTTCTCACCACCCTAGCAAAGTGTTGAAAAAAGTTTAGAATACTTTAAGTAAACCATATGCTGCACATAAAATCAGAAAAACCTTAAAAAAATTTCCAAATTAGTTACTGGTGGTGGGCCATAGCTATATCTTCACAAAAACAAACAAGTTCCACCTGGCGACTCCACTAGCCTCCAGTAGTCCTTTTTCCCCACTAGTCCTTATTAAGTCTCCTAGGAATGCATTAAGTAATCCCAATCATGCTGATGGAGGATAGCATGGTTCAAATCCTGAGGACACAAAGGAGATATGCTCCGATGAGCAAAGAACATATCCCTGGATTCCCACACAAAATGCCTACAGATGTAAATTGGTTCACAAACCTACCTCTCTTTTGAAATGAAAATATTGACGACCCATTTTTACACCTCATTAAATTTCATATACATGTATGGAAGTTAAAGGTTGAATGGCATGAAGACTGCCTCATGAAAATGTTCATGGGTACATTAGAAGAAGAGGCAAGAGAATGGTATGAAAACCTAGAACCTCGCACCTTGTTTTCTTTGAAGGATTTCCACAAAGTACTTTTTAAACGCTATATAGGGCATTGTCCATATCTATCATTGACTGAAAATTGTTGTGATCACTTTGAAAACCTCATACAACACCTTGTAAGCATTGAAAAATTCTTTGGAAATTGGCATCCTGAGGAGTTTTTAGAGGAGGTCCATAATTTTCTTAACCAAGCTAACAATCAAGATGACCAAGAAGAGTTGATCCTAGATAAAATCCATCAAGAAATAAGAGAGGATCCACAAGAGCTTTTTGAAAAGGTTGAAACCAATAACAGTCCATCTGCCCTTCCCTACAAAATGCAAGAGGACATTTAGCCGCAAGATCAACTTCCACAAAAAATGGAAAGAAATTGTTGTCCACTTCAAAGAAAACAGAAAATACCTTCTCCTTTAACTGAAGAGGAAATAGATCAAATTATAAACATGCAGACAACCTCTGAAACTTCATATAACAAAAACTTCACTGATCTTTCTCCTGTAAATCCTACATATCATAAATCAGAAAATAGATTTGTAAATCAAGTTGAAGAAAAGAAATCTAATTGTCCAATGTACATGGCTGGTGACATTACTTATGTTAATTATTCTCCAATGTTTGATCAATATGTTGATGATTATGATTTCCAAAAAGAAGCTAACTTTGCAGAAGACTCAGTTTTTGATTTTCGGGAGGAAGCTCAGTTTCATAAACTTGAGAAAAGTGAGCAGCCATTACAGGTCACCCATGACACTGATGAGAAGAGCCTTGAGAGTTCAGAAGTAAGTGAAGAGTCTCGGACTCTTTGCTCTACTTCACTTCAGTCTGTCAAATATAACATTCACATAATTGAAAATCAACTATTTTTCAGCTTTGATGATGAGGTTGAGGAGGATAATGAAATTCTCGAGTATATTGTAAATGAGAAGCCTTTTCCTAAAATGATTGAGGAAATTACTGTGGACAGGGAATCTTCCTTAACTGCAGATTTGCAGTCACCAAGTTCCATTGAGTTACAAATTGCAGATGAAGAAGTAGAGATTGATAAACACATGAGAGTGGTCACACTATCCTTTCAAGTTAATTTACTATCAAAGTGTATCCCTGCTCATCAACCTGATGACCTTCACACATTTTCCAGCCCGCCCTATCAAAACACATCAGCTTGGAAAGAAAACTACACTGCAATATATGATAATTCTGACATTTCAAGTGATCATGAGCAAGGGGAAGAGTTTCTTTACCAAGAAAGTCCTAGATATAGCCAAGTGGAAGAAAGAGTAGTCCTGAATGAAGCCTATATCTCAAATCCTCTAGATCAGGTATTATTCCAAGATCCATTTGTTGTTTTCCTTGAGAAGTCTGAAAGAGTAGTGGGTTCTATCATAAACAAGTTGCTGCCAAGAATGAGAAAAAACTTAAGCACTACTGTCCAGAAACAAACCAAATGGGAGTGGCCTTTTCATTATTTCTGCATCATGAAAGAACTAAACCAGAATCACCCATGTAATCATCTACTTGACTGGTTACATTGGAAAGAAGATTTCACCAAATGTGTATGTTGTGTATAGTTTACCCTAGGATAGGTAGATAGTTAAAGCTTAGCCTTGTGAGCATCTTTCCAGTTTTAGATTGTTTGAAGAAAAAGTGAAAAGGAAGAAAATACAAAAAACAGTAAAAAGTAGAAAAAGAGGGCAGTTTATAAAAAGAAATGGTAAAGCCCCATGTTCCAAAAAATAGTCCTTCGGAAAGCGAGCAAGTCTAAATGCCGCTACTAGTACTTCAATGTCTTGTTCAGCTATCTAGCCTAATCATAGCTTAACATGTTTAAATTTATTTGTTGATAAGTTAGTGAGTGAAAAATATGGTCAACATTGTGTAAGCTTTACTTATCAAAGAGAGTATATTAGGAAAAGATACTGGTTCCACACACCCAAAACAGAACCAAATAGGGAAGCAGGGATGAAAAACAAATTGTGCATCTTAGCCCTGTTTTCCTAGTTTCCATTTTATGCAAAATAATATTTGTGTGAAACTTGTCTTTTATGCTGCAAATGCATGACAAATCAAATTGTCTAATCCTGATTTGATCATCTTTTAAATTTCGTGTTTTAGATTAGAGAACAAAATCCTGTCAAACAGCGTAATCTTGACAGTTGATATAGCTTAGGTAGAGTAATGAAGGAGTTCATCAGTTTAATCTGAACTCTCGGTAGATATAAGTGTAGAAATAGATAGGGTCATTTTACAAAAATAAAATATGTTGTCAAAAGACTGCTATTTTAAATGCACCAAAAAGAAGGAAAAAATGTTAGGAAAGATAGTGGGGTAGGTAGAAATATCATTGATGCTAATCATGCTATCACTTTTCAGAAATAGTATCAAAGAAGAATGAAATTTTGCGCCAATGGGTAAGGCACTGGTCTTCATAAGCCAGAGATCTGAAATTTTGGACACCTCCTGAAAAGGAGCTGCCCTCCCCAAATGGAGCCACTGTTAGTCATCAGTATTTTTCACTTGTTAGTGATGACTAGTTCTCACAGCCAAATTTTCCAACAGCCGATCTAAAAAGTTGTCAAATTTTCAAGCTGGGAAAACACCCATAAAAATTTTTCACCCTCCTACCTTTTTAGTCCGCCCATGATGAGATGAAACCTCATTATCAAATCCTACCTAGCCTCAGCCATACTAGTCTGCCCATCAGCTCTAAAGAGACAGTCCAAATCTATTCAAATAGTTTCCCCTAAGTTAGGAAGTGGCGCTTTAAGGCCTTTCTCCCTTGGAAAACTACCCAAGAGCCAAAAACCTCCATCTGCTACAAACCAGTCATAACAGACCTCCCACTCTGCTAATAAATTTGTTTATAGTCCTAGGTCGTGCCAATAATACACCCTTAAGTCTCAACAATCCATAGACCATAAGTCAAGCTGATTATAGGAGTTTTTACAGTGTTTGATGGATCTTTCAAGGACAGAAACATACCAGCATCTCAGAAGACAAATTTTTGGCTCCACATGAGAAGACAGCTGCTTCTCAATATGATCCTGAGCCTGAGATACAGTAAAAAGCAAAGATTTTTTCGTCGAGCTCTTGTGACCTCATTCAAAGCCTGAAAGGGCTGTAAAAGGAAAAACAACACTGTCAAGAGGTTGTTGATGTGACATGACCAAAGAACCTCCTTCATCTATAAGCAGAGGGTTTTTGAAAGCACCTCCTTCATTCATAAGCAGAGGGCCAGGGCATTGACTGATTTCAGGGTTGACTGATCAAAAGATAAGTGGTAAGAACAGTAAGAGATAGTTGAAACAGAGAAACAATGTAAAAGACCAAGAAGGAAAGCAGGGGTACCACTGCAATCCAAGGGGTTAAAATTGTCTCTTAAAAGGGTTTCTTTCCAAAGACAGTCTGCAGCTCAAAATAAAACAAAATTGAAGAGTGGTTGATGAGACAGGTCATCACACAGGCCAGTAATGATAAATATTTGTCAAAGGGTACTCACCTTCCTGATTCATAAGAGAATGTCTCTCAAATAGCTCATCACAGTGGACAAAAAGGAAAATTATGTTTAGTTTTTCCATAGGAGGTCTGCTCCTATAACAGAGAACCAAGATGCCTTGCTGATATATTCTGAGTAGAGGAGAGGCGCCCTTCTTGTCAGACAGAGGATGATAAAGCCTAGGTGAATGCAAACTGCATTTTGCACCCACAGTCAGAAAATAAGTTTGAAAGACACCTGGCAGTCAATTCATTTTTACAGTAGGGCCTTATCACTTTTTAAAACATCTAGAGCAGACACATTAGTTTAAAGGTTCAAAGAGAAGATCCACCTCCTTGCAAAGTAGCAAAGGTTATCCATAACTCATTGGTATATTGTTAAGAAAATGTTACATTTTGAAAAGGACAATGGAAAGGTCAGCAGTGACAAAAAGTCACTTTTCGAATATGTAACACACAAATGAATAGAGTTGTCTCATCATCGGTAGTACATGGCTAAGTAGTTTGTCTAGGATTGAAAATACCATTAAACATCTAACAGTGGCAGAGTTTCTCATTTAAATAAAGCACAGTGGAAATGCGGTATAGGAGATTTGAAACTCCTAAACAAGGTTTTCTTTTAAAGGAACATTTCTCACTATGCTACCTTTTCAAAAAGTCAAGATTTCACCTTTTTATCAAAAATTGGTGCAAAGGGTCGTTAGAAGCTTGTCAAAAGGTCTTCAAAAACCTCCACCAAGTGAATGTGAAAGGGCTCGTATTTTTCACTACAACAATGGTTAAGGACTGTTGTCATTCCATTTTTGCAAATTCCCAAGCACAAGAAAAACCCCTCTTACTATCCACGAGACCAAAAAGAAGAATTTCGAGAAATGTGCAGAAGTTTTGAAAGTTTAAGGTTGTGTGGCGCACCTGGAAAAGCGCGCGACGCGTTCAAGCCGGTTTTTTACACAGCGTTGAACTGCCGCGCGACGCGCCTGTGGGCGCCGGTCACGTCAGCTCGACAATGACCCGACAGCGCAGCACTTTCAGTTACAAATGCGTCGCGCAATTTTGAGCCTCCAAAATGCCTTCAAAAGTTTATAAACGCTGCTCCAACTCCTCAACAACAGCTACCATCAAATTTTCAAGGTTTTCATGTGCCTTCTTGGTATGTTTAAATTTCTAAAGCGTAATCATATGCCTCATTTATCAAAGGACTAAGTCATAGTGGAAACAATGAAACCCTTGGTGCAAGTCAAAGTGTATCAGTGTGAAAATATTTGAGGGTGGTTGTTACAGTTGGCTGAAGGGAGGGTGGCCATTCTTGTCTCAAAAAACTTAAAGATGCCCCCAAAACTGAGATGAAAAACATAACTTCTGTCAGCCTTATTCAGTGAAGAAAGCAGTGCTTGAAGTGTTGACAGTTTTGTTTAAAAGATCAAGATTTGCTGTGTTTTATGCTTACTAAAGGTAAAACAGTAAGAATGTGAGTTCTTATTGCTGTGAAAAGCCCATGAAACTACCTTCTAAGGAATATTGAAAGATGGAGGCATTGATTTAAAAGCAGAAACTCAGCAGTTTAAAAAGAAGCAGTGGTCCAAATTTCAACTACAGTAACCATACATAGGTTACTTGGTCATTGCTCGAATTTTCCTCTATAGGGTGAAAAGAAAAAACAGGGTTTTGATTTTCCATTCCATAGAGCACAGTCAGTGAGTAAAGCTACCTTTGCAGTTTATAGGTGTGTAGAGAAAAACTGGGTATGATGAACAGTGAAGTATAAGAAGGGCAGTCTTTTGTTTGAAGAGGATGTTATTGTTGTTTGACTTCTACAAGACCTTTATTACCACATCAAAAACATTTCAAGCTCTATCACCATTTCTATAAACACAGTAACCCTTGACTGTGTAGATACCCTTTGTTTGACTATGTTGTAGTGTTGAATATACTTGTTGAAAGACATACCAAGAAGAGAAGAGGGTCTTGAACTAAGAAGATTGTGTTTTTTCCTTTCTCTGAAATACAAAGTTATACTGTGTCCTCAAAACATCAAAAGGCAGGGTGACCTTACCACAAAAACACAGGAATTTCACTTTGACTGCATATCCTTATTGACTGTGTTTTTCTTCTTAAATTTTACTTGTTGAATTGCATACCAAGTGAAAAGAATTGTTTTGGAAAGGGGCAGAGAGTGGTGTGTTAAAAGGGCATCTTCACACTACTTTTGAGACCATTGCTACTTACAGTAAGTCAACAGGCTGAGACAGATCTTTGTTTGAAGAAGGACATGAGCATGAAGAAAAATATGAAGAATAGCAAACTGATGATGAAGGGCAGTAGCAACACAGTGATGATGAACAGCAACAAGAAGAGGAAGGGCAGTCGCTTGAACAACAGAATGAGCAGGAAATTCAGACAGAACAACAGCATGACAGTGATGAGCAAGGAGACTAAAGGGAAACGTCTGGCACAGAAAGCGAAGAAGGAAACATCAGGACTTGAAATTTTGGCGTCTGTTTCAGAGCATGTTGATAGGGACCCTTGAGGGTCATACTCACTGATTTTGGGTGCATTTTGACATATTTTGGTTTTTGGGCATTTTTGAGTTTTTGTCAAAACTCATGAAACTCGTCATTTCATTTTGGGGATTCGTCAAAGGAGAAAAATGGTATCACTGGATGCCATAATTTCAGGATCACACCCTCAACAATTTTCAAGACATTTGGAGATCATTTTCCCCCTCAAAATGGCGAAAAACACTCACTTTTTCAACATTCTGCCCCGTCTATCAGCAAGGTTTATTTTCTGGTTTTTTACACACAGTCCTATTTTTGGAGCACTTCTAGGCATCAGATTGAGAAAATTTAAGCTTTTCCGAAAATTAGACACTTAGAGCTTTCCAACGACCTATCATGAGCCTCGTTTCGACATCGAGAAGGCTACCAAATGTTGCCAGCAAGTCAGGGGACCTTTTGCTGATATAAATTTTGAATATTTTTTTAATTTTTGAACCTCAAAAAATTGTTTTTTCCAAATGTGCGTTTAGCTATTTTTGCACATGGAAAATGATGCAAAGTCAATTATTTTTCCTTTTTTAGCATTTTCTAGATATTTTATGAGATATTTTGTGCCTTGGGCTTTGCAAAGCCTCAAGGACAAGTTTAGATATTTTGATTAGGCCAATAGGAGAGCAAGTTGAACCATGAGGTTTTCCTCACTTGAGCCTATATATTCCAAAGGCTTTCATTGTAAAAAATGGTTGAACTTGAGAAGAGAAGCAATATATGGTCATATAAGCTTTGAAAGAAATATTTGTCTTATGTTTTTGGATTGCCTCTTGGATGCTCTTGGATGAATGAAGAAGGATTGTTATTGGATTCCATGACTTGGTTAGAATGGTATAGTGTCTCTGTTTTGTTGTTGTCTTCTATTTTTCATTCATGAATACATGTTTCTTGCTTGCTATAGATCAGTAGAGAAAAAATTTGAGATATGCCCTTGGAGGCACCTCAAATTTTCTGTTTCTTCATAGCTTTCATGTTTTCCTCTTCCTTAGTTACATTAAAGAATTCTTAACTTCTCTTTAATAACTTGAGGATATTGTTGCTTGTTTCATTCATAGTTCTATGCATGCTAAGTATGATTTACGGTACGCCCTGCTTACCTATGGCTAGTTATAGTTCCATCCATGAAATTTCTCTTTGACTAATTAGATTATCATTTTGTTTGAACCAAGGAGGCCTAGTTTCGATCTAGCCCTTTGCCTAAAGCTATGCAAATATTGTTGTTCAAAGTGCCCAATAACTTGAAGTATTGTGTTTAGGTGTTCCGGCGTAGTAATTTGAGTTGTTTGTCTTCCTTAAGTGTTTTCCCCAAAGTCTGATAGCCATTTCCCAAAGTTAGAGGGTCATATACTTCTATGCATGGCTTGAATGTTTATTTCTATGTATTGATTAGCTTATAGTTACATTTTTCATGATTAATGGTTTGCCCTACCATGTTTATGTTATCTATTGAACTAGTTATGCTTGAAACTCTTTGTTGTTCACAAACTTGATGTCCATTTACTCCATTTTGCCCAAATATCCTTTCTACCTTGAATCAAATCGGCCCTTCAACAGCCTTGTATCGTCATCTAATAGCTTTCTTGACCTTTTGACCCCATAGCCCAGTTAATCTAACATCTTGTTACCTATTTTATATCTTTGATTAGTTTCATCCCTCACAACTTAAAAAACCAAAACCAAAAAACTTACTTCATAACTAGCCTAAAATCAGAACACAATAAGCAAACACACAGATATCCCTTACACACATAGAGAGAGCCCTCTCTGAGTCCAAGAAGGCTAGGTCCTTGGGCTCCAAAGCTTGGTTTGATGTTACACTGTCATTTGGCTTGCCAATCAGCCAAATCACGGGAACCTAACATAATGGCGATCACGGTGGGACTCTGAGTATTAAACAAACTTAGTTTCCCTAATCTTTAGAGACTTTTGAGAATATTAGTTGGCTGACTTATCCCACCGCTCACTAACATAATGGCGATCACGGTGGGACTCTGAGTATTAAACAAACTTAGTTTCCCTAATCTTTAGAGACCTTTAAGAATACTATCTGATTGACTTATCCCACTGCTCACTAACATAGTGACACTCACAGTAGGACCTTCCGAGTTAGTGACAATCTAAGTACACCTTAGTAACTCCTGAAGTCTCAATCAAGCTTAGTAAACTTAGATATTGTCTAAAGAGTAGAAAATAGCTCCTTCACCATCTTAGCAAAATGATGAGTCAGTTATAGAAAACTCTTCCAAACCTTGTAGGCACATAAAACTCAAAAAACCCCAAAACACTCCCTTAGATTGGTTTTTGTCAGTATTGGTGGTGGACCATACACATATACCTCAAAACAACTAAAAATCCACCTGGCGACTCCACTAGCCTCCAGTAGGCCTTACTATTTTACCGAACTCTAGGTTACTATCCGATCGACCTATCCCATCGCTCACTAACATAGCGGGAGATGGTGGGACACTGAGTACATGAAAGTCTAGCAAACTCTTATAGACTCTTTAGTCCTTTAGATACTTAAACAAGCAAGCAGTCCATAAGACCATTTAGAGTAAACTCTTTTTGTTATCGCCACCCTAGCAAAGTGTCGAAACAAGTTTAGAATACTTTAGACAAACCATAGGCTGCACATAAAATCAGAAAAACCTTAAAAAAATTTCCAGATTAGTTACTGGTGGTAGACCATAACTATATCTTCACCAAAACAACCAAGTTCCACCTGGCGACTCCACTAATTCATCTCTTTTATTTTTGACCATCCTTCACCTTAGTAGAACTTTAGAGAGGCCATCCATCCAAAACATTCACCAATATCAACCTCTCTAAACTCTGGATCCAAAATCTGGCTTCACGAATAATCAACACCAGAACCCACCCAGACCCAATCCCCCTATCATAGTAGATGACCCAGAGAAGATTCTGTGGCAAGCTTCCGAAACTGACAATCTAGCTACTGATAGATACATCCGTAAAACAAGATCAGTACCTGAACATCTTATTGCCTTACCAGATTCCTCTTCTGACTTAGAATCAACAAAGACTCTTTTTAGAAGCAAGTCACATAGTAAGATAAACTTTGACGATCTTGAACCCTTAGACCCACCATAGACTCATAGTAGAGAAACCTCACCTTCCACACCCCCCGATTTTCAGCTTCTCCATCACTTTGGCTCATACCATCCCAAATCTGCTCAAAACCAAGTCATCAATCCAAGTACTTCCTCCACACCTGTCCAAACCACTATTGTTCAAACCACCTCAGGCCATCCCACAAGCCCTCATCTTGTACATCATCCATTAGCTCCCGTCATGGCAGCCTGGTACGCACCTTTGGTGTTGCCACTACCTTTGGCTCCCCTACCAGATCTCTATCAAGACAAAATCCCACACTTTACCGGAGAAGAAACTGCCACAACTCAATAACATGTAAGTAGGATTAGCGATGCTTTTGAATACATGGAAGTACAAGACGAAACTGTCAGAATGAGAATATTCGCCCAAAGCCTGGGTGGAGAACCCAAAACATGGTTCAAAATCTTGCCTCCAAACAACATCCACAACATCCCAAAACTATATCAAGTCTTCAGAAACAGGTGGGAAGTCCGAAAGAACCCTATTCAAATCCTGTCGGAATATAACAACCTAAAATGGGAAAATGGGGAAAGTGTCCAGGCATACTGCACTAGGTTCAACAATGTGTATAACACCCTCCCACCTCACTTCAAACCCCCACTTGGTTTAGCCTTGGCGAAATTCCCCGAGGGTTTTGATCCAGACATGACATATCATCTAAGAGACAAATATCCCCCTACCCTAGAGGAAATGCAACAAGTAGCCATAAAAGCAGAAGCAAACTTAGCAGAAAAAAGAGCTAGGACTAGATCAGAAAGAAAATTCACATATAGAGATGAGGTCTCCACCTCGTCTCCTTCCCTAGATCCCAGAATAGATGACTTAGTCAAGACCATGGCCAAAATGTGGGAAATGATAAATGAAAAGGCCCCTGTTAGGGACAATCAACCAAACCCTCCAAACAAAAACTGGAACCAAAATTTTAGGAGGGAGCAGCCTCAAAACAGACCAAGGGAGAATGATCACCAAATTTGAACTTCCTTCAACGAGAATTATGTTGATGAAGAAGATAGGGATACTGAAACCATTGATGAAAATCAGTGGAATCTCATAGGTTCTGATAACGAGAGTGAGGTTTACCTCACAGAAGAAGAGCACGAGTTATGCTCTCCAGGTCGGGACGAAAGCAACTATGAAGATCTCAAAGATCCTGCCATAGACTTTCATAATTCCATTACAGAATATCACAGGCAGTATAACCTTAGAAGCAGAAATAACCAAGACCGATCCAAAAAGGGTAGTCTTGACATTACTAAAACCTCTGACACCATCCTTAAAAAGGCTATGGATAGCAACACAATTATGGCCAAGAAAATTGACCAAAACAAAGATAAAGCTATTCAAACAAGTCTTGACTTAGATACTCCTAATACCTCTACAAAAATCCCCAAGGTGACTATGTCAAACAAAGTCCCGAACCAGAGTCAGCAAATTAAGAGCATAGAAAAAGTCATGTCCAAAAAAGTTGAAACAAATCTATCCATACCCCAAATTCCTTTTAGTTTCGAAGGGGAGATTTCCAAAATAAAAATTACCATACACCTTACTGAGCTAATAACTATAGATAGGTATAGATCTCAAATATTCAAAGTTTTTGACATAAGAAGTGAGGCAGATACTTTAAATCTAACTGACAACAAACCTGAGCTCTTATTCGGCCCAAAGATAGAAGTCAATACCAAGAAGGATCTATTCCCCCTTTCTATGTGAGTTTGAACATACGGGACAAGATATTACATAATGCCATGTTAGATTCTGGTGCCTTCCATAACCTCATGCCTAGAGCAGTCATGGAAAACTTGGGACTAGAAGTAACTCAGCCTTACAAAAACCTGTATTCCTTTGACTCAAGTCAAGTCGAATGTTTAGGTCTAATAAAGGACCTAGATTTTGCTCTAACACAGCTACCAGCTAAAAAATTAGTCATGGACATAGTAGTAGCCGATATCCCTCCTAAATATGGAATGCTACTATCAAGGGCTTGGGCTACCAAAATACAAGGTAATCTCCAAATGGATATGTCATTCGCTACCATCCCTGTTTTCAACCAGACTAAGAGATTATAGCGAGAGATCCACATGAAATACATGGTTAGTAACCGGAATAATCCGAACAGCACTCCCATTTATTCCATTCATTCCAATTTAGATTCTTTTATCTTATATAATGAAAGTGATGTGGACAAGCAGATAATAGAAAATGAAGAGGTTTTCAAACCGTCAGAAACACACTTCCCATTACTGAAAATGGAAGCCAATGACCAAAACACCAAGAAACCTGAAAAAAGCTTAGTATCTTGTATGAAAAGGAAGCTCTTTGGATTATAATTTTTGATGGTTCGTGTGGCAAAACTGGTTCAGGGGCCAGTATCTGGATACACAATACTAATGAAGGTCATTCTTTCAGATTAGAATTCCAATGTACTAATAACATTGCAGAATATGAGTCCCTTCTCATTGGTCTGCACATACTTAAGGATTTAGGCGCCAAAAAAGTATCAACCTAGGGAGATTCAGAAC
Source organism: Pinus albicaulis (assembly GCA_034641835.2). NCBI lineage: Eukaryota > Viridiplantae > Streptophyta > Pinopsida > Pinales > Pinaceae > Pinus > Pinus albicaulis. The sequence continues at coordinate 911,736,839 of CM076583.1, read as the reverse complement.
TTGTAATCAGGAAAATCAAAGGTGAATATTCAACAAAAAACCCAAGACTAAGGGAATACAAGAATGCAACTTTAGACATCCTCAAAACCTTCGAGAAGTATGAACTCACTTATATCCCTAGGATTCAAAATATTCTAGCAAATGAACTCACCTTCGCTGCAAGCAATGGCCAAACACCATGTTTAAATGAGCAATATAGCATTCAGGTCAAACATTGCCCTACTGTACCAGATAATATCAATCATTGGAAAATATTCAAAGATGATGATCAAATTAATGACTTTTTACAATCTAGGAATGAATTTGAAGAAACCAGGAAAGATTTAGAAAATGAATAAAAGGAATATAGCCACAATCAAGACCAAGAGCTAAACCTACCTTCTTGGATAGGTTTGAACCTGATAGATCCTTCATCTAGAACTGAGATAGGAGAAGACATTGATCCAAGAGAACTCGAAGGCTTACGTTGTGAAAATGACACCATACCCAGAGGGCTTGCACCTCTAGAAGAATTGTTTGATTTTAACGATGTGGCCAAAAATCCAAAAATGGAATCCACTGAGGTCGACGTAGAAGAATATAACATAGGAAGCTCGGAGGAACATAGAAAGGTCAAACTATCCAAAACCCTTCCACCTCACATAAAACATAAATACATTGAGTTGTTTAAAGAATTTAAAGATGTGTTCGCATGGGGATACCAAGATTTGAAATCATACGACACAAGCATCATCCAACATAAAATCCCCCTCAAAGAAAACCAAAAGCCTTTCAAACAGAAGTTAAGAAGGATAAACCCAGTATTACTACCTTTGGTTGAAAAGGAAATAAAAAAGATGTATGATGCTGGGATAATAGTATCTCTCCGATACTCTAAGTGGGTCACAAATATAGTATCAGTTAGGAAAAAGAATGGAGAGATCAGACTCTGTATAGATTTTAGAAACCTAAATAGGGCTTGTCTAAAAGACAACTATCCTCTGCCCAAAATGGACCACATACTTTAGAAGGTAGTAGGTTGTAAAAGAATCTCATTGCTTGATGGTTTTTCTGGTTATAACCAAGTGCTGGTTTACCCCACTGATCAACATAAAACAACTTTCACCACACCTTGGGGCACTTTTATGTACGTTAAAATACCTTTTGGATTGATGAATGCTGGCGCCACATTTCAAAGAGCCATGGACATAGCCTTCTAAGAAGACATAGGTGTTTTCATAGTCATATATCTTGACGATATAATGGTATATTCTAAATCAGATGAAGAACACCTAGTAGACTTAAGAAAGGTTTTCAACAAATGCAGAAAATATGGTTTATCCCTAAACCCCAAGAAAACACTTTTCGGTCTAGAAGAAGGAAAACTCCTAGGTCACATTATTTCAGAAGAAGGAATAAAAATAGACCCCCAGAGAATCGAAGGCATATTGCAAATAAGTCGCCCCAGAAACATAAAGGAGTTGCAGTCCTTTATCGGAAAGATAAATTTCTTGAGAAGATTCATCCCAAACCTTGCCGAGCTCCTGAAAGATATCACAAATATGTTGAAAAAAGAGGTCGGGGTTAAATGGACTATAGAAGCCAAAAAATATTTTGAACTAATTAAAAGGGCCTTAACTAAAACACCAGTATTGATAAGTCCTGATTTCACCAAATATTTTTACATTTTTTCATTTGCCTCGGAACACACAATAGCTGCTGTATTGTTACAAAACAATGCAGCTGGGCAAGAGCAACCCATTGCCTTTTTTAGCAAATCCCTGAGAGATGGTCCCTTGAAATATAACATCATGGAAAAACAAGCATTTGCATTAGTAAAAGCACTAAAAGATTTCCGAGTTTACATCTTGCATTCTCATGTCGTAGCTTTTGTCCCTAATACTTTCGTCAAGGACATTCTGAATCAAGATCCCGATGGTAAAAGAGGAAAATGGTTCGCTATCATCTTAGAATATGACTTAGAAATCTGACCTACCAAACTAGTTAAAGGACAAGGACTCGCCAGGCTAATGGATGAAACCAACCTCCAAGCTTTAGATATAAATTTTGTTGATGCCTTAGAAGAATAGGAAGAATGCACACTCCCTCCTATTGATCAAATGTTTCTGGATTCACCTTGGTATGCAGATATTCTTTATGTATTGTCTTATCTAAATGCTCCTCTGACTTTATCAAAAACAAAAGCAAGATTTATTAAACAAAAATCTTTAAAGTTTTGCATTATAGATGGTCTTCTGTATTGGAAAAATCCCACTGGTATGTTGCCTAAATGTTTGCTTGAGTCTGATGCAGAGAAAATTATGCGTGAAATGCACGAAGGGGAATGTGGGGGCCATCTTTACTGGAAAAACACAACAAAAAAAATCCTTAGAGCCGGTTATTATTGGCCTACCTTATTCCCTGACACTCACAAACTAGTTATGACATGCCATAAGTGTCAAATTTTTTATGGCAGAAAAAAGCTTTTACCTTTGCCCTTACATCCCATCATAGTGGAAGGACCCTTCCAGCAATGGGGTCTAGATTTCATCGAGGAAATTCACCCCTCCTCATCTGCTCAACATAAATGGATCCTCACAGCCACTAACTACTTCACCAAATGGATATAAGCCATACCCTCCAGGAATGCCACCGATTCAGTCATCATCAAGTTTCTAGAAACCAATATCCTATCTAGATTTGGCTGTCCTAGAAAGATCATTACAGACAACACCGCTGCCTTCTCCTCCAAAAGAATGGTTGACTTCTGTTACAAATATCACATTTCATTAGGACATTCCACAGCTTATTATCCTCAAGGTAATGGTTTAGATGAGTCTTCTAACAAAATCCTAGTCAACATCATCAAAAAAATTCTTGAACAAAATAAAAAATCATGGCACGGAAAGCTAGTACATGCACTATGGGCCGATAGACTAACCACCAAAAAATCCATAGGTATGTCTCCTTACCAACTAGTTTATGGCATAGATGCCATTTTCCCAACATCTTTAGGGTTCCAGTAATGAAACTATTGCAGGAAATTCAAATAGAAGAAAATGACATGCAAAGGAGGGTAAATCAGACTATCCATTTACAACAAACCAGAGAAGAAGTTTACCAAAGGGCTCAGTTAGCGCAAGAAAAAATAAAACAGATTTTTGACAGGAGAACTAAGGAAAATGATTTTCAAATTGGGGACAAAGTGTTAAAATGGGATTCCAGAAGAGAAGACAAAGGCAAACATGATAAGTTTGAAAATTTATGGAAAGGGCCTTACATCATCAGCTCAATCAGCGGAAACAATGCCTTTTTCCTACAAGAACCTGATGGGACTGAAGCTTTTGGAGGTCCTGTAAATGGCAAGACATTAAAGCATTATTTCTATCAAGAACTCCAGTTCTAAGTTTAAAAATTTTCATTCATTGTATATACCACTGTTTGAAAAATAGATAAACAGAAAAGTCAAAAAATAGTAAAAGATAGAAAAGAGGGCGGTTGAAAAATAGGAAAAAACTCCATGTTCCAAAAAATAGTCCTTCGGAAAGCGTGCAAGTCTAAATGCCGCTACTAGCACTCAAGTGTCTTGTTCAAATATCTAGCCTAATCATAGCTGAACATGTTTAAATTTAAATTGCTAATAAGTTAGTGAGTGAAAAAGATGGTCAAAATTGTGTAAGATTGACTTATCACAGAGAGTAGATTAGGAAAAGATACTGGTTCCACACGCCCAAAACAGAACCAAAGAGGGAAGCGGGAATGAAAAACAAATTGTGCATCTTAGCCCTGTTTTTCCTAGTTTCCATTTAATACAAAATAATATTTGTGTGCAGCTTGTCTCTTATGCCGCAAATGCATGACAAATCAGATTGTCTAATCCTGATTTGATCATCTTTTAAATTTCGTGTTTTATATTAGAGAACAAAATCCTGTCAAACAGCTTAATCTTGACAGTTGATCTAGCGTAGGTAGAGTAATGAAGGAGTTCAACAGTTTAATCTGAACTCCTAGTAGATATAATTGTAGAATAAGATAGGTTCATTTTGCAAAAAGAAAAAATATGCATTGTCAAAAGGCTGCTAGTTCAAATGTTCCAAAAAGAAGGAAAAAATGTTAGGAAAGATAGTGGGGTAGGTAGAAATATCATTGATGCTAATCATGCTGTCAATTTTCAGAAATAGCATCAAGGAAGAATGAAATTTTGCGCCAATGGGTAAGGCACTGGTCTTCATGAGCCAAAGATCTAAAATTCTGGACACCTCCTGAAAAGGAGCTGCCCTCCCCAAATGGAGCCACTGTTAGTCATCAATATTTTTCACTTGTTAGTGATGACTAGTTCTCACAGCCAAGTTTTCTAGCAGCTGATCCAAAAAAATTTGTCATATTTTCCAGCTGGGAAAACACCCATAAAAAAATTTTCGCCCTCCTACTTTTCAGTCCACCCATGATGAGATGAAACCTCATTATCAAATCCTACCTTGCCTCAGCCATACTAGTCTGCCCATCAGCTCTAAAAGGACAAGCCACATCTATTCAAACAGCCTCCCCTAAGTTAGGAACTGGCGCTTTAAGACATTTAACCCTTGGCAAACTATCCAAGAGCCAAAAACCTCCATCTGCTATAGACCAGTCATAACAAACCTCCCACTCTGCTAATAAAGTTGGTCACATCCCTAAGTCACGCCACTTATACACCCTTAAGTCTCAGCAATACATAGACCATAACCTCAAGCTGATTTTAGGTGTTTTATAGTGTTTGATGGATCTTTCAAGGATAAAAACATATCAGCATCTCAAAAGACAATTTTTGGTGCCACATGAGAAGACAACTGCTTCTCAATATAATCCTGAGCCTGAGATGCATCTACAGGGCAAATATTTTCTCATCAAGCTCTTGCAACCTCATTCCAGGCCTGAAAGGACAGTGGAATAAAAACAACATTGTTCAGGGCTGTTAACATCACATGGCTAAGAACCTCCTTCAATCTATAAGCAGAGGAGAGGTTTTGAAGACCAAAGAACCTCCTTCATATATAAGCATAGGGTTTTTGAAAGTGCCTCCTTCATTCATAAGCAGAGGGCCACGGCATTGACTGATTTCAAGGTTGACTGATCAAAAGATAAGTGGTAAGAACAGTAAGAGATAGTTGAAATAGAGAAACAATGTAAAAGACCAAGAAGGAAAGCAGGGGCACCATTGCAATCCAAGGGGTTAAACTTGTCTCTTAACAGGGTTTCTTTCCAAAGACAGCCTGCAACTCAAAACAAAACAAAATTGAAGAGTGGTTGATGAGACAGGTTATCACACAGGCCAGTAATGATAAATATTTGTCAAAGGGTACTCATCTTCCTAATTCATAAGAGAATGTCTCTCAAACAGCTCAACACAGTGGACAAAAAGGAAAATTATGTTTAGTTTTTCCAAAGAAGGTTTACTCCTATAACAGAGAACCAAGATGCCTTGCTGATATATTCTGAGCAGAGGAGAGGTGCCCTTCTTGTCAAACAGAGGATGATAAAGCCTAGGTGAATGCAAACTGCATTTTGCACCCACAGTCAAAAAATAATTTTGAAAGACACCTGGCAGTCAATTCATTTTTACAGTAGGGCCTTATCACTTTTTAAAACATCTAGAGGAGACACATTAGTTTAAAGGTTCAAAGAGAAGATCCACCTCCTTGCAAAGTGGCAAAGGTGCTCCATAACTCATTGGTATATTGTTAAGCAAATGTTACATTTTGAAAAGGACAATGGAAAGGTCAGCAGTGACAAAAATTCACTTTTCGAATATGTAACACACAAATGAATAGAGTTGCCTCATCATCAGTAGTACATGGATAAGTAGTTTGTCCAGGATTGAAAATACCATTAAAGATCTAACAGTGGCAGAGTTTCTCTAACAGTGGTAGAGTTTCTCATTTAAATAAAGCATAGTGGAAATGCGGTATAGGAGATTTGAAACTCCTAAACAAGGTTTTCTTTTAAAAGCACATTTCTCACTATGCTACCTTTTCAAAAATCCAAGATTTCACCTTTTTATCAAAAGCTGGTGCAAAGGGTCGTTAGAAGCTTGTCAAAAGGTCTTCAAAAACCTCCACCAAGTGAATGTGAAAGGGCTCGTATTTTTCACTTCAACAAGGGTTAAGGACTGTTTTCATTCCATTTTTTCAAATTCGCAAGCACAAGCAAAACCCCTCTTACTGTCCACAAGACCAAAAAGAAGAATTTCGAGCAATGTGCAGAAGTTTTGAAAGTTTAAGGCTGCGCGGCGCGTTCAAGCCAGTTTTTTGCACAACGTTGAACTGCTGTGCGGCATGCCTGTAGCGGCGTGCGGCGTGCCTATAAGCGCCGGTCACGTCGGCCCGACAGTGACCCAGCAGCGCGGCACTTTCAGTTACAAACACGTCGTGCATAGTTTGAGCCTCCAAAATGCCTTCAAAAGTTCAGAAACGCTGCTCCAACTCCTCAACAACAGCTACCATCAAATTTTCAAGGTTTTCATGTGCCTTCTTGGTATGTTTAAATTTCTAAAGGGTAATCATATGCCTCATTTATCAAAGGACTAAGTCATGGTGGAAATAATGAAACCCTTGGTGCATGTCAAAGTGTATCAGTGTGAAAATATTTGAGGGTGGTTGTTACAGTTGGCTAAAGGGAGGGTGGCCATTCTTGTCCCAAAAAACTTAAAGCTACCCCCAAAACTAAGATGAAAAACATAACTTCTGTCAGCCTTATGCAGTGAAGAAAGCAGTGCTTGAAGTGTTGATAGTTTTGTTTAAAAGATCAAGATTTGCTGTATTTTATGCTTACTAAAGGTAAAACAATAAGAATGTGAGTTCTTATTGCTGTGAAAATCCCATGAAACTACCTTCTAAGGAATATTGAAAGATGGAGGCATTGATTTAAAGGCAGAAACTCAGCAGTTTAAAAAGAAGCAGTGGTCCGAATTTCAACTACAATAACCATACATAGGTTACTTGGTCATTGCTCGAATTTTCCTCTGTAGGGTGAAAAGAAAAAACAGGGTTTTGATTTTCCATTCCATAGAGCACAGTTAGTGAGTAAAGCTACCTTTGCAGTTTACAGGTGTGTAGAGAAAAACTGGGTATGATGAACAGTGAAGTATAAGAAGGGAAGTCTTTTGTTTGAAGAGGATGTTATTGTTGTTTGACTTCTACAAGACCTTTATTACCACATCAAAAACATTTCAAGCTCTGTCACCATTTCTATAAACACAGTAACCCTTGACTGTGTAGATACCCTTTGTTTGACTGTGTTGTAGTGTTGAATATACTTGTTGAAAGACATACCAAGAAGAGAAGAGGGTCTTGAACTAAGAAGATTGTGTTTTTTCCTTTGTCTGAAATACAAAGTTATACTGTGTCCTCAAAACATCAAAAGGCAAGGTGACCTTACCACAAAAACACAGGAATTTCACTTTGACTGCATATCCTTATTGACTGTGTTTTTCTTCTTAAATTTTACTTGTTGAATTGCATACCAAGTGAAAAGAATTGTTTTGGAAAGGGGCAGAGAGTGGTGTGTTAAAAGGGCATCTTCACACTACTTTTGAGACCATTGCTACTTACAGTAAGTCAACAGGCTGAGACAGATCTTTGTTTGAAGAAGGACATGAGCATGAAGAAAAATATGAAGAATAGCAAACTGATGATGAAGGGCAGTAGCAACACAGTGATGATGAACAGCAACAAGAAGAGGAAGGGCAGTCGCTTGAACAACAGAATGAGCAGGAAATTCAGACAGAACAACAGCATGACAGTGATGAGCAAGGAGACTAAAGGGAAACGTCTGGCACAGAAAGCGAAGAAGGAAACATCAGGACTTGAAATTTTGGCGTCTGTTTCAGAGCATGTTGATAGGGACCCTTGAGGGTCATACTCACTGATTTTGGGTGCATTTTGACATATTTTGGTTTTTGGGCATTTTTGAGTTTTTGTCAAAACTCATGAAACTCGTCATTTCATTTTGGGGATTCGTCAAAGGAGAAAAATGGTATCACTGGATGCCATAATTTCAGGATCACACCCTCAACAATTTTCAAGACATTTGGAGATCATTTTCCCCCTCAAAATGGCGAAAAACACTCACTTTTTCAACATTCTGCCCCGTCTATCAGCAAGGTTTATTTTCTGGTTTTTTACACACAGTCCTATTTTTGGAGCACTTCTAGGCATCAGATTGAGAAAATTTAAGCTTTTCCGAAAATTAGACACTTAGAGCTTTCCAACGACCTATCATGAGCCTCGTTTCGACATCGAGAAGGCTACCAAATGTTGCCAGCAAGTCAGGGGACCTTTTGCTGATATAAATTTTGAATATTTTTTTAATTTTTGAACCTCAAAAAATTGTTTTTTCCAAATGTGCGTTTAGCTATTTTTGCACATGGAAAATGATGCAAAGTCAATTATTTTTCCTTTTTTAGCATTTTCTAGATATTTTATGAGATATTTTGTGCCTTGGGCTTTGCAAAGCCTCAAGGACAAGTTTAGATATTTTGATTAGGCCAATGGGAGAGCAAGTTGAACCATGAGGTTTTCCTCACTTGAGCCTATATATTCCAAAGGCTTTCATTGTAAAACAAGGCTGAACTTGAGAAGAGAAGCAATATATGGTCATACAAGCTTTGGAAGAAATACTTGTCTTATGCTTTTGGATTGCCTCTTGGATGCTCTTGGATGAATGAAGAAAGATTGTTGTTGGATTCCATGACTTGGTAGAATGGTATAGTGTCTCTTGCTTTGTTGTTGTCTTCTAGTTTTCATTCATGAATACATGTTTCTTGCTTGCTATAGATCAGTAGAGAACAAATTTGAGATATGCCCTTGGAGGCACCTCAACTTTCCTGTTTCTTCATAGCTTTCATGTTTTCCTCTTCCTTAGTCACATTAAAGAATTCTTAACTGCTCTTTAATAACTTGAGGATATTTTTGCTTGTTTCATTCATAGTTCTATGCATGCTAAGTATGATTTATGGTACGCCTTGCTTACCTATGGCTAGTTATAGTTCCATCCATGAAATTTCTCTTTGACTTATTAGATTATCATTTTGTTTGAACCAAGGAGGCCTAGTTCCGATCTAGCCCTTTGCCTAAAACTATGCAAATCTTGTTGTTCAAAGTGCCCAATAACTTGAAGTACTGTGTTTAGGTGTTTCTGCATAGTAAGTTAAGTTGTTTTTCTTTCTTAAGTGTTTTCCCCAAAGTCTGATAACCATTTCCCAAAGTTAGAGGGTCATATACTTCTATGCATGGCTTGAATGTTTATTTCTATGTATTGATTAGCTTATAGTTACATTTTTCATGATTAATGGTTTGCCCTACCATGTTTATGTTATCTATTGAACTAGTTATGCTTGAAACTCTTTGTTGTTCACAAACTTGATGTCCATTTACTCCATTTTGCCCAAAGATCCTTTCTACCTTGAATCAAATCGGCCCTTCAACAGCCTTGTATCACCATCTGATAGCTTTCTTGACCTTTTCGACCCCATAGCCTAGTTATTTTGACATATTTTTACCTATCTTTTATATCTTTTTGATCAATGTCAATCCTCACAACTCTAAAAAAATCAAAACCAAAACCTACTTCATAACTAGCCTAAAATCAACACAATAAGCAAACACACAGATATCCCCTTACACATATAGAGAGAGAGCCCCTCTCTCGAGTCCAAGAAGGCGTCCTCGTACTCCAAAGCTTGGTTTGATGTTACACCTGTCATTTGGTTTTCCAATCACCCAAATCACGGAACCTAATAGGTCTCACTTCAAGAAACTCCAAACTACCAAACTTTTATTTTCATAGCTCCAAGTCTTCTTCAGGACTAAGAAAATCTTCACTATCTTTCTCCTTAGCTTCTAGATTTATCTCCACTATTCCAATCACCATGTTAAAATGATGATCCTTCCCTATGTTTTCAGCTAACATAGTTTCCTTCTTACTAACTTTCCTGACAATTTCCATTTGTTGTTCTTCTTTGCCTGCATAGTTAACACTAAACTTTAGCTGGAAATTCGTTAAAGGTCTCAAAATCTTTTTTCCTTATCCACTGGACAAAGACATCAAGATGCTTGAACATTTTCCTTCCAAATCCTTTCATTATACATCGCAGATGTTGATTTTCCCACTCCATGAGACCGCCGCTTAGTCTCTGCTTTTTTCCATCATCTGCTTCATGAATGTCCTTCTGCTGTGATTCACCAAAATGAACTCCTTCATTTTGCTGAATCATTTTCTTATCCTCTGTTCTCTGATTTTCATTCATGACAATTCCTCTGTCTTGCTTCTTCATCAATTTATCGTGTGCATAGGTCCTCTGCTTCTCAAATTCTCTTCTTTGAAAATCCAACCTTCTATACAATTCAACAACTTCAATTGGAGTAAATTTTGGGAACCTTACACAACCTTTTATACCTTCACTTTTTCTTGAGCAATCATCTGCTGGTCCTTCTCTCTCTGCCTCATTATTCTGCTGAATATTCTCATTAGACTCTTCTGTCTTCATGTCTTCCTCCTGAGATCTTATTATCTCAGCATTGATCTGAACATATTTCAGATTCAATTCCTCCTCCTCAACAAACTTTAAAGCTTGTCCATCTCCCTGTGATGTACCTGAAAACATACACAACTCTTTAGTTTTAAACCCACAAGACTTTTCAGTCTCGGTTGCTTCATTTATCAGTGCCTCAGCCTGATCCTCTTCTTCTGTAGAACCTTTCATCACCTCACAATTGTCAGATTCAAAAATACAAGGCTTTACATCTTCCAGTTGATCTGGACTTGTCCAATAACTCAGGAAATCATCAATGATTTTCTCTTCAGCAAGACAAACTCCTTATTGCCTTAAACCTTCACCATGATTCACAAGATCTTTCATGGATCTGTATTCTTCACCTGTACCCATGACTTCACTCTGTCCTGCTTCACAAATGAAAACTCCTCTTCTCAACTCAGCTGCTCTGAGTTCTGCACATTCCAATTGTGCACTCTTCCTCTGTTCAAGCTTTCTCAAATTCTCTGCAAACATACAAAAATCATCATATGTAAAGTCATTTGACCCCCTGGTCTCACTTGAAGTTTCAGTCTTCAAGTCCTTCTCCAAATACTCAATCATCCTGAGTAATCCCTCCTTCCGTCGAGCATGTACAATCTGCTCTCTCTTCAACTGTAGCCTATGCCACTTCACTTTCTTCTTCATGAGCCAACCAACCCTCTAGCTTTCCTTTATCATCAGTTCCAATTTGTTGAACTATTCTCTAATCTCATCTACCTCTTTCCAATATTTTGCATCAGTTAATTTCTTCCTCATGCCATTTTTCCTGACATCTTCTTTCTCTTTTTTGTTGTGGCCTCTCTCATAACCTCTACAATCTCTGTTATGACTATCAGTAGCCATCTTCTCCTTCATCATGATTTCCTCACTCATATGCTACATCAAGCCTCTACAACAACAACCTCTCCTGCTGCCACTTACCTCACCAATCATTTCCTTCGGATCTGGGATTTTGGCAAGTATTGGTCCCCTATCTGCTAGAACCTTCTGAGCACTCTCTTCTGCTCTCTCTAGGCTTCACTTTGCAACTTTTAGAACTCATTCAACCTCTGTTGAATTTCCTCAGGTTCTGGCACACTTTCTTCTTCACTTTAGAATCCTTTGCTAGACTCTTTCATCACTACTCTCAAAGCTGTGAACTGCTTTTGCCGAGATTTCTTCAATTGCCTACAATCTGAATTCTGCAAAAAATTATTTAAACCAGAGTTAAACACTGCTCATCAACTCACCTTCTCTTGATAACACTGCAATTTTCCTCCCTATTCAACCTTTAGTTGAATATCAGGTTCACTCCCATCACCATCAAACTCTGTCTTCACTTTTCTGCAGCCATGATTTTGCAATTACAATTTCAAATCAGATTTAAAATTATTTTACCTGCAAGATCCCTGAATGATCTTGTTCTTCACTCATTCAGTTCTGCAAATCTCTGTTTACTGTAATTCTGTGTACTTTGCTGCATATCAGATCTTAGAATCTGATCTTCCTTCTTCTCTCATCACACATTCATATTTAACTATAAAAAAAAAATCCTTTACTCCAAACAGAGTTATTCTAGCTTTGATACCACAATGATGCCCAGGCTAACCTCTCAATCCACTCTCTTTGTGTATATAACTTGCACTCCCGAGTTTTTTCCCAATTAATTTTAAATCTGGGCAATCCTTTAAAAAATATCTCTGGAAGCTTTAATATCTCAAATCTGAGATTTGAGATATTAAACTAAAATCCTCTCTTATGGTTTTAAACCCACGTCTCACTTCATTTGTGAGGAGCATTACCTTTTCCAAAACCTATGATTAAATCATAGTCTAAACCCACTTTATGTGATTGGTCAATATATCGATGGTTGAGTAAAACCCCAAAAAAATCTTCGCATGGACTCATATATTCACACCCGATTCTAATTGAAAAAGGTGAATATCAATTACCCTTGGAAATCCACACTTCCCAATCATTAACTTTATTATCAAACCCATTCCATAATGGTCCACAACATATCAAATCATCAATCCTATGCTTACAGCCTTATCAATTCACATTAAGCATAATAATTTAGTACTCATCTCTCCTTTTATGAACGTACCTCTATATTCATTCCCATTCAAAGTCGATTTTAAAATCGAACCATATGAATTGAGACCCCGCAACTCACTTACCTTTTGGACCACGCAACACTACATACGTTGACCTTGGGGAAAAGAAAATGATGTCAAGTCACAATTTCCCATATAACTAAACTTCTCAACACATATTAAACCCGAATTGTATATAATAACACTCAGCCCCATAGGTCTTCTTACCTCATTAACCCCTTCCCGACTTGACGATGCGACCACCGTTGATTTCCACAAGCCCATGATTGGATGGATACAATGAATATCGTGTTTTTTAACCTACGAGCCTTAGCGCTAAAAAGAAACGCGAAATAGGCAGTTTTAAATTACCGCCTTATGCCACGTGTTAATCGCAGAGATGTATCACGTTTTTCTTGTGATTCCGCTTACCATTTAAAATTTGTGCGAAAACCTTAAATGGTTTTCGAGTCCCTTCTTGGTTCTAAGACAAGGTTCCAACACGGATTTTATTCCACTCACTTCACTGTTCTATCAAACAGTTCCGCCACTTCTTTTGTAATTCCAAGGATGCAATTCCTTTGAAACAACACCCATTTACAGCGTTTCAATTCAAATTTCCGCTGTATCATTTCTACTTTTCGTGCAAGTTTTCTCACTAATCTTAAAGCCCCTCAATACACACATTCTACGCATAATTTCAGTTTTACATTCGGTTTATGTAGTTTGAGTCTACTGTAGAACCCGAATGGAATTCAACCTCAGTCTTGTCGCTTATTTATGTACAACAAAGTTCTAATCGCGTCTTCTTCACTGTTCATTAATACATGAAATATTCATGAGGCTCTTCTCTTTATACTGTAGGTTCCATACCAATTTATAGCACTCCCTGCTCTTATCAATTCAATTACAACCAAATCAATATACCCCAGGTCGAATACTAACTCAAATTCTCTAAACAAGATCGATCCTTTCAGTGATTGAACTTCCTAGATGATATACTTACAAATAACCCCAATTCCTCTATTTACACAGAATTTAAGTCAATCAAACCACATAAATTCAAAATCAATTTCCCCATTATATATATGAAATTAAATGCAAAAGCGTCCACTTACAAACTTCTTGTTTGGCCAGATTTTCAATTTGATGGCCCTCCTATACTCACTAATTTTTTCTCGAAACAGTTCTCCTCTCCCCTAGACCTCTGCTTGATGCTTACATTTATATAAGAGATGAATGAATTGATTCATCTGCTTTAACAGCCCAACAAGGACTCTTGGAATTCTCCAAAGTCCTAGAGTTAGACTCAATTCCTAGAATAACTAAAACCGAATCTTCACCCTCCTAAATTAATCAACTTCCCTCATGTTCTCTAGTGGTTAGAGAAAATTTAAAATTCCTCACAATTTTATTCAAAATACTAATAATTACATGAGAATTTAAAAACATGAGACCCCCTTATGTCTTATAAAAATACAAAGTATTTCATGCCTAGTAACACACTGTCATGTCACTGAAAAAAGGGCCTTAGAAAATTGAGAAAGATCTCTCAGTTCACAAGAACCTCCAATAAAAATTTTGAGAAGAGACAATTATGAATTGGAGATATTGAATAACCATATCAAGAATGAAAATTAAATATTAAGAGAGCAGGTCAAATTGAAGGGTAGCATGAACAACACTCTCTCTCAGCAAATGAAAGCACTATATAAAGCAAACAAGAAGCTAAAGAAAAGAAACAAGAAACTGAATAGGGCGCTCATTGATCTTAGGTTCAAATCACTCATGAGGAAACCCAGAATGGCATTGACTACCAGAAGATGCAGAAAAAGGAGGCTAGATGTTCTTGCAGAAGTATCAGTGCAAATGGAATAAATTTTTGATGAAATTACATGAGGACATGCAAGAGTTTTGCAGTGGGGGTATGTTGAGCCCTGAAATTGTCTTCTCTTTTGCCAAACTTCACTTCATTTCATCATTCCTTTATCATTTCATAAACCTAAAACTCAATGAGAATGACTAAGATTACTTAAAGGTTGCATACAATGATTAACTTACTGTACTTTTGTGATTTTGTTGTCTTAATGATTTTTGAACAGTTTTAGCTACAGAATGCAGTCATTCTGTAGCCAGTCAAGTGTTCCGTAGCTGTTTTGGTGTTTACATATGTTACAGGTGTCATCTGGAGAAAAGGCACACATAGGTGGATTCCAAATCTTTCCTACATCATTCGTTCCCTTCCACGAAGACTGGATCGATAGCTGGAGGTGCCTATGTACGTGGTCAAAGCAAAAGTCAAGCAAGCTGTCTTCTACAGGAATCAGGACTCCTAATTTGCTTTATAGCAAATCAAGAATCCTAAAAGAGTTCTATTTTGATTTTAACTTTAAAACTACACCTGGACCTACTTTTATTCAATATTATTTATGTAATTGCATATAAATTCAGCTCGGTAAATCCGAGAGGAACAAGTTTGATACATATTTTTATCATTCCTGTGATACTATGTTTTCGAGCATTTTGATAATGGAAAGAGTCAAATTTGATGTTGTTTTGAATACAACCTTGAGGAGTTAAAGGATTAATGCTGAATTGATAGCAGAGGGCCCCTGCTATTCGAGGAAGCTTTACATGTTTTCTAGATAAGTAGTTTTCAATTTTGTTTTGTAATATTTACTTACTTAGACTGATTTCTAAAATTATATCTTTTAGCATTATGTTTCATGTCATTTGCTCAGATAAAATATCCTCATGATATTACAGTTAGTCTTTTTCTGAAGTTCTTCCAATATATCTCTATTAAATGAATGGGATTTAATTGTAATATTCTGAGTTACTAGCATTTCAGTTTCTGTTATTTAGATTAAGAAGATCCTCATTATCTTACAACTATTATCTTTCTCAAACTCTTCCAATATATCACTACTATATGAATGGGATTTAGTTGTACTATTTTGAGTTATTAGCATTTTCTGTTCTTGAATTAGATAGAATATCCTCATCTTATTACAAACCGTCTTTTTCAAAAGCTCTTCCAATAAACCTCTAAATCACGAATAAGACTTAGTTGTAATACTGTGGGTTACTGATTGTTTGTTTTATAGAATATCCTTATCACATTATGCCTAATATTTTTCAACAAACTCTTCCAACAAACCTCTAACTCATGAATGAGATCTAGTTGTAATGTCATAAGTTGTTTCATCATTTCATAGGAGATCCTTACTACATTATAGTAATATTTTTCTCAAGATTTTACAATAAATATCTATCATATGAATGAGATTTCACTATAATGTTCTGAGTTACTGTTTGTTTTAACATTTCCTTTATGTTTTAGGAAAATCCTCATTGCATTAGAATTTAATCTCTTTCACAAGCTATTCCAACAAATCTCTAACTAAATGAATCAGATTAAGTTATAGTGTTTTGAGTTATTTTTCATTTTCATGAATGATTATTTGAAAGCTGTAACATCCATGGATTAGGACTCTCTGTTTTCATCATTTTCTAATTAGGAATAGAACTTGCAAATAAGCTATATTTTAATTCATTTGTTAAGATTTCCTTTTTTTTCTCCCTTTTTAACATAGATTCAACTTCATCGTCTTGCATAAGAGTAGCATACTAAGAATCAAACATAAAAAAACCCAAAACATCAATAGAACATTGAAAACAATGAAATAAGAAAAGGGATACTTAGGCACATATAGTGCAATACACTTCATCCGTTTACTAGCCCTGGACGATAATTTATGCTATCAATTTAGGACACTAAATTTATTAAAAAAAATGACAAAGAAGACAAGGTAAAGCCCCTTTATCAGAGGATAATATGAAGAGAGGAGTTCCCTAAGATCCTTCTTAGAGCCCTGCAAGAAATTTCCTAGAGAGATACGAGGAGATGGCAATGGACGATTCAAGGTCCTTTGCCTATTCAAGGATTCCATCATGGTGAAGGACACGACGTGTCTCATCAACTAGAGTGATCAACCAGTGTAGCAACCACAAGTTTCCCAATGCTCTACAATGCCTACATTCTTGGTTGTTGGAAATGAAGGGTTTGAAGAGCAATAATCCCTTGAAGAATATTTTATGGAGTATGAATCTCAAACTCAGATATTTAAGGATAACTTGAGTTTTCAATAATTTTGTCAAATCAAGGACAATAGAAGACCAAGGCATCATAATAGAAGTGGTGGATTCATTCAGAATCATGATCTACATCGCATTATGTGTAGATTATTTTTACCCAACTTTTATGGGTCATCCAAGTGCACTACCAAATCATGGGTAGAGAAGCTTGACATCTACTTCTAGTTGAACAAAGTTCCAGGAATGGAGGCCATTAAGATTGTAGCACTGCAGCTTGAGGGTGAGGCACATGACTGGTGGTTCCATGGCTTATCTACATTGGGTCATGCCAATGTAACTACATATTCAAAGTTCACTAGGAGGCTGGTGGAAAGGTTTGATAGAAGAGATCCTGAAGCACCATTCATGGGTCTTGAAAAGTTAAGACAATCATGTAATCCAGAAACTTACATTTCTGAATTTTTAAGACTTTTTGTTACGGTTCCTGATTTATCTGTAGCAAGAAAGGTGTACATGTTCATTGATGGATTAGATGAACCTCTTCATGGGTTGGTTAAGTCTACCAAGCCCACTACCCTACAAGATTCCATTGAAAGGGCTAGAGACCTTCAATATGACTTGCCAAAAGAAAAGGAAACTTTTCAACACAAGCCCTCTTTTCCATCAAAGGGAAAATAAGAGAAGACTCCTCCTTCAAAGGAGAGCCAATACAAAAAACCTCTTAATGATGATGCCCAAAAAGATTTGAGGAGGAGGAAGGTTTGCTTCACATGCCAAGAAGCTTGGGCACCCGGACATATATGTGCAGCTGGAAAGGCACACTACATAGAGGTCTTCTTAGATGATGAGTAAGAAGAAGTTGAACCAAGAAGAGTTCATACCATTGACACTGCAGGAGATGAACCAACAGCATCAGGAGATGGGAATGGGGAATTTTCTCCAATTGGAGGAGCTCTTGCATCATTGAGATGATTACCTAATTACTTTACCTTAATAGTTCAAGTTTCTATCTTGAATCAAAGGGTTTCTGTTTTGGTTGATAGTGGGGCTACCAACAATTTTATTGATGCCCAACTAGTGCAAAGGGGGGCAATACCCACTGATACTTTTGAGGGATTTTTTGTTTTGGTCCGAGGAGATAGAACTATGCAATGCATGCATTATGTTCCATCCTTATCAGTCACCATGGGAACATATACATTGACTTATCACTTATTTTTGGTTGACATACCTGAAATCCATGTGATATTGGGTGTGAAATGGTTGATTACTTTGGGGAAATTCACCACTAATTAGGAGACTTTGAAAATGGAATGGGTGGATAGAAAGAGTGGAAAATCTCAAATTATTAAAGGCATGCACACATATACCTCAAATACCACTTCCACACTGAAAAAAAAGATGGATTTTCGCAGTGGAAGCAAGGACCTAACAGTCCCATCTATTATGCTTATGAGATTGTTGCATGGGACACTATTATTTAGTGGAAAACCACCTGGGAGGCCACCTAATTCAGATTTGGTGAGAGATATTTCACAAAATTATGCTCCAAGCATAGATCCAGGAGGGATGGGAGCATTAGAAGACCATGATACAATGTTGAGAGTCTTGGGTAGACTCAAGGAGGAGGGAGACATTCTCATAACATCATCATTGCCCACTCTCATTTCAAACTCTACACTGTGGGAGGAGAAGCATGGAAGGAATGACCTTCCAATCTATACCTTTGGAATGTGATATGTCAAGGAGAAGAACATCCATATGAAAAATATTCTTTATGATAGATCATCAGTGTTGTCACTATGGGAGATTGATCCATATTGGAAATCCCAACTTTTGGTGGATTATTCCAATGATCTTTTCACATGCATGATACTTGATGACCAGCTACGTGGAGAGGGATATTCATTCGAAGAAGGATTCATCTACTATCATGGTAGGATCTTATTAACTAGAGCCTCCAAGCTCAAGGAGACGTTGCTACAAAGGGCCCATGAAGAATTATTTTTCAGCCATACTTATTCCATGAAGGCCTACAACACTATCATGGAAAGCTACACTTGGGAAGGCTTTGAAGAAGAACTATATCAAAATTTTCAAAGATGCATTAACCATGTGGAGTTGGAAGAGAGACATGACTCTATGAAGGATTTATTTTAGCCACCTCTTCCCTCTTTGGGAATCAGAGGAGATATATCTATGCACCACTCCATTTGTATGAGGAGAATGTTTGGTAAAGAACATGCTTATGTACCTAATATTTCATTTGATGATAATTTGCATTCTTTTACCATGTATGTTCAGGCCATAGCTCCAATAAGGAGCATTATTCCTTATAAAATTCATGGCCAAATTTGGGCCACAAACATTTCTGAACATGGCCACTCCCTTGGAGGACAAAGGGAGATTTTGTATCATTGTGGGTGCATTCCAAAAGCAACAAATATATCTCACACTTTCAACCATGGTGAGATGACTTGGGCAGCAAGTAAGTGGTGGGGAAACCACTTAGCACATCATGATCTGATGCGTATCAGATATTTACTGTGCTGGTTCCATATGTGGGACTATGACCCACCTCCATTTATGCAAATTTTTGTTTATATGTACTTAGTTTTGATCCCATACATTGATGATGTACTTATACTTTTTATGAGAATGTTTGGAGGGAGGATTGGAGGAATGAATGTGCCCTATGGGAGAGATATTCTCCATGTTCACTATGCTACATGTTTCAGGGAGAAAATTGGGTTTCATTAGAACTATTTTCTCCTTATGGGATGGATTATTTGCATCTCATGATAACTTTGGAGGAGAAATTCATGGAGGAATGGATTGGTAGACACTTAGCTTATGAGGGAAGCTTATCACATGTTGGTGTCACCAACGATGGAGAGTTGTAGCACTCACCTTTCAGTTGCTTGAGGACAAGCAACATTTGGGAAGGGAGGACTGTAATATTCCCAATTAGCCATGAGCTAGTTGGAATATTCAATTTATTTTTGTTGCTTTGTTTAATGAATAAGAGGACAATGGAGGTCCATAATTCTCCTTAATAATGAATAAATCAATGCCAAATGTGAAAGAGATAAATCTTGGCAGCTTAATTAAGCACCCTTTGGTGTGAAAAAGGGGCTGGATGACCTTGACTGGGTCAACCTTGACAAAATCGACAACACTGTCATGGAGGAGTGGTCATCAATGAGGGATAGTGCAGTTTTAGATGGATATGCTTTGTGTGAAAGTAGTGCTATTATTGTATGGGGCTTAGGGTTTGAAATCTCATATCTTATTTAAGGAAGAGGATGGAAGCCATTGTTCATTATGTTATGTATTTGATATTTCTGAATATATGGTCTGTTTATACATATCTCTTTCTCTTGATGTTTAGCTGAGATTCAGCTTCTATTTAGCACAAGGTGTCTTTAACCGGGAATCCAACCTCTTCCATCGGTAGCTCTCAGAGGAGTCTCAGGCGCCTACATTTTCCACTATCGAGATTAAGTCCAAGCTTCATCTTTCATTTACAGTGCAGATCATATCGAGGGTTTGGTTGTTTTTCAGGTTGCAACAAGTGCAGACTAGATCTAGGTCCTTTCATTCCTCATGTTTGTGGCACAACCTAGTCCCTAAAATTGAGTTCATTTAATTGTCAACCAGGGCTGGTAACCGTTGAAGTGAAGTGCACTGTATGTGCCTAGGTGTTTGTCTCTTAATGCGTTGTGTTTAGTTTTTTATGATGTTTTTGGTCTTTTATGATGATTTATGATGTTTTTGGTCTTTTGATGGTTTTTATGTTCACAAGGAAAATGACTAGAAAGCTAGTGGAAAGAAGCTACTGATTAAAAATAGAGTGAAGCCTAATTGGTTGATGAAAAATGACAAATGCAAATGCAAATACTGAAACAGAATCAAACCTAAACTATGACTAAGCAGAATACAAAGCTTGATAATGAATTTAAGGAAATGAATCAAAACATAAACTTAACTTGTCCAATTCTTTCATCAAAGGTATTTTGGGAGAGCTTGAGAAATGGTCAGCTAAGTATACAAATTCTCCTAACTAAACAATTAAACAACCAGCTTATAATGATGCAACATTTTATCCATGATTAAAGATTTTTTGAAACATATTTGGAGGAAAACATTGGTACCATCATAAGATCTCTACTCTAAGACTAGTTCCTAACTCTATTCTGCAACTTAGTTTAACATTACTAAACCTTACTCAAGAGTTATAGATTTCTTTTTAAAGTAGTATTTTGAGGAAAGGCTTTGTTTATGAAGTGGTAAAGAAGTTGCAAAAGTACTTCAGGCCTTGAAATGATACTGTCTTCTGTTCATATGGTTATGAATCAATTATAGATTTGGAACAAGAAGAGGTTTTGTAAATAATGAAGGTTGTTTTGTTAAGTTTAACAACTAATGTAATCTAATATGCAGTGGATGACAACTAATTGTGGAGTGAAAATGCAATGAGTTAAGCTAAAACTGAACTTAAGATGTCACTAGTCTAAAACAGTGCTGAACTAACAAGCCATTATCAAACTTAAAACAAAATAACAGAGCATGAATTGGATGCAATTTGACTCCGGAGTACCCTAACTAAGTTATCATGCATTAATCTATGGGATTCTACAGCCTGTTTTGTCCATCATGATTAGTATTTTGGAAGAGTTTCTTAGAACAATCCTGGCTGTACAATTCAGTGCAAATGCAAACATAAAGACTGAAAGCAATTTAAAAACTAAGACATCACAACTATCTCCTACCCATCATTATGATATTTTGGAAGAGCGTTTTAAGAGTAAGATCAGCTATGCTACTTAGTGCAAACAAACAACTGAAACATTCAGTATCATAGTCATGCCTTAGACATCATAAGGATTTTTTGGAAGAGTTTGCTTAGTATAAGTTCAACTGTGATAATGAACAAAAGAAATTACAAATAAATCCTACAACACTACAGCCATTTCCCATTCATTATCATGATATTTTGGAAGAGTTTCTTAGAACAAGTATAGCTATAGTGGCTAATGAAATTAACTATGAACTCAAACTTCAAAAACGTGAAAACAACTAAGATACTTATCTAAATTACGAAAGTAAAGCCGTGCAGGAGGCAGGGGCCCTCTACCACCAGACGGAATCTAACTCCAAATCAACTCAACGCGTTCAAAGAAATGTTGTCTTCTTCATTAAAGGAAAAATAACTTGAAACAGAGTAGTCTCGGTCTTCAGAAATATAGCAGTCAATACATGAAATCTAAGCAAAATCTAGAGCTGTCTCTCGGTTTCCCGAGTGCTTTTATAACCAATCTACATAACAGAACTTGCAACAATACGAGGATCATTTTCTTTCCTTATCAAAATCGTACTAGGACTCTAAAGATGGCAGCGTAAAAGGGAAAAGGACATCTGGACTAGGATAGTCCTATTAGAAGTCTGCCTCCTTCAATGAGTTCCCACGTACCAAAACCACGTCCAGAATTCGGTTCAGTCTTCATGGTGAGCAACGAACAATGAGGACATAATGTGGAATATACCCATGTGTGGCTTTTCCTGAGAGGACACCTGGAACATGCTTGAACATGAAGACAGCTGCAGAATTGCCGGTTAGCTACGGAATGTCTGCATTCTGCAACTAGTTCCGGTCAAAATGCATTACAATGACAAAAATCACAAAACTTAGCAAGTTAGCCATGTTAATCATTCTAAAAGTAATTTTAACTAATTTCATTGATCAATTGGGTCTGGGATAACAATGGAAAAAGGAAAATGAGGTAAAGTAAGATGAAAGAAAGCACAATCTTGGGGCTCAACATACCCCCACTGCTGTCTTCTTGCATGTCCTCATGCAATTTATTCCATAAACTTAGAGACTTCTGCAAGAACATCTAATCCTCTCCTTCTTCTTTTCCTGGAAGCTAAAGGTCTTCTAGGTTTTCTGATGACAAGTTTGAACCTTAAGTTGATAAGTGCCCTGATTAGCTTCTTGTTCCTCTTTTTCAACTTTTCATTAGCCTTTTCCACTTTGTCCATTTGTAGAGATAAGGTTGAGTTCATACTGGTTTTGAGTTTGACTTGTTCCTTCAGAATATCATTCTCATTTTTGATATGTCTATTAATTATTTCCAGCTCATACCTATCCCTTCTTAACACATCTATTTCGGACAGTGGAGGACTAGGGGTTCTATCTCTACTCTCTGAAGCTTTCCTTTCCAATGTTTCAACATAGTCATAAAATTCTTGCTGAGCAGGGTCAATTTCATGGGTTTCTTCATTAAAATCTTCTTCAACATCTTCAATAGATGTTTCCTCATCTTCTATATTTATCACCCCTGTTTGTTTGATCTGTGTTTTCCTTAGTTTCCCCCTGAGTCTATGGCTTCTTCTTGGCTGGGATGATCCCTCTCCTTTTTCTGTGGCAGATTTTCTGATTACCCTCTCTTTCTTAAGTTGTCTCTTAATTTGAGTCAACTTCTCAGAGATTATTTCTTCACTACTTTCCTGTACTTTTTTGTCAATTTCAATTTTAGAGGCTCTCCATTTTTTGCTTCTCCTTGTAGGCTGATGTTCAGGTGAGGGCTCTTTTGGTTCCTCAAAATTATTTCTTACCAAGAAATTATCCCAAGTATCTTTTGTTTTGGCTAAATGGTGTTCAATTAAAATCTTAACCAAGCCATGATGGTATAGAGTTGTCTCTAGGAATTGGACTCTCCTTTGAACACTAAAAGCCATCTTTTTCAAACTTTGAAGCAAGAAATAAGGAAAATTTAGCTCTTCCTCCAGAAAATGCATTATCAATCTAATATGGTAAACATAAAATGTGCCATATCTACCTTCACATGTGATAAATTTTTGTAGAATAAGCAATATGTTTCTCCATTTATTTTTTAATGCAGAACTTGGAATTCCCTTTTTAAACACAATGACATCCATACCTGGTGATTTTAGGATTTTCTTCCATGATTCATTGTGAAATTCTCTATTTTTAAACCATCTCTCTCCATGTCTAAGCAATCCTATTGCCTCTGCAATAAAAATCTCTGTGACAGTGAATTTAACATCCCCAACTTCAACCTTGGCTCCTTTGAATGACCTTGCAAATGTTTTAGTGACTTCTTTTTGGAAGCCATTAAATTTCTCAAGAAATTGTAGCCATCCTACCTGTTGCAACATTTCTCTACTTTGAGGGTATCCTTCCAGGTATTTTGTGCCCACTGGTTCAGTTCTTACAATAAGGCCCATAATTCCTTCTTCAATCTTTAGATTAGTACTCTTTCTGCTCACGAAAACAATAACTTCAACCTTCAAATTGATATACCTCTGGTTCACGGAGATAGTGCTTCAATATTCAAACTGATAATCTCTGCTTCTCGGTGACAATGGCTTCAAACTCCACATTGATATCCCTCTACTTCACGGTGACAATGGCTTCAAATTCCACACTGATATACCTCTTTTTTTCGGTGACAATGCTTCAAATTCCACACTGATATACCTCTGCTTCACGGTGATAATGCTTCAATCTCTGCTCACAGTTATCATGCTTCAATCTCTGCTCACGGTGATAGTGGTTTGATATTTCAAATTGATATACCTCTGCTCACGGTGATAGGGATATCTCTGTTTTGTGGAATGAAATGATGAAGGGCTGGTTACGGAATGGAGTAATGGAGGTAGTTACGGAATGAGTTAATGAAGTGAGGTGAAGAAAACAAATCAATGAGTGAAAATACTGCGGAGATTTTTACAACGGAAAAAAAAAATCATCATTAAATGATTTGGCTGGGTGACGTGAGGAAATCAAACACTTCAGCCTTTTTAACCACTTAAATGATGGTCGGGTATAGAATTTGAAATGAGAGATTTTTATCCAAAGTTTGTGGAGGGTATATTTGACATGATCAATAAAAATAATCAAAACAACTTTTTCGAATGATTCATAACTAAAACTATACTAAAGTTTATGATATGCCATTATAATCAAAACTTGTTACCTTTGCTTTTCATCTGCTTTTTGTGGTCTTCATATACTTGGTTCTCCTCTGGAAACCATTATTTTGTGAGTCCTCATAATTCCTCTTAATTTTGCTTGTTTATGGATATACTGGACCATTTTGTTGCAATTCAAATGTCTGCTGATTAGTGCCTTCAGGATCTGTAGCTGCGGAATGACTGTCTGGCTGCGGAAAGTCTGATCAGCTGCAGAATGTCTGTTTAGCTGCAGAATGTGCATGTAGAGCATTTTAATCATGGAATGGAGTGATTTGGAATATAAGTGAAATGTTATATGGCATGAATGAAGATGGATGATGAGACATGATATGTATGAAGTGGATGATGAAATGGAATGGATTCAATTTATGAAATGGAGTGGAAGAATATAGGAAATGTCCTGCAATCCATGACATGTGTTATTCATTTGTAGAAAAACATTAAACTTTAAATTTTGATATGGAAATGAGGTGGATGAAGTATGGAATGAGATGAATGATATATGGAATGAAGTGAAGTATGAATGAATGAATGAAATGGAGTATGGATGGATAAGTGAATGGAATGAAATGAAATGAGATGGATCATAAGTACAATGGATCTGAACTTATGATTTTGTAACAGCTGCTTGCAAAAACAAAATGGAAAAGTTAGAGTGTCAGAAAGACTCTGATTTTCACCCTATCTTTTCTGTATAAACATGCCAATCAATGATTGGTTTTCATGTTTATACTTTATTTATTTATTTATTTTTTTCAAAAGAAATGCTTCAGAAAATTCAATCAAGTTGATGAAGAAGAAAGATTCTTCTTCATTAACTTCACATCACTGTTTTCTTGGAACTTCTTGACAAATTATTCTCTTGAGAGTGGTTTGTGATACAGCTTCAATCTATGACCATTCACAAGAAAAGTGACCTCTTCTTCATCTATTGTCCTGATTTTTACTGCTCCATTGTCAAAAATTTCAACAATTTCATATGGCCCGAGCCAATGTGTTTGAAATTTACCTTGAAAATCCTTGAATTTTGAATCAAACAAGAGAGCCCAGTCACCTTCTTTGAATTTATTCTCTTTGATGTACTTGTCATGCCATCTAGCCCTTTGTTGTTGGACTAGACTTGTTTTCTGAACTGCATCTTGTCTGATCTCATCCAATTCATTAATCTTCTCCAGTCTATGCTTTTGTGCCTCCGTTAAATCAAGTCCTAGCTGAACTGCCATTTTGAAAGTTTGAATCTGGAACTCTATGGGGAACAAAACTTGCTTTCCATAAACAAGCTCATAAGGAGTATGGCCTGTTGTGTTTCTCCATGTAGTTCTATAGGCCCACAAGGCTTCAGGAAGCCTATCTACCCAATCTCTTCTATGTAAATGAAGAGTCTTTGTTAGGATTCCTTCAATGACCTTATTAGTAGATTCCACTTGACCATTTGCTTGTGGATGATAAGGAGTAGATTTTCTATGCCTGATTTTGTACCTCTCCATCATTTTCTCCACTAGCCTTGATGTAAATTGAGCTCCTTGATCCGTAACAATTTCCCTTGGGACACCAAAACGAGTAAAAATATCCTCAAAAAGAAAAGTAACTACAGATGCTTCATTAGCAAAAAGTAATGGCTTGGCCTCTACCCATTTGGTAACATAATCAATGAAAACTAATATATATCTCTTTTGTCTTGATGGAGGACTAATAGGTCCTACAAAATCCAAAGCCCATTTTTCAAAAGGTTCAATATGTACCCGAGGTTGTAATGGCATCTCACCTGAAGGAGAAGGTTTCCCTACCCTTTGGCAACTGTCACACCTTTTGACATACTCTTTAGCATCTTTAAATAAGGTGGCCAATAATATCCTAAATGAAGGATCTTATAGGCTGTCCTCTTATCAGCAAAGTGTTTGCCACAAGGTTCATCATGACATGCTTTGAGAATCTCAGGCATCTCATCTTCATGAACACATCTCCTAATGATCAAATCTGGACCTGTCTTGTACAACTCATTAGAAACCCATGAATATTTTGCACTATCATAAATGATTTTTCTTTTATCTCTTGCATTCATTATTGAAGGAAATTTTCCTGAAACTAAATAATTAGCAATGTCAACAAACCAAGGAGTTTGAGTAGAAATTGCAAAAAGATATTCATCAGGAAATTGATCTTCAACTCGAGTGTCATCTTTGATGTTTTGGAGTCTAGATAGGAAATCAGCTACTGTGTTTTGTTTTCCAGGCCTATCTAGAATGGTAATGTTGAATTCTTGTAAAAGTAATAACCATCTTATGACTCTGCCATTAGTAATTGATTTGTTCATTAAGTATCTAATTGCAGAATGATCAGTGTGAACAAAAGTTTCATAGCCTGTTATATAGTGTCTAAATTTGTTTATGGCATGAACAATAGCTAAAAACTCTTTTTCAATTACAGTATAGTTTAACTCTGCAGGAGTCAAATTTTTACTGATATAATAGATGGCATAGGGAATTAAATCTTTTTGTCCCAATACTACTCCTAGAGCTGTATCGGAAGCATCTGTCGAGATATGAAAAGGTAACTTCCAGTTAGGTCCCCTTAATATAGGTGCTTCGGAAATTTTGGTTTTCAGGGTTTCAAAAGCTAACTGGCAATCAGAAGTCCACTTAAATTCACAATATTTGGTGAGTAATTTGAAGAGTGGAGATGCTATTTTGGTGAAGTTTTCTATAAATCTTCGATAATACCCTGTAAATCCTAGAGAACTTCTAACATCTCTTTGACAACTTGGAATGGATAGGTTAGAAATGACTTCAACTTTTGCCTCATCAACTCTAATCCCATCCCTTGAAATGTGGTGCCCTAAAACAATACCTTCAGTAAACATCATAAAACATTTTTCATGACTAAGTGAAAGGTTTGCTTTTTGACATCTTTTTAAGACTTTTTCCAAGTTTTCTAAAGCCTCTTCAAATGTGTCCCCATAAACTGTGAAATCATCCATGTACACCTCTACACAGTCATGTATTAGATCCGAAAAAATTCCTAATACTGCCCTTTTGAATGTTGCAGGTGCATTGCATAATCCAAATGGCAATACTCGGTAGGCATAGGTACCCCAAGGACAAGTAAATGTGGTTTTATCTTGGTCTTCAAGTGCTACTTGGATTTGATTGTAACCACTAAACCCATCTAGGAATGAAAAGTACTTTTTGCCAGCTAATGTATCTAATACTTGATCTATGAAAGGTAAGGGAAAATGGTCTTGAAGAGTAGCTTTATTCAGTTCTCAGTAGTCAACACACACCCTCCATTTTCCATTCTTCTTTGGCACAATTAACAAAGGAGAAACCCACTGACTATCTGAAATAGGATAGATGAAGTTGACATTTAACAATTTTTGCAATTCTTCTTTAACAATCTCCCTAAGATTTGGATTCATCCGTCTTTGAGGTTGTCTGATTGGTTTACAATTTTCCTCTATATAGATGTGATGAGTGCAAGTACTGGGGCTTATCCCTTTCATGTCAGTGTATTCCCATGCATATGCAGAAGAATGTCTCTGTAATACTTTGACTAACTCTTCTTGTTGAGATTTTTATGTTCAAAGTTTTGCCCGAAAATATCTCACTTGTAGAGCTGCCAAATTTATCCATAGAATGAAGAGACATCTGCCTTGATGAAAAAAACTCAATGTTGTATCCCTCTTGAAGTGATTCATGTTTGTATTTTGAAGAGGATTCAAAGTTTTCTAGAGTATTCAAAATTTGATTATCTTCACTAATTTCTGAAATTGTGAAGAGAGGTTGTAAATCTTCTTCATCCTCTATCCATTGAGTGTCATCTAGATCTGTAATTGTCCTAGCTGGAGGATATAAAGTGAATTTTTTAGTTGAACTACCATCAGAGATGTACATATCACCGGATCTACAACTAATAAAAGCATCAGCTGTAGCCAACCAAGGTCTTCCTAATATAACATGATGTCCTCCTAGATTATTCTTAGGAGTTAGGATCATGAAATCCACAGGGTACTCCCAAGAATCTAGGGACACTGGAATGTCTTCTATTACCCCATCAGGTTTGATCACAGATCTGTCTGCTAATTGTCATAATGTGGGTGTAAAGAGAAGATTAGGAAGTTTCAGTTTATCCATGATTTGTCTACTCATGATATTGATTGCTGCTCCTAAATCAATGAGTGTGTTTTTGATTTCAATTCCATTGATGTGAATTTTAACAACTGGATTTCCTGGGTCAAGATACTTTGGAATAGCAATCTTGCCCATCATAATGTCTACTATTTTTCCTGCCAGTTGAATTTTCTTTGTTTCTCTTATTCTTTTTCTTGTTTTCTTCATACTCAACTCCTTTATGGTTTTGGCTAAAATTGGAATTTCCTTGATGGCTTGTAATAATGGAATTTTAATGCAAACATTTCTCAGCTCATCTAGGAAATCATAATTAGGAACCATAATTTGTTTTTCTACACCTCTATCAATTTGTAATCTTTCTGGAAAGGGAGGTATAGAAGTAGATGTGGATGGTTGCTCTAATACAGGAGTTGAAATTATTGGATCTTTTTGCTTTAATTTTTCAGTGTTTGGGTCTTGAAAAGATGTATCTTCTTCAAGACTTTTATTCACTCGTAGAGAATCTTCCTCAGAGTTATCTTGTTCTTGTATGATCACAAAAGGTTTCCTCTTTTCAAGTATTCTTCCAGACCTAAGTTGAACATCACTAAGGTCTAGAGGAGTAATTAAATAAGTTGGAAACTATTGGCCTTCTATCATGTATGTGTTCTGAGGATTTTTATTATTGGGGTTTGGTATGGGTTGAGCAGGAAATTGATTTGATTTTTGAGGGAATGGTAATGGAAGTGGTTGATTTTGATGTGGTGGATTCTGATGATGTTGTTGAGGATTTTGTTGAAAATTTTGTTGAGGATTTTGAGGATAAAAATGTGGGTATGGTGGATAGGATGGTGGATACTGATAGTACTGAGAGTATCTTCCAAAGGGATTTTGTGCTCCTTGTGCCCAAGCTTGAGATTTATTTTGAAATTGAGGCCAAGGTTGCTGCCAATAATTCCAAGGTGGAGGTTGATTATACATTTGATCATGGAATCCTTGTGTTTGAGGTCCCTGCCAAGGTCTTCTAGAGACAAAATTAAGAGATTCTGTGGAATCTGTAGGATTTTCCTCCTGAAAGACAGATTTGAGACCAGGAAGAGAAGGACAATTCTTGGTCTCATGTTTTTCATAACAAATGACACAGGTCTCTACAACTTTTACATCCAATGGACACTCTCTCAAGGCATGTTTCTTTCTACATTTGGGACAAAAGATTGCCAAGGCATCAGATTCAGCTTTTTGCTTGTTTTGTATCTTAAGGGTGTCTATTTGTTCACTAAGACTCCCTAAGATGTCGGATTTAAAATCATCAAGCATGTGTCCTATTTCTGATCTACTTACTGTCCCAGAAGCAGACTTACTTGCCCTTGCAAGAGCAGGATCTCTTGGACCTTTGACAGTTTTAGATTTCCCTCTTGAAAGTTTGATACATAACTCAGATATTTCAGGTAATGTGAGCTGTGATATATCCCCTTTTCCCATCATGTTAAGGATATCCAACCATTCATCCCTAATTGTTTTCAACAAAAGAGCTTTTAAGGTGTCTTGATCTAAGTTTTCCATTTTTTCTCTTTTGATGTTGTAATGAAATCTCTCCAACAAATCTTCCAAGTTTTCATCTTCTTTTGTAACATCTTAAACACTTCTTCCTTATGATTGACCGGCATACAATAATCCAAATACCTCTCTAGAAATGCTTGTTTCATGTCTTCCCATGTCCTAATAGAACTGTTGATCAAACTCATAAACCACTTCAATGCTACTCCTTTCAATGTTGAAGGAAATAGTTTAAGTTTTTGAGCATCTTGTAAGTAGTCATAAGTTCTACATAGAACTTCAAATTCAAATAGGAAGGTTTCAGGATCTTCAGTTTTAAGTCCATAGAAGTTTGGAAGGACAGAGGGTGAAATTTTTTTCATGGTTGTATTGGTTTCTTCATCAATTATAGGGAACCCAAAAGAGCTTCCTATTTCTCTTCTACCTCTTCCTCCATCTGCACCTCTACCTCCTTCTCCTCTACCTCTACCTCTACCTCCAAATAATGTGTGTTCTCCATTAAAGACTCCTCCTCCCCCTTCTTCTGCCATGGTTGACTCTCCTGTGGAAGTGGAAAGGTTTGTGTCCCTAACAGGAATATTTAGATCTTCTTCTAAGGCAGGTTCAGTGGATGAAGTGGAAGGTTTCTCTAATGGAATATCTGACCTTAGATCTTTTAGAAGTCCAGGATCAGTAAAGGATGGAATGTGGGTCTGAGTTGAAGGTGTACTAGCTCTTGGTCTAGGTGAAACAAGTGGTGTTCTAGGAATCAAACTTCTGTTTCTGCTGCTTATGAATCTACCCCTTGAGTCTCTCTCTCTACGCATATAATTTTTTTTGGGAATTAAGAAACAAAGGTTACCTAGTTTTCACTTCCCCGGCAACGGCGCCAAAATGTTTGTGCTCAACCTAGTCTCCTAAATTGAGTTCATTTAATTGTCAACCAGGGTTGGTAAACTGTTGAAGTGAAGTGCACTGTATGTGCCTAGGTGTTTGTCTCTTAATGCATTGTGTTTAGTGTTTTATGATGTTTTTGGTCTTTTATGATGATTTATGATGTTTTTGGTCTTTTGATGGTTTTTATGTTCACAAGGAAAATGACTAGAAAGCTAGTGGAAAGAAGCTACTGGTTAAAAACAGAGTGAAGCCTAATTGGTTGATGACAAATGACAAATGAAAATGCAAATACTGAAACATAATCAAACCTAAACTATGACTAAGCAGAATACAAAGCTTGATAATGACTTTAAGGAAATGAATCAAAACATAAAATTAACTTGTCCAATTCTTTCATCAAAGGTATTTTGGGAGAGCTTGAGAAATGGTCAGCTAAGTATACAAATTCTCCTAACTAAACAATTAAACAACCAGCTTATAATGATGCAACATTTTATCCATGATTAAAGATTTGTTGAAACATATTTGGAGGAAAACATTGGTACCATCATAAGATCTCTACTCTAAGACTAGTTCCTAACTCTATTCTGCAACTTAGTTTAATATCACTAAACCTTACTCAAGAGTTATAGATTTCTTTTTAAAGTAGTCTTTTGAGGAAAGGATTTGTTTATGAAGTGGTAAAGAAGTTGCAAAAGTACTTCAGGCCTTGAAATGATACTGTCTTCTGTTCATATGGTTATAAATCAATTATAGATTTGGAACAAGAAGAGGTTTTGTAAATAATGAAGGCCATATTGTTAAGTTTAACAACTAATGTAATCTAATATGCAGTGGATGACAACTAATTGTGGAATGTAAATACAATGAGCTAAGCTAAACTGAACTGAAATGTCACTAATCTACAAGAAACAATGATGAACTAACAAGCCATTATCAAACTTAAAACAAAATGACAGAGCATGAATTGAATGCAATTTGACTCCGGAGTACCCTAACTAAGTTATCATGCATTAATCTATGGGATTCTACAACCTGTTTTGTCCATCATGAATGGTATTTTGGAAGAGCTTGCTAGAACAATCTTGGCTGTACAATTCAGTGCAAATGCAAACATAAAGACTGAAAGAAATTTAAAAACTAAGACATCACAGCTATCTCCTACCCATCATTATGATATTTTGGAAGAGCGTTTTAAGAGTAAGATCAGCTATGCTACTTAGTGCAAACAAACAACTGAAACATTCAGTATCACAGTCATGCCTTAGACATCATAAGGATTTTTTGGAAGAGTTTGGTTAGTATAAGTTCAACTTTGATAATGAACAAAAGAAATTACAAATAAATCCTACAACACTACAGCCATTTCCCATTCATTATCATGATCTTTTGGAAGAGTTTCTTCTTTTGGAAGAGTTTCTTAGAACAAGTATAGCTATAGTGGCTAATGAAATTAACTATGAACTCAAACTTCAAAAACGTGAAAACAACTAAGATACTTATCTAAATTACGAAAGTAAAGCCGTGCAGGAGGCAGGGGCCCTCTACCACCAGACAGAATCTAACTCCAAATCAACTCAACGCGTTCAAAGCAATGATGTCTTCTTCATTAAAGGAAAAATAACTTGAAACAGAGTAGTCTCGGTATTTAGAAATATAGCAGTCAATACATGAAATCTAAGCAAAATCTAGAGCTGTCTCTTGGTTTTTCGAGTGCTTTTATAACCAATCTACATAATAGAACTTGCAACAATACGAGGATCATTGTCTTTCCTTATCAAAATTGTACTAGGAATCTAAAGATGGCAGCATAAAGGAACAAAGAACATCTGGACTAGGACAGTCCTATTAGAAGTCTGCCTCCTTAAATGAGTTCCCACGTACCAAAACCACGTCCAGAATTCGGTTCAGTCTTCATGGTGAGCAACGAACAATGAGGACATAATGTGGAATATACCCATGTGTGGCTTTTCCTGAGAGGACACCTGGAACATGCTTGAACTGCAACTCAACACAGAATTGCTTCTACAAATTTAATGTCTCCGTGATTCGGCAGCTTGGGCTCCTACGGTGGCCAAAATGCATTACAATGACAAAATCACAAAACTTGGCAAGTTAGCCATGTTAATCATTCTAAAAGTAATTTTAACTAATTTCATTGATCATTTGGGTTTTGGATAACAATGGACAAAGGAAAATGAGGTAAAATGAGATGAAAGAAAGCATAATTTTGAGGCTCAACACCTCATTTTCATGGAGGAGGCTTCCTTTCGATTGGGAGTGATAGGCATTTAAGACCTTTCAGGTATTATTTTCGATCTTGGCACGTCAATTGGTTATTCATCCCTACAGTGCATTTTACTTCCAGATCTGCGTTATTTCTGTAGGAGGAGTTGCAGGGTGGTTTGGCACACCATTTGGAGAGTTGATTTTCTAGTGAAGGGATCTAGCTTTCACTTAGAGGATCTATTGGAGGAGGCTATTGTATTGATCATATCATATCATCCACACTTTCTAGATCTGTATATTGCAGTAGATCTGCAGCCTTAGAGCTTAGATCTACATCTTGTACTTGGTGTTTTTCTGAAAACCCTTAAGGGGTTCTTCAAAGGAGGTTTTGTAGTGCTTAGATCTATATTGGATCTATCTTTTGAGGCACATGTCAGCCCTATATCTAATGTATAATCATTTTTTGTAGTAGAGCTTTTAAAAAAGCATTGTAAGGGTCTTCTAGGTTTTATATATAGTTGCAACACCTCATTTTGAGGGATTTTTTCCATTGGAGGCTTGTACTTTCTTGGTATGTATCTTATGGCCCATTATTTATGCATATTTTGCTTTTGTTATAACATATGAAATGTATCCATATTGGCCTCTTGCTTTTATATGATGATTTACACTATTGTTCCAGCATTTTGGACTATATTCCATCTTTTCCCCATTTCAATATTACATATATTCACACCTTAAAAATGTAACGTGCACTGAGCCATTAACATCAATGGTGGTTCTCTCGTGTTTGTTAACAACTCACATCATTGGTTGGTAATCGAACAATGTCTTCTTCCATGTTTGACTACAAATCATATATTCACATGGCTAGACTTGTACCCGAACAATTGAGTGAACAAGATAAGAAGACCCCAGATCTAGTTTCAGCCATCCAGGCTTCGATTTCAGGATTGTTGTACACATTATCTGTATGGTGACCTTACATATAGGATGTCATCCGAACATGGGCCTATATATGTAGGCATGTCTTTATTGGGAAAAATTCCAATGTAGACGACGTTATGCACTATGTACATGTTATTAGATTTTTTATGTGCTGAGCATGGGAATTCCTCCCTCAACAATTCATGATCAAGAGGATATATCATGATGTAATGTATTGTAAGATTGATGCAAGTTGCCACTCCGCTTCAGTTCCAGCCCATCACATCGTAAAGCATCTCATTAAAAAAATATTGTTATTATTCTGATTTCATGCTTTAGGGGGCAGATGTTATACGTCAAATTGGGCATCATTCCCCATGACCTATTCAAACTGGACATCATCCCCGGGACCAATGAAATAGGTTCTATCATCCCCTATCATTTCAGTTGCTACATGCCCTAAGAGAAGAAAAAACCATTCATGACTTCTATTACAATATTTCCAAGGTTTGAAGTATATTCTATATCACTTATGAGCTCACAAATGCTGCCTATCAAGGGACTAACTACGTTGCATATGCAACTCCCTCCATTCAAGGGTGCACTACAATGCACTTCCCAACATTCAAGAGTGTGTTGGTTAAATGGGAGTGAAATTCTCATTGTTCTGGAATCTCCACATGGCCAGTGCCTTCTAGAAGAGTGCATATGTGTCAAACTTTGAATCCAAGTGTCCATCTAACACCTCTGAGCTTGGAAATGTCTTTATTATTATTATAAATTCATTGATTGAGAAACTACCAACATTTTCCATATAAATTGAACATAGATCCTAGTGCTAGGGAGGGAAGAATTTTTGTAAAGAAATGTTGTTGGATTCTCAATTGAGAGAGTGATATGAGTGATATGTTGCTGGTGAGATGTCGATTGTGATGAGGCTGGGATGATGCTAGAGCTGGTGACATCAAATCGATCATTGGTTGTAACCTCCTCCTTCTACTCATTAATAAAGATTGATGTTCATTTTCCCATATATGTATCTATTTATGTATCTATTTCTCGTGAAATGGATCCTTAATTGATATATATGTTTCATGTTCAATCGATTTAACTGATTAAGATAAATAAGCATCTGTATATTGAAATATCTTTGTTGTTTATTGTTTATACGTGCAGGAACTAGTATAGCGATCTAAGTTGGATTGGAAGCTACAGAAAAAGCAACGGAAAGAAAATAGGAAGCACTTGGATCACAAGTAGGTTCCTCTTTCTTTCTGTGTCTCTATTTACTCTTAGAGAAAGTGATAGCAAATTCTTTAATCTATTGTTCTAAATGCATAGCACCACATTGAGGGAATTTTTCTTATTCGTAGATCATAACTCTACATAACACATGCCATTTCCATATTTGAGTAATCAACAGCCTCATAAAATTAACGTTTTAATAAAATGGATTTGACTCGTATTTTATTTTCACTGGTAGCACACCAATATTAGTCTAGGCTAGTGTCTTGGAATGGGAGTGTGCGGTTAACTTCTCCAAGACATGGAAACAAACTTAACATATTTCTATATGGAGGTAAATCCATTTTCGGTGACACAGTCTAGGAAGCCCTTCTAACACTAGGGTTAATCATGATGTCACACTTGAGGCTAGAGAAGTGACATAAATTGCTTCATTAGTATTGATGGTGCAAATTGAAAAATGTTCATGTATTACAAACAATGTTACTATAATTATTCTTGTAGTGCTTAGGGATCAATTGGGAGGAGTACACCTCATTTCAAAGAATCTCTCAAAGGTGTTTTAGAATTTGTTTTCGCACCGTTGCCTATGAATTTGGATGACGACTGTCCCCCCAAGACATGTTATTATTGATGTTAACCATAATGGACTTTATTTAGGAGATTTTAGAGAGGGTGACAGGGAGGGGTTCATCCTCTTTGTACTCAGGGCTAATTTCAAGCAGAATCACTCGATCCTCCTAGAGGGTACCCCACTACTAATACATGTACTTATCCTCGGTTTAAAAGGGTCATTAAGTAGGTAATTTTTAAAATTGTCCCAACCATATCTTAATTGTCGACCTATGCCCTGATCAAGCAATATCTAACAACAAGAAGGCCCATATTCCATTTCTTAGTTTGTGTGTTCTTACCTTTAGGATTTCGTTTATAGAGTGCTTTTCGGTTCGATTCATAGTTTAGCCATAGGGGTGTCTTACATACTTAACTAGATAATAAATATATACTCACCATGTCTAAACAAAGTAGTCATCTTTCTCATAGATTGTTAGGCCTTTATCATGAGGAGGAGGGTCCACCACCACATAGATGTAGGTTGATTCCAACATTGGAAAACTCATATGATACGCATGTTGAGGGGTATAATCCTAATCCTAGGGATGAAGATTTTATTTTCAAGGTAATTAATGAAAGTCTGTTGACACATTTTAACCGAGATTTAAGTGAACCTCTTGGATTAGGTCTAGTGAAATTGAGACTTCACGGTAGTTAGCCTCGTTACGTACAAGTTCCTCACATGGCTTGTGAAGAAATTTATTCTTCTATGTAGGGGGGAGGTCGCACTTTTCCTTGTCAAGCAGCATTCTCTGCTGCCATGTAATCTCTACCACCACTTAGTGTGGCAGGATCTATACCTCCTCCTACACCTCTCACTTCTTCTTTGGGAATTTCATTGGTCACATCTGTGACACCGTCAAGTTTTCCATCATTATATGTGATATTTCCTTTCTCTATATTTGTGTTTGGAGGAGGGCCAAGCTCTAGCAAACCCATGGGAGCTGGGATATTAACTCCTAGCTCATATCAACCTATGGTTCCTAAATTGGGTGCAGGAAAATTTAGTTCGAGAAACATGATGGGAGGACCATTCATTTCCACTACCCAGCCTAGGGGAAATTTTCCTTATGGAAATACCTCTTAACCTAGGTCAAGCTCTATGTTTGGAGGGATTCCTTTCTCTGGAGCTTCCTTTTCTCTAGGGAGGGCTAGAATGCCTTGGGGAAACATTCCCACTTGTACCACTATGCCTACGAGCTCTTATAATCAAGGTGTTTCTTCTGCACATGGAGGTACTTTATCTAGTGCTGGAAACAACTGTATGGGTATTGAAGACTATGAGGATCCCTTATTCTTTGTGGGCAGCTTCCCTAGGGAAGATAATCCTTACTCATCATCCACCAACCCAAGATATCAAATTATTGGGATGAACTACAACCTTGGTCCTAATTATTTTTCCTTTTCTTACAGGATGGGAGGAACTTATGGTCCATCTGGGGCTTATGACCCTTATGATCCATATGATCAGTTGCAAATTCCTTTTCTCAAACGTCTCAATTTACCTAATATATAAAATTTGACCAATGATCCTATTCATCATGATCCTGGGTGGCCACCTATGCCTTCCAAGCTACCATCTAATATCCTAAATCTGAAAGGAAACTTCAAGAGAATCATTTGACACATATCACCACCTTTTAGATATGTTTTTAATATAATTCATTGGTGGATTATTTTCTATAGTTGAGACTTTTACAACATACCTTCACAAAGGATGCCACAAAATAGTACATCAAAATTGATCCCGCATCGTGTAGTGACTTTGCTTCCTTGGATAGAACTTTCCTGAATCATTTTGAACTATATATGAGGCAAGATCTCGGGATTGACCCTTTGTCCAAACTCAATCAAGATGACGCCACCGACATTTTTATCATATCCATTAGTGGAGAAGATGGAAGAAGTTTGTATGAACTAGACTCCTTGAAAATGTTCTTAGACACTTCTTCACCTGATCCCTTCAACCCAAAATTCCCTAGTATGTCACTATGATTGGGGATGCCACTTTGGAGTAGGCTATTTCATGTGCTCAATACCTTGATCTTATTTATTTTTAGGTGGAAAAATTATACAAAATCATTCCTAATTATCCTTTCCCTTTAATAGATACATGACAATCCAAACTAGGACCACACTCTAATGGAGTGATTAGGTATATTTCCTCTAATGCTGTGATTATGTTAGCTACTAAACTAAAGAAAACGATGGTCAATTTTAAATCCCTAGAAAGTTCCCATGGCTCTTAGCAAACACCCACTTCTTCTGAGAAGTCTGCCGAGGTTCTTATGGTGAAGTCCACGTCACCTAAGAATACTTACTAACTTGGTAGTAAAAAGAACAAAAGGAATAAGAAAAATACCAAACTTGCTTAGGAGAATCAACAAACCCATCCTACTCAAGGTTAGGGAACTAGTGAAACTCATCATAAGATTAATTTCCCTTTCTTTCAAGGTGAGCATTTAATTCATGAGTGGTCGTCAGTTGTATTGACCCATCCATTTTCCACCTAGCCACACTAAAAAATGGTTGCATAGGATCCTCAAATTCAATAAGGGGGAATGGAGGGCCACAGTTTTATCCTATTGGACCTTATGCACCTATCCTTACATTTTAGGAAGAGGTTAACGTGACTACACAAACTCAATAGGAAAGAAAAAGTTCTTACCATACATGATTTCATTTGGTGAAACAATTTTGGTATTTTGTGAGGTAGGTGTAGCCCAGCCAGCACCTATGACAATATTTCAACTCAATATTGATGGTGACTTTCCATATTCTATTTTAATAATTGATTTAGAAATTTATTAGTACTCTCCACTTTTCCATTAGTATGTGGATGATGTATCTTATATTTCTTGACAAGGTTCTCTACTAGCTAGCCTCTTAACTATGGCCTTCCATATGTCACTATCTGCTTTGTGGCACTCGGTACTAAAAACATGTCTTGAATAATAGGTATAAAACAGCTCATTCAATAGCCTTGGTAAGTTATGTGGCTTCAACCCACTTGGTGATATAATTTGTGTAAACAAAAATATAAGAATTATCATTAATATTGAAGGTAAGTTGGTCCTACAAAGTATAAAGGTCATGTCTCAAAGGCCTCTGCTCATATTGATTTAGACCTATAATTGCTGTTCCTCTGATCGGATATGTTGGTTTATCCTCATAGTTGTCACACCCTTGCACATAATTTATTGCATCATGTAACATGCTATGCCAAAAATAGCCTATCTAAAACACCTCTAGCTATTCTCCTATCAACAAAGTGACCACTCACGAGGCTCATCATTACAGATGCTAAATGTCATGGATTTAATGTTCTCTTACACACCTCCTAATTTGATGATCTAGGCAAGTATGAAATAGATAACCATCAGAACAAAAATATCAGGCACTTTGTTGAACAATTTTTCATTTCTCCCTACGAGAAAGGTGGTGTGGAAGTTTCCTTGAAATAAGATAATTAGAAATATTTTCATACCAAAGTATGTCGAAACCACAAAGAGATATTCATCAGGGAAAGAATCCTCAACATGCATATTATCATCACTGTTAGGAAATCTAGAAAGGAAATCAACAACAACATTATCATTTATGGGCTTGTCTACAATGGTGATACCAAATTCTTGCAATAAATATAACCACCCAGTAACTCAACCATTGCTATCTAGTTTGTTCATTAAAAATAAAACAACAGAATTTGTTTATAGCATGTATAACAACAAGAAATTTCTTCTTGATGGCCATATAATTTAGTTCTATATGAGTCAATTTCTTGCTGATGTAGTAGATGACATACAATTTATTTCCTTCTTACCATCCTATGAATACCCTGATTCTTGTATCAAAAGCATACATAAAGTTGTGGAACAACAAAGTCCAATTTGATCCTTGTAATATAAGAGTTGTTGTTACACACATCTTAATATCAGCAAATGAATTTTTATACTTGTCAATCCATATGAATTCGTTATCTTTTGAAAGCACAGAAATCATTAGAGATGAAATTTTAGAAACAATTCCTATAAAGTGTTTATAATAACCCGCATGCCCTAAACAAATATGTGCCTCTTT
Source organism: Pinus albicaulis (assembly GCA_034641835.2). NCBI lineage: Eukaryota > Viridiplantae > Streptophyta > Pinopsida > Pinales > Pinaceae > Pinus > Pinus albicaulis. The sequence continues at coordinate 911,696,478 of CM076583.1, read as the reverse complement.
TTGTGTCTTAGGAGTAGGAGTCCTTAAAATTACCTCAATATTTGATGGCTCAACCTGCATATCTACACTAGAGAGATAATGTCCTAGAAAAATAAATTTATTCATCATCATATGGAATTTTTCAGTCCTAAGAGAATGATGGATTTGTGTACAATGATCAATCACCTTCTCAAGAGTATTTAAATCTTCATCAAACTAATCGGCATATGGTGGGAAATCATCCATGAAAATTTTCAAACAGTCATTAACTAGATCAAAAAATATTCCTAGCACAACTCATTGGAAGTTTTCTAGTGCACTATAGAGTCCAAAATGAAGGAATATATAAGAAAATATACCCTAAGCACATGGGAAGGTAGTCTTTCCATGATATTTAGGGGCAATCTCGATCTGATTATAACCACTAATCCCATAAAGAAATGATTTTTTTTTTTTACCAAATAAGGTTTGAAGGACTTGATCAATAAAATTAAATGGGAAATGGTCCTTCTCAATGGAATTATTAAGATCCACATATTCCACATAGATTCTCTACCTGTCAATTTTCGTAAGAACAACAACAAGTGGAGATAACCATTGAATGCCAGAATTTTGGTAGATGAAATTTGCATTTAATAATTTTTGAAGTTGTTCTTTGACAACATATTTCAAGGACAGGTTCATGCTTTAATGAGGTTTTTGGGCATGATGGGAACCTTATTTTAAATCAATATGATGAGTGCGTATAAACTAGGGTGAATATCCTTCGTGTCCTTATAATCCCATGCAAAGCCTTCATTATACTTTCTCAACAGTTGTACCATATTCTCTGTCTCTACGGGAGATATATTAGGAGTAATATTCAAGGCCTTTCTAAGCTCAATCTAAACTGGAATACTTTTAAGAATAGGGAATTTAATATTTATTTTGTAACAAGATCATCAATAACTTCATTTTTACTAGGTTTCTCCATTATAGAGATCAATATTTGGGACACTAGTTGTGTAATAACATATAGGTCATTAATAAAAATGATTATTGTACCATACTCTATTTCAATTTTAAAATATAAGCCCTTTCCAATAGTAAGGAGTGGTCATGTATCATATAGTTATCACTCAAATTCAAGGCATAGAGGTCCCTCATAATCAACACTTGGCTTGGATGGAGGATAGAGAACATGATTCTTGGTAGTATTCCCATAGGATATGGTTATGAATCATGATCTGAAGTTGATAAATTCATATATATTTTCTAACCAGGGTCTTCCTAAAATAAATAGATGTCCTCCCAAACATGTCTTATTTTGTAACACCATAAATTCAACTGCGTACTCCTAATATTTTACTGAAATTACTATATCCTCTAGTATTCCCTTAGGATGAATTTTTTACCTTTGATCTAGCTCCAACATAGTAGGGGTTTGTATTAGATTAGTAAATACAAACAAATCAAAGGTCTCCTTGGTTATTATACTGATTACAACACCTAATTAAACCAACACATTTCAAATGGTTGTTCCTCCAATGTGAATAATCATTGTTGTTGAAAAGTGTAACTAGATTTGGTATTCATAATGACATGTGTAAATGTAATTGATGTAAATAAGAATAAAATTATTGTTTTAATTCTTGTCTCATGAGTTTAATGAGAAAGTAATTTTATTTATATTAATGTCTCCCATTGTGAGCCCTTAGGATTGGTCATAAAGTGAAATTGAGTCAATTTCATGTATGAAGGACCCTTCTTGGGTATGTTACATATTTGTATGACTCATTAAAAGTGTAAGAAATCCCTCGAAGACCAAGAAAAAGTATCTTACTCAAGTTGTCTCAATATGAAAAATAATTTGATCTCCAAAAGGCATGTCAACCTAATCTCCAAGTCATGCAAGCTAATTTACATGGGAAAACTACTATTTATAGGTAACTCAGATTTTATCGTAGGCACTAAATTTGGTCATGCATCTGAAATACATTAGGAAGTGTGAGAAAGGGAGATAGAATCCTCTCATCAAGCGTAGAAAGGAGGAGAATCCGTGCTATTTTTGGGACTATTTTTTTGTTACTTTTCTTCATACATGTGACATGTATTAAGGTTTTTGCAGTAGGGTTTCCTCAGTAATCGAAAGAATCCAAGAAAGGGATCTCTATATAAACAAACATACTTAGATTCGAGGTGAGAAGGTTGAGTATCCTAGTCAAGAGAATAAGGAATATATATCCAAACAAATCACACATGAGAATTGCAAGGGTATAGATAGGTTTATAGTTGTAGATATGTGGTTAAAGCCCAAATTTTAGAAGTGCAGACAGTTTAACTTTCGTTGAGCATAGAAGGTGGAAATAGCTACAAGTTTGATTCAAGAAGGATTTCATCAAGGAAGGTTTGCGACTTGGTCTTGGAGTCGAAAATAGGTCAAGGGTCTGGATCATGGTATTCATCAATTGAAGTATCTATAAGAAGAATATTTTTTTTAGGTTTTACTCTCAAGTGGGAGAGGTTTTGGCCTTGGCTAGTCACCTATATTATGTGTCACTTGTCTCTTATGACTTATGCATTGATATTTTTTTGATGAATAAGAACACTATAATAACATAAGTACAAGAAGATCCTAATATAAGAATTAAAAAAAAATCTCAAGCAATTATCACAAGTAGAGAAATCACCTAATAGTTGATGCCCTATATTTTTTAACATGTTATCAGAGCTAAGGGGAAAAATTCAAGGAAGGGAATCTTATCAAGGGACACTCAAGGATCAAATATCAAGAAATAAATCAAATAAAATTGAAGGATATAAAAGTAAACTCAATCTCTACAAAGTAGTATCAAACCCTAGATCGAAGAACAAGTCTACAACAACAATAGCATTGTGATACTCTATTCATCATCAAAATATCACAAAGACCCTCATCAAATTGAAGTGATCTAAAAATAAAGGTTGATTGAAGACCATACATCCAAGAAGGAAAATTCTATATCACATCATCATCTTGTAGAAATTAGAAACCCTAGAAGCATTTCTAGGGTCTACACTCATTCATCACCGAAGGAGTTCAAGTATCTTGAAGGCTAGTTATCCAAAGAAGGCTAGATCAAAGGACATTGTCATTATCTTCAAAAGGATATAAGTATAGTTCTCTCTCATTGAATCAAGGTTATTCCCATTGAAATAAACCTTCAAGAAATCATCATTGATCTTCATCAACAAAGACTCCACTATCAAAGGATCTAAATGGATCTCCCTCTTTGTGGAATCAAGGATCATTATTTAAGAAAACTACCTTCATCAAGGAGAAGTTTTCCATTTTATATATCATCATCAACATCAAGGAAGAAAAAATATTAAGTAGCATCCTATCAAGTAATTATATTTATGTCCACATCTGAGTCTATCAAAATGAATTTTTGCAAGGAAAGGAACAAATTGGTTGGGGCTTCAAACTATCTTGCATGGAAGAAAAGGACAAATCTAAATCTCATTAAAAATGAGGTTATGGAACATGTCAAAGGATCAATCAATAAAATAGGAAAGGAAGGTTCTCAAGCTCTTGCAAATTTTATGAAAGGGGAAGTTAGGGCTAAAGGATTCTCATTGAATCCATCAAGGATCCGCTTATCCCATATGTATCAAAACTTGAAGCTTCAGAATAAATATATGACAAACTGGTAGAGTTGTATTACGTTAGAACTGCAAGGGAAGTTATCACTCTAAGGCAAGAACTCTACAAGCTAATATGTCAAGGGAAGATGGAATAGACTCATACTTTATGAGGATATATAAAACTTTGGGATAAAATTCAAGATCTGGGAGAGGGAATGTCTGATATAGAAATGACTATAGTAGTGCTAAATGCACTACTGAAGGATTGGGGTAACTTTACTTCAGTCATTTATGGGAAGAAAGAATCTATCCCATTCCATGAACTATGGTCACTATGAAATATTAAAGAATCAAGGCTAAAGGAAAAAAATGATGTGTGATTAGGTGATAAAAATTAAGCATATGATGTAATGAAAAAAAGAAAGGGAAATTTTGGAAATTTTGGTCCTCTCAAAAAGAAGAGGAACATAGCTGAGATTCAATGCTATGTGTGTCAGGAATATGGGCACAATAGAAGAGATTGTACTAAAATCAAGAAGGAAAATAACAAAAGACGAAGAGAAGAATCCCATATCACTGAGGATGTGGAGGAAGCTAGAAATAAGAAATCCAAGAAAGACAAAGTAAAATATCTCTACTATGATTGAGATAGTCTTCCTCACCTAGTTCTTTTCTGGTTTCTATTTCTAAGTTTTCATGTTGTAAAATATATATGAAGTGCATGATAGTATGCATCATAAAATAATAGAATAATTAGAAGAAATATCTTGGGAAATCATCATACAGAAGTATGAATTATAGATGAGTTAGGTTTATAAAAGATATCTATTGATAACCTCATTAGAAGCATGAGTAGTACATATGGAAAAGGGAAAAAGTCATCATGGACAAGGCTCATCATACATCAGTCAAAAGGAAACATATGTTGTATGGGGATACTAAAGATCCTCATGCTTCTCTAATAGAATCTTCATCGAAAGGTTCACCACTCTAGAGAAGAAGAAAGTGTTTCATAAGGAATTACAACTTGTGGAATTCAGGGGATGATGGTATGAAATGTGGTAAAGAAGATTAAGGTATTGAAGTTTTTTCAATCAAGGAAATTGTTGAAGGAATTCTAGATGACCTAAAATAAGAATGAGGTATGTGTGTTTTTATTTAATTTGGAGTCATGTCATATGGTTTCAGAAAATATGTATGAATGTTATACTTCGAGATCATGATCAAAGGAAAGGATCTCCTCCATTGAGAAGACACAGAAAGGCATGATTCACACTTTATCTAGATTAAATCAACATATTATGTCCCCATATGTAATATGATGTGGATGACCACAACTAGAGGAATTATGAGTGGAAATTCCTGGGAGTTAAATGTGTGAAGAAAGGAGGGAAGAGATCATGGGATATGCAATCATGGAAAAGGGAATCAACATCCAAATAAAAAGAAGATATGACTAGGATATCTACATGAAAGATATGAAGACTCTGATGGATTCTGGAAAATAAAGAGACCATTTACAATATATATATATATATATATATATATATAGATGGTAGATGTGTAAATATGTATGCAGTATGTTGATGGAGTCTTCATGTTTTGGGACTTATTCATACAAAAAAAACCATCCATCACTTTCATCCTTGATCCATGTCATCATTCCCTGCATAGAAAAGTGATCTATCATTCCATATCTTGCCTCCCTCCATCATGACATATTCTAGTTAGCATCAACATCCTACATTCATATCGACACATCTACCATATATACAATGCATATCTTGCCTCCCTTCATTATGACATCTTCTAGTTAGCATCAACATCCTGCATACATATCGACACATCTACCATATATATATGGTAGATGTGTCAATATGTATGCAAGATTTTGATGCCAAATAGAAGATGTCATGATGAAGGGAGGCCAGATATGGAATGATAGATCACTTTTCGATGAAGGGAATGATGACATGGATCAAGGATGAAAGTGATGGGTGGTTTGTCCTCTATGAATAAGTCCCAAAACATGAGGACTTATTAATAACGAAAATAATTTCTTGACATCACAAATCATGACATTTTCAAGTAGTTGGCTGCCCCATCATCTCCAGCTGAGGAGCTATTGTAGCTCCCTAATTAATATGGATCTTGGAAACAAGTTTCCTACTTGGAAGAAACTTGGAAGAAAAACTCGTAGGTGAAGAGGGAGTTTAGTTACATTCCTTCCATAGGAATGATTACATTCCTTTATTGTAATAGATATGTCCTCCCTATTTGAGAAGGAGAGATAGACACATCATTATTGTACTCACCTGGGAAGACAAAATGGAGGATTGGGTAAACATCTAACATCTGATACTCTTTAAGGATGATTTAGGGAATCCAATATAAGAGTAGTCATAGAGGACCAATAGTCTTTGAGGACAAGGAATCCATGATGAGAATAGTCCTGGTGGAACACACCCTCAGAACCTGCATGGGGTACGTTCCGAGAGAGAAAATGATGAGGGTGTCTATACATCATTGGTCTCTCCAGAATTATGCTCTGATATTGTGGAGATATAGAGTTGTTAGTCAAGGCCTTTTTATGTGACAATGTTCGTTAATATGATGCTAAACAGATGGGTTACCAATCTGACTCTTCATATGAGAATTCTTTAGATTGATAATGACCAAGTACCATTATGAATACCTTCCTAGTTAGTTTAAATGTGTAACTAGGTTCGATCTTCATAATGAAATGTGTTATTTTGATTTTATATAATTGATGTAAAGAAGAAAAATAAAATTGTTATTGTAATTATTATCTCATGGAATTCATGAACAAGGAATTTTACTTTTAGTAATGGCTCCCATTGTGAGCCCTTATGATTGGTCATAAAGTCAATTTGAGTCAATGTCACCTATGAAGGACCCTTCTTGGGAATTTTACATATTTTTATGAGTCATTAAAAGTGTAAGAAAACCTTCCAAGACCAAGAAAAAGTATCTTCCTCAAGTCGGCTCAAGATGAAAAATAAGTTGATCTCCAAAAGGCATGTTGACCCAGTCTCCAAGTCATGTTAGCTAATTACATAGGAAAACTACTATTTATAGGAAATTTTACTTTCATCCTAGGCACTAAATTTGGTCATGCATCTGAAATACATTATTAAGTGCTTCAAAGGGAGATATAAACCTCTCATCAAGTGTAGAAAGAAGGAGAATCTGAGCTATTTTTCGCACTATTTTTTTGTTACTTTTATTCGCATGTGTGGCATGTATTAAGGGTTATGTAGTATGGTTTCATCAGTCAGCAAAAGAAGCCAAGAAAAGGATCTCTATATCAGCATACATCCTAGAAAAGGTCACAAGGTTGAATCTCCTAGTCGAGCGAATAAGGAAGATAGATCCAAAAAAATCACACGTGAAAATTGCAGGGGTATAGATATGTCTAAAGTTGCAGATCTGTGGACGAGACTGCAATTTCAAAAGTGCAGACAGTTTGACTTGCGTTGACCATAAAAGGAGGAAAGAGCTACAAGTTTGTTTCAATAAGGATTTCATGAAGGAATATTTCTTACTTTGTCTTGGATTAGAAAATAGGTCAAGGGTCTTCGTCTTTGTATTTATCAATTGAAGTCTCGATAAGAAGAATAATTTTTTCAAGTTTTCCTCTCATGTGGGAGAGGTTTTGGTCCTTGCTAATCACTTATATTTTGTGTCTCTTGTATCTTATTATTTGTGCATTGATAATTGTTTGATGAAGAAGAATAATATAATAATATAACTAAAATAAGTTCCTAATCTAAGAAGTTAAAATAATTCACAAGAATTTATCATAAGTAGAGAAATCACCTAATACTTGATGCCCTATATTTCTCAACAATTGTTGAATTCCCAAGATCTTCATACTTGGTAGGTGGAAATTCCCCTAACATTAACACTAAAAATTTTCCTACCACATGCACAATAGGCATATCTCAAGGATTCCTCCCACATTTCTTGACACAAATCTCCCTTATTATTGTTTCGTAAATTGGGACATCTCGAATTGCTTGAAGTAGTGGAATTTGGACATGTAAATTATTTAATTCTTTTTTAAAATTGGAATGGTTGATGGGTAGCCTTTTCTATAGTTAATTTTTGTAGATATGGTACATTTAAAGAGTCTCAGTATTGATAGCAACTTCAACTGTTACAAGCCCTGTAATAGTGGTGGAATTAACTATTACAAGATCTTTAGTTATATCAATAACTAGTATAGTGGTATAAGTTGTTACAGTGGTATTGGTAGTAATAATAACATTGGTTGTTACAGGGGGGTCATCTTGTTGTTTTTCAAGTGATCCCCATTTGGAGTTTACAATGTTGGTGAATTATCTTCTGCATTTTCTATGATGACAAGGGGAAACTCTCAGTTTTACTATTCTCCCTTATCATATTCATAATTCATTACATCCAATAGATGATATACGGTAAGTGGGGAAAATTAGCACTTCAACTTGTTACATTGCCTTATTTTTTGGGTTAGGGTTAGGTTGTATGAATAACTAAGTTCGTAAATGAGGTTTATGTACTAGTACATTAGAATGAAGCTACAATTGCTGCTATTTTATTGGTAATTACATAGGAAAATGGATTGGAAAAGAGGTTCCACACCATCCTTGAGGCCATGGGATTTATTTGTTTGGAGGAGAAGGCCATTGAGGCCAAGGCATTGCATACTAGAGCAAAGGAGGGTTAGGAAACTTCTAAGGAGATACAAGATATTGCATTTGTTGTGAAACTTGTTGAGGATTGTATATATTGGACCATGAATTAAAAGAGTAAAAAGCATCATGAACCTTACTTGGTGGCTAGAGTTTCCATGGTTTCTTGGAACCGATGAAGTATGTTTTTTTAGCCTCCTCTCTTGATTCCTTGAAAACCACATTCATTCCTAGCCATGATGGGAATTATCCTATATAATTCTCTTATTTAAAAATGTTATAGGTTTCTATTTTGTTGAGTGGGAATTCCTTGAGAAGATGCTTCTTTCCACATGTAGGGCATAATATCGAAAAATCTTGTTCAGTCTCAATATGACTCTTTTTCACTTGTAACTTAGCCTCCAATTGGGAGGACAAAAATCTCATGATACCAACTTTGAAAATTTCAAATAAATTTTGAATCTTTGGTCTTATCACCCCACCATTAGTTGACCTCTATATCCTAGCAGAGGCATATGATGTCGAGATCTTATTTCTTGTTGATCCTCTATAGATTCTCAAATAAAGTGAAATAATTTCATCATCGGTCTCCTTATATATACCCCATTTCCCCATAAGATTTAAAATCTCCAGTCAATCTTCCTTCATTCCTCTAATTGGAATGGTCTTGAAAATGTATTTATCCATATTACTATGTTTGGATCTCTGAAACCTGTAGTGAATATGTTCTTTATAGTCTTCCAAGATTTCCTCCTCTCTCTAAGAAATCCTAAATAGATCTTCCCTCTAATCCCTAGTCCTATATTAATCCTTTTCTAGGAATGTTTTCTTGATATCACCCATGAGGAGATAGATCTACCGCCAAGCCCAATAAGCCACCTCAAAGTTGCTCCCTTATGTGTAGCAGCAAATAATTTTAACATTTGGTCATTTGTGATGTAATATGAACTCCTACATAGGACATCAAAATCAACAAGAAAGGTGTCTGTATTCTCATTGGTAATACCATGGAGAGCTGGAATTTTTGGCGAATTATTTTTCCATAGAGACCTAAGGTTCAACCATAGGGTGCCAACGAAGGTGTTTATCATAGTATAACACAAAACTGGCATTTTGATTCCTCCACAAGGGAGAAAAGTCTCACTCGAGGAATGTTGAGACTTTTAAGTGGTATTTGGGGACATTATATGGCGAAAATATTCATTTAATTTAGGAAATTATACATCAATTACATAATCAATCACCCATATTCAAATAGATGTTATGCAAGAATAATTAAAAATACCACAAAGAATTAATAGAGAACTTCAAAATCTTTTAAAATTCTACCTAATACATTATCAATAATAAATGCACACAAATAGAACCTTGAAACAATATTCTTTATATTATATCTCAAAGGAACAAGCCATTGCAATATAGATCAACGAAGACTATGCATTAATTAAAACTTCCTTCAAAACTAACTAAACATGAAAATATTATATCAAAGTACATAAAGGGACTTTATTCCTTATTACAATAGCATGGCGACCTTTTTTTCTCTATCTCTCTATCTAAAACACGACCTCTATAGTTATATATATTTTTTCTCCCTTGATCTTATGTAACACCCCCTCCCACATTTATCCAATTTCACCGGTATGCTAGGGTAAAAACTAGACAAAGAGCTATTATTACCTGACCCAACCTCCTAGATCCACTTAATGAAGTGGGGCTGACTACTGATGAAAAATCGACAACTGACCACATCCTACAGGGGATAAGGTCACTGAGGGGCTGAACAACCACCCTAGGTAGAAAAACCTTTATCTAGCCCTCTATTTTTTACCCTTGGACCCAACACTGTATGCGTGACAAGCCCTCCATGTATTTATATGCCTCCAACCACGTGCATAATATTATAAGGGTGTGATTATGGACCTAAGCTTCTAGTTCAGAAGGTGTGATCTTAGATTGTGAGCCACCATTTCAGGCTAGCCTCCATACCACTACCTAAAACTTGTTGAGACTATCAAGAATGATACATTACATCAAGACAAATTCATTCATACAAAACTTGATCAAAGACTTGACCCAATTAGGCCTAACCATGACAGTCATTTCATTAAATATCTAGTGACCATGTAAGCTACATGTCATGAATGCATATATGATCATAATAGTTTGATATTCACTTGAGAATCACCAGGAAGGCCCTACGCCCTCTGTTACACTCTTGTAATTCACAGTATCACAAGGTGACTGATTATTTCTGATTGGGCCATTTATATTGAAAATAATATTCCATGGTTGTTCTTTATTTCTAGAAAAAGGAACGGAAATCCTGACTGTCAAGAACTTCAAAGGAATCAATCTGCCTTTTAAGTTCAGTGGAAAGAGGAAGTGTTGTTCATAAGGTTTAATGGTGATAAAACTTCATTTCTGCCCTCATTCATTTTGATTTACCCTCTTCACCCTTCATTTTTCCAAACACTAAAGTCTCACGCTTCATTTCTTTCAAAACCCCTTTTTAAACTATTAAAATTTGATTTTTATAGTTAAAAAATCAGCTCCGCCCACCCACTAATAGCCATATTATATTTCCCATTTAAACTTACCGTATATTACTTTATTCAGAGCTCCACCCCCCACAACAAACCTTTTAATATATCACATATTATATCATCACCACACTTATCATATTATGGGCCCACTTAACTTTATCGCATTGCAAAAAAAAAAACCTTTCGCTCATCATTTACCCTCACTATTGCAAAGTACCGATGCGATAAAACCTCACCCTTGTTATTGGTTCGACTTACTTTTATCCTTACCTTTTCGCATCGGCATATCACAAATTTTCTCACCGCATCCATTTGTTCTTTCTCTGGACCGCTAATACAATATAGTGGGACCCTTCCCACCATGTCACCTTCATTCTCGTCGCACATTGCACTTCACAAGTTTTACCACTTACCTCATTTTCCTTAATCCCCGATTTTGTGATTTGTGATAAACTTTAAATCTTTCAATTTGTGATATTGGTGGGACCCTATCACATATCTCACTTCGCAAGCTCAGGAGGATAAGATCTAGAGAAAATGTTAAAAATGTTGAAGAGCGAAGTGTGATACGAAAGTGGATGCAATGTAGTTCAAAGCTGAAATCTAAAGGAATTGAAGTCCGGTTGTGTGGGACCCAATCACATATCGCACTACCCAAGCTCAGGAGGATAAGCACTAAAGAAAATGTTAAATATGTCGAAGTGAGAAGTGCGATATTGAAGTGGATGCGATGTAATTCAAAGTTGAAATCTAAAGGAATTGAAGTCCGGTTGTGTGGGACCCAATCGCACTTTGCAAGTTACAAAGGATAAGCGCTAAAGAAATATGTTATAAACGCTGAACTGCGAAGTGCGATATTGAAGTGGATGCGATATAGTTCAAAGCTAAAGCCTAAAGGATTTCACATCCGGGTCTATGAATTTTTTACGTTGTTTTATGAAGAAATGGGATAAACACGGCAGAAGGACTTGGGTAGAATAAGACCCGACAAAGAGCACAAGCAGAAGAGGTCAAGTCGAGCAAAGAGCGTTCATACAAAGCTATGATGATATAACAACAAGAACAAAAAAGGCAGTAAACACAGGCAACACAACAATTAGATCTGTTGAATCAACCAGCACAGCACCAGATTTAACTATCCAACAACGATTTTCTAAAGAAGAAGGGACAAATGTCCGATTTATTTTTTCATAGCCTCTTCGTGATCCCAAGAGGAAATTTTTCCTTATTCTGCAATCAATAACAGACTGCTAAAGCCACTATTATTTTCAGACTTATCTTGTCATCGCCTACATGGTTCCACTTGTCAAAGTTTAGCTTGAATGTAATTAATGACTATCATTGAAACAAATAGAGTAACTGAATTAAGCTTTAGTTAAATACTGCATGCATTAGCATTATCAGGGGGAGGCCCCGGAAGGGAAAAAACCATTGTAAATGTATCATCTAGTTGTAAACACACTATTTTTGGATGAATGAAAGGACACTGATGTTTCCATATTCTTGTGTTAATATCTGTGGTGAAGTGCTTCTTTCCATGTAATTTTCCATTCTCTAGTTTCACATATTGTTTCCTCTCTTTACTCTGGATAAGAAAATTTTGTTCAATATTTGTCATCGAGCACCATGTTCATTCTTGAAGCAGTATCTATTTTTCCTCTTAAATTTGAAAGCAAAATTCAGAGAAGGTCTTCCCTACATTCACATTGAACCTTAATCTGTCCCCCCCTTTCCATTTCACAAGCTGTAAAGATCCATTGACATAGCTATATTTCCTAGTCTCACATGATCTTAGTTATTCATCCATTCAAATTTGTTTACACCCATTTGATTCCATAACCCAATGGCCCTCTTCTACTATCCCAACCAAAAATTTTCAAACAAACCCCTATGCACTAATAGCTCGCCTAAAATTCCCAATAAACAAAGCTACATCTAACAGAGAGATCCCTCTCTGGGTTTAGGAGGGCTAGATCCTAGGCTCGAAGCGGTTTTGATGTTGGCCCTCTGGCATTCTGTCTTCAGCCTTTGGAATTACGGGGTGCTAACATAATGGCCACCATACTAGGGAATGAACAATCTCCAGTAATGCATTTCAAGTTTCAATTTTGACTTCAATGGTGAATAGAATTCAAACACCAGAAGTTTGCTCCATTCAACTGTCGACTCCATCGGCAGAAAAATCCAGAAATGGAGATTCACTAGTGACTCCACAAGCTCAAAATGGGATCAGTTGCTAGGAGATATGCTCCAATGAATAGAGATCACATTCCTGGTTTCCCAAAAAAAATTCCTCAGGTAAATTGGCAAACAAATCTTCCTATTTTTCAAGATGAGAATGTTGATGATGCTTTGTTACATGTCATTAAATATGATATACTTCCATGGAAGTTGAAAGTCGAATGGCATGAGGATTGCCTCATGAAGATGTTCATTGCAACATTAGAAGGGAAGGAATGGTATGAATTTTTAAACCCTGGTAGTTTATTTTGTTTAAGAGATTTCCACAATGTATTTTATGATCATTATAAAGAATATTCTCTATCTCCGTCATTAGTGGAAAATTGTTGTGGTCAGTTTGAGGATTTCATACAATACCTTGAAAATATTGATGAAGATATAGGAAATATGCATGATGAGAATCTCTTATAAGAAATGTATGGATTTCATTCTCAAGTTAACTGTCATTATAATCAAGAGAAGTTATTTGAATATGAAAGCAATCAAGAAATGAAATTAGATCCACAAGATCACTCTGTGGAGAAAAATGATAATTCATTTGATCTTTTGTATGAGGATAGAGAAGACATTTAGTCTCATGGTCAATCTTCACGAGAGTAAGACAAAATTATTTTTTAGTCCAAATAAAACAAAGACTGCCTCCTCCTTTAACTGAAGAAGAAATTAATCATATTCTAAGCATGCAGCCAACCTCTCAATCTTTATGTGATTAGGAGATTAATTATGTTTGTTCTACTGTTGATTTATGTATTTAAGTCGTTCCTCCTGAAGGAGAAAATGTAGAACAGATTGATGTTGAGGTTGTCTTGCATTCACAAGAAGGCTTGTTGGTATAATGTACTTATGTTCATCAAAATGATGGCCTTCTAACAAAATTCAACAATCTCAGACAAGACATATCAGGTTTTCTTGAGGACATCATATTGGTATACAATTAATATGCCATATCAGATGACCATGAAGAATGTATATTTTTCTCTTTCAGAAGGATCCTAAGCATAAACAGTTGGAACAAAGAGTAGTCCTAGATGAAGCTTGTTATTTGAATCCTTAGGACCAACTATTTTCCAAGATCCTTTTGTTGCCCTCTTAGAATCATTTAAAGAAGGAGTGTGCTATGCCATGAATGGTTTGATGCAAAGCTTAACGAAAAGTTTGAACACTTCTGTTCAATGGCACATAAGATGGGAGTGGTCATTTTGTTTTTTCAGCCTACTCAAAAAAGTGAAAAAGAATCAATCATGTAGCCATTTACCTGATTGGTTATATTGGAAAAAAGAGTTCTCTTAGTGTATATATCCTCTCCAAGTTAGATTAGGGTAGGTAGGTGTTGAACCTTAGAATTACCCTCTCTTTGATAGCCTTTCTCTCCTTTTTCATTACTTTCTCATAAGATCACATACCCTAATCAATGATAAATGCTATGTTTTGTCTCAAGGAATGCATTAAAATGATTTCTATGTTATATTCTCATGTTCTTGCTATTTGAATAGATTTTTACAATTTAGCTACAGAACGCAGCCTATTATGCGGCTAATCATGGATTCCGTAGCTACTCTCATGGTCTGACAGGTTCTAAGTGTCAAATGGAGAATTGAGCCACATGGGAATTTCCATAATCATCTCAACATGGATTTTGTTCTATTCACTCAGTCAAGATCGATAGAAAAGGAGGTATAAGATCATGGTCAAAGGTGTGGTCAAAGTACGTTAGCCGAGAACAATAGGACTCTTGATTTGCTCTATCATAGCAAATTAAGAGTTAAACAATCCTATTGCAATTATATAATTTGAATTAGCCATCTGTAGCAAGATTATCTCATAGACGGTTATGTTTATTTTATTTAAATACTGGTTGTACAGAACCAAGAAATGGTAGTTAGAAAATTAAGTTTTAAGTTCAAGCTTTTGCTGATACATTGTATTAAGAGTTTGTTCTATCATAATACAAAGTTTGTGTTGCCAGTGATTTCTTAAGTGCATCTTTAACCAGCTAGCATTTCAGCCAAATCAGTTGCAGAGGGCCCCTGCACTGGAGGAGGTTTTTCATTTGTTGTTTTTAGATTAATTTCCATTACTCTATTTTTGTCAATTCTGTTTTCTAATTAAATTAGTGTTTCATTCTAGTTTTGATCAATAGCATAACATTAAATCATAATTGTGCAACCTTTTTCTTCTAAAATATTTCGTGAAGATAGATAATTCTGTTTTCAAATCGAATTAAGATTGAAGCAATAAGAATACACAATTGTCTAGTTTTCTTACTATTTTGTCATTTATTTTCGTAGAATAAAATTATCAATTAATTGTGTCAGTGGATGTTCTCAAAATCCATTTCAAGATGATGATCCTAAGCTAAATGATTGAATGTCTAATTCATATAGTTATTGAGATTACTCTGCACATTTTTACTTGATTTCTAGGAATTTAAAAACTAAGGTATAATTAACTTCTTAGACACAATCTCAAGAGGCTAATACTTCACATTGAATGTTGAGGAAAATCAAACATACATTAGTTGTTTACAGTCAATTTTACATGCTTTCACATTTTTCTTCTAGATCCTCACTTAAGTTGCATCACTGATATTCCTAAAGGTCATTCTAAGGATATTGATTTAATCATATTTCAAGATTGAATGATTGAATGTTTAATGAATTAAATTACTGAGTTACCCTCTGCATACTTTACTTGCTTTTCTAGATCATTAGGTATAATTGGTTACTTAACACCATCTCAAGAAGGTAACACTTCATAATTTAATTTTGGAGTAGCTAAATATACATTAGATGTTTTCCTTTGCACACTTTTCTTACTTTTCTAGGACATTAGAAGTTAAAGTATAGATAGTTTCTTACACATCAACTCAAGAAGGTCACACTTCATAATTGAATGTTGAAGTAACTAGAAGTACATTAGTTGTTTTCATTTTCTGCTTTTATTTAAGACAAACACTGCAATTTCAATCTCAGTTTTAAGAATTAGATCCATGGAATAGGACTAATGATAAGATAATATAGATGCTCCGTTTTCTAGATTAGATTCTAACTAGCCAACAGTATTTGGTTTATTTGTATGTAAATTATATTAACTTAGGAAAAATTACTTTTCTTCCTTCCTAAAATTCATTAGATTCATTTAAATCTTTTCATAATTTTAGAGTAAACATTCTTATACATCAAAGAACAAAAACCCCCCAAAACAACATAAAATACAAACAACGAAGTAAGAAGAAGGTTAACTAAGCACATACAGTGCACCACACTTCATCAGTTTACAAACCTTGGTTGATAATTTATGAAAACACTTTTAGACATTAAATTGACTAAACATTTTAGCGCCATTACCGGGGAAGTGTAATTAGGTAGCCTCATTTATTACATCTAAAAAAAAGTGATATGCATAGAGAAAGAGACTCTAGGGGCAGATTCATAGCTAGAGGCAAGATTTTAATCCCTAAAGCACCACCTAATCCACCAAGACTAAGAAGTGATACACCTCCATCTCAAAATCATATTCCATATTTCACTAGCCATATACTTCCTGAATTTCTAAGGTAAAAAATCCAATTAGGAGGATCTCCTACTTCATCCACTGAGGCAGTCTTAGAGGAAGAAGATCCTAGATCTCCAACAAAAGCAGTAACCTTTTTCACCTCTATAGGGGAACATATTCTAGTTGAAGAGTTAGAAATTCCTAGTGGAGAGGAAGAAGAAGATCTTTTATTCAACATACCATTGATAAAAGAACCAGAGGAAGAGCATTTAATCCTGCAGATTTAATCTTATATCAGCTTTGAAGAATCTATAATGGTGGGAAGAGGAGAAGGATGAGGAGAAGGAGAAGGAGAAATTCTAAATGGAGAAAATGTAATATTTGGAGGTATATGTACAGGAGGAGATAGAGGGAGAGGTAGGGGAAATGCAGAAGGATGCAGAAGAAATAGGGTAATTGAGAGTTCTTTTGGATTCCCTATAGTTGATGAAGACACAAATTCCACAATGAAAAATATCTCACCTTCTGTCATCCCAAATTTTCATGGATTGAAAAGTGAAGATCCTAAAACCTTTTTGTTTGAATTTGAAGTCTTGTGCAGAACTTATGATTATTTACAAGATTCTCAAAAACTAAAATTTTTTCATTCAACATTGAAATGAGTAGCTCTAAAATGGTTCATGAGTTTAATCACTCATTCTATCAGAACATGGAATGACATGAAGAGAGAATTTTTATAAATGTATTTGGATTATTGCATACCTATCAATCACAAGGATGAAGTGTTTAAAATGATACAAAAAGAGGATGATAATTTGGAGGATTTAATTAAGAGATTCAACTATAACATAAAAAGGGAAAAAATGGATAATTTAGATCAAGATACTTTAAAAGCTCTTTTATTGAAAGCCATTAGAGATGAGTGGATAGACATCCTTAACATGATGGGGAAAGGGGATATATCTCAAC
The DNA here is from genome assembly GCA_034641835.2 of Pinus albicaulis. NCBI lineage: Eukaryota > Viridiplantae > Streptophyta > Pinopsida > Pinales > Pinaceae > Pinus > Pinus albicaulis. The sequence goes on along the minus strand of CM076583.1, from coordinate 911,678,948 downwards.
TCCCATTACCTGATATTGGAGAATTATGTATTCATATGTCAAGAGGAAAATCGAAAATTGGGAAAGGTCCAAGAGATCCTTCTCTTGCTAGGGTAAATAAATCTGCAACTGGAACAGTGAGTAGGGCAGAAAATGGAAACATGCTTGATGAATTTAAAACAAATATTTTAGGGAGTCTTAGTGAAAATATAGACACCCTTAAGTTACAAAACAAGAAGAAAGCCAAGACTTATGCTTTAGCTATTTTCTATCCCAAATGCAGAAAGAAGCATGCTTTAAGAGAATGTCCTCTTGATTTGTTCATAAAATCATGAGACTAAGAGTTATCCTTCAATTCCAGGTCTTAAGGTTATTTTTCAAGAAGAAACAACTTCAAATCCAAAATAATATCTTTGCTTTGACTCTATAAGACCATGGCAGGGGCCAAAATCTCAAGGCTTTAATAATCAAATGTATACTCAGCCCCCACCAAATAATTGGAATTTTTGGTAGCAACCTTGGCCTCAACCTCAATCTCAATCTCAATCTTGGGCACAAGGAATGAAAAATCCCTATGGAAGTTTCTCTCAATATTATCAATATCCTCCATCATATCCAAACTATCCTCCCCAACAAATTCCTCAACAAAATCAACAACCTCGACTCCAAAACCAAAATCCACAACTTTCACTACCATTTCCACAGAGACCAAATTAGCTACCTGCCCAACCATTACCAAACCCCAACAATAAAAATCCTCGGAATACCTATATGATAGAAAGACAGCAATTTCCAACCTACAGGATTACTCCTCTAGATCTTAATGATGTCCACCTTATATCGGGTAGGATACTAGAAAAGAAAAATCCTTCTGTAGTTATTCAAGAATAAGACAATTCTGAGGAAGATTCTCTATAGCCAAATAAATTTTTTGAAGAAGGAACATCTCTTCAAAACCAAAATTCTGAAAATGAAAAACAAAAAGAACTAGTAAACTCAACTCCTATGATAGAGCAACCATCAGTACCTACTTCTACACCTCATTTTCCTAAAAGATTACAAGTTGATAGAGGGGTAGAAAAGCATATTATGTTGCCCAATTATGATTTTCTAGATGAATTGAAAAATGTCTGTATCAAAATCTGTTAAGTCCCTATATTAATAGTGTATTCCTTATTATGTTAATGTAGCCCCCCTTATTGTTATTGTTGTACCCCTGTAACCCCCATATTGTTATTATTGTGCCCTTACATTATTATTGTTATGTCGGATAGGATTACATTGTGGCCCCATGGACTCCAATATATAGAAAGGAGGTTTTTTCATTTGTATCATCCAAGAATTTTTCATTCATGTAATGTATTGGAGGTTTCCCCCTCGAAGTGGCTTATTTCTAAGGCGTTTATATCTCTTTTCACCTATTTTTGGAGTTGGTTTCACAACATTTGGTATTAGAGCTTTGGATTCTAGGGTTTCACTACTCCAAACAGGTCATCGTGGAATTTTCGCTATAACATTTTTTCTATGAAGGTTCAGAAACTGAAATATTTATAGTGCAAAGATAAAATTTGAAGGAACACCGTCACAAAATTTCAGAGCTTGGTTCGCAATATTTTTGGAGATATTATCTGTGGAAGTTGGGGCTTTTTGCAGGCTCCTGAATTTCACTTAAAAAGGTCATCGCAGAAGTTTCGCTATAAATTTTGTTCTACAAAGGCTAGGAAGCTGAAATTTTTAGAGCGTGAAGCCAAAATCCTAAGGAACATCATCGCACAATTTCAGAGCTTTGTTCGCAACATTTTCGGAGATATGATCTGTGGACGTTAGGGCTTTTTGCAGGCTCCCGAATTTCACTTAAAAAGGTCATCGTGAAATTTTCACTATAATGTTTTTTCTACGAAGATTCAAAAGCTAAAATTTTTAGAGCACGAAACCAAAATCCTGAGGAACATCCTCAGAAAATTTTAGATCTTGGTTCGCAACAGTTTCGGAGATATGATTTGTGGAAGTTAGGTCTTTTTCAGGCTCCCTAATTTCATCTCAAAGAGGTGATCGTGGGAATATCTTCATAACTCTCTCTCTGAGCATCAGATTGGAATTCTATAAAAAGTAACTGGAAGTACACAGATTTTAGTTTCTTGTCTATAAATTTCAGAGCCAAAGGAGAAAACAGTGACACGTGGCATGTCATACAAGTGCGCTCTACTAAACCAATCCATAATTAGGTCATTGTAGAATATTGGACATAACTTTGTCTTAAAGAATCCAAATTAGGTCAGAGCCATGGCATTCGAAAGAATATTCGAAGGGCTACTTCAGGGCTGAATTTCAGCTATTGAGGATCTGAAAGTACATAGATAATTCAGTTTCAATATCAAGATTCTCAAAAGCAAGAAAAAAGTGTGTATTTGGTTTTTAAAATTGCATAATGTTTGTTTGAAAAAACAGTTTGAAGTGATTCCAAGGGCATATTTTAGAATTTTTATCAGTATTGGGTTCTATAATGCCTCCAAAAAATAATTCCATACCCATTAAGCCCTCAAAAATATATACTATGACACATGAAGAGGAAGAATTGCAGTATGAGATATCAAAATTACGATACCAAGTGCAACAAATTTCGATCTTACGAAGAGCAACCAAAGATGACTTAGATGGTTTAAAAGAAGAAATGGAGGCTAATTTGGATGGTTTGAAGGATCAAATAATAGCTAATATGTATGATAAATTAGTGGAAGATCAATATCGTAGCATCAACAACAAGTTCTCCAACTCACAAAGGATAACCTAATCTTTGGTGCGTAATCCAATGAAAAACAGAAGATCAACATCACATCGAATAAAGTTCGAAGTAGTCATATAGAAAAAAAAAGAATCTGGAAAAATTATGATTAATTTCGAAGAGTATCTCAAAGAATCGGAAGAACTTCGTAGAATATTCCACATGGGAGGATGAGAATTTACATGTACACTGAAGAAATAATCAAGCATTGAGAAAACATTTGAAGGAGAGGGCATTTTGAGTCCCTTAGCATTAATAGTGTAGTCCCTTATTATGTTAGTGTAGCCCCTCTTATTGTTATTGTTGTACCCTTGTAACCCCCATATTGTTATTATTGTGCCCTTACATTATTATTGTTAGGTCGGCTAGGGTTACATTGTGGCCCCACTAGGATTACATTGTGGCCCCATGGACTCCTATATATAGAAAGGAGGTTTTGTCATTTGTATCATCCAAGAATTGTTCATTCATATAATGTATTGGAGGTTCCCCCCTCGAAGTGGCTTATTTCTAAGGCGTTGATATGTCTTTTCTTCTATTTTTGGAGTTGGTTTCACAACAAAATCCATTTGTCACAAGCCATTAAAGAGATTCCAATTCTAGCTAAAACAATAAAGGAATTGAGCATGAAGAAACTGGGAAAAAAAACAAAAGAAATAAAAATAATTCAACTCATATGAAAAATAGCAGACATAATGATGGGAAAAATTGCCATACAAAAATATTTAGATCCAGGAAGTCCAGTTGTAAAAAAACATATCAATGGAGTTGAAATTCCAAATACATTGATTGATTTAGGAGCAGCAATGAACATCATGAGAAAACAAACCATGGAACAACTCAAGCTTCCTAATCTCCTGTATACACCTACATTACTGCAATTAGCAGACAGATCTATAATCAATCCAGATGGTGTGTTAGAATATATTTAAATGTCATTAGACTCTTGGGAGTACCCTGCTGATTTTATGATATTAACCCCTAAGAACAATCTAGGAGGACATCCACTTATATTAGGAAGACCTTGGTTGGCTACAGTTGATTCCTTCATTAGCTATATATCTGGTGACATATATATCTCTGATGGTAACTCAACAAAGAAATTTACTCTATATCCTCCAGCAAGAACAATCACAGAGTTAGATGACAAAGAATGGATTGATGATGAAAATGATATATAGCCTCTCTTTACTATTTCAACCATTACTGAAGATAGTCAAATCTTAAATTCAATGGAAATTTTTGAATCATCCCCAAAATATGAGCATGATCAATTTCAATAAAAATCCAATATTGAATACTTGTCATCTAGGCAGATGTCCCTTTATTCTATGGAAGATTTTGGTAGCTCTACAGTTGAAATCTTTCCAGGGAAAACTTTGAACATAAAAAATAACTTGGAGAGATTACAACAAGAAAAGCTAATCAAAACATTAGAACAACATTCTTCTGCATATGCATGGGAATACACTGACATGAAAGGAATTAGTCCTAAGACTTGTATACATCACATCTACATTAAGGAAAATTGTAAACCTATCAGACAACCTCAAAGAAGGATAAATCCAAATCTTAGGGAAATTGTGAAAGAGGAGTTGGAAAAATTGCTGAATGTAAACTTCATTTACCCAATTTCAGAAAGCCAGTGGGTTTCCCCCTTAGTAATTGTGCCCAAAAATAATGGTAAATGGATGTTATGCATTGATTATTGAGAATTGAATAAGGCTACCCTGAAAGATCATTTTCCTTTACCCTTTATAGATCAAGTGTTGGATACATTAGCAGGTAAGAAGTATTTCTCATTCCTATATGGTTTTAGTGATTACAATCAAATTCAGGTAGCACCTGAAGATCAAGATAAAACCACATTCACCTATCCGTGGGGGACTTATGCCTACCAAGTACTTCCTTTTGAATTGTGCACTGCACCCGCAACAATCCAAAGGGTAGTACTAGGAATGTTTCCGATCTAATACATGATTGTGCATAGGTGTATATGGATGACTTTACAATTTATGGGAATACATTTGAAGAAGCTTTAGAAAAATTGGAAAGGGTTCTTAAAATATGTAAGGAAGCAAACCTTTCACTAAGCCATGAAAAATGTTTTATGATTTTTACCGAAGGGATTGTTTTAGGACATCACATTTCAGGAAATGGAATTAAAGTTGATAAATCTAAAGTTGAAATAATCTCCAAACTATCAATTCTAAGTTTTCAAAAGGATGTTAGAAGTTTTCTAAGATTCATAGTATATTATAGAAGATTTATATAAAATTTCACGAAACTAGCATCCCCAATCTTCAAGTTACTCACCAAATATTGTGAGTTCAGTTGGAATCTTGATTGCTAGTTGGCATTTGAGACTTTAAAAGAAAAAAATTCTGAAGCACCCATCTGAAGAGGTCAAAATTGGAAACTACCTTTTCACATTTCAATAGATGCTTCATATACAGCTTGGGAGCTGTATTAGGACAAAAATATTTAATTCCCTATGTCATCTATTACACAAGAAAGAATTTGACTCCCACAGAGTTAAATTACACTATAACTGAAAAGGAATTCTTAGCTGTTATTCATGCCATCAACAAATTCAGACATTATATAACAGGCTATGAAACCTTTGTTCATATAGATCACTCTAAAATTAGATACTTAATGAATAAATATACTCCTAATGGCAGAGTTACAAGATGGTTATTACTCCTACAAGAATTCAACATCACTATTCTAGACCGACCTCGAAAAAAAAACACAGTTGCTGATTTCTTGTCTAGAATTCAAAATATCAAAGATGACACTCTAGTTGAAGATAAATTTCCTGATGAATATCTTTTTACAATAACTACTCAGACTCATTGGTTTGCAGATATTTCCAATTACTTAGTTACAGGAAAATTACCTTCACATTTGTTTCCTAGGGAGAAAAGAAAAATCATTCAAATAAGTGCAAGATACTAATGGATTACTAATGAATTGTATAAAACAGGTCCAGATCTCATTATTAAAAGATGTGTTCGAGAAGATGAAATGCCTGAAATTCTCAAGGCATGTCATGATGAACCTTGTGGTGGACACTTTGCTCACAAAATGACAGCCTATAAAATCCTTCGTTTGGGATATTATTGGCCATCCATCTTTAGAGATGCCAAAGAATATGTCAAAAGGTGTGACAGCTGCCAAAGGGTAGGGAAACCTGCTCCTTGAGATGAAATTCCATTACAAACTCAGGTACCCATTGAACCTTTTGAAAAATGGGCCTTGGATTTTGTTGGACCAATCAATCCACCATCTAAACAAAACAAGTATATTTTCGTATGTACTGATTATGTCACTAAATGGGTAGAGGCTAAAGAATTACCTTTTGCTAATGAAATATCTGTAGTTAATTTTCTTTTGAGGATATCTTCACTCATTTTGGTGTTCCAAGAGAAATTGTGATAGATCAGGGATCTCATTTTACATCCAAGTTGGTGAAAAGGGTCGTGGAAAATTACAAGATCAAGAACAAAAAGTCTACTCCTTATCATCCATAAGCAAATGGTCAAGTAGAATCTACCAATAAAGTGATTGAAGGAATTCTCACTAAGACTGTACATTTACACATAAGAGATTGGGCCGAAAAGGCTTCCTCAAGCCCTATGGGCCTACAGAACTACATGGAGGAATACAACAGGACATACTCCCTATGAACTTGTTTATGGGAAGAAAGTCTTGTTCCATATAGAGTTTCAGATTTGAACCTTCAAGATGGCAGTACAATTGGGACTTGATTTATCAGAAGCACAGAAACATAAACTGGAGCAACTTAATGACCTTAATGAAATCAGACAAGATGCAGTTCAAAGAACCAGTATAGTCTAGCAGCAAAGGGCTAAATGGCATGATAAGTATATCAAGGAGAAGAAGTTTCAAGCAGGGGATTGGGAACTTTTGTTCAATTAAAAATTCAAATATTTTCAAGGAAAGATTCAGACTCATTGGCTTGAGCCATATGAGATTGAAAAAGTCTTTGATAATGGAGTAGTGAAGATAAGGACAATAGAAGAAGAAAAGGTACATCTTCTTGTGAATGGTCATCGGTTGAAAATATATCATAAGCCAATTTTAACAGAAGAGTTTATTAAGATTTTCCAGGATAGTACTGATATGAAGTTAGTGAAGAAGAATTATTCTTCTTCACTAACTTAGCTTTTATTTTTCCTATAATATATATATATATATATATATATATATATATATATATATATATATATATATATATATATATAATAACAATAATAATAAAATAATAATAATAATAAAGTATATAAGTATTAAAAACAATCAATGATTGGCATACTTATAGAGAAAATATAGGGTGAAAATCAGAGATTCTTGACATCCTATATTTTCTATTTATTTTCTGTAATAAGTACTGACACAAAATTACATTCATATTCCATATTTTCAGCTCATAATCTGAAAATTAATTTCATTTTACAGTTTCATTTCCTCTCACTCCACTTTCATTCCATTTCACAAGTCATATTCCACTTTCATTCCATTTCACACTCATATTTCATTTCCATTTCATTTAACATTCATATTCCATAGCCATACATCATTTATTTTTACAGATTCCATTCTACAACTGACTACATTCCGCAACTAAATACATTCTGCCGCTGACTACATTTCACAGTTGATCACATTCTGTAGCTAATTGCATTCTATAGCTAATTCCATTCTACAGCTAATTCTATTCTATAGCCATATCTCATTCAGTAGTTCTGACACAATTGTACAACCTACAAACAAATGATGATTACAGGAAATTGAAAGATGATGTTTTGAAGATCAACATGCTAAAGGGTACCTAAAGGATCAACACCAAAGAAACAACAAATGAAAAGGTTAGTTCTAAAAGGTAAAGTGCAAAAAATTATTTTAATAGCAAGGTTAAAACATTAAGCATGTATAATATTGATATTCATATGCTTCCTTGACAGATCATCATTTTATTTGATTGGGATTTCCATCATAACACATATCAGCCACATCCTCTATATTATGTTGCATAACAGTCCATAATTGACTCCCTCATTGATGCTTAACGGTCATGAACTATGACGTGACATACCTATCTACGTTTCTTCAAAACCCCTACCATCTATTTATTTCTACAAACCCTTGATACCTTTCATTAGATCCATATCCAATTCATTTCATAAACAGAGAAGCATAATTCTGAAGGTTGAGAACTCTGCATAGTAGAAGGCATGGGGCTAATTGTCACATCAAAACCGGTGGGAGAAAAGTACATGGAAGGATACCCACAGATCCAGGAAATGTTGCACAAAGTTGGATGGCTTAAATTTATAGAGAAATTCGATGGTTTTCAAAATGATATTACAAAATCCTTTGCTCAGTCTTTTGATGGCACAAAAGTAGAAATTGGACATATCAAGTTTACAGTTACTGAGTCATTCATGGCCGAATCCACAGAACTTCCAAGGCATGGTGAAAGATGGTTCAAAAACAAGGAGTTCCACTGTGAATCATGGAAATTTATACTAAAAAACCCAGGTATGGATGTCTCTGTTTTTAGAAAAGTTATCCCTAGATTGGCTCTTAAAAGTAAATGGAGGAACATTCTCTTGGTTTTACAAAAAATTATTACTTGTGAAGGAAGGTTTGGTTGCATGTATGTATACCATATCCGTTTACTGATGAATTTCTTAGAAGATGGTGAAATAAATCTTCCCTTTTTTCCTCTAAATAGCTTAAAAAGGATGTCCACAAATGTGCAAAAGAGAATACAGTTCATAGATACCACCATGCATCACCATGGGTTGGTAAAGATACTGATTGAGTTTCATTTAAAAAGCATAGAAGAGACCCGGGAGAGTTTTCTCATTAGAAACCATTTTCAAGAGGCACCTGAACAATCTAAAATGTCAGAAAAAGCAGAAGGAAGAAGACTGATATAAACATTGAAGACAAACCTGAATCTTCATTGCAAAAGAATGATGAAAAGCTAATCTCTTAAGAACTGACAAAGATTAGAAAGAAAATCAAGACAGGAGGTAAGATAAGAAAGAGGAGTAAGGTTACAAATGAGGAAAATATAAATCCTCCACAACCAAGAAGGAGCTCCAGACTCCAAGGTTCGATGAAGAAAACATTATCAAAAGAGACAGAGCTTATAATTTTAGATGAAGAAACCCCAATACCATATCCCATCAAAATTTCTCCTATTCATAATTTTGAAGGTAGCCCCAGCAAAATATCTTTGGGCATAGACCCAGTACAACAATAAATATATGATTATGTAGAATCACTAGAGAAGAGAAGTGCATCAATGAATCCAAAACATTCTATCAATCCACAAGAACCTCTAGTTGATGATCTCAAACATGATATTTATGAAATAGGGATATTGAACAGACATATCAAACAGGAGAATGAGACCCTGAAGCAGCAGAACAAGTTGGAAAAGGTAATTCACAATAATACCATTCTACATCTAGGACTGTGGTATAAGAAAAACAGGAAATTGAAAAGAAATAACAAGTTACTAAACAAAGGAGTCATTAACCTCAAGTACAAGATTCTTATGAGAAGGCCCAGGATGGCAGTCACTTCAAAGAAAAACAAAAGAAGGAAATTGGATGTGCTAGCAGAAGTGTCTGAGCAAATGCAGTAGGAAAGGAGAACTCACATTTTTGGAAAATTGCATGAGGAAATGCAATGACTTTGCAATGGGGGTATGTTGAACCTCACAATTACCCTCTCTTTGACATCCTTTCTCTCCCTTTTCCTTACTTTCTCAGAAGATCACATACCTTAATCAATGATAAATGCTATGTTTTGTCTCAAGGAATGAATTAAAATGATTTCCATGTTATATTGTCATCTTCTTGCTATTTGAATATATTTTTACAATTAAGCTACAGAATGCAGCCTATTCTGCAGCTAATTGTGGATTCCGTAGCTACTCTCATTGTCGAACAGGTTCCAGGTGTCAAATGGAGAATTAAGCCACATGGGCATTTCCAGAATCATCTCCACATGGATTTTGTCCTATTCACTCGGTCGAGATCGATAGAAAAGGAGGCCTAAGATCATGGTCAAAGATGTGGTCAAAGTACGTTAGCCAAGAACAAAAAGACTCTTGATTTTCTCTATCATAGAAAATCAATAATTAAACAGTCCTATTGCAATTCTATAATTCGAATTAGCCACCTGTAGCAAGATTATCTCATAGACAATTATGTTTATTTTCTTTAAATACCGGTTGTACAGAACCGAGAAGAGGTAGTCAGAAAATTAAGTTTTAAGTTTAAGATTTTGTTGATACATTGTATTAAGACTTCGTTCTATCATAATACAAATTTCATGTTGCCAATGATTGCTTAAGTACATCTTTAACCTGCTAGCATTTCAGCCACATCAGCTACATAAGGCCCCTGCACTGAAGGAGGTTTTTCATTTATTCTTTTTAGTTTAATTTCCATTACTGTGTTTTTGTCAATTCTGTTTTCTAATTAGATTAATGTTTCATTCCAGTTTTTATCAATAGAATAACATTAAATCATAACTGCGAAGCCTTATTCTTTTAAAATATTTCATGAAGATAGATAATTCTATTTTCAAATCGAATTAAGATTGAAGCAATAAGAATACACAGTTGTCTAGTTTTCTTACTATTCTGTCATTTATTTTCTTAGAATATAATTATTAATTAATTGTGCCAATGAATGTTCTCAAAATCCATTTCAAGATGATGATCCTGAACCAAATGATTGAATGTCTAATTCATACAGTTATTGATATTACTCTGCACATTTTTACTCTTCCTAGGAATTTGAAAGCTAAGGTATGATTGACTTCTTATACAACATCTCAAGAGGGTAATACTTCACAGTGAATGTTGAGGAAAATCAAACATACATTAGTTTTTTACAGACAGTTTTACATGCTTGCACATTTTTCTTCTAGATCCTCACTTAAGTTGCATCACTGATATTCATAAAGGTCATTCTAATGAGATTGATTTAATCATATTTCAAGATTGAATGATTGTATGTTTAATGAATCCAATTACTGAGTTACCTTCTGCATACTTTACTTGCTTTTCTAGATCATTAGGTATAATTGGTTACTTAACACCATCTCAAGAAGGTAACACTTCATAATTGAATGTTGAAGTAGCTAAATATACATTAGATATTTTCCTTTGCACACTTTGCTTACTTTTCTAGGACATTAGAAGTTAAAGTATAGATAGTTTCTTACACATCATCTCAAGAAGGTCACACTTCATAATTGAATGCAGAAGTAACTAGAAGTACATTAGCTGTTTTCATTTCTGCTTTTATTTAAGACAAACACTTCAATTTCAATCTCAGGTTTAAGAATTAGATCCATGGAATAGGACTAATGATAAGATAAGATAGATGCTCTATTTTCCAGATTAGATTCTAACTAGCCAACAGTATTTGGTTTATTTTTATGTAAATTAGATTAACTTAGGAACAATTTCTTTTCTTCCTTCTTAAAATTCATTAGATTCATTTAAATCTTTTCATAATTTTAGATTAAACATTCTTAGACATCAAAGACAAAAACACCCCAAAACAACATAAAATATAAACAACAAAGTAAGAATAAGGTTAACTAAGCACATACAGTGCACCACACTTCATCAGTTTACAAACCTCGGTAGATAATTTATGCAAGCAATTTAAGACATTAAATTGACTAAACAATAGATGTGCAAATAAGCTTAGTAGCATGAGCATTTTTCATTTCTAGTTCCAGAGTGCAGTTTTGTTTTCAGATCAAGTGTGTTCCACACTACAGGTTGCAGAGAGTGTTGGTTTCAGCTTGAAGATTTTTAGCCACAGAGGTTTTGTATAAGATCAAGTTGTTGATTTGGGATCAGCCCAATGGATCAGGCCACTAGTCTACGGTGTTCTTGACACCTCTTGAAGGAGCTTCCATCCTTAGCTGGAGCCACTGTTAGACTCCTTTAATTCACAGTATCACAAGGTGACTGATTATTTTTTATTGGGACATTTATATTTAAAATAATATTCCATGGTTGTCCTTTATTTCAAGAAAAAGGAAGGGAAATCCTAACTGTCAAGAACTTCAAAGGAATCAATCTACCTTTTATGTTCAATGGAAAGAGGAAAATGTTGCTGATAAGGTGTAATGGTGAGAAAAAATTATTTCTACCCTCATTCATTTCATTTACCCTCTTTTACCCTTCATTTTTCCAAAATCTAAATTCCCACGCTTCATTTCTTTCAAAACCCCTTTTTTAACTTATCGTATATTTCTTTATTCATAGCTCCACCCCCCACAACAATCCTTTTAATATATCACATATTATATCATCATCACACTTCTCATATTATGGGCCCACTTACCTTTATCGCATCGCAAAACAAAACCATTTTTCTCCTCATTTACCCTCACTATTCTAATGTCCCAATGCGATAAAACCTCACCCTTGTCATTTGTTCGCTTTACCTTTAGCCTTACCTTTTCACAGTGACATATCACAAATTTTCTCACCGCGTCCACATATCTAAAACATGCTTCCATGCATTCATCAATCATTCATATATTCACATTTATTTTTCCAATCTAATATATCTAAAATTTGAGAGGAATTGGAACCGAAAAGGATTGAGTGCAGAACGAATGTGCGCTAGGGTTCCTGCGCAGCCCCTACTTTAGCGCCGACACCTGTAAAACACTCTGCCTTACCCTGGCTCGCTCCTACCGCTTTGCTGAGGACGGGAGCTGGTACGCCTGCCATGGCAGGCCCGATAGGGGGAAGTGGAGGTTCTTCCCCCTCACAAAACGTCAAACCTGCTGCCGGGGATAATACAAGCCAAACGACCACAAACACAAAAAATCTGGAAACGGAAGATAAACGTCATTCTGAAGGAAAAGCTGATGCGTCTGACAAGTAGAAAGAGGTACCGGAAGAAGATTCGGGAAAAAAGGAAATGCCCCAGGCAAAATCGACCACCTGCAAGCCGATTGCGGCAGAAAGGCCCAAAATCGAGCTGCCCAGCCATCGGATCAATGGAAGGATCCAGTACATGAAGGACCATGCCCTAATCGGAAAATTCATAGGTTTCTGGCCTACGGAAAAAGCTCTGCAAGGCTGGATAGCCGCCAAGTGAAAACCCAAAGGGCAGGTCATCCTCCAACTTGGCCCCAAGGGTTTTTTTACTGCCATCTTCATCTGCATTGAGGATAGAAACAGAGTCCTGGATGAAGGACCATACTTCTTCAACTCAGCTGGCCTCTACCTAAGAGACTGGGTTGAAAGATTCAACCCCGACAAGGAAGATTTCAGCTGGGCACCTGTCTGGATTAGACTTTACTCGCTTCCCCTGGAATAATGGGATGAGGAATCACTCAAAGACATTGCTAATGGTTTAGGGGAGTTCATCAAAATCACGGAGGAAACAAAGCTGCGTCGTTACACCTCTTATGCCCGCATCTGTGTCTTTATGCGTTTGGACCAAGCCCTTCCTGACTCGGTAAGTCTCTTTCACGATGACTTTGAATGGATTCAACCTCTAGATTTTGAGCATGTTCCCTTCCGATGCCGTAAATTTCATGTAAAAGGACACCTATTCCTGGATTGCCCGCTCAATGCCAAGCCTCAAGGCCCCAATCCTCCTGAAAATTCTGATCCGGAAGGTTTCACAAAAGTCACCAACCGTCGAAGATCCCAGAAGAAACCCTCAAATGGAAAAAAACCCTTGGCTCAGACCTCTTCTACTCCCTCCACAAGTAATAGCTTTGAAGCTCTTGCCTCTAATCCAGAGAACCTTCCTCCAGCTGATCAACCTGCAACCCACCCAACCAAAAACATTCCGAATTCTCCACCGCCCAGCTCCAAGCCCTCCCCTAGGGCTTTGAAGGATCAAGGTCTCTCCACGGAAGGAACCCCAGTTGATCCAGATTGGAAGCCTAACGGAATGGATGTCGATTGCATACCAACTCTGCACTCCGAAGGCAGTAGCTAAGCTAAAAATATGGAGGTTGAACCAGAGAGTATCGACCTCACTGGGCTGGATATTCTGGAACTTGAACTAGCCTGCAAAAGAAAGGAATTTGACAAGATCCCAGACCAATAGTTAGATAGGCTGGAAGTTATCATCTCCAGAGCTTTTCGACAAAAAGAGCTAGGAATACAGCCAGGAAGCAGATGGGATGGTAATCAATCTATCAAGGAATCCAAGAAACGAGGCCGGAAAACTGATTTGGAGCGAACTATCACAGTCGGGAAACTTCTAGTCAAATCAGGCAAATATGCCAAGTTGACAAAGTATTACAAGCTCCTCCCCCACAGTGATCAATGAAGCTCACCTCATGGAATGTTAGAGGACTAAACAGTCCTGGGAAATTAAGAATGCTCAAAAATATGATAAAGTTGGAAAAGCCACAGATCCTCTTCATACAGGAAACCAAATGTAACAGTAGCACTCTAGGCAAAATCCTCTCCAGCGCTTGGCCTGGTTGTCACTCAGTGGCAGTTGATGCATTGGGAGCTTCTGGAGGGCTTGCCATTGCATGGAACACCCAAGCCATCACGCTTTATGATTTTCATGCAGCTCATCACCTCATACAAGCTACCTTTCATGTCATTGACACCAATGTTCATGGACATCTCTCTAATGTCTACTTCCCACAGGACGCGGGAAGGAAAATGGCACTCCTGGACACTTTGGAAGTGTTAAATAATGCCAGAACCCATCCTCTCTGGATTCTTGGAGGTGATTTCAATATGATCACAAGCTTGGGGGAGAAAATGGGAGGTAGGGCCAAGCTAGAAACAAAAAGTGGCCACTTCAAGGACTTCATTCAAAACAATTTGCTAATAGATCTGCAGTTCAGCAATGGCATTCACACCTGGAGTAACCGCAGAATGGGATGCCAAAACATTGCCTCCAAATTGGACCGATTTCTAATTTCTGATAATGCTGTGTACTTAGGGGGGGACATCTCTGACTCTATTCTGCCATGTATTGGATCAGACCATTGGCCCATCTCCTTACAATGGCAGCGTTTGGGGGATTCCAGGAAGCACCCCTTTCGCTTTGAGGCATTCTGGTTAACCCATCCTGCCTTCAAGGATCTCATCAGGGCTTGGTGGAGGAACTTAAAACTGCCTGAGGGGTCAAAAATGTATCAGTTCCAGTGTAAGCTCAAGAGCCTCAAACTCCACATCAAGCAATGGAACCACCATACTTTTGGCAATATTTTCCAGGCACAACAGGCTCTAAATATGGAAATGAGGGCCCTCCAGCAGCAGATCATCATGAATGGTTATACGGAAGAACTACTGGCACGAGAGCTGAAACTCAAAACCCAATTGGAAGATTGTTCAAAGCAAGAGGAAATACTTTGGCGGAAAAAATCCAGGGTTAGATGGCTGAAAGAAGGGGAACGAAACACAAAATTCTTTCACAGAACCACAATACAAAGGCGCATGAACAACTCAATCACAGCCATCAGGAATCAAGAAGGGGAGAAAGTGGAAGAACAGGCAGAGATAGAGCGGGCGTTCCTCGATCACTTCCAAATGGTGCACAAAGAACCTCCCGGGGACAGAGGCACTGCAATCAATAAAATTATTCAAAACATTCCTAAAATTATCACTGATTAGCACAATCAGCTGCTCTTGCACCCAGTTTCCAAGCAAGAAGTAGATGTAGCCATGAAGCAACTCAGAGACGGAAAAGCTCCGAGGCTGGATGGGTTCACCACCACCTTCTACCACCAGTTTTAGGACCTCATTGGTGAAGAAGTCTGGATGGTGGTTGAAGAATCACGAGCAATGCATTGGCTTATCCCTTCTTTAAACGCAACATTCATTGCTCTCATTCCAAAAGAAGAAGAGGCCAGCACGTCGGACAAATATCGACCCATTGCTTTATGCAATGTGATCTACAAAGTAATCTCCAAGGTCATTGCCAACTGTTTAAAACCTCTCCTGCCTCTTCTCATCTCTCCCGAGCAGTCTGGTTATGTCAAAGGCAAGCAGATTTTGGATGGCATCAATCACACTCATGAGATCATCCACTCACTCAAGCAGATCAAACAGGCAGGTATGATTCTCAAAATCGATCTATCCAAAGCTTTTGATAAAATAAGCTGGACCTATATACAAAAAATGCTTCTGGCCTTTGGCTTCTCTCCCACTTGGGTTCGTTGGATCCACAATCTTATCTCCTCCTCGTTCTTCTCCATCCTCATTAATGGGACTCCCTCCTGCACCTTCACTCCCACTAGAGGCATCCGAAAAGGAGACCCCCTCTCCCCTTTCCTGTTTGTTCTGATGGCGGAAGGTTTGGGACGTCTCCTCTCCTTAGCTTTAAGCTCTCAGCAAATTCAAGGCATCTCTGTCCATAATGCACCAGCTGTCACCCACCAACAGTTCGTGGATGACAATATGGTTTTTGGTTATCCCTCTGTACAAGAAGCCTCCAAGTTAAAATCCCTATTGCAGGACTTCTCCAACGCGTCAGGAGCCAGCATTAACCTTTCTAAATCCCAGATCTTCTTCTTTTAGACTCCTCCCCTCACGCAATCAGCCATTGCTCGCATCCTCGGTTTCTCCATAGCCTCCCTCTCCTCTACCTACCTGGGTGCACCACTCATTACCTCCCCTCTTAAGCATGCCTCCTGGCGTAAGCTCTTAGAAAAGCTGGAAGCCCGTCTATCCTCCTGGACTTTCTGAACCCTTAACATTGCGGGCAGACTGGTTCTCATTAAATCCGTTCTCTAGGCCATGCCTCTTTACCTCTTTTCCACTTTGGCGTCTCCCAAATGGGTCCTCAATAAGATCAAAGACCTCCAGAGGAACTTCCTTTGGGGATCAAAAGGAACCAATCGAAAATGGGCCCTGGTACAATGGTCCACTGTTTGTAAACCCAAAGAGTAAGGGGGAATTGGCCTTCGTGATCCTCTCCTCAGCAATGCCATCATGAATGCGAAAATTTGGTGGAAATGGCTCATTGCACCTGAAAAACCCTGGGCCATTCTATGGAAAGCCAAATATGCTCAAAATCGACCACAGGAAGAACTAGTCAGACTGACTCCGGAGGAGAATGGTTCAATAATATGGAACTCAGCCAAGAATCACCATCTTCTCATTCAACAGCACAGTTTCTGAGAGATAAGAGATGGCAACTCAGCAAGGTTCTGGACAGACTCATGGGAACAATTACCAAGGCTCACCAACACTTACAATCCATCCACAGAACCTGACTGGCATATGTGACAGCTTGAGACAGTTAAACAATACTAGGAGGACACCGATAAGCAGGGTTATCGGCAATGGAGACAGACGGCCAGAATAACCAGGAATGCCAATGTGCAAGAAAGTAAAGCCATCACTGATGAACTCAGAACTCAATGCATCAGAGTGTCACATGATAAGGACATTTTAAGATGGGGTCACACTCCTAAAGGCACTTACACCACGCGGGAAGCCTACAGGATCCTAAGTTTGGATCCCATGCCCAAAGATCCTCTTTGGGGAAAAATCTGGAATCTAGGGGTGTGGCCCAAAGTCGCCTTATTCCTCTAGCTCCTTGGCCACCAAATAATACTCACATGGGATAATATTCGCAAGAGACACTTCCATGGTCCCTCTATATGTCCCAATTGTGGGGAAAATGAAGAAACTCAGCAGCATCTTCTCTACGCCTGTCCCCTAGCCTCTCTGCTGTGGGACAAAGTAAGTTTCAGATGCCAAAGAAACTGTAAACCCGACACAGACATTAGAGGAGCCATCCGTGATTGGCATCAACATCCCTTCAAGAGTGGATTGCTCAATCATCTCTGGAGAATCATCCCTGGCCTTCTCCTTTGGACCATATGGAAAGAGAGAAACAAGCGCATTTTCAAGGATCAGAGGACCTCGACAAACATCATCTGGAGCAATTACTGTCTCAATCTCATGGAAACTCTAGATTTACAGTCCAGGAGCATCGAGGATTTCCCCACTCTAACCAAGGAAAAGGCCATATGGGAGAACTGGGGACTCAAAATTCAAGCCAACACTCAGAAGCACAGAAGCCCTAACACTGACAGAGTCAATCACACTTGGACTCCCCCCCCTAGAAATACCTATAAGCTTAACTTTGATGGTGCCTCAAAAGGAAATCCAGGCAAAGCGAGCTTTGGGGGCATCATAAGGAATCATGCTGTCACACCTCTGGTTGTCTACATGGGAAGCATTGGTTGGGATACAAACAACTCGGCGGAGCTGGAAGGTTTATGGCAAGGCCTTCTTCTATCTCAGCAGGTGGGGTTGCTTCCCATTGAGATTGAAGGAGATTCACAGATCCTCATCAATATAGCAGCACAAATTCTTAATGGGGCCCAGGCTTGCAAAATAACCAGCAGCTGGCGACTGGAGGCTCGATTGGAAACTATGGCAAGATGGCTTCAGGAAAATCGGGCTCTCATATTAAAGCATACCCGAAGAGAAGGCAACAAGGTAGCGGACTTACTAGCCAATCTGGGGGTTGACTGTGATAACAACCTCAGAATAGGGACGCTAGACATAATCCAGAATGAGGATCACAAGAGGAATTGCCACAATCTAATACAGGATGAGGCAAATCCCCCGGATGCGGGTGCAAGTGTCGTTAATGCGAGCGATTGGACGCCAGGCAATGGGACGGGAGGCCACATGCCATCCCTCACGGAACCTTTGCGCCCACCTGATCGCAGTTAATGCCCTCGTATGATCTTAATGGCGTTTGATATGGAGTTTATGGCATTTGATATGGAGTCGCTTCTCATCATAGAAGCTGATATTCGAGGCAACCTCGACTGCTGCAACAGCATTTCGCATAGGAGATTCAGGCCTGCTCATTCAATGCGGAGGTTGGATGGTAGCAGAAACGAGGTGTTATATGCAATGGAGCCGCTTGCCCCTACACCTGTGCATTCTTTGTGTAATCCAGTTCATGACATAGCCAGAGTTCGCACAACCACTGGGAAGCACAGTCGCCACACCTGTTGTTTTGAGCCAGCTGACAGTCTGCATATTTCTATTGCAGGCCCTTGCTTGTCTGCAACAGTGGTTCTGGGCACTCTGCCTGAGCCAAACCCCGTCAATGCTCAGTCGCTTCTGCGTTCCAGCTCCTTAACAGTTGGAAAAATTCCAAGGCTTCGACAGAGGATGAGGTGCAGGAGGGGGTCTTCTCGTTCAGCCAGAAGGCACATGCCTTCCATTTCCTCTTCTCCGTCAGATTCTTCTGTGCCCTCAGGCAGCCTCCCTTGCCTCTTCCGTGGGCGCGTTCTTCGCTCAGGTCGCAGGCTCGACTCGCCTTCAGGAGATGCGTTGCCGGCTCAGTCCCACACGGCCCTCTTCTCGTTTGATTGTGCTCTCAACAGACCAAGAGTGACGGTGGCCATCTCTGTTGTCTTCCTGGAGGAGCCCCTGCCTGAAAATACACCAGACGAGCATGCTCCTGTTGACAGCGCACCTTTGGAAGCGGTGCTGCAGGAATCGAGGGATCAGCCTTCTGAGGCCAGGGTGTTTTTGCAGGAAGAATCAGGGTGCGTTCAGGCAAATGTCCAAGAAACTCCTCCAGCTGTCCACAACACCGCTGACCTCTCCCATGCTCAAGGCGCAGCTGAAGATTACGGATGCCAGATCAAGGAGGTGGCTCCTGATGATTAATTCGGCCCTCTTCTCTTGTCTTTCATGTTTTTTCTCCGCCCTCTCTGAGGGAGTGTTCAGTTGTTTTAATGTTAACTTCAACTCTGGACCAATTTTTGTCTATGACCAGTCTTGGTCTCTACAGCGGTCCAGTACTGTTATGGTCCAATGTTACAGCTATAATATGTCTAGGCTCCTAGTTTTTAGTCAAAGACATTCCAGTCCGATCCCCTGCGTGGGATTTTTTCAGTTGGTTTTTCAGATGGTGGTTCCTCAGGCTGGTTTCCCTCTAGTAGGGCAGCCAAAAACTAGACTCTGTCAGCTAAATTTGCCTCCCCGAAGGCACTGTAATGGCCTTAGCCAGATGTACTATATTTTCCACTGTTAATAGATTACTCTAACTTAGAAAAAAAAAATCATTCATATATTCATCAAATTTTTCAAGAGATATATACAATATATATCCTATAACCAGTATATAGCCAACATATAGCCAAGAAATAACCAACATACAAACTATGGAAACTCAACCATATTATCACAAACATAGTCAATACATATGCTTATAGATCGTAGTAGAAAATATCTCATATTGACATATGACAATTCCAACCAAGTCAAGGACTTCCACATACCATCCAACTATAGATTGGGATGAACCAAATATTTCTTTCAAGAAATCACACTCGAGCCATATTCCAACCATGCATGTGTAATATCATAGAATAAACCAAACAAAAACCAAACCAAGGCTTCCAAAGGCCAAATCACATCAACACTCAACCAATGACTCCACCTCATGGTCAGACATCGCTAACACCAACAAGATCAGTCTCTACCCAAGTTGTCCATGGCTCTAGGGTGTTTGTTCCAACTGTGGCCACAGGAACTAATAACTCAACCCAAACCCTTCCAGGGCTCCAGAGTGTTTGTCCAAACCAATTCCAAGGACTAGTAACTCAACCCACCAAGGGCTCTGGAGCGTTTTTCCCAACCTAGGCTCTAAGACTAGTAACTCAACCCAAGTTGTTCCAGGGCTTTGAGATCATTTTTTCTAACAAAAAGCCCTAGGAACTAGTAACTCATCCCAAGACATAAAGAACCTAAGCACCAACCAGAAAACAACAAGTGGAAAAACCCACAACAGCATAACTATCCAAGAAATAGAAAGGAAAGGATAAAAGCACTACCAATCGAGGAAAATCTCCATTCCAATGACATCACATAACCAAAAAATCACATACCTATACCATGCATTCCAAAAATAGCAAGGAAATCATGCATGCAAATCGATACCTGCAAAGTAATCAAGTTGTATCCGATGGTCCACTGGTTCAATTGTGATTTATTTCTTTTGTTTGCCTTCTCTATCCAAATCCAATGTATGCCAAAATGCTCCAAGAATAATATAAGTGTGCAAGAGTATGGAATATTGAGAGAATAGAATGGTAGAGCCAAATAATGAACTAACCAAATTGTGTGAATTTATCATCAAAATCTTTTTTATCATCGAGACCTCTAATTTATTCATTTTCCTCTATTTCTCCTTCAATTTCCCTCTCATGCAAATTTGTGACCCTTCACCTTCCTTTTCCCCTATTTTCCTTTATTTCATAGATAAATGAAACTTAATTTCTATTTTCCTTTTCCAATTCCTTTGCTAATTTCCATAGTTAGTGATAAACTGAAAGCGACACCCCACTAGGATATTTTTCCCAACTTTAGATGGAATACATGTCCCATGGCCTTGTTCTTATATTCTTTTGCATGAAAATCAACCAGGGGTTGTTACAAACCCCTATCCCTTGGAGGAACATCGTCCTCAGCATTCTATGACACCTATTACCAGTAAGTCATTGAAAAAAAAACATAATTCCTATGGATCTTTATAACCCATATCATTGCAATAGTTACAACATATCAACTGTTGAAAATATGACAATCATACCATTTACTGGAGTTTTATAGCAACTCATTATGACATTTGCAATAAAAACCACATATACTCTCATGAAAATTTTATTCAACCAACAAATAATCATACAATATATGGATCTTTATAAATCCAACTTGATATAGAATTTACAATAATATACACATACATATGCATATTTCCTCTAACCAGAAAATAAAACGATACGGTGCCTACATCATTCTGCAAGGGTATCAAGAGGCTCACACCTCCAACCTCAAAAGTAGTACCAAGATTCACCTCCTTCCCTGGAATTCCAAAATCCACTATTAAATTCAAAGTCTGCATTCAATGTCCAACAATACAATCCTGCACTACTTGTCCCTCAGTGAATAGTTATCAGTGCATTGTTCAATGGAAAACTCCCAATGTGCTTTGATTCCATCTGGAAATGATAATGACCAAAACAAATCATTCCCCGACCATCCCTTCTCTGATACATAGTCCCTCAGGCAATCCGGTCACCCCCTTTCGTGAAGTCACACACCTTCCAAGTTCCACTATCATCCCCTTCTCTACTACATATTCCCTTAGGCAATCCATCCCTTGGAAAGGTTTGCTCGCATCAAAAGGTCAAAAAAAAAATGAATATCCCTACCTCAAAACCATCATACTCGTCATAGCATTCTCAATGGACACTATTGGGTACCAGTGTCCCATAATGGCCCTAGTCCTAAATGCTTTACCAACATATTTTTTCCTTTTCCAACCCCTTTCACTATTGATGCTAACATTATCTAGCAGCCAATTCCAACAACCCAAATTAGGCATTTCCGACCACCCAAACCTGGGAATTTTCATACTTTCCTATACCAAGCACATAATTAACATTATATTCAAAATAAATTGAGATTAATTCAAATCATACCTCATTGGTGTCCCATCAATAAGGTACACTTGAAATCCTGCTTACTTCATGTCACAATAAGTCAAACTAGCTCTTCAGTCAAATAATCATGTATAAACATATCACATCCGGTTAACTGAAAACTCAACCATCATAAATAAAAATCATAGATCACATGTAACCATCATAAATCAGTCATATATCACATGCATAAATAAATTTGAAATAAAATGTTGATACTTATCTTTCAATTGGTTCTTTGATTCTAGCTTTGTTCTCTATCCTTTCCATACACACATTGAATTGATTTCCAAACACGAAAATCACCTAGTGCCTTCTCTTCAACATCATACATATATAGACAATGTACATCACACACATACAACCACACGTGGCATACAACACCACATAATACATGCACCTACACTTGGAATACAACAAAACACATACACCTACACCTTGTCTACAACACAACACATACACCTAAACCCGGTGTACAACTCACCACATACACCTACACTTGGTGTACAACACAACACAACACATACACCTATAACCAGTGCATAACATGCATATATGTACACAAGGTATAACACAATGAGTACATATGTCACGATACAATGAATACAAAATACACATAACATAGTACCCTATGTGCACAACACAACATGTATGACATGTACACAATACCAAATGTACAGAACACCACTTGCACAACGTGTACACAACACCACCTACAAAATGTGTGCACAACACCTCCTGCACAATGTGTATACAATACCACATGTACACAACACCACCTGCATAACATGTACAAAACACCAGATGTATTTCATGTACACAACACTGCATGAACATAGCACCACATGTACAACATGCACACAAAACCATACATACACAACACCACATATACAACATGCACACAACACCATATGTACACAACACTGCATATACAACATGTATACAACACTACATGTACACAACACCACATATACAACATGTACATAGCACCATATGTACACATCACCACATATGCAACATGAACACAACAACATATGTACACAAAGCCACATATGCAACATGTTCACAACACCAGTGCAACACATAAAGAGACCACACTGTCTCTACCAAGCAACATTTCTTTTAGTGTCGTTCCACTATCCATGCTTATCTCAGCATGCCACAAATCAACTCCTTTCATTTTATTGATGTATCCCTCCACATTATATGTCCATAACATAAACGCATGCATAATAAAAGAACGTAATATCAAATCTTGTCAACATGATACTAACCTCATGGATCTGTCAAGGCTACTCTATCCACTTGATACCAGGAACCTCTTTATTCCATTCACGTGCATAAGAAATCATTCCTCCATAAGCATGATCCCTGATGATCTTGTTAGAAAATGAAATACATAAATACATATATACATATAAACATTAGCATAAAGTAATCATGATCGATGTAATATTCCGAAACAGGAAAAACAAGAATATTGAAGACAAAACTAGAAACTGCAGTAAATGTCAGCACATCAAAACATGAGAAAATCATAGATCCATTCCATTATGTATAATAGCAGAAAATAAGTACAATGTCTTTAGGAAAAGGTCACTCAAGCTAGGAAAACAAGCCTCCCATGATCCAATACATCAAAATGTGAAATACTGCTAATACAAAAAATGTTGGAATGCCATGACTACGTAGTCCAAGAGAGAATAACTGCAGCTGGAAAATAGAAATACAAAGATCTGATGATAGAGTTCTCACAAAATTCTGGGATCTAAGATCTAGGCTCTCAAGCACCATTCCAAGACAACCCAAAAATGGCTTACAGAAATACACTATGTGAAAAATGTAGCCCTAGGGATGAATAATTATCTGCAACTCAATGAATGCAGGCAGGTGGCTCATATGACAAGAAAATAGTTGATACTCCTCCTAATGAAGGGTTCCTCCCTCCACTAGGAAACTAGCTCACAAAATGAGTTTTCCAACCCTCCACTGCAGCTGCGTTGTGGTATATGGTTGAAGCTTGGCCTGACATGAGATGGTGAAATGAAGCTCAATGCGCCTCTCCTAAGTCGACAGTTCAATTCCCTCGAGGATGAGGGTGGGATTTCCATCCGGAAACACCCTAGTGCTAAACAGCACAACGGACTTTGGTAAACAGCTGAAGCATGCAGAAAGTCAAAAAATAACAACACATAAACAATCATAATAATGCGTTATATGGCTGCCATCCCCTTCCTTATATGCTTAGTGAGCTTCCTCACCCTTGGCCCCACTCATTAAATATGATACTCCCATTCATACGCTCCTCCACCATAACTATGCTATCGTCCACTATCTCCACTCTCTCCATGGCAGCGTAGTTGATTTGGTCAACCTTGACCCGATCCACATGTATTGACCCCATTCACACCAAGGGTTGCTTTATTTCAGCTAGCTACATTGATCCACCTTCACACTAGAAGTGGTTTTATTCCTACTAAAGAGATTTAAGGGTCTCTCTACCCACTTAGTCATATAAGTTATGAACAAAAGAAAAATTTAATATTCCAACTAGCTAAAGGCTAATTAGGAATATTACATTCCTCCCCTCCCAAATGTTACTTATCCTTAAGAAAATTCAAAGAAGGATGCTGCAAAATATTCTCTCTTTCCCAACTGGCATCCTCATCTGGTAGATTCCTCCATCGAATCAGATATTATTTAATCACCCTGTTCCTTAGCTGCCTCTCCTGAGTGTCCAAGATAGCTTCTATTTGTAAAACCAGATCGCCCTCATCATCAATAGGTTGGAGATCCATGGTGGCAACCACATTTTGTCCAATGGCCTTCTTGAGGCATGAGACATGAAGAATGTTATGGATCTTACTCCCAATGGGGAGCTCCAACTCATATGCTGCCTCCCCAACACAACGGATCTCCCTGTATGGCCCATAGAACCGAGGCTTAAGCTTCTCAACCCCCTTCTCCTTCGGTGTAGACTATCTATAGGGCTAAAGACGGAGATATACTAAATCATCAACCTCAAACTACCTCTTTATCCGACCACAGTCTGCATACAAATTCTATTGATTTTGGGTTGTAGCAATGTTGTCCTTGAGAGCACGGAGTATATCCTGACTCTCTTGGATCCAATTCTTAGCTCTAGGAGCCTTGCTTGCTCCAAAAATTACATCAACAAATGATAAATAATCATACCCATAAAGAGCCCGAAATGGATACATGTCGATTGACATATGAAATGTTGTGTTGTAGCAATACTCTCCAAAGTGGAGCCATTGCGGCCATGCGCTTTTGTGCCCCGAAACATAGTTTTGCAAGTAGCCTTCCAGCCACTTGTTTACTACCTCTGTCCATTAGGGAAATTTCGAGGTCTAAGAGGGGCCTCCTAAGGAAATTATAAAATAATAGTGAAAATAATAAAATAAGATTTGATGAAATCATCAAATTTTAGAGAGAGAAAGAAAAAAACTACTTTTTCAACTTATCTCCCAAATTGTTTACTCAAATTTTGAGTGGGAGTACTCTTTGGATGCAAAATTTAATTCTTCATCCAAGGAGTACCCATGTTGCATGCTTTCGATGGGTCCTATTACATTAAAAATGAGAAATACACGAAAAACGTGATCTTAATCACAATTTTTATGTATTTCTCATTTTTCGTGTAGTAGGTTCCATCGAAAGTATGCAACATGGATACTCCTTGGATGAGGAATTAAATTTTGAATCCAACGAGTACTCCCACTCAAAATTTGAGTAAAAACTTTGGGAGATAAGTTGAAAATATGAGTTGAAAAAGTAGTTTTATTATTTTATTATTTTTAATCTTTTTACCCTTTTACTTAAAAAATGGTGAATCATCCCCCATGGTTGAAATCATCATCTTGAATCCTATTGGTTCTTATAAAGTTTATTTTTGTTGTAAATTTTTCTTAGGAGGCCCATTTTAGACCTCAAAATTCCCCTAATGTTTCCATCGATCTGAGGGTGATAGCTGGTACTTGGTGTCAACTCAATACCCACTAACTGAAAAAGCTCTTGCCAAAATCCACCCATGAAGAGGCTATCTCGATCACTGAATATGGTCTTAG
This sequence comes from Pinus albicaulis, assembly GCA_034641835.2. Taxonomy (NCBI): domain Eukaryota; kingdom Viridiplantae; phylum Streptophyta; class Pinopsida; order Pinales; family Pinaceae; genus Pinus; species Pinus albicaulis. Next base: position 911,652,560 of record CM076583.1, on the reverse strand, counting down.
GAAGACCATGGAGTCTGAAAATATCTCTAAAGAAGAGCACAACTACCTGTGAAATAGTATATCATGTAGAAATAGCAAAGAAATGTGAATAATTTGTTAGTCGATCAACAACTACAAATATATAATCCTTCCCATGTACTATCGATAAACCGGTGATGAAGTCCATGGAAATACTCACCCATTTTCCTTTTGGAATAGGGAGTGGCTACAACAACCCTGCACGATGGTTTTTCTATCCTTTCTTCTACTGGAAAACTAGGCACTCCCTGATGTGTTGAAGCATATCCTCCTTGAGACCCTTCCATGAGAATCTCTCCCGAATGGCCCGATATGTCTTGGTGAATCCTTGATGGACTGAAAGTGTTGAATCATGTGCCACATGCAAAATTCTCTCCTTGAGTCTAGAATATCTAGTCAAGAAGATCCAGTGCAGGTAATAAATGATCTCATCCATCACTCGCAACCCCTCATCGGTCACATGTTCATATAGGATCTCACATGCAAAGCAGTCTTTGGAAGACTCAACCAACAGTTGGGTCTTCCAATCTATATCCACACTCATCAGTGATAGCGTTGCTGGTCTCTGTGATAGGGCATCTACTTCCACATTACTATTCCCCTTGACATATTCAATGTCAAATTCATATGCTTGGATTTCACTAACCCATTTTTGTTGCCTCTCTTGCAGTTGCTTCTGCTCAAGGAAAAACCAAAGACTATTGTGATCAATCTTCACTTGGAATTTTCTGCCCCCCAAATACTACCAGAACTTGGCTAATGCATGCATGATAGCCAACATTTCCTTATCATATATAGAGTACAGCCTCTCATGAGGTAGCAATTTCTGACTCTCAAAAGCTATGGGGTGGCCCCCTTGCATCAATACTGCTCCAATGCCCTCCCTTGAAGCATCACATTCTAGCACAAAGGGCTTGGTAAAATCAGGTAATACCAACACTGGGCAACTGCTAATCACCTCCTTGAGCCTATCAAAGGCCCTCTGTGTTGTGTCTGTCCAACTAAAGGCTCCCTTCTTGGTCAAATCTGTGAATGGTGCTGCTAGTTGAGAGAACCCTTTAACAAACTTCCGGTAGTAGGTGTAGATGCCTATAAACCCCTGAAGTTCTGTTACATTCTTTGGCTCAGACCAATCTCAAATAGCACATATCTTCTCATCATTAACTCTCACTCCCTCTACTCCAATGATGTGGCCTAAATATATCATATCTATGAGCCCAAACTCACACTTGGAGAGCTTAGCATAGAATTGTTGAACCTCAAGAATGTGTAATATTGTCTCAATATGATGCAAATGATCCTCCCATGCGTGTTTGTAAATAAGAATGCCATGAAATAAAACCAACACAAACTTCCTTAGTTGACCATGGAAGACGTGGTTCATGCAAGAATGAAAAGTAGCTGGAGCATTGTTTAATCCAAAGGGAATCACCAAGAACTCAAAGTGGCCATAACGACATCTAAATGTAGTCTTGGGGATATCTTGATCCCTCACCCTGATTTGATGGTACCTTGACGTCAAATAAAACTTTTAAGAGTCCTTTGATCCCGTTAGCTCATCCATCAGCTCATTGATCCTAGGAATTGGGTACCTATTCTTCATTTTTTTCTTGTTCAAAGCTCTATAGTGGATGCACATCCTCAATGTGCCATCCCTCTTCTTTTCCAAGACCACAGAAGAAGAAAAAGGACTGGTGCTGGGTCAGATATTTCCTAAATCCAAGAGCTCTTGAACGGATTTTTAAATCTCATCCCTGCAGGCTTTGGGATGCCTATAGGGTGTGGTGATCACTGCTTGGATCCCCTAATCCAACTCAATAGTGTGCTCAAATCCCTGGTCAGGTTGCCTCCCTGGTGGTATATCTCAAAATACTATAGAATAATCATCTAGAATAGACTGCACATCTAGGTGTACTGGTGCACCCTTTCCTCCTGCCTCTGACATACGCATTTCAACTGCCCACTCTATGTCTCCTCTGTGCAAATCAACCTCCATACTGTGTGATGAGACAATATAGGGTGGATAGGTGTGCATGCCCCTGGTCTTTTGGTGCTTACCGCTTTCCTTATTTATCCATTCCATCTCCAAGGTCTTCCAATCCGTGGTGACCTTCCCCAAAGTGATCAACTACTAACACCCAATATCACATTGGTTTCCAGAATATCAACCATAAAGAAGTGGTCTATCAATATGTAAGTGTTGGCAATATGATGTAATGTGTTGTCCTTGATGGAAACCTACTTGATGAAGTTGTCCTTGATGGAAACCTACTTGATGAGTTGCCTATGATAAGCAACCTATGTGTTAAAGATGTAAGAATGATGTATCTATAGATCAGTTCAGCTGTGACAGAGAAAAGAATCTAGTAAGTGCTAGAAAAATGATATATATAATATGTCACAATGAATCATATTTGTAAACTAGCATATCAATCCATAGATGAAACTAACAAGCATAAAGAGGCTTAAAGAGCAGCTAAGAATTATTTAAACACACCCAGCAGAGGAAAAAATCAAGGCCATAGAAAATAGGAGGACTAAGGTGCTTCAAGGATCATTTATCAACCTATACTTTTCTGTTCTATAGCAACAAAGAAGGACGAAACATCATGATAACAAGAAATCATGAACAAATTAATAATACATCACTATTAATCAATCTAAGGAATCCTACAAATAAGCTTCTCCATCATCAGTCCAAGCAAGCCATTCATCAACTTCACAACACCAATCTCTTGTCCAAGCTCATAAAAACCATGTATTTCTCTCAAAGCTCATCAAATGCCAACATTTACAATGAAGCCCTCATGCTCTATTTAACTCAGAAAAGGAGGGAAAGAACCCTAGATAGGGTTGGAAAAAGTCAAAATCACTCATAAATGTCATTTATGCCTAAGAGACCATGCAAGGCCCAAGGCACAAAATATCTCATGAAATAAATGCTAAAATAACTTCTTGCACCTAATTCTAGAGTGATTTTCTTCAAAAAACACTTAAAAATTATTTTTCAATAAATGAGTGTGTTTTGCTGACTTTTGGTCCAAAACACAATAAACAGTCCATTTGCGCAATGCCACTTTTAGCATAAAATAGGGTCTTTTGCAACTAAGTTTTGGACCCCTTCCCGATGTCGGATTTGGCTCCGTGATGGCTCGATGGAAAGCATGATGAGTATACGTTCCAAATATTCTTGTACTTTCTTGATCCAGCTCCTGTAGCCTAGTAAAAAATTCAAAAGTCCCCTGACTTTCAGTTGCGCAGCACCAGGCCTAAAACAGTGGCAGAAAGGTGAAAAAGAGGGGTTTTTTGACCTTTTGAGGGGTCAAAACCGCTTCAATTCATCTGCATCTTGGTGATAATAATGTAATAGGTGTGAGAAGTCCAAAAATGTCAATTTCTTCTCCTGAAGATGCTCCATTTATTAGCTTAGTGCTAGTGGCGCTGCACTAATGAGCCTTAAAAATTTCAAAAAACAAAAATTGCTCCAAATTTGCTCAAAATTTGTGGAGACCTTCCTTAAGGGTTCTTGGAAAATTTTTGAGAAGCCTCAGCCAAAACTCCAAGGCTGTCATGTTCTGTTGCCTCCTTTAGGGTTTGGACTTCAAGGAGGGCTTCCTTCAGTTTGGCACAAACAAGCTTGTGTTTCTTTGCATGATACTTTGCCATCTTTTTCAGGAGTGCCAGACCTATTTTTATCTTCTTGAAGTGTTTGTTCTCATTCTTATAATACTGAATGATGTATTGGGCCATACCAAAATCCCTTTCCCACTCCTTGATTTGTGCATCCTTGCTTTGGAGTAGCAGTCTAGTGGCCATCTCCTTATCTTCAGTATCACTCTCTAGGTCAATGAATTGAGGTTTTTGAGTAGGTAGCTTGTCTTTCTTACCTTTCTTAACCTGGTCCATCTTCTCTTTGCCCTTGTCAAGTCTTGGAATGAATGCAGATGGCAAGGCCCCTTGCCTTTTGGAGGCAGCAAATACTTGCCTTGGCCCTCTTTGGTATGTGCATGAAAGAGGAATGATGGTGGTTTTGGAAGTGTCTTCATCATGGCCATGACCCTTGGTGTTGTCACCAGCTCCTTCACCTTCACTATGATCCTCATCAGTCATCCCATGATCTGTTTGATCACTGCTTTCTTGAATTTCAACACCATAATCCTCATTTCCTTTTTTACTTCCTTCTGCACTGTCATCTTGGTCTTTGATTTGATCACCATCCTCTATAATTTATTCATTTTGGTTTTGTTTATCATTGGGACTCATCTCCTCTTCATCATCCCCTACACTGTTATCACTTTCATTTTCATTAAGAGGCTGACTGGTGTCATGACTTTCATGACAGTTGTCATGACTGTCATGACTATCTTCCTTGTTGTCTTGTTCTTCACTTCTTGCAATATCAAAGTCATCCTCTCTGTCACTGTCTTCACCACGACTTTGCTCAATGTCATGCTCATGCACTTTTTCTTCAACATCATTTTCTTCTTCCTCTTCCTCATTGATTTCTGTCTCTGCCTCACTGATTTTACCTTCTTTACTGTCAGCACTATGTTCATCATTTCCATATCCACTACCCTTTTCTTCATCATTATTCCCTTCATCTGTTTCCATGTCTTCTACCTCTTGCTCACTAGTTTTCGGCTCATCCTCATGTTCATAGTTTGTTTCCATGTACTCTGCCCCATCATGACCCTCTTGGTTTTCAACATAATCATCAAAATCACCTTCATTATGGGCTAATTTATCATCACTTTCACCTTGATCTTCATGTGATTCTTCACTGCCACTTACTGCTTCACATGATGCACCAAGAGAAGGAGAGGAAGGTAGGTTTGCCTATGGTGAGGGTACTTGTGCAGATGAGGAAGGAAGATTTGGTTGATGAGGAGGCTCTAGGTTTGTAAAGACTTCACATGTTATGAAAAAATCCCAAGGTATACCCAGCTGCTCCAACTGATGTAATACCACCATTTTGATCAAGGAATGGTAGAACAAGCTATGTATTTGTTGTGGGTGATTTCTCCTTCGGACAACATAAGACATTTTTAGAATGCTCCTATAGAGATAATAAGGCAAGTTTAGCACCTTGACCCCTGCGAAATGCATAAGGAGTCTGACATGATAGTTATAGAGCTTAGAGTACCTCCCATCACAGGTGGAGTATTTCATGATAAAAAACATCAAGGAGGAAAATCTGTGCTTGACATGTGAGAAAGGAAATTTTTTTTTGCTACCCCCCCTATACCTTGTTTTGATAAATGGCTGTAAAAAGTCTTTGTCCAATTTTCCCTTTTTAAACCATTTATCACCCACAGCTGGGATACCTGTGGCCTCAGAGATGGCACCTGCTGAGATCTCAAACTCCACTCCTACAAGGTTTGAGTGCTTGATGTGTAAATTGAGAATGAGGAGCCTTTTAAGCTTAGGGTGGCTCTTTACTTGTTTGATCCTCTCACAAAATTGAAAACATCTTGCATTCTGAAAACATGACAGGATCCAAGAAGAGGAGGTAATGGCCATTGTGCTTTGAGGTTCCAATATATTCACTTTTCCTCCCTTATGTTTTGGTCCTAAATGCCTTTGACCTTTATCACTGCTACTGCTTTTCTGAGCTCTTGAAATGGTGATTGGGGATGCTATTTGACAAATTAGGGTTTGGTGAAGCAAGGTGAAAAAGGTGATGGAGTCAAATTTGGAGAATGAGTGGTGTGGAGGCTAGGGTTCTTAGGGTTTAGTTGGTTTGTAGCTTGAGTAGGCATTCTCAAAAATGGATTGCAGTCACCCTCACTTAGTTACCCTCACATGGCTTTAATTGGTTTCAAGGAGGTTTAAAAATAAAATCTCCTTTGCATGTAAGGCTTAGGGTTTACCTCACTTAGGGTTTGAACACTTAAAGCCCCAAAATACTTTAAAATTTATGGAAAATTGCTTTGGGGACAAGTAAAGGAGGTTACTTACCAATTTTTTGCCCTTCTACAGATCCTAGAGGCATCTTAGAGGGTGAAATTTTGAACAAGGGAAAGAGATTTTCCCTTTTGAAGGCTTTCTGCATTTGCGTAGCGCCCTTCCCATGCTGTCGGGTTGGCCCATTTGCACAGTGCCAGCAGGCATGCACGATGGTTACCATAGCGCCTATATGGGGGCAGTGTCTACCGGCCTTCGGCTGAGTCGGGCCTACATTTGCGTAGAGCCCGGGCAGCCGTGTAGAGGTGTTGGGTGGTCTGTTGGTGCAGCGTTGGGTGCGTGCAATGTTCCGTCGGTCTCTGGGCGAGTCGGGCCTGCATTTGCGCTGCGCCCGGGATTTGCGTAGTGTCGGGGCTGATTAGCGAATCGCTGTTCAAATTTGAATGGGAGGAGGACTGGTTAGCGCAGCGCCAGCGTCTGTTAGCATGTAATATTCCCAAATTTCCACATCATATTTGGAATATTAGAGTCCTTGATTTTCTTAATAAATTAAGAAAATAAAAGGGTGGAGGGACCCACAAACCTCAAAGATGAATAAAATCCACTTTTAATGTGTGAATGTGGATATTTTATATCTAGATCTAGAACATGGAGTAGTGGAGCAGCTCTATTTATGGAGATAATGTCTCATTTATGAGATAGACTATGGAGGATGACACAGTCAAATAAGATCATGGATCTCAAATATAAAATCATGAGGATCTTTGATAAGGTCAACTGAGATCATAGTGCATTCAAAGAAGATCATGAAGCACTTATGATAATATAGTGGAGGAAGTGGTGCAGTTAATGCATGCATGATGGAGAGGATGATCACCCATGTGAACATGATGGAGGACATGGATCAAAAACACAATCAAACATGGAGACTTTGTCCACATGTATAGCGTAGATTTGGAGTGGGCCTAGGCTATGGAAGACTCATGTATATAATGAAGGTGAAGGCACAATAGAATGCGTGATTTGGATTATTAATTTCTTGATCTATTTAGATCTAGATTTGTCTTAGGACATTTCTATGCAAGCTTGGTTTGTTTAGTAGAGTTTGCAGTGTTTTTTAGCACAGGGTGTTCCTGAGTGGGAATCCCACCTCTTTCTTTTAGTAGCTCTGGAAAGAGGATTGTTCTTCATTCCTTATTTGGCATTGGTGCCATCTTGAGGAGGTTTTTTCTAGCATTCAGCTAGGAAACCAGTGGAGGATTCATCCTACCACTTTTTTCTTCAGATCTAGCCTTTCAGGAGCAACAAATCTACATCCGGCATTCAAGCCATTGGGTTTTACCTCCATGCAGCAATAGTCCCTTCAATTATTGCTCAATCTTGTCCTATAGATATATTGGAGGAAGGAAGTTTCCAGTATTTCAGCTGGAAATCCTATGAGGGATAACCTCCTCACATTGGATCTATTGTTTCCATTATCTAGGAGCTGATTTCACATATCTAGTAGCAGGCTATTGAGCCTCCCTCTCTGACAACGCAGTTTTCTAAAGCTGTTTTTCATTTAGTAGCTATTTTCAGTGGAGGATATTGGAGGAGCTAGATCTTGAGCTTTTAGCCCAAGGATCTAGTGAAGGGATCAACCCTTCTTGCATAGATCTGATTGTACATCATTGCAACCATATTATTATCAGATCTAGCTTCAGATCTGCATTCTAAGAAGCATATATGTGAAGCCCTAAGAGGAAGGTTGTCTTAGGCTTACAGATCTGAGAAACCATTCCTGGGTTATCTTGGGAATCCATCATAGAGCCCAGATCTATAATTTTAGCATCATTAGAGCTCCCATTCTACCTAGATCTGACTTTTTATCTTACAGGAAATTGTAGTCCCTAAATTTGTAGTAGGGACAGCGCAGTATACCTTCCAGCAAAGCAGCAGTTACATAGTACCTCTTCGGATATCATTGCAGGGTCATTCTAGGCTACTCTTGTGGCTTGAGTGTCTCATATTTTTAGCACTGTTGTACTTGATTTTTCACCTCCAAATTAATAAAATGGCTCAGCTATTTCTGTGCATTTTGCTGTGTATTTAGATCTATTGTTTGCTTTGTTGTAGTTCTTATATTGTGTTTCGGTATTACTGCATTTTCCCTTTTTGGATATTACAGTGGTATCAAAGCTTGATATTTGGCTCAACTTGTGGACACTTCATCTTTTACATCAAAAGAAGAAGCAGATAGATGAGATCTATCATGGAGGATGATAATTTTGCCACTCCTTTCCTTAGATTCATGCAAGATCTCTCTAAAGAGGTCAATCGAATGAAGAAGGAAGGACAAAAAGAATTTCAAAAAAGAAGATGTGATGAGGAAGGTGCAAGCACTTCCTATTAGTAAAGAAGAAAACCGGAGAATCCTAGATCTCCTCATAGATCCACTATGCCCACTTTCTTTGGAGAAGGTGAAAGGTGTAGAAATGAAAAAAGGAATGAACCTGAGACTCATGAGACTCTCAGTCTATATCTTGAAGAGTACAAAGCCCAGTCTAGAACATTCAAAGAGAATCTAACTCTCCAACAATTCTTCAAAATCAAAGAGGAAAGAGGATCCTATAGCAACAATAGAAGAAAGAGGCATAATAGATTCTATTTGCCTACATTTGATGGATCTTCCTCAAGCACTGTTAAGGCTTGGAGGAGAGAGTTAGATGCATTTTTCAGGCTACATCCTGTAGCTGAGGGAGAGGCTATTCAAATTGCAACACTTCATCTTTTAGGTGAAGCCAATGATTGGTGGTTTTGTCACATGGAGCATGCAAAGGTGCCTAAATATTCATATTTCTTTCACAAGTTGAGGAAGTAATTTGATGTGAAAAAACCAGAGAAGCATCACAAAGTGACATTTCCTAAGGAAGCAAAGGAGGATGTCAATATTGTCACTTTGGATAAGAAGTCACTACATTCACCAACAGCTGAAAAGGTACTTGCATCTAGAGAAGAGACACTTGCAACTTTGCAAGATGGTCTTGAGCTCTTGACACATAGAATCCCATGCATGATTTAGGAGATGCATGAGGAAGGGGAGGGAGATTCCAGCGCTGATACATTTGGAGAAGAGAAACCATCACTCCTACCAGCAGTTGGAGAAAATTTTGTCCCAGTTGAGGGAACTCTTGTGTTCTGGAAAGAGATCTCCACACATCAGTTGATCCAAGGTATGCATGAACTTTCATCATATATTGTTTTAGGGCCAAAACCAAGGGTTAGAACAAAATGCTGATTTGAAGCAACAACATATCACAGCGTAGAGGACCCTTGATCTAATCAAGGAGGAGATTAAGAACTATCCCAGTTCATCATTGTTGAGCTACATTCAACCATTTGAGTTGAAGTATAGAGTTTCGGAAAGTGGGATTAGCATGATCCTATGTACAATAACTGGTTATGAGATCAGTATTGTGTCTTGCTTTGAGACATCACATGTATTACCCTGTAGATCTACAGCGCTGTCACTTAGTAGTTGTGAAAATGAAGAGGCCCCATCATTCTTGGAGCATTCTCAAGGAAGATTCACTCATGAAGCAATGGAGGTAAAGATGATAAATGGTAGACATCCTGAGATGAGAAATCCTTTATCCTTTCTAGATGACCCTTTCTCAATGAGCATCTCATAGCTCAAAGAGAAACTTCTACCTGTAGGAGATCCAAAACTTCAGTGGTTTTTGAGGGCCTTTGGTGAAAAGAGAATCTCGTTGAGAGATCTCAGTGGAGGTGCACTTCAACATCTCATGAAGTGCAAAGTTATTCAGCAGTTTGGGGAGGATGGTATCCTACAAGGGAAGGATACGATGATTGTGCAACACATCATTCATCATTCCCATTGGGATGAGTGGGTGAGGATGATAAGCAAGGGGTTGTATGACCACTTGAAAATTTATGACATAGGTCAGCAAGCTTGGTTATGTTGGTTGCCCTTGGGATATTTCTATCACTACCCAAAGGTTCCTATTTCTTTGATCCATGCCTTGAAAAAATATTATGAAATGAAGAAGGCATGGCTGCACTGGCTTCTCTTGGGTGAGTATGGTTACCACCCAACAACTCATATTTTTCTGATTCATGCCTTGTGTATCAATGATAGAATGAAGCAAAAGAAGGCATGTTCATTTTGGTTTCCCTTGAGAGAGTTTGGCCATCACATGACATCTCCTATGTTTATGTGTTTTGTATTGGGTAAAGCTTGGCATGATGCTCTCATGATGTGTATTGATGGTGCTTATTTGTATTGGGATGATGTGACATCCCACATGTCAATCATTATGTTTTTGCTCCATGATGCACATGATGAGTAGAGAAAGCAACAATATCTCTTGTTGCTTTGGTTTCTTTTGGGGAGTTTGGCTTGTCCATCTTACATGGAGGAGATGGAGGATGGTAGCAAAGGGCCTTACTCAAGTGGTTACTATTAGGATAATATGGTTTGACATCTTTGTGTACCCATATAGCTCCTTTCCTTCTTCTTTTGCATAACTTTGGAATGATGCTTGGATCCAACAAGGCCAATAGGGCTAAGGATGAGAGCATATCAATGCTCAATCAAATTCATGAAGCATGGGATGGAGAGAAGTATTGTGAGATGGGGCTTTTCCTCTGTGGAAAGAGCCACTTTATTTTATGTATCTCTTGTATTAATGATGAAGTTGGAACTCATATGGTTGTCACTTGGTACTTCATGATGGAAGGAGGACATCTAACCATACAGTTGGAGGTCATTCTATATGTTTTTGAAAGACAACTTTGGAACCAAACATGCATAACACATTGCATCAAATGGAGGAAGCCTTCCTTATGTGGATGCCATTGGGAGGGGAATAGATGGATTTGCATCTACTTTTGGAGTTGCTTGAGGAAAAACAACATTTTTCCAGGGAGCGACTGTAATATTCCCAAATTTCCACATCATATTTTGAATATTAGAGTCCTTGATTTTCTTAATAAATTAAGAAAATAAAAGGGTGGAGGGACCCACAAACCTCAAAGATGAATAAAATCCACTTTTAATGTGTGAATATGGATATTTTATATCTAGATCTAGAACATAGAGTAGTGGAGCAGCTCTTTTTATGGAGATCATGTCTCATTTATGAGATAGACTATGGAGGATGACACAGTCAAATAAGATCATGGATCTCAAATATAAAATCATGAGGATCTTTGATAAGGTAAACTGAGATCATAGTGCATTCAAAGAAGATCATGAAGCACTTATGATAAGATAGTGGAGGAAGTGGTGCATTTAATGCATGCATGATGGAGAGGGTGATCACCGATGTGAACATGATGGAGGACATGGATCAACAATGCAGTCAAACATGGAGACTTTTTCCACATGTACAGGACAGATTTGGAGTTGGCCTAGGCTATGGAAGACTCATGTATATGATGAAGGTGAAGGCACAATGGAAGGAATGATTTGGATTATTAATTTCTTGATCTATTTAGATCTATATTTGTCTTAGGACATTTCTATGCAAGCTTGGGCTGTTTAGCAGAGTTTGCAGTGCTGTTTAGCACAAGGTGTTCCCGAGTGGGAATCCCACCTCTTTCTTTTAGTAGCTCTGGAAAGAGGATTGTTCTTCATTCCTTATCAGGCATTGGTGCCATCTTGAGGAGGTTGTTTCTAGCATTCAGCTAGGAAACCAGTGGAGGATTCATCCTACCACTTTGTTCTTCAGATCTAGCCTTTCAAGAGCAGTATATCTACATTCGGCATTCAGGCCATTGGGTTTTACCTCCATGCATCAACATTCCCTTCAAGTATTGCATAGTCTATTCCTACAGATCTATTGGAGGAAGGAAGTTTCCAGTATTTCAGCTGGAAATCCTGTGAGGGATAGCGTCCTCACATTGGATCTATTGTTTCCATCATCTAGGAGTTGATTTGACATATCTAGCAGCAGGCTATTGTGCCTCCCTCTCTGAAAACGCAGTTTTCTAAAGCTGTTTTTCATTTAGTAGCTATTTTCAGTGGAGGATATTGGAGGAGCTAGATCTTGAGCTTTTAGCCAAGGGATCTAGTGAAGGGATCAACCCTTCTTGCATAGATCTGATGGTACATCATTGCAACCATCTTATTATCAGATCTAGCTTTAGATCTGCATTCCAAGAAGCATATATGTGAAGCCCTAAGAGGAAGGTTGTCATAGGCTTACAGATCTGAGAAACCCTTCCTGGGTTATCTTGGGAATCCATCATAGAGCCCAGATCTATAATTGCAGCATCATCGGAGCTCCCATTCTGCCTAGATCTAAATTTTTATCTTACAGGCAGTTGCATTCCCTACATTTGCAGCAAGGAAAGTGCATTATACCTTCCAACAGAGCAGCAGTTATGCAGTCCCTCTTGGGATATCATTGCAGGGTCATTCTAGGCTACTCTTGTGGCTTGAGTGTCTCATATTTTGAGCACTGTTGTACTTGCTTTTTCACCTCCAAATTAATAAAATGGCTCAGTTATTGCTGTGCATTCTGTTGTGTATTAAGATCTATTGTTTGCTTTTCTACAGTTCTTATATTGTGTTTCAATATTACTACATTTTCCCTTTTGGGATATTACATGGCGTAGCGCCGGTGACTTGCGCGATGCCAGAACACTTGCCCAGAAAATGGCCAGAAAACCCTGTTTTTTCTCTTTGAAGTTTCTTTCTCTTCACCAAGTGCTAAATAAGCTCAAAAAAGAAATTTAAACACCTTTATATCCTTTTGAAAAAGTAAATCAAACCTATAAACCCACTTAACTATGTTTCTTCAATCCTTTTGTCTTTTGATTGATAACCTTTATATCTTTTGCAGAGGTTTTTGAAGACTTTTTCAAGGCATCTTGTCTTCTTTTGTGGTGATGGATGGCTGAAAGGATATAGATGTCCTTTTCATCTCTTTTACCTTTGAAAGTCTGTGCACTTATTCAAACTTTTTTTGGCATATATTAATCAAACTGAAAATCCTGTTTTTATCTCCTTGGGCATTTTTTATTACAGGTGACTTGAAACATGTCTTTCACCTTTTCTAGATTTGACAGTGATATGTCTTTTTGACAAAGTTGTGTACATCAGGTTCACCATGTTTTCCCCTTGGCCACTTCTGATTTCTGCAGGTGCCATAACACAGGTTTTTTTTAATCTTTTTGTCATTGTTTGGGCTTTGACACCTCATTTTCTCAAGGGTGAACTTATTCTCAGCATGATTTTCTTCTTTTTCACTTTAGCTTATGTTTTCTTTTTCTTGATCATTTTGAAGACCTTTGACTGTACCTTTGAAAGCTAGGCTCCATCACACTATTACTCTCTACCATTTCTCCCTTTGATCTAGGTGAAGCAGCGTTGTTTTTGACAAACCTTAAAAACCACCTTGAAAACCCTTTGAATGCCTTCTGTTGTTATGGAGGAGGACGTATCATCTTCTTTTGACCTGTTCTGTCCATCTTTCCAAAGTCTTAGGTTTCAGGGCTGTTAGAGAAAAATAAGTAGTGTTGTGTTCTAAGTTCTCTATAACCTTTCCAAGTTCATTTGTTATTTCTGAAAATCTTCAATGTTTCCTTGGTTGTGTTTCTTTGCCTTCTATCTTGGTAGTCTTTTTGATGGTTCCTTTCTTGGCAACACTACCTTTTCAATCAATCAAAAAACCCTGATTTTCTTTAAACATAGGCCTATTTCCTTTCTCTTTGCTGTGGATATCTTCTTGTGAGGATTCATCTTATTACCTTACCTCTTCTTATGATGATGGCAACTTTGATCATTTTTGCAGAAATGTGAACAAAGGAAGTTGTCCCTTACAGAATTTGTGCTTTGGCCAAGGAGGCCTTTCTTGAATGGCTTTAAATCAGTTTTGGACCAAGTTGCTTGACCTCTTATTCTTTGAATGCAACCTCTTTACATAGGAAAAATAGAGACTTAGAATACCAAAACAACTCTATGACCTATGAAACCCTAGGTGACCTAGTGGAAGGTTCTTTGGACTTGGACTTTGACTGAAGACTTAGATTTTTGGGTCATTTTGTGTAAAACAGAGTTTTTGATAGACTTATGTATTAAAGATCCAAAATCCAAAGTTCTTGATTTACCTAAAGAGCCTACAGAGATAGTTTTGAGACCATCAATGCTTGAAGCATTTTTGGAGATATAAGAGAGATGGTTGATTGGTGGCCCTAGGTAGTGGTGGAGGAGGTTAAGCAAAAAAAAATAGAGGATTGAGGCCAAAGGTGACAAACATAGACAAAATGAATGACATGAACCCATGATAGGTCTTCTGGGATTGGTGAGCTGAGCTTGATATGATGGGATGATGAAATAGTAAAAAAATTATCCTAAGGCTAATGAAGGCAGTGAGATTTCTAGAACTCACAATGTTCTTGAACTTTGTTTCTAGAAATCTAGGATAAGTATTTAGTCATCTACGAAAGAAATAATTACTGATGACTAACAAGAGCCATACATCAATTTTGTCATAAAACATACTCATAATAAACATATAACCAATATAAACAACAATGATATAAAAGCCATAAAAGCTGTTAGTGTCCCGTGATTTGGCTGATTGGTAAGCCAAATGATAGTGTAACATCAAACCAGTCTTTGAAGCCCAAGGACCTAGATTTCCTGGACTCAGAGAGGGCTCTCTCTATTTGTGTAAGGGATATCTGTGTGTTTACTTCTTGTGTTCTTGATTTTAGGTTAGTTATGAAGTAGTTTTTTGGTTTTGGTTTTTAGGTTGTGAGGGATGAACTGATCAAAGACTAAGATAGGTAACAAGATGTCAGATCAACTGAGCTATGGGGTTGAAAAGGTCAAGAAATCTTTCAGGTGGTGATACAAGGTTGTTGAAGGGCCGATTTGATTCAAGGTAGAATGGATCTTTGGGTAAAATGGAGTGGGATGGACATTAAATTTGTGAAGAAAAAATGATTTCAAACATAAATAGTTTAATAGCTGACATAAACATGGTAGGGCTAACCATTAATCATGAGAAATGTAACTATAAACTAATCAATGCATAGAAATAAACATTCAAGCCATGCATAGAGATATATGACTCTCTAACTTTAGGAAATGGCTATCAGACTTTGGGGAAATACATTTAAGACAAACAAACAACTCAAATCACTATGAGGAAACACCTAAGCATAGTATTTTAAGCTATTGGGCACTTTGAAGCAAGATTGCATAATTTTAGGCAAAGGGCAAGATCAGTACAAGACCTCCTTGGTTTAACAAATGACAATCTAATCAATCAAAGAAAGGTTTCAGAGGTGGAGCTATGACTAGCCATGAGTAAGTAGGGCATACCGTGAATCATACTTAGCATACATAAAACCATAAATGAAACAAGCAAACAATATTCTTCAGTTATCAAAGAGCAATCAAGGGTTCTTTGATATGACTAAGAAGGAAGAAAACATAGAAGCTATAAAGAAACAGGAAACTTGAGGTACCTACAAGGGCATGTCTCAAATCTATTCTCTATTGTCTTATAGCAAGCAAGAACATGGAATTATGAATGAAAACTAAGAAGCATAACAGAGAGGGACACTATACCATTTTACCAAGTCAAGGAATCCAACAACAGACCTCCTTCATCATCCAAAAACATTCAAGAAACTATCCAATGCATAAGACAAGCGTTTATTCCAAGCTTGTATAACCATATATTGCTTCTATTCATCAAGTTTAGCCTTGTTTACAATGAAAGCCTTTGGAATATATAGGCCAAGATGAGGGAAAACCTCCTAGTTCAACTTGCAATCTCATTGGCCAATCTAAAATATCTGATTTTGTCCTTGAGGCTTTGCCAAGCCCAAGGCACAAAATATCTAATAAAATATTTCAAAAATGCTAAAAGAGGAAAATAAATTGACTTTTCCTAACTAACCATGCCCAAAAATAGCTAAACGCACATGAGGAAAAGTCACTTTTGAAAAGTGCATTTTTCACAAAAATACTTAAGAAATATATCAGCAAAATGTCCTCTGTCTTGCGGACAACTTTTGGAGGCCTTCTCGATGTCAAAACAAGGCTCGTGAAAGCTCGTTAGAAAGCTTTGAATGTCTATTTTCTGAAAATTCTTAGTTTGCTCCAAAATGACCACTGAAATTCCATCAAAAACTGACCTGTGTGTAAAAACCCAAAAAATAGACCTTGCTGATAAATGGGGCAGAGTGTGGAAAAAGTGAGTGTTTTTCACCATTTTCAGGGTGAAAATCATCTTCAATTGATCTGAAAATCACTGAGTATATGCCCCTAAAATTATGGCATCCAATGATACCATTTTCATCCTTTGAAGATGCCCCAAACATAAATGGTGATGCCCATGAGTTTTAGTCAAAAACCCAAAAATGACAAAAAACCAAAATTTGTTGAATTTCGCTCAATTTTGGCGAGCATGACCCTCAAGGGTTTTCAGAAACATGCTATGAAGATGAGGCAAAAATTTGGAGCTTTGAGGTGTCTTTCTTTAATTTTGGTGCTGGGTGCCTCCTTTGAGCTTCCTTGAGTTTTTCCTGTGTGGCCTTCAATTTCCGCCGGGCGAACTGATTGAGCTTCTTATAGTGCCCGGTCATCCTCTGTTGAAGGTCCAAATCTCTATTGGCCTTCTCCAACTTCTTTTCCAAGTGATCATTCACCCTCTCGAGCCATGCTTCTCAATTGTTCTCTATCTCTTGGGTGAACAAAGTAGTGAGAGGAATAGATTGGAGAAGGGCAGCTTCTTCCTCCTTTTGTTTCTCAAGGGGTCTTTTGAGTCCCATGGTCCTTGGCCTCTTTCTTCTGGGCTGATCTTCATCTTTTCTATCATTGAACTCGCCCATGAGTTATTCCAATCTAACTTGCGCCTTGGAGGCCTCTTTTTTGTTTTTGATGGCTCGTGTCTCATATATCGCCATGTGGACACTCATCTATTTATTTTGAATTTGCAAAAAGTGATTGAAGTTTCTAGCCCTCTCTAGATCTGCCCTCAAAGCATCAATTTGGCTTTCTCTATTGATCAAGAGAGTCTCTAGGATTCGGGCCTCATTGTCGCTATCATCACTTTGGATTTGAATTAAGTCGAAGTCCCTCTCCTTTTCATGGCTTCTTTCTTCTTTCTCATTTACCTTGCTTTGGGTGGCCTTCTTAGTCTTCCTCTTCTTGGGTAATTCGAAAATGGGCTGCTTGGGCGATTTTCCCTTGCTTCAGAGGGCCCTAGTAACATTTGGAGTTATATTTTTAGGCACCCTTTTCCTTGATGTTTGGGGCTTGGCCACTTTTGGAGAAGAAAGCATGGCCCCTTGCCTAGGACAGGCAGCTAGCACATGCTCTATTGGCTCTTTGCCCTTGTTACTTTCCTCATCATTCTTTCCATTGTTTTGAGTTTGTTCATGGCGCTGCTCTTCATCACTTTGCTGCATATTATCACTGTGATTCTCTTCACTTTGCTGCCCTTCTTCCCCTTGCTACCCTTCTTCATCATCATGCTGCTACTGTTCATCTTCATTTTGCTGCTCATAATCATGCTCTTCTTCATGTTCAATGGGAAATTTGAGCTTCTTAGGGATGGGCTTGCTTGAAGAAGGCGAAGGATGGTGAGTGGAAGGTGAAGGAGATGTATGGAATGAAGGAACAGTGGCGAAATCTAGATGTGCAATGAAAGTATCCCAAGAGATTTCCTTCTTCTCAAGCTGATGAAGAATGATAACCTTGATGAGGGAATGATGGAAGAGGCAGGCTGTCTGCTGAGAAGGAGGTCTTTTCTGAATAGTGGAGGCCATTTTTTCAATATTTCTATGGAGGAAGAAAGGGAGATTTAACAATTTGGTCCTTGTGAAATGCATGAGCAACCAGACATGGTAAGCATAGACCCGGGATAATCTTTCCTCGCAAGTGAAGTATTTCATGATTATCTTCATGAGGGGGGCATAAATAGTCAACAGATATGAGAAGGGAAAGATGGATGGACATGTATCTCTATGCTCAAGCTTCAAAAAAGGTTTGTACTGTTCTGAGTCTAGGTGTCTTTGTTTAAACCACTACTCTCCGACATAAAGGATTTTGGTGGCCTTGGAAAATGACCTAGGAGAGAACTTGAAATCCAAGCTTGCCAGCTGAAAGTGTTTCCCTTGAAATCTCAAAGCACAAAGATGTGTCAAAGGGGAATATATTTTCACCTCCTGCACTCTTTCAAAAAACTCTAGATATCCAACCTCATGAAAGTTAAACAGGACTGAGGGATGTGCATTTACCTCTTCAGTTGAAACAGGCTCAAACCTCCTGTGAAGGCCACTTCTACTGTCTTGCCTGGGAGGCATTTTTTTTTTTAATGTTCTTTGCAAAAATAAGTTGTCTCAAATGGCCCTTGAAATGTTTTCTCAACCACACCTCTATCCTCCTTATAATTCACTGTTTAATCCTCTTTGATGCCAAACAACAAGTATTTGTTAAATGAAACCAAAATCAACTTATCACTGTGCTTGGGCAAAGTCTTGAAAAGATGGGTGGGTGGTCCCTTATTTGAACAATGATCTCCTTTGTTTTGATAAGAAAACCTTTCTCTTCAAACAAGGCTCCTTCTGTTATTCACTGTTCTTCACAAAGGTAGACAAAAACACTCTCAACTGACTTTGAAAAAATCTTTCAACACACTCTATTTTTTGAATTATGGAGGTTGTACAGAGTTGGCTGTTTCATCATACATAGAGGACTCTTTATAGAACCAGGTTTTCACCTTATAAATACTGCTTTTCTCCTTTTGATTTTGCAGACAGGGGTTGCTTTTGTTTTACCACTGTTAGGACACCTTCCAGCAATTATAGGATCTCTACAACTTTGCTTATTTGTCTTGTAATGTGTGTATCGTTTTCATTGTTCTTAAAGGCAGCTAAGGCCCTTTAAGACTGATAAAAACACCTCTTGCCTATCACTGTACTAATCCATGGCTTTCGTGGCAACAAGACTCTTTAATGTTTTACCAAAGGCTCTAAACTTTAATCATTGCCTTTCTTTTGTGATTTTTAAATGATGAAATGGTTTCAAAGGCACTACTCCTTCTTGTAGAAAATAAACACCGCAAACACCCTTTCAATTTTTGAATTTTTCCAAGAGGAAAAGTAGAATACCTCGAAGAAAAGCTTAAGGACCTTGTTTGACCTATTGGGGCAGCTCCACAGAGTTTTTTGAAGGTGTTTGGGTGAGCGGCACGTTCACAAAGAAGGGCGTCGCGCAGTCGGGTCGGCCTCGGGCAGTGGGTGAACAGCGCTACGGGCGCGCCGTGCGATCGTTATAACCTTTTGTATTTCCTCTCCTAAGTGTGCCGCTCAATTTTATAGGCACGCCGCACAAGTTTCAAGGCCTCAAACTTTGAAAAAAAAATGCTGAAATTGCTTGCTTCTTCGGTGAAGGAACTAAGGGAGCATTTGTTTGTGGTTTGAAACTTGCAAATGAGACTTTGCAACGGTCAACTTATGCCTTTTGAAGATGAAAAAGCCAAAAAACCTTTGTGTTTGTTTCATAAGGGTTTGGATGTCCTTTGAAAATCTTTTTGCTATAACAAAACTCAAATGACTTTCAAAACGTTAAAGGGGCCCATATTTGATCAAATTGATAATAAAGTGTTGTGGCCAACCTTTTTTGGATACCAAAGTCATGACTTCCTTTTTTTGAAGTAAAGAAACTTTTTAAAAGCCAAAATATTTTCCACTGTTTCTCATTAAGGAAGAAAACCTGTTACCTTTGTCCATATCTGTTTTAGAGGAGCACTGTTCAAGAGTCATACCAAGGATTGTTGATGCATCCTTTGCCACATCTTGGAAAGAGATAATTCACAACTCTAAAACTTACATTGACAATTTCGGCTCTCCTGGTGTTTTGATGATAATTATGGCTATTGTGTAGTTTGATCAAAACAGTCAGGCGCCCTTGGATATTTTCCTTTGACTGTGGATGGCAAACATTATTTGCATTTACCCATGGCTTTACCTATATCTATTCATCAAGGAAAAAGGCCTTTAAAGACCCTCAATGCAATCATATGGAACAACAAGGCTTCTTCACATGTTTCATAAAAGGTCTTTGACTATGATAGTGATATGGCTTGATTCTTCTGAGTGTTATCACTAAATTTAAAACATTTGTCATATCCTTTTTCACACATACTGTCTCTGTGTTGTTTACTTGCAAAGGTCTTCTTGAATCAAGGCTAGTCTATCTCCTTGTCAATTTGATGAGGTTTTGAAAAAGATCTTCATGGACGGGAAAAGCAAAGCTTATTTGAATCATCAAAATATCACTACTTGGCCATCTGCTTGACAAAATTTTCTACTCATAATCACCCAATTGTTTCCCACTGCACTTAAACTCTGCCTTTCAATCAGTGAAACCATATAATCAATCCTTGAAACACCACTGCTGTGTTAGTGGTTTCATCCATTGGAGAAAAAGGTGGAAAACAAGTTTTTAAGGCTGTTTGCATCATTGTTAGCCTTGCACCCTTTAAATGAGGCCATACCTCTATTCCTGGCCCTCTGCTTGTTAAATGAAGGAGGCCTTTATCACATTGCCAAACCCTCTGCTTGTTAAATGAAGGAGGTTTTCAACCAATGACCTAACCATCTGCTCATATTTGGAGGAGGTTTTACAACAAGTGACCCAACCCTCTTCTCATGTTTGGAGGAGGTTTTACAACAAGTGACCCAACCCTCTGCTCATGTTTGGAGGAGGTTTTACACAGTCACATTTCATCTGTTTTCAAACTGTGTTAATCTTTCCTTTCACTGCATATCTCTGCTCAATACATCACAATAAGTAATAAAAAGTGAAAGATTGACAAGATGCCATGAGGGGCATGCTCTGAGATGTGTATTTATGTTTGATAGAATACCCTTATGCATTCTTTAGAAAACAAGAGAAATCCTGACCTATGTCTGCAGAGTATTACTTGCTAGTCATTAGTCACTAACCTTTTTGACTGTGTTTGTAGGAGCTAATTGAATTACCTCTTTGTCCATTACATGCATTCCAGGCTCAAAAACACATGAGAAGCAGTTGTCTTCTCATGTTAAGTTTAATAATGTCTTCTGGAACACTGGTACACTTCTACTTTGAAAAAGATATTGAAACACTGTAAATCCACCTAGTATCAGTTTGGCTTTTGGCATATACACTGCTGAGACATCAAGACTCTTTAGTGGTGTGACTTAAGGGTGCATCAAGCTTTATTTGTAGAATAGGAAGGTCATCTATGACTGGTTGATATTAGACAGAGGTTCTTTTGTCTTTTAGGATAGTTTGCCAAGGGAGGAATGTCTAAAGCGCCACTACCTAACTTAGGGAAGACTTTTTTGACAGATTTGGAGTATTCTCTATGGAGCTGATGGACAAGTTTGTATGACTGAGACTAGATCGGGCTTGAAAATTAGGTTTTTTCTCATCATAGGTTGATTGAGAAGATAGGAGGGAAAAATGTTTTAGGGGTGTTTTCGAGCTGACAAATTTTGACAAATTGGAGATCAGCTGCTAGAAAACATGGCTTTAATAACTAGTCATCATCAACAGGTGAAAAATACTGATGACTAACAAAAACCACATGTGAACTAGTACATTTACACATGAAATACCAAGGAGAAGAAGCTCTTATTAATCAATGAAAAATCCAACCAGGTCTAAAACTTCCACGAACCACCAGACCATAGATTGGGCTGAACCAAATATTCCTTTCAGCCAATCATCTTTGTGCGATATTCCAAGCATGAATGTGCGACCCAAAACCAAACCAATACATATTTCCTTAGGCTTTACCACAATCCCCATTGGATCATAGGCCTTAAATAAGCATGGATGCCACTAGATTTCTCCACTTACACCATGAGGAATTTTCCTCCCTCATAGTCTCTAGGATTTGCCATATATCTCGCCAATATTTAGTGGTCGAGGATTCCTAGCCCTCATCTATGGAACACACGTCTAGGCTTTACTTTATATATTGCCATTCACAAGTCCATGATTCCTAGGGCTACCGGGGTACACAAAGTTCGTATTTACCACAAGCCCATCTTCTCCATTTCAAGGATTCCTAGGCCTTGTGTTATTTCCTTCAAAGGTCACTCAATCCAATTTCAAAACAATCCTAAAATAAAACATAACCAAATAAAAGAGAACCCATCACACCATGTCCATCTAGAAATGGCAAGGCAAGGTTGAAGAACAGTGTCACACCTAGAAAACCAATGCTAATGAAAACAAGATAACCAAATACACACATGCATGTACCATGCATGTCAAATCTAGCAAGGAAATCACACATGCAAATCGATACCTACAAGTAATCCTATTGTAGTTGCTTGATCCTACTCTTCCTTGCTTGATATTTTCTTTCCTTTTCCTTCTTTGTCCTTTCTTTACTTTCCTTGATCCAATGTTAGAGTGCTCCAAGAATTCTCTGAGTGTCCAAGAGTGCGTGAGAAAGAGAATAGAGAGACATCTCCAAAAATGAACTGACAAAAGGTACCCACTGATCCTCAGAATCCTTTTTATTAATGAGGTCTCTAATTTCTTCAAATTTTCATTATTTTCCTTCATTTTACTTTTCACATGCAACATGTGACCTTTAAACTTTTGTTGAGGCCTGAGAAATATGTGGCAACAACAAGGGGGATAACCACCTGGTCCGGACCTTAAAGTAGTTCCTTTTCCATTTGGGATAGTGGCTCTGACTGGGGATAATGGGACCAGTTTCCCAGATTTGGGTTTTATATGATTGTTGGGGTTTCTCTCAAATGACTTGCATGAAGAATAACTAAAAAAATCTAAAACAACTTTATTCTAAAATGAAAAAATTTGAATTAAATCTGATCTAATCTAACCCGGGATACTACTGATTTTATGCGATCTAAAATGATATCTATTTAGTCTGTGATGATTTGGATCAATCATAGACTTAATAGAATTAATACTTTTGTAAAATAATTCTTTTGAGAAAGAGTTAATCAGAAGAAGATGTGAAACATATCGCATATATTCTGATGATCATATATAAAAAAAATCAAATTCTATTCTTATATCATACAATAGTGCAACTGATACTTCAAACAGAAATAATTGATCTCATATATAATTCATGAAAGCTAGATTTATCACTAATTTTTAAAATAGATTTTAGCATACATGATAATAGTACCAGATGTGTGCTATCTTGTTCATCTGATCAGTGATAATAGGCCATAATCAATTCTTCTATTAATAAGTCATTTAGAAAATACAAAAGTGCATCAACAGTGATCAACAAAATGATATATAATTGAAAGGACTGTGTTCCATTATTTTGTCAAGGTATCTAGAAACTTACAGTAAAGCATTCTTTGTAAATGTTCTTAATAAAAATTCTGGACCCTTCTCTAAATGCATGAGAAGGGTTTAAATACTACATTAACTACTTACAAAAATGGATTATACAAAATATCTTATGAGGTTGTTTCAAACAACCTTCCTCATTCCTAGTATCTAATTGCTAAAATTGAAATTATTAAAAATAAACTAACTCATGATCATGCCTGATGATAGGTTACTACCAGCTCTGCTTTTCTGCTCACAAATATCGGACATTGGTTGAACTTGTGGAGGCTTCCTGAACCGTGTCTTCATCTTTCCAGTAAATATAGCATCAATTAAAAGTGGTCATATCTTTTATATGGAATCTAGAGAATAATTAAATGTGATTATTTGACTATGAGGCTTAACCAATATCTACCAGCATGCTTCCCAATCAGTGTTTTTCAGCTGTGTAAGTGTTTCTTCTCATATTTGACTAGTGTTTTTCCAACTTTGTTGTAAATTTATGAGATCAGGAATCGATTTGTGATTTCCTTCTTTAATTAAACTAGAGGTATGTAACAGCTGGTTAATAATTTTGACCATACTCTTTGATATACCTGTTGCTCTGCGTATTACCAATTCTGCTTGTTTTACCTTTGCATCCCAGTTAGTAAAGATAATACCTTTAAAATTTTCTTTGATCTTTGGGAGACTTGACTTTCTCCCTTCCTCTGAATCCTGCCATTCAATATAATCATAAATTTTGGTATTGAGTTCATTAAACTCAATTCCCTGGTCAATGAATGTATTAGTCAATTGTTCACTAGTTTCCAAGTGTGGGATTATGTCTGACATTTGTACGACAAACACGTTTTTTTGTTTTGAGAGTAAGGCATTTGCCAGTTCTTCTTTTATGAATTCCTCTGCAGTAGGAATGCCTTCATATTTTGTAAGATCTTCTCTCAAGTCTTTAATCAGTGTGTCCTTGCTGGATAAGTCATTTTCATGACTTTCTTAAGCACTTACATATCTTTTTGAAATTTGAAGAGTTGCTACTCGACCTTTTGCCTTAGACTGTTCCTTTCTTCATCCAGTTGCTGTTGTAGCTGCATGATTTTATTATCCTTTTCCAGAACCAAAATGGATACTTCAGCTGCCTTATCCATTGTTGTATTAGTATATGCTCTAGCAAATTGTGATAGTTGAGTTAGGTTTTCAATTGGGTTTGATGGAGTGTCTTTCCATACAACTTACATGACCTCATTACCTGGGGGTGTTTCAATTATTCTTCTTTTTCTTTGCTTCCTGACTACAGCTTTATGAAGAGGGCTGTAGAATACATCCAGTGGAGGGATATCAGTCACCTTCAGAACAATTTCATCAGTTGGAAATTCAAGAATGACTACTGTATATTGGGAGGTTATCTCGGAACTTTTAGTGATTTCTTTTGTCGAAACTATCTGACCCTGGGGAGCCTGAAATTCTGTATTTTTCTATGTAGATGATACCTTTGGGGTATTTATCAATGTATTGCTAACTAAAGTCCAGAATTTATCTAGTTCACATTGATTCTATGAATCTGATTCTTCTTTTCTGATTTCTTTGCTTGCTTCAGTCATATAACTAGTAATCAAGACATTTTGAGGAATACGTTTGAGTATTTGTTCTCTGTACTCATTGAATCTTTGTAATTCCTCTGGATTTAGATTCAATTTGACAAAATTTTGGACTTCTTCAAAATTTCCAAAAAATTGCAAAATGTCTTCAAATCTATCATCAGTGTGTATGATAGGTTTGATTTTTACTGATTGAGTAAATTTGTTAGAAATATTTTCTGGGTCGAATTATCTCGAGGGTAAAATGAAGAGCTTCAAAAGCTCAATCTTCTGATGTTATGTCAATGCATGATTGAAATTGCTGAGGGAGAATGTACCACACTAAATTGGAAAACTTGGCCATAAAGATTTTTTTATATCTTTCAAGGATTTAGTGAGTCCATTACCAACAGTTTGGTAAGCCACTTCTCTCTCCATTAATTTATCTGAAAGATACAAAGGAAGAACATGTGGAGGAGCGGAGCTTCCAAATATTCTGATGTATGAAAATGATTCTTCAATAAAATATCTCTCTATCATTTGAAGATTTGTAATGGCTTCCTTAGTGAACCTAGGGCTCACTCTATCAAAAATTAATTGATGTAATGGTAATACAACTCCAAAACATAGCCTATGGAAATGTGGTACATAATTATGTTCCCATATCTCTTTATGACTCAAATGAATTGGGGTAGGATCCTCGGGAGTCCATTTCCAACCCATAATTGGAAAACTTGTAGAAAAACAGATGGCATCAAAAACATATGCACTCATGAAAAATTGGGGGACGGGTTTGGAGGAAGAAGCTCTTGTCTGGCGATATTCATTAATCTCTTTAGCTAGATTTTCAGAAAGAATGGTTGCCCAATTCATGATGTGGGAATTAACACATGAGTCAATTAGGGGAAGCCAATTTATAGAGAACTTTGTATTATCAGGGAGACCATATAATCTTCATAGCATCGCTGTTGCGAAATTGTAGGGGTTTTCAAGTGAAGAGATAGGATACATACCTAATTTATCATGTTTAAACTTGTTATCCATTTTTCTCCAACCTTGAATTGTTTTGAAAGGGTCTTCATTATTCTTTGAAAATTTCTCAACAAATCTCTTATAATAGATGTCTTATTGGTCTGGTAACTTGTACATGACTTTCAAATCTTCAGCTGAATGAACCTTAGATCTCATTCTTAACGGTTCTTAATTGTCTGTCCTTAATTGTTGAATTCTCAAGCACCCACTTTATCATGTCGGTATATGGTAAAAGACTGGCCCTTGCTGATATCCTGTAAAGGAACGAGCACGAAATATCTTTAAACTATAAATCTGAGGGTCTTGTATCATCAGCAGTTGCCTTGACCTCCACTACTTCAGGTTCTTCATCTTCGAGGATAGTATAGATAGATTTCCACTTTGTAGCACCTCCGTCTACAATGTAGATAGTATCTAAGACTATGGGCGACATTTATGTGTATTCCAATTCTGCAACACTTTGTTTTCCGTGCTTCTGCATTACTTTTTGGATGGACATATCTTGAAGGAAAATCACTATTAAAGATAGAGTAATGATCAAATGATGAAAGATATTTTTGAAATGACCAATTTGAAAAGAAAAGATCTGGGAAGCAGCCATATCATTTATTAATCGTGACAAATCAATAACTCTTTGCATTGGAATGATAAAACATACTTAATCATTTTTAACACTATTTATCTTCACATTAAAACCTTTATTTAAACTTGTCAAATCCATCGCATCATGCCTTTTTAACTTGTATTTATGAAGCGCATTACTTTTTTTTTATGCGATATGCGATTTCGTGATATCGTGAAATCGCAAAATCGCAGTATCGGAATATCGCAATATCAGAATTTTGGTAAGAACTGCTTAAAATTTTAAATGTATATCTCTGATGTGTGATTTATGCTGTCGCTTGCGAAATTCAAATCGTTGATCACAAAATCGGGATTTCATTGTTTTGTTGCTTAACTTTCAATGAGAAAAGATTAAGCGAGATGTGATTTGTGATAGGGTAATTACAAGGATGTTTTATTAATTTGTTTTTTGTTTTTTGTTTTTATTTAAAAAAAAGAACAATCTTTTTTGGAGTTTGATTTTTTTATTTAAAATGAAAAAATACATTTCTAAGAAGGGTCCCTATTTTTATTATCAAAATTTTAGACTATTTTGAAAATAAAAATGTGGGGAGTTGTTGCATAGCACAACAATTGGCGATTCACTTGGGAGAACCAGATATCTCTGATTGGTTTATTTTGATATTTCTAAACTTTCAAAACAAGAAAACGATATAAGAATAAAAATAGTATGATTCATGAATTAAATAGTGTTTTTTTCAGAATATAATCTATTTACCTATCTCATTTCTTCTTAATTAACCCCTTCAATGATAGTACATAGGTATCTATATTAGTCAGTAATCAGATTTAAAAAGATAAAGTAGGTATTCTCTAAAAATTGGTTTCATAGATTTATACTCATTTATCACAGATAGAGCCACTGTTGCCAGCAGGCATTTATAGCCTCGATAGGGTTATCTTTTAACCAATAATGATACATGGTCCCATCTGAATTTGATTTCTTATTTCAAAATACAATTTTGACATATAATTGAATTTCTTTTTTCTGATACATTTTCAAAATCATTGTCTAGGTTTGGTGGCCTGATAGTGACAATGTCAATGACTGATATTAATTTAGACTGAACAAGCTGGCTCGTAATGATACCCCTTGTCTTTTGATTTTTTATAATCATTTAGCTATTACCTTGTTGTGGTATGCAGTATTGGTAATATCAGTCTAGATTATTTCTCTATGATCATGATAACAAGTTCGTGATGAGACTTATTTTCTTTTGAATTTATATATCATATATATTTCTTTTTCTTTTTTGAATTATAATTTGAAGAAGAAATTTTATCAGATGGGATGAATCATTAGCTCATTTAAGAGTTATGGATGATAATTATAGAGTTGGTAGATAACTTTTCGTAGAGAATCCTTGCTAAGTTAAAAGTTTCTTTTTTTACTGATACATAACATCTATATTTTATGACATCAAGAGTCTTTTCAGAAAGTAAATGCCTTCAGTAAATTTCAAATTATTTCAAAAAAATAAAAATTATTCAATTCTCATAGTTATAATCATTTTTTTACGTTACTTATTTATAGAAGAAAAAAATCAAAATAATTTATCAGAAATTTTGAAAATTTGAATCAACCAAAAATGATGCTATTTTTCAACTTTTATTTTCCTAAAGAAAAATAAAATTGAAAAATTGATTTTGTAAGAAAAATATTTTTTAATAATTTGACCATTCACCGATAAGGAATCTTTCTTACCTAATAAATATTGTAACAAAAATGTGGATAAGCCTATTTTTTCTATGATTTGAAATGGACCAAGCCATAATATTTGAAATTTGGTATGCTTACCTTTTTCTCATGTGCCTTATCCCATTTCAAAACAAGGTCTCCAATCTCAAAAGCTTTTGAACTGGTAGATGCTGTGTCAAATGAGGCTTTCACTATTTGTTGATGATGAGCATGTATAGCTTTGGCTTTTTCTCTCTGTTCTTCCATTTTAGGAATTTGATCTTTTCTAAGTTGAAGGGAAGACAAAGGATTTTCATCAATAAATTGCACTAAAGCAAATGATGGTATTATTATATTTGTGGGTAGAACTGCTTCTTTCCCATAAACTAACACAAATGGAGAATTACTTATTGAAGCTTTCTGGGTGTTTCTATTTGCCCAGAGAGCGAATAATAGTGCTTTGTGCCAATTTTATGATTTTGTTCTATAGTTCGTTTTATGATTCTGATAAGGTTTTTATTGTAGATTCAGCTAATCCATTACCCTGTGGATAATAGTTAGCTGAGTATTTTAATTTAAAACCTATTTTCAAAGAGAATTCTATCATTGCATTTCCAGAAAAGTAAGATGCATTGTTAAATATCAAAGCTGATGGGAGGCTAAAACTTGTGATTATGAAATGATCAATAAAATCTGTAATATTTTGTGTATTAACCACCTTTAATGGGACAACTTCTACCGATTTTGTGAAATAATTTGTTGCAGTTAGAATATACTTATGCTATTTAGAAGAGTTTGGAGCTATTTCACCTATGATATCTTGTTCAAATGGTTGTTGGATATTTACTGGTTGTAGTGGAAACGCTGCTTTCCTCTCTCTTCTTGCTGCAGTTTGACATACTTTTCATTTTCTCGCGTATTCATGTGCATATTTAAATAGAGCTGGCCAATAGTAACCGGCATGCAATATTTTATGAGTTGTGGTGTTTCCTCCGAAATGACCTCCAGCTAGTCCATCATGTAATTCCTACATTACTTTTTTAGCTTTAGTTTTCTCTTAACATCTCAATAATACATAATCATAATTATTCCTAAATAACACATCATCTATAAGTTGATATTGATTTGCTTTAGGCATTAGAGCATGCTTTGCTATATAATTGAGATATAACGGAGCATATCCATTTTTTAAGAAAAATTTCAAATCAGCATATTGTGACTGAGAATCATTTAGGCTTATCTCGGACAACTGTATTTCATTTGATTGATCTTCTTCTGTTGGTAAATGAGACGCTCTAGTTAACATCCTGCAAAGGCCTTGACCTTTAACAATTTTAGCAGCATGTATCTCTACATCATATTCTTGAAGTGCAGTAACCCAATTTTCTCTCTTCTCTCCTACTTCTCGTCGGATTAATAATTGCCTTACTGCTGAGTAAGGTACTATTATTTTAGTATGTGTTTTTAGGAGAAAAGGTCTAAAATGTTTCAAAGCTTTAAACACAACATAAGATTGTTTTTCCACAGCTGAATAATTTAACTCAGCACCTTGAAGGCTAGAACTAAAATATGAAATCGGTGCTTCAATATTTTGATCATTTAGTTGTGTCAAAACTGCTGCATATGATGTATCAGAAGAAAATGTGTATAATACAAATGGCTTAAGAAAATCGGGAGTTGTGAAAGAAGGAGCCTCAATGATAGATTTCTTAATCAAATCAAAAGAATTTCTCTCATCTTTTCCCCATTTAAAAATTGAATTTTTCTTGATCATTGATTGCAAGGGTAAGATGATTTGGGAAAAATCAGGAACAAATTTTTTTACAAAATTAATTTTTCCTAAAAATGATTGCATCGTTTTTTTATTATGTGGTAGAGGGATGTTTTCAATTTCCTGAATCCTATCAGGGTCAATATGGATTCCCCTTTTAGAGACAATGAAACCTAATAATTTACCTTCTGATAAGGTGAAATAACATTTTTTAGGATTCAAGGAAATGCCAAATCTTCTACATCTTTCAAAAATATGTTTTAGGTGATTAACATGATTGTTTCTATTGGTGTCCCGTGTTTTGATAGTTTGGTAGATCAAAAGACAAGGCAACATCAGAACCAATCTTTAGAGTAACAGGATCTAGTCCTCCTCTTCTTAGAGAGGGATCTCTCAAAAGTTGTTTGCAAAGGTTTATCTTGTGTGCTTTGAGTATTGGTTTTAGACTAGTTATTAAGCGCAGATGTTTATTTGTTTGATTGGTTGGAATGATATAGCAGAACATGAAAGGCCTAGGAAAGATATATAGGACAGAGAAATATATGGTTCATTGGGCAATGGAGTCAAGAAAAGATCATAACAAACTCATCAATGGATATGGGATATCAAAGGGAAAATCTAACTTGGCCACAGGATCCTTTTGTTTTTGGAATGAGGTGAACATTAATGATTTAGAAAGAGAGGTTTAATTCTCAACAAAGGGAATTTGAAAGCATAACTCGAACACTAAAGAGCTCTTTGATAGATAGGGCTAACCATAAAATCTACAAATCACACTTTAAGCAAATAATGACTTCAAAACAACTTTTTAAAATGAAATCTAAGATTCGGGGAACACCCTATTTCGTCAAAGATTTTATTTCAAATGACTTAGAAAACATAAAAGATTTCACTGATAATTGCAGTCATAGAAGAGGGAACACCTAAAAACATCTATGATCATAATTATAACGACCTTTAAGCCAACTGTTTAAGTGAGGACAAAGGGCAGGATCAAAACAGAACTCTTTGATTCATTGTAAGCAAAGAACTTCAAAGGGAGACTTCAATAACAGTTTTTAAGTGGCAGCAGACAAGCAGGGAAAACCATAATCATGCTGAAACCAACTGTTCAAAAAATTAAGGAAATCAACAAGCATGAAGACTAAAGAGAAAGATTAAAGCCTCTAAAATACTTCAGCAGAAGAAAACATGAAACAGTGAAGGATGAACAGGTCTAAGGTGCTTCCAAGAGTCATTTCTTAGCCTAAAACTTTCAGCCTACTATAGTAAGAAATTATGGAACATAATGAAAACAGGGGAAAACATCAAACAGTTCAGAATACTTCACCAACAACCAAGCTCATGGATCCAATGATAGAGCCTTCTCAGGAACAAGCATGCAACAACATCATCAAGACCTCCAAGACTTCAATTTTTCCTTCAACTTCAACGGACTATGTATTTATTTCAGAGAGTTTTAGTATTACAACTTGTGATCAAACAACAACCAACCCCTCACTCATCTTCTGCTATAGTATATATAGAAGGATGAGGAGGTGAGATCTGATAAAAGATCTCAATTACAATTAATACAGAATTAATGGCTTATTGGCCTTTGAGGGGCTCAATGAAGAAACTTACATACATATCCTCTGTATTAAATGATTTACATAAACATTAAGCTCGATGGGAGCTTTTGTTGACCTTTGAGGCTCTGTATGGTGTCGAGGTTACTCTGTAGATATTTTTTGCATTGAAGTTCCTTGCAGAAGTAACTCTTCGACTGCGTTGAGGCAAAATATATGATTTTAAACAATAACTTTGGCCTTTGTTGAATGCTTTGAGGCACAGGTGGCACTGATAGTAGCTGAGGAATCAATTCGCCTCAATCGTGGCAATGGAGGCCTTTCTGCCTGTAAAACACTTATGATTTTCTTTAAACTGTGTGTTAATTTGGGATTAGGCTTTTGATAAAGCAATTTAGATGTAATCCCCACAAAACCTATCTTCAATCTTCTGTTCTGGTATATTTTCATCGTCGACATTGATACTCTTTGATTTGTGAATGACTTGCTGTGTTTTTCCAGTGTGCAGGGCTTTGCAGGGTTCATAAGGTGTCAATGGTTCATGAATCATTGATAAACATGGATTTTAAACCCCGCAAGTGATTTCCTGTGGTAAATCGAAGGCGGGAGGATCGTCACCCTCAACCTTCATGCTTTCTTTAGACGTAGCAAAGAAAACATTGAAACCCTGCAAAAATACGAAAAATCATTATAAGATCCTCCATATATAGGTTTATTGTTGCGGAGGACGTGTGGAGGAAGCGTGGCCATTGGATGGCATCATCCAACAGTCGAGATTAATCGGGAGAGATTGTAGAATGGGCGGAAGGAAGATTAAATCTGAGCTGTCGATTGCGCAAGATCGACGGTCGGGAGCGCAAGTTGAAAGTCAAATGGAGGGAACAGGGCAATGGAATGTGGACCGTCGATCTACAGATCAGATCGACGGCAGATATTAACTGGATGGCGCGCCATAGCCCATTTAAACATTGAGCATCTTTGGCGAGCGATAGCCGTCAGATGGCTCGCTCCAGATCGGACGGTGGACGTGAATATCGTTGCGCGTCCACGTCCAAACGTTAATGCACGATGGAGAGTGGTTTTTGGAACAGTGGCCAAGCCACGTGTCGAGTGGTGTATGGAATCGCTAGCGATCGGGGGAAAACCGTCTTTGCGCAAAGGTGGTGCGATGAAAACCACACGGTTTCTGGGATGGTGAACAGCTGGCGGGGACCACCGGGTAGACGGACTCCGCACCGTCCGATCTGTGGATTTAGATCGACGGTGGAGGTTTATTGGAAATCGCACTGGCGAAAAAACTTATAAAAATAAAATAAAACCCAAAGTTTGAAAATAACAAAGGTTTTACTCTTCCGTGGGCGGGATATATAAATAATAAGGTTAGGCGCCCGATTGCAGGGCCTTTGGGGGCATGGAGGATTGTGTAACCGGGGTTAAAGAGGAGGGGGTTAATCTCATATTGGAAGATTGGGTATGGCCTTTTCAATCAACCCATTTGATTTATGCGATGCGATAAGCGCCGTGAGGGGCTTAGCACCTGGTTCCAGGGTGTGGTCATGTGGGGGGAAATGGTTAGGATTTAGCCCAAGGGGGCTTAAGTCCAATACATGTGAAAAAATGTGTTTTTTAATGGTTTTCAATGTTTTTCAAAGGTTATGGAGGGTTCCGATAAGGTTAAAAAGTGAGTTTTTAACCTTGTAAAGAGGATTTTTATGAAAGGGAGAGAAGGAATCATAAAAATAGAGGAGTTTTGTGGAGAAAGAGGGGGGCAAATGAGGGTTAATTTTGGAAGAAGGGAAAATGGAAAAGGTGCTTGCAGTAGTATTCTGGCTTGGAAATTAGGAGGATTTCTAGGTGAAATATGGGAACAGCAGTGAAGTTTTGGACAGAGGATAGGCATGAGGCCTTTAAGAGTCTTCAAGAGCCAACAATTTTTAGCAATGAAATTTGTTCCTTGAAGGCTCAAAAAGTTTTAGCCACCTTTTGATATAACAAATTTTATAGGTGGCTAACAGTGGCTCCACTTGGGGATGGTGCCTTTTTGAAGGCATCAAGAACTTCAGACTTGCATTCTCTGGGAGGCTGGCCTATGCCTGATCCATTGGGCTGCCTTTCTCTGATTGAATGATCTTCTTTTGCTTTGGAAATGCTAACAGCCATGGAAAAACAATGGATCCTTTATCAACAAGGTTTCTACCTACCCAATCCTACAGATCTAACATTTTTTCTTCATTTAGAGTGCACTTGGATTGGCAAACTCTCTTACAACATTTTATTCTTTTTGACAGCAAAAAATATAATCTAGTTCTACTTCTTATTTCTCCATGGACTCAGATTAAACAGTTGAGCCCACATGCTTCTCTAACTAATCTACTAATCTGTTAGGATTAAACAATCTAACAGATTTTTATTCTCTAATTTGCTAAAACAGAAATTTAAAAAGCATTCAAGTTAGGATTGAACAATATAATTTGATGCTGATCTATGGCATAAAAATAGGCTGCACATAGATTATTATTTGCAGAAAATTAAAACAAAATGATGAAGGATTTAAGATCTAAACTTTCAAGGGACTTCCTTCATCTTTTATAGCTCTGTTTTTACTACTGTGTGAGCTGTTTTCTTCATCATCTGGTTCAGATTTTGAGCTGATTAGAACCAGTTTTGCATCTGTTTTGTCTCAAAAAACAGATTTGAGTCATCTTTCTTTTGGAAACTTAGGTTCATATTTTAGCTTGTTTGAACCTTTGATTTCTATCCTAAACTATCTACTGATAAGCCAAGATTAGACAGTTTGGAGAATCGAATTCACTATTCTATCAGCAGAAAATTTAAAGCTAATTAGTCAAGATTAAACAGTTTGACTAAATAGAAGTGTGTTTTGAGGAGTGGCATTTAAGCTTGCACAATTTCAGAAGTTGTTTTCTTTTTGGCATGGGGTTGTGCCTTTCTTGTTTTTACAATCTTCCCTCTTTTCTCTCTTTTGTATGTTTTTGTATTTTTGATTTTTCTAACTTTGAATGCAATGGTTAGACTATGATACTTACAATGAAAAAAATAAAAATACTTTGAAACTTAGGATTCTTGGCAGAAGTAATGCTTGAGCATCCTACCATTGACAGGACCTCCATACAAATCTTCTCCATTCAATTCTTTCAAGAAAAATGTATTGTGACCCCTCTCAGCATGAATAATATAGGGCCCTTTCCACAAGTTCTCAAACTTGCCATGTTTTCCCTTCTCTTCTCTTCTCGAATCCCACTTAAGAACAACATTTCCAGATTGGAAATTATTTGCCTTAGTTCTCTTATCGAATAGTTTCTTCATATTCTATTGAACCAACTGTGTTCTCTCATAAACTTCTTCTCTGGTCTGCTGTAAATGAATTGTTTGGTTGATTCTCCTCTGCATATCATTCTCTTCAACCTACACTTCTTGAAGGAGTTTCATGACTGGAACTCCTAATGAGGTGGGAAAAACTGCGTCCATACCATAAACTAGCTGATAGGGGGACATATTTATTGACTTTTTTGTGGTTAATCTATCAGCCCATAAGGCATGAACCAGCTTACTGTGCCATGATTTTTGATTCTGTTCCAATAGTTTTTTAATGATATTGATGAGGCTTTTGTTGGAAGATTCAGCTAATCCATTTCCTTGGGGATAGTAAGCAGTGGAATGGCCCAAGGTTATGTGGTATTTGTAACAGAAATCAACCATCTGCTTAGATTTAAAAGCATCATCATTGTCTGTTATGATTTTCCTGGGGCAACCGAATCTGGATAGGATATTGGTTTCAAGAAACTTGATAATGACAGAGTCATTAGCATTTCTGGATGGTATAGCTTCTATCCACTTGGTAAAGAAGTCAGTGGCTGTGAGGATCCACTTATGTTGAGTTGAGGAGGATGGGTGGATTTCTCCAATGAAGTCTAAACCCCATTGTTGAAAAGGTGCCTCAACTCTGATAGGATGTAAGGGTAAGGGAAGAGGTTTTCTTTTGCCATAAAAAATTTGACACTTATGGCAAGACATGACCAAATTTTGAGTGTCTGGGAAAAGGGTAGGCCAATAGTAACCAGATCTAAGAATTTTGTTTGCTGTGGCCTTCCAGTAGAGGTGTCCTCCACATTCTCCATCATGCAGTTCATGCATGATTTTCCCTGCATCGTCTTCAAGTAAACATTTAAGAAAAATTTCAACAGCATTTTTCCAATATAATACCCCATCCAAGATGCAAAAACTCAAAGCCTTTTGTTTCAAGAATCTAGCTTTAGTTTTAGACAAAGAAGGAGGGGTATTTAAATATAAAAGCACATAAATAATGTCAGCATACCAAGGAGAATTTAGAAATGTTTCTTCAATAACAGGAGCATCAAATTCTTCTATTTCTTCCAACACATCTACCATATTCATGTCTGGTGCTTGGAAGTTAGACTCAGCCATAAGTTTTTCTAATCCTTGCCCTTTAACTAGTTTGGTGGGCTTGATTTCTAATTCATATTCAAGAATAGTTGCAATCCATTTTCCCCTTTTTCCATCAGGATCTTGACTTAGAATGTCCTTGACAACAGTATGTGGAACAAAAGCAATTATGTGAGAGTGTAAAATATAGACCCTAAAGTCTTTTAAAGCTTTCACTAATGCTAAGGCTTGCTTCTCCATGATGTTATATTTGAGAGGAGCATCTCTCAAGGCCCTACTAAAGAAAGATATTGGTTGTTCTTGCCCCAAATCATTCTTTTGAAGTAAAACTCCAGCTATTATATGTTCAGATGCAAAAGAAAAGATGTAAAAGTCTTTGGTAAAATCAAGACTAATCAGGACTGGTGTTTGAGTAAGAGCTTGTTTGACCAGTTCGAATGATTGTTTAGCTGGTAAAGTCCATTTTACACTGACATATTTCTTAAGCATGTTTGTAATGTTTTTTAATAGCTCAGCAAGGTTGGGGATAAACCTTCTCAAAAAATTAATCTTTCCAATGAAAGATTGTAATTCTTTGAGGCTTCTTGGATGACTGATTTGTAATATACCATCTATCCTTGTAGGGTCTATTTTGATTCCCTCTTCCAAAATTATATGGCCAAGAAGTTTACCTTCTTGGAGACCAAAAAGTGTCTTCTTGGGATTCAATGATAAGCCAAATTTCCTACACTTTTCAAAAACTTTTCTCAAGTGAATCAAATGTTCTTCATCATTTTTTGAAAAGACAGTTATGTCATCAAGGTAAATGATTATGAAATAGCCAATATCTTCAGAGAAGGCTATATCCATGGCCCTTTGGAAGGTGGCCCCTACATTCATTAATCCGAAAGGCATTTTGACATACATAAAGGTGCCCCAAGGTGTGGTAAAAGAAGTTTTGATTTGATCACTTGGGAGCACTAACACCTGGTTGTAACCCGAGAACCCATCTAAGAGTGATATCATTTTTGACCCAACTACCCTCTAAAGTATATGATCCATCTTGGGTAGGGGGTAGTTGTCTTTTAAATAGGCTCTGTTTAAATTTCTGAAGTCAATACAGAGTCTGATTTCTCCTATTTTCTTTCTAACGGAAACTAAATTTGATACCCATTCTGAAAATATAATGGGTACTATGATTCCAGCAGCATGCATCTTTTCAATCTCTGCCTTAACTA
This sequence comes from Pinus albicaulis, assembly GCA_034641835.2. Classification (NCBI taxonomy): domain Eukaryota; kingdom Viridiplantae; phylum Streptophyta; class Pinopsida; order Pinales; family Pinaceae; genus Pinus; species Pinus albicaulis. The sequence continues at coordinate 911,615,402 of CM076583.1, read as the reverse complement.
AAGGTAATAGAAGTGGGTTTATTCTCCTCATTTTTTGTTTGAAAGGCTTTTGATTTTCCTTCAGGGGAATCTTATGCTGAATAATGCTGGTATCATAAGCTTTCAAATCTGTGTATGCCCAGGAAAAAACATCTTTAAACTCTTTGAACAGGTCTATGTATCGAGGTTTTATGTGAGTTGGAATAGTGCTGGACAATTTAATCATCTTGGGTTCTGCTAGGGAGCCTATGTTATGTTCTTCTACGTTTGTTTCTACTGGCTCTATTTTTGGTTCTTTGGCTACATCATTAAAGTCGAAGAGGTGTTCCAAAGGTGAGAGACCTCTTGGAATTGAACCGTTTTTACATTCTAAAACTTCCAGGTTTTTTGGTCCACGTCGTCAATTAACTCTGCTTTGAACAGATTCTCATAATGATTTATATCAGCAGAGTGTGTTATTTCAGCTTCTGTGATTTCTTCGATATATGGGCAATCTTCATTATGGCTAGATTCTGATGTTGGCATGGTGAAATCGTTTTCTAACTTTAAGAAATCGTCTATGTGCTGGTAAGAATTAAACACTTGCCAGTGATATTCTTTATCGGGCACTGCAGGCCTATGTTTTACCTTTATGCTAAGCTGTTCATTTATCTCAGGTATTTTACAGTTACTGGCGTTGAAAGCAAGTTCATTTGCTAACTGATTCAACGCTCTAGGAATGAAAACAAGTTCATATTTTTCAAAGGTTTTCAATAAATTGAGGGCAACGTTCCAATATTCCCTAAGCTTTGGATTTCTAGCTGAGTATTCTCCTTTGATCTGTTTTATGATAAGTTCAGAATCTCCTAGGATGGATATCTTTTGGGCTTCTAATTGTTTCAGAAATCGCAAGCCTAGGAGAAGGGCTTCGTACTCAGTGATATTGTTAGTGCATGGGAAATTTAACTTATATGAAAAAATCTGATTTGTTTTCTGGATCCATACACCTGCCCCTGCACTCATTTGATTACAGGATCCATCAAAGTTTATTGTCCAAAGTATGTCATTCCTATTTTCATTTTCTTGCTGCTATTGAGTGTAAATGTTTTGAAGTTGATTCGAGGGAAGATTTGATTTTCCTGGTAAATCAATTGGGTCTAGGTTCTCTTTATCTAGTTGGGTAATTTCATCTTCGTTACATAAGATAAAGGAATCTAGACTTGACTGAGTAGAATAGATTGGAGAATTGTTTGGTTTGTCTATGTTGCTCACCATGTACTTCATGTGAGATTCCCTGTATAGTCTTCTGTTTTGATTAAAAATAGGGATAGTGGCATAAGACATATCCATTTGAAGGCTTCCCTGAAGTTTGGCTCCCCAAGATCTTGATAAGAGCATGCCATACTTACGGGGAATGTCAGCTACAACTATATCAATTACTAGACTCTTAGCAGGGATCTGAGCTAGATTGACACATAAATCTTTGATTAAGCCCAAACATTTGACTCTGCTTGAGTCAAAGGAATACAAATATTTGTAAGGTTTAGTAATTTCTAAGCCTAAGCTTTACATCACTACCTTGGGCATTAGATTGTGCGAAGCTCCAGAATCTAACATGGCATTGTGTAGAATTTTATCATGTATGTTCAAACTATCATAGAAGGGAGGGACGTGTCCTTCTTGGTATTTTCCTTCAACCTCTAGGCCAAACAACAACTCAGGTTTGTCATCTGTCAAGTTCAAGGTATCAGTATCACTTCCTAAGTTCAAAGCTTTTAAAACTTGGTTTTTGTACATGTCTTGGGTTACAAGTTTAGCTAGGGGAATGGCAATTTTTATCTTAGCAATCTCTCCTTCAAGGCTGAAAGGAATAATTGACTTGTTGATATTTACATCTGTTTTTTCAATTAAATTCTTTTCAGCAACTTTGATTTGTTGAACCTTGTTTGTACTAGTGATGGGAATAGTTTTATTAGGACCACTAGCTGAAGTGCTAGGGGTGCTCTGTTCAACATTTGGCTGGACACCTTTGTCTTTGTTTAAGTCTGGTTTTTTGGCCGAAATGTTGGTTTTTTCTGCTGTCTTTTTGGGCTGGTTTTCTGTGTTTTTCTTGACAGCAGTATTAGTGTTCTTATCCTTTGAATTATATATGTTCCCTTTGCTCCGAAGATCATACTGTTTATGTACCTCCATTATTGCATTTTCAAAACCCAATCTATAGTCATCAGAATCTTCATAGGTGTTTGTATTTTGATCATCAGAGAAAAAACCTTGTTCTTCCTCAGTGAGGAAAACATCATCCCCACTGTCTGATCCAAACAAGTTTACATGTGATTCTTCCAACCTTTCAAACTCCCTATCTTCCTCATATTGATCTACATAGTTCTATTGAAAGGGAGGTCTAATCTGTTGGTCACTTTCATTCTGTTTGTCTTGATTGTTTTCTCTTCTATAATTCTGATTTCTATTTCGAGGAGCAGTTTGATTTTGACTGGCTTGTGTTCTCTTAATTATGCTCATCTCTTTCATCATTTCTTCCATCATTTTCTCCATATTTGAGTTTGAAGTGGAAGGTGTGGATTCCTCTCTAAAAGATACTCTCTTCTTAGTTTTCATTCTGGCTCTCTTTTCTATTAAGTTGACTTCCATAGAAAGAGCACCCCTTTGCATATCTTCAAGAGTTGCAAAATATCTCTCTCTTATCGAATAGGTCATGTCAGAGTCAAACCCTTCAGGAAATTTGTTTAAAGCTGAGCCTTGTGGAGGTTTTAGTTCTGGGGAAAGTGCGTTATACACACTATTGAATCTAGTGAAATAAGCTTGCACACTTTCCCCGGGGTTTCTATGGAGGTTCTTGTAATCCGAAAGGACTTGGAGAGGATTCTTCTTCACTTCCCATTTGTTTAAGAAAGTTTGATGGAAGCCTTGGAGATCATTTGTACTATGGGGGGCTAAGCCTTTAAACCATTTTCTTACTTCTCCCCCTAAGATTTGAGCAAATAATCTAATCTTGATAGAATCATCATCAATTTCATTTATATCAAAGTATTCATTCATCTTATCCACGTGTTGGGATGCAGTTACAACATTGTTAGCATCGTACAATGGAATTTTCGACTGATAGTCCTGTGGAAGATTGACTAATGGTGCAGGAAGGACTAGGGGAGCATACCATGCAGCCATGGTAGGAGGTGGAGGTGGATTTACAAGAGTTGGATTAAAAACATGAAAAGTGGGCTGAGGTGTAGTGGTTTGAACAATGGATGAAGGATGGAAGGATGTGGATGGAACAACAGTAGATTGCTGAGCTGATCTTGGATGAGAGACACCTAAATTGTGCAGGAAATGCAGATCAGGAGGTGTTGTTTCTCTGCTACCAGGATGTCCACTTGTCTCCGGGGATGAAAGTGAAGACTCAGAGTCTAGTTGAATTATATCATCAAATGACCTAGTTCTAAATGGGTTTACTAAGTCAGCTTGTGATTGTTGTAGAGCTAAAAGATTTTCAGGGACTGAATTAGCTCTGAAGGGTGATATGAAAACAATTGATAATTTAATCCTAGGAGACTTCCAAAGGATACTTTTTGGGTTATCAACTACTTCAGGTGGATCAGGGTCAGGATAGGCTCTAGTATGAACTTTTCTAGGAGCCACTATGCTATGTTTTTCAGACCCAAATAAACAAGAAAAGTTCAACCAGATATGACAATCTTTAAGAGGTTAACTAGTTTGTTTGAAATTCAATCCGACAGTCCTCTAACTGAGTTTGAATGGTATTATAATGATAAGGGTTCTTCCCAGTGGAGTCTTACGGTCTGTTTTTAGGATTGTGGAGTCGCTAGGTGGAAATTTTTAACTCTTTGGAGTAAAAGGTTTTATAGTCCACCACCAAGTTTATTACGAAGCCAAACTAAAATGTTTTGGGTTTTTCTGAGTTATTTTGGTATTATAGGTTATGAGAGTGTTCTAAGTCTGAATTCACACTTAGCTAAGGTGTTCAAACAAACAGAGTTGCTCTTATGGCTTGGTAACTGGCTCCTTCAAGGTTTGATAAGGGCTAAGGGGAATCCTAAGGGTTACTTAGTTTGTCACTGATTCAATTAAGTCCTATCATGATTACCATTTGTTAAGTAGTGCTTGAAGAAGGTTACTTATGTTATACCAGGCCTAAAAAGTTTGAAGAGGGTTTTCAAACCACTGTATTCTCAGTAGGTCCCACCGTGATCGCCATTATGTTGGTGGCGATGAGGTGGCTAATAATCACTGGATATTCTTGAAAATAAGGGATTTCTGAGTCCTAAGGGGTACTTAGATTGTCACTAACTTAGAAGGGTCCCACCGTGATCGCCATTATGTTGGTGTCCCATGTTTTGATAGTTTGGCAAATCAAAAGACAAGGCAACATCAGAACCAATCTTTAGAGTTACAGGATCTAGTCCTCCTGTTCTCAGAGAGGGATCTCTCAAAAGTTGTTTGCAAAGGTTTATCTTATGTGCTTTGAGTATTGGTTTTAGACTAGTTATTAAGCACAGATGTTTATTTGTTTGATTGGTTGGAATGATACAACAGAACATGAAAGGCCTAGGAAAGATATATAGGACAGAGAAATATCTGGTTCATTGGGAAATGGAGTCAAGGAAAGATCATAACAAACTCATCAATGGATATGGGATATCAAAGGGAAAATCTAACTTGGCCACAGGATCCTTTTGTTTTTGGAATGAGATGAACATTAATGATTTAGAAAGAGAGGTTTAATTCTCAACAAAGGGAATTTGAAAGCATAACTCGAACACTAAAGAGCTCTTTGATAGACAGGGCTAACCATAAAATATACAAATCACACTTTAAGAAAATAATGACTTCAAAACAACTTTTTAAAATGAAATCTAAGATTCGGGGAACACCCTATTTCCTCAAAGATTTTATTTCAAATGACTTAGAAAACATAAAATATTTCACTAATAATTGTAGTCATAGAAGAGGGAACACCTAAAAACATCTATGATCATAATTATAACGACCTTTAAGCCAATTGTTTAAGTGAGGACAAAGGGCAGGATCAAAACAGAACTCTTTGATTCACTGTAAAGAAATAACTTCAAAGGGAGACTTCAATAACAGTTTTTAAGTGGCAACAGACAAGCAGGGCAAACCATAATCATGGTGAAACCAACTGTTCAAACGATTAAGGAAATAAACAAGCATGAAGACTAAAGAGAAAGATTAAAGCCTCTAAAATACTTCAGCAGAAGAAAACATGAAACAGTGAAGGATGAACAGGTCTAAGGTGCTTCCAAGAGTCATTTCTTAGCCTAAAACTTTCAGCCTACTGTAGTAAGAAATTATGGAACATAATGAAAACAGGGGAAAACATCAAACATTTCAGAATACTTCACCAACAGCCAAGCTCATGGATCCAATGATAGAGCCTTCTCAGGAACAAGCATGCAACAACATCATCAAGACCTCCAAGACTTCAATTTGTCCTTAAAATTCAATGGACTATGTATTTATTTCAAAGAGTTTCAATATTACAACTTGTGATCAAACAACAACCAGCCCCTCACTCATCTTCTGCTGTAGTATATATAGAAAGATGAGGAGGTGAGATCTGATAAAAAATCTCAATTACAATTAATACAGAATTAATGGCTTATTGGCCTTTGAGGGGCTCAATGAAGAAACTTACATACATATCCTCTGTATTAAATGATTTACATAAATATTAAGCTCGGTGGGAGCTTTCGTTGACCTTTGAGGCTCTGTATGGTGCCGAGGTTACTCTGCAGATATTTTTTGCATTGAAGTTCCTTGCAGAAGTAACTCTTCGGTTGCGTTGAGGAAAAATATCTGATTTTAAACAATAACTTCGGCCTCTATTGAATGCTTTGAGGAACAGGTGGCATTGATAGTAGCTGAGGAATAAATTCGCCTCAATCGTGGCGATGGAGGCCTTTCTGCCTGTAAAAAACTTATGATTTTCTTTAAACTGTGTGTTAATTGGGGATTAGCCTTTTGATAAAGCAATTTAGATGTAATCCCCACAAAACCTATCTTCAATCTTCCGTTCTGGTATATTTTCATTGTCGACATTGATACTCTTTGATTTGTGATTGACTTGCTATGTTTTTCTAGTGTGCCGGGCTTCGCAGGGTTCATAAGGCGTCAATGGTTCATGAATCATTGATAAACATGGATTTTAAACCCCGCAAGTCATTTCCTATGGTAAATTGAAGGCGGGAGGATCATCACCCTCAACCTTCGTGCTTTCTTTAGACGTAGCAAAGAAAACATTGAAACCCTGCAAAAATATGAAAAATCATTATAAAATCCTGCATATATAGGTTTATTGCTGCGGAGGACGTGTGGAGGAAGCGTGGCCATTGGATGGCATCATCCAATGGTCAGGATTAATCAGGAGAGATCGTAGAATGGGCGGAAGGAAGATTAAATCTGAGTCGTCGATCGTGCAAGATCGACGGTCGGGAGCAGAAGTTGAAAGTCAAATGGAGGGAACAGGGCAATGGAATGTGGACCATCGATTTGCAGATCAGATCGATGGCAGAGATTAACTGGATGGCATGCCGTAGCCCGTTTAAACATCGAGCATCTTCGGTGAGCGATAGCCATCGGATGGCTCGCTCCAGATCAGACGGTGGACGTGAATATCGCTGCACGTCCACGTCAGAACGTTAACACGCGATGGAGAGCGGTTTTTGGAATAGTGGCCAAGCCACGTGTCGAGCGGTGTATGGAATCGCTGGCGATCGAGGGAAAAATGTCTTTGCCCAAAGGTGGTGCGATGAAAACCACACAGTTTCTGGGATGGTGAACAGCTGGCGGGGACCACCGGGTAGACGGAATCCGCACCGTCCGATCTGTGGATTTAGATCAACGGTGGAGGTTTAGTGGAAATCGCACTGGCGAAAAAACTTATAAAAATAAAATAAAACCCAAAGTTTGAAAATAACAAAGGTTTTACTCTTCCGCGGGCGGGATATATAAATAATAAGGTTAGGCGCCGGATTGTGGGGCCTTTGGGCGCATGGAGGACTGTGTAACCGGGGTTAAAGAGGAGGGGGTTAATCGCATATCGGAAGATTGGGTATGGGCTTTTCAATCAACCCATTTGATTTATGCGATGCGATAAGCGCCGTGAGGGGCTTAGCACCTGGTTCCAGGGTGTGGTCATGTGGGGGGGAATGGTTAGGATTTAGCCCAAGGGGGCTTAAGTCCAATACATGTGAAAAAATGTGTTTTTCAATGATTTTAAATGTTTTTCAAAGGTTATGAAGGGTTCCGATAAGGTTAAAAAGTGAGTTTTTAACCTTGTAAAGAGGATTTTTATGAAAGGGAGAAAAGGAATCATAAAAATAGAGAAGTTTTGTGGAGAAAGAAGGGGGCAAATGAGGGTTAGTTTTGGAAGAAGGGAAAAGGGAAAAGGTGCTTGCAACAGTATTCTGGCTTGGAAATCAGCAGGATTTCTAGGTGGAAGATGGGAACAGCAGTGAAGTTTTGGACAAAGGATAGGCATGAGGCCTTTAAGAGTCTTCAAGAGCCAACAATTTTTAGCAATGAAATTTGTTCCTTGAAGGCTCAAAAAGTTTTAGCCACCTTTTGATATAACAAATTTTATAGGTGGCTAATAGTTTCTATGCTTAGAATAAACAGTAATGTCGTCTAAGTATATAACAACTGAGCTATTGATTAGTCCTCTGAAAGCTATATCCATGACATGTTGAAATGTAGCACCAACATTAATCAATCGAAATGGAATTTTTTGGTATGCATATATTCCCCACTTTGTTCAGAATGTTGTCTTTAATCTATCATCCGAATGTACCATAATCTGATTGTATCCTAAAAATCCATTGAGAAAAGACATCAATTTAGATCCTGCAACTGACTGTAGTATCTGTTCCATGGTAGGCAAGGGAAAATTATCCTTTTGGAAAGCTTTATTAAAATTTCTAAAGTATATGCAAATCCTAATGTCTCCATTCTTCTTTCTAACTAGGACCATGTTTGACACCCATTTCGAATGTCTAACAGGAAAAATAACTTTGGCTTTGAGCATTTTATTTAATTCAGATTTAATTTGAATTTCTAAGTTTGGGTGGATCTTTCTAAGTTTTTGCTGAACAGGTTTGGCATCTGAGATCATAGGTATAGTATGTTGAATTATAGAAGTATCATATGTTTTGAGATTTGAATAATCCCATGCAAAGATATTTTTATATGTTTTTAGCAGCTTAATCAATGACATCCTTTCTTCAGGTTTTAAACCAAGACCAAGGTTAATATTTTGAGGTTTATTTGGTGTACCAAGGTTAATCAATTCAAATTTTAAAGTAAAGCTTTGAGTTTTCGAATTGGTAATCTTTTTAAACCTATCTTTCAAATCATAGAGATCTTCCATTTTGACTACATATTTGGGAATTGGATTATTTTGTTTATCTTCAATCTGTAAATCATGTTCATGTTCATCCATTATTTGACATTCATAAGATCCGTCTGATGTAAGAAAGTCTACAATATCTGCATCATTGTTAAATGATCTCCAATTTTTTACGTTGTCAGGAATGGAAGGCCTAAAAATTAATTCAATTGAAAATATATGTGGGATAAATTCTTCAGATGGTATAAGCTTAGATGCTACATTGGCAAGTAAATCAACACTTGCATTTTGTAATCTAGGAACTGTGGAGATATTAAATGCAGAGAAATGGGATATAAGGCTTTGAGCTAAATCTTGATAGTGTTTCAAATGTCCAGAAATACAGTGAATTGTGTTTCTGACTTGTCTAACAATTATCTCAAAATCTCCATATACCTGCAAATATTTAACATTTCAACTAATAGCTTTGTACAGACCTTGTACCAATGCTTCATATTCAGCGGTATTTTTTGTGCCTTGAAATTCAATTATGCAAGCTAGCATTTTTTTCTATCCTTGAGGATTGATTAAAACACAACCTTCTCCTACACCATCCTCTGATTTTGAACCATCAAAGTATAAAGTCCAAAATAAATATTTTTTTGAAATTTTATTGCTAAGATTAATACACCTACAAGTGTCTGTTTCAGAAAAGTTTTCAATTTGAGAAATTGCAGTATTTATTGAAAAAGGTGAAATCTAAGTGTTGAATGATCCAAGAAATGATTCAGCTAAGTAATTTCCAATAATATTGTTAGTGAAAGCTACAGGTTCATTTGTTTCTTCAAGTTCAGTGATTGTGTGTTTCATAAATTTCTCGCGGTCAACTCTGATTTGATTTAGTTTACCATTATATGGCAACCACATGTGTGACCAATCGGTAGAAAAATATCCATGTAACTTTTCAGACCAATCCCTACCTAAAATAAGACCATAAAATTTAGGGATGTCTGTGACTAAAATATCAATTACTTGCAGTACCTTTGGATTGGATGATGATCTAATGGATACTGATAGCATTTCTCCAATCACCTCTACTTTTGTTCTATCTAATTGAACTATATGTACAACATATTTTTGAGGAGTGACATTCAATTTCGTACACACCATTCTTGGCATGATGTTTGAAGAAGCTCCTGAATCAATAAGACAGTTATGAACATTTTTGTTGAAAATCTCATAAGTCAAAAGTAAAGGAGGAGTGTGAGAAATAGATCTATCACCAATTAAAAAAAAGTCATTGGGATTTACTTTGTTTGAAGATGATGGAGGTTTTCTCATATCTTTATAATCTTGGGCTATAACTGGTGGTTGTATAGGATCTATAGGGATTTCCTTGAGTTCTCTGAGTAAACTTTTCTGATGTTTTTTGAGTTTGGTCATTTAATGTAATGAAATGTTTTCTTTAGTCATTTTCATATCTTCAACTATATTGTATTCCACTGTATCTGAAACTACTAAATTTTTGGAAGTTGTAATAGGATCCGGAGAAATAGGATCTGTCTGAATAGTTTTATATTTTTTTACTGTTGTTTTCTCTTTTGTGGGGAGAGATTTTTGTTTGTGATTTGATATAGTTGAATCAGAAGAAGATTTACTTCTTGTAGACACAGACATAGCTTCTCTTTCTTCTTCTATAGGGAGAATGAAATCCCATAACCCATTCAGTTCAACTTCTTCCTTAGACTCTGGTTCTTGTTCAGATGGTGAGGGATCTTCAATATGTTGATCAGATTCAACATTTGAAATCACATTTGGATGTTGAGATGTTGAAGAGGGATTTTTCTTAAATGGGCTATATGATTTCTTAGGTACTGATGATTCAACAACTTGTTTCTTTATATCAATCATGTCATTTGACATAGTCTTTAACACTTTTTGAAGACCTTCAAGATCGAATGGATCTTTCAAGACTTTCTTTTTGGAATCTTGACTAAATGTCACTTTCTTTTATTTCTTGTCTTCTATCTCTGATCCTTTTTCTAATTCTAAGATTATTTTCTCTACAACAAGATCTTCTTTCATGTTTTCTAAAATTGTAGCTTTTCCATCTCTATCTACAAAAATAGCTATATTAGAAGGTAAAGAAGAAATATACCATTATATTTCTACATCGACAACAGGCTTGGAAGTAGTTGGGATTTTGTTTAATAACTTGTTAAATCTGGAGTTGAAATCTTTGATCGCTTCACCTGAATTTGTTTTTATATTGGAAAGAGCATTGATTAAAGATGCAACAGTTCTATCATCTCCAAATTTTGCAAGAAAAACTTGTTCAAATGTTGCCCAATCGGTAATAGATCCTGCTGGGAGTGAAAAGTACCAGGATCCTACAGATCCTTGTAAGGTATAAGGAAACAATATTACTACAATATCTTCATGAGAAACTCCATTAAGATTCATGGCTAACATAAAATTATTGATATGTTCTTCAACGGGAAGACCATCATCTGGATTATATTTACGTTGTCATTTTTCTGGATGATCTGGAAGAGGATTTGGATTTTCAATCAATACAACACCAGGATTCGTCCAAGGCCAATTAGCCATAATTAGATTTGAATTTTGCGAAGATACATAAGTAGATCCAGAAGTAGGGGGGATGGATGTAGAACTTACAACTAGAAAAATACTACTTGTGATAGTACTGATTGTTTGAGTAGAGGAAATGGAAGAATAAGAAGATGTAGATTGAGTAAGAGGATGTGAATAAGTAACTGAAGGGAAATTTAACGTGACTTCACTCGTATCTGACTTAGATCTGGATATAGAAACTTTTTTGCGATGCGATTCTATTGGAAACTCAAGAGGAGGAATTCCAAGTTTTTCACTTTTGGATCGGGTTAATATACCAGTTTCTTTAAATAGGGAAGTGACACTTTCTTCAGAAGTTTCAGGATTAACAGGATTTTTAGTAGAAATAGATATTCCTTCTAATTTATGAATTAAAGAATGAACTTTGAGAAACTCGGGAGTAAATTCTGAAGCAGATGACTATCAAGATATTTCAGGAGATGAGGGGAAAGTTTCTACAATTTCCGATTTCTGAGTTGGTGATTTAGGGTTTGATCGGGAGGTTGTAGGATGCTTTTGGGGAGATCGAATCTTATGAGGGCTTCTAGTTTGAGGTTTAGATTTATATGCCATTGATAGTCAGGCCCTCCTTCTAGCGCCAAAAATGTCGAGGCCTCAGAAATCTATGGCAACAACAAGGGGGATAACCACCTGGTCCAGACCTTAAAGCAGTTCATTTTCCATTTGCGATAGTGGCTCCAACTGGGGATAACGGGACCAGTTTCCTAGATTTGGGTTTTATATGATTGTTGGGGTTTCTCTCAAATGATTTGCATGAAGAATAACTAAAAAAAACTAAAACAACTTTATTCTAAAATTCAAAACTTTGAATTAAATCTGATCTAATCTAACCTGAGATAATACTGATTTTATGCGATCTAAAATGATATCTATTCAGTCTGTGATGATTTAGATCAATCACAAACTTAATAGAACTAATACTTTTGTAAGATAATTCTTTTGAGAAAGATTTAATCAAAAGAAGATGTCAAACATATCGCATATATTCTGATGATCATATATAAAACAAATCAAATTCTATTCTTATATCATACAATAGTGCAGTTGATACTTCAAACATAAATAATTGATCTCATATATAATTCATGAAAGCTAGATTTATCACTAATGTTTAAAACATATTTTAGCATATATGATAATAATACCAGATGTGTGCTATCCTGTTCATCTGATCAGCGATAATAGGCCACAATAAATTATTCTATCTATAAGGTCATTCAGAGAATACAAAAGTGCATCAAAAATGATAAAAAAAATGAGATATAATTGAAAAAAACCGTGTTCCATTATTTTATCATGGCATCCACAAAATTACAGTAAAGCATTCTTTGTAAAAGTTCTTAATAAAAATTATGGACCCTTCTCTAAATGCATGAGAAGGGTTTAAATACTACATTAACTACTTACAAAAATAGATTATACAAAATATCTCATGAGGTGGTTTCAAACAACCTTCCTCATTACTAGTATCTAATTGATAAAATTGAAATTATTTAAAAAAAACTACCTCATGATCATGCATGATGATAGGTTACTGCCAGATCTACTTTTCTGCTCACAAATATCTGACATTGGTTGAACTTGTGGAGGCTTCCCGAACTGTATCTTCATCTTTCCATTAAATATAGCATCAAGTAAAAGTGGTTGTATCTTCTGTATGGAATCCAGAGAACAATTCAATGTCATTATTTGACTATGAGGCTTAACCAGTAGCTGCCAGTATGCTTCCCAATTAGTCTTTTTCAGCTGTGCAAGTGTTTCTTCTCGTATTTGACTTGTGTTTTTCCAACTTTGCTCTAAATTTCTGAGATCAGGAATCAATTTGTGATTTCTTTCTTTCATTAAACCAGAGGTATGTAACATGTGGTTAATCATTTTGACCATACTGTTTGATATACCTGCTGCTCTGGCTATTGCCAATTCTACCTGTTTTACCTGTGCATCCCAGTCAGTAAAGAGAATATCTTTAAAAGTTTCTTTGACCTTTGGGAGACTTGACTTTCTCCCTTCCTCTGAATCCTGCATTCAATATAATCAGAAATTTTGGTATTGAGTTCATTAAACTCAATTCTCTGGTCAATGACTGTATTAGTCAATTTTTCACTGATTTCCCAGTGTGTGATTATGTCTGACATTTGTAAGACAAACAAGTTTTATTGCTTTGAGAGTAAGGCATTTAATGCCAATGCTTCTTTTATGAATTCCTCTGCCGTAGAAATGCCTTCATATTTTGTAAGATATTCTCTCAATTCTTTTATCAGTGGTCCTTGCTGGATAATTCATTTTCATGACATATCTTAAGCACTTCCATATCTTGGTGAAATTTGAAAAGTTGCTGCTCGACCTTTTGACTTAGACTATTCCTTTCTTCATCCAGCTGCTGCTGTAGCTGCATGATTTTATCATCCTTTTCTTGAACCAAAATGGATACTTCAGTCACCTTATCCATTGTTGTAGTAGTATATGCTCCAGAAAATTGTGATAGCCGAGTTAGGTTTTCAATTGGGTTTGATGTAATGTCTTTCCATACAACTTCCATGACCTCATTACTTGGCAGTGTTTCAATTCTTCTTCTTTTTCTAAATTTCTTCATGGCCACAAATTTATGAAGAGAGTTGTAGAATACATCTAGTGGAGGGATATCAGTCACCTTCAGAACAATTTCTTCAGTAGGAAACGCAGGAATGACTTCTGTATCTTGGGAGGTTATCCCGGGACTTTTACTGATTTCTTTAGCCGAAACTATCTGACCCTGGGGAGTCTGAAATTCTGTATTTTTCTATGTAGATGATACCTCTGGGGTATTTATCAATGTATTGCTAACTAAAGTCCAGAATTTATCTAGTTCACCTTGATTCTGTGAATCTGATTTCTTTTCTTGTTTCAGTCATATAACTAGTAATCAAGACATTTTGAGGAATAAATTTGGGTCTTTGTTCTCTGCACTCATTGAATCTCTGTAATTCCTCTAGATTTAGATTCAATTTGACAAAATTTTAGACTTCTTCAAAATTTCCAACAGATTGCAAAATGTCTTCAAATATATCATTGGTTTGTATGATAGGTTTGACTTTGACTGATTGAGTAAATTTGTTAGCAATCTTTTCTTGGTCGAATTGTCTTGAGGGTAAAATGGGGAGCTTCAAAAGCTCAATCTTCTGACATTATTTCAATGCATGATTGAAATTGTTGAGGGATAATGTACCACACTGAATTAAAAAACTTGGCCACAAAGATTTTTTACTATCTTTCAAGGATTTAGTTGGTCAATTACCAACAGTTTGGTAAGCCACTTATCTTGCCATTTATTTATCTGAAACATACAAACGAAGAACATGTGGAGGAGTGGAGCTTCCAAATATTCTGATGTATGAAAATGATTCTTCAATAAAACATCTCCCTATCATTTGAATATCCGTAATGGCTTCCTTAGTGAACCTATGGCTCACTCTATCAAACATTAATTGATGTAATGGTAATACAACTCCAAAACATAGCTTGTGGAAATGTGGTACATAATTATGTTCCCATATCTCTTTATGACTCAAATGAATAGGGGTGGGATCCTCGGGAGTCCATTTCCAACCCATAATTGGAAAACTTGTAGAAAAATAGATGGCATCAAAAACATATGCACTCATGAAAAATTTGGGGATGAGTTTGGAGGAAGAATCTCTTGTCTGGTGATATTCACTAATCGCTTCAGCTAGATTTTCAGAAAGAATGTTTTCCCAATTCATGATGTGGGAATTAACACAGGAGTCAATCAGGGGAAGCCAATTTATAGAGAACTTGGTATTATCAGGGAGACTATAGAATCTGTATAACATCGCTTATGCGAAATTGTAGGGGTTTTCAAGTGAAGTGATATGATACATACCTGATTTCTCATGTTTAAACTTGTTATCCAATTTTCTCCAACCTTGAATTGTTTTGAAAGGGTCTTCATTATTCTTTGCAAATTTCTCAACAAATCTATTATCATAGATGTCTTGTTGTCTGGTAACTTGTACATGACTTTCAAATCTTCAGCTCTGAACGAACCTAAGATCACATTCTTAAACGGTTCTTAATTTTCTGTCCTTAATTGTTGAATTCTCAAGCACCCACTTTATCATGTCGGTATATGATAAAAGACTGGCCCTTGCTACTATCCTATGAAGGAAGGAGCATGAAATATCTTTAAACTGTAAATCTAAGGGTCTTGAATCATCAGCAGTTGTCTTGACCTTCACTAATTCAGGTTCTTCATCTTCGAGGATAGTATAGATAGCTTTCCACTTTGTAGCACCTCTGTCTGCAGTGCAAACAATATCTGAGACTATGGGCGACATTTATGTGTATTCGAATTCTACAACAGTCTGTTTTTCGTGCTTTTGCATTACTTTTCAGATGGACATATCTTGAAGGAAAATCCTTATTAAAGATAGAGTAATGATCAAATGATGAAAGATATATTTGAAATGACCAATTTGAAAACAAAAGATCCAGGAAGCATCTATATCATTTATTAATCGTAATAAATCAATAATTGTTTGCATTGGAATGATAAAATATACTTAGTCGTTTCTGACACTATTTATCTTCACATTAAAACCTTTATTTAAACCTGTCAAATCCATCACATCACACCTTTTGAACATGTCTTTATGAAGTTCATTAATGTTTGTTTATGTGATATGCGATTTCGCGATATCAAGAAATCGCAAAATCGCAGTATCGGAATATCGCAATATTAGAATTTTGGTAAGAACTTCTTAAAGTTTTAAAGGTATATTTGCGATGTGCGATTTATGTTTTCACTTGCGAAATTCAAATCCTTGATCACAAAATCGGGATTTTTCTGTTTTGTTGCTTAACATTCAATGATAAAAGATTAAGGGGGATGCGATTTGCGATAGGGTAATTACAAGGATGTTTAATTATTTTTGTTTTGTTTTTTTTTTTTTTTACACGATGTTTTTTGCAGTTTGATTTTTTTATTTAAAATGAAAAAATACATTTCTAATAAGGGTCCCTATTTTTATTATAAAAAATTTAGACTATTTTGAAAATAAAAATGGGGGGAGTTGTTGCATAGCACAACACCTTCCTTTTATCCTAATTTCCATTATTTTCATAAATTAAATGGCAATTAATTTGAATTTTTCTTGATTTGACTAAGAGATTGAAGGACATGAATGTTGCGATACCATATCATCTGCAAGTTTTGTGCATTCTTTGTCACGTTTAATGGAATCGTGCTAATAATTCCCCAATATCTTTGAGTGTGGGGCCTTCTACTATGCCTATGGGATCACATACGCCACCACTAAGACCTACTGTAGGGGTCACACAAGTCTCAACCAGTGTTCCTTATCAGGGACATACCCAATTTCATGTATCCCCAAATCACCAAGGTACAGCTACTAAATAATATTGTGAGATATGTTGTACTTATGGTCATGCAACATGACTCTATCCTATTTTTCAAAATTATTCCAATGTTACAAATAACATGTTTTGTGAGTTCTCTGGGTCTCTGATTCCCATATAGACCATTGTACAACTTTCGATTCTCTAGTGGATCTCCATGATCATATTGCATTTCAGGTCATTAAATCTCCTAAAGAATGAGGAGGAGGTGGTTAACGAGGAGAAATAAATATATGTAAAGGTATGGTTTCATACAATTGATATCAGGAGGTCCATGTTTCGTTCGATTGTCCATTTCCAATGAGGCCGTAGTATTCACATTTACGAGTAAACACTAATGCTACTGAAAATTTTTGAGAATTAATTTCTCAATGGGAATAGTGAAAGAAAAAAAGGGTTATAATATAATTAATGTAGACCTATAAATCCTAAATCATCTCCTAGCCCCAACATTAACATTATCACCAGAGGAGATAAGTGTACTGGAGCTGAGAGGGAGGTGCCTGAGCAACCTATTGTAATAAATCTTGCATCTCCAAATAAATCGTACAATCCTATTCAACACAAGGAGTATTGCAAAGATGTTGTTGATATTTTTAAGTAGATTATTTCTTCTTATATTCCTTAGAAAAAACAACAATAAAAGGGGAAATAGAAGAGCCCTCGATATTTGCAAGAGACATCCCAAACTTTCATGTTCAAGTTATTATTTCATATTATGAGTAATGAAAAACTATCTGGACAATTGCACAAGAATATTAAGACTGTTTTAAATGATGAAGAATTCTCATAATGACCCATTTTTTCTAACTTGCCTAAGCAACATTCTAGACGTGTCTTACGTAACAAGAGAAGAACATGAAGGGAGTTTCGTATTGATGCCAACAATTTTGGGTACAATATCAAAGACGCAATGTTGGATCTAAGATCCGACATGAATATATTTCCATAAAAAACTTGGGAGGCATTGGGAAGACCTAAGTTAATATTCTCTGCTATTTAGTTATGCATGGCCAATCAATATTGTATTCTTCCCATTGGTTGTTTGGAGAATGTCGAAGTTTATATCGCTGGAGTAAAGACATATGTATATTTTGAGGTCATTGATATTATGGGTGATAAATATCCCTATGCAGCCTTGTTCGGAGTAGACTGGGCATTTGAAAAATATGTTGTTATTGATCTTAAGTAAGAAGCCATGGCCTTCAAAGTGGATGAAGTAAGGGGTATCCAACCATTGGATCCATATCAAGGTCAAATATTTATAAATACTATAGATGATGTAGAATAACCTAATATTATAAATCATTTGTATCAACTAACTTTAGAGAATAAGGATGATTACATTAATCATACAATATATGGTTCTCTCTGTTGGGGGAGTTCCCAAAATTCCTAATTTCATTCAAACATTACACTGGATGACTAGCAATAAGGAGATAACGAGTTGCACTCCAAACGTTCTGCAACTATTCATTGTGCTCAATGGATTGGTATGGAGGTAAGGAATCACCCTAATTTTTATGAAATTGGATATATTGCTAATTTTATAAAAGAGGATGAGTTGTATATTGAATAATTACAAATAATTCCTTTTATGGACATTTCTTTATAAAAAAACCCTTGCGCGAGGGTGGGGAGCTCACCACAAGTAGTTCCAAAATTCATATTTGGTTAACACTACTATGTTGTGCTAGTTCTCTCTTCTTGAAAAGAGTTTAGATGCAATCCCAATATATGCAGGTTATACTAGCCCTCAGAAGCATGTCCAAACTTGCATTATTGTTTGGACAAAGGTTTGGTTCTCGATTGAATTATGGGTGCATCAGTTTATTCATACATTGGGTACATTCTACAAGCATAGTATTTAAATGAAGAAATGAAGAGACAAACAATTATTTGGGATGAAATGATAGATCAATTTGATAGAGACTTCTCCTTCTCAGACAATGATATGAAGATATTTGAATCTCTGAAAGAAATTAAGAGGGTATTATTCTCCATTGGAAATACTATTGTTGAATTCAACAGATATGAAGATTGTGGAAATCTATGAGTCGGGATTCCAAGAAGTTGTCTCTTGCAGTAACATTAATAGAGCCCGAAGTGGATGATTTGAAGGAATCAAGGTGTTGACAATGTAACTATTCTTAGCCTTCATAATTTTCATTTGACTCACATAATGATGTATTTCTTATGTATCTATTAAAAGAAGAAAGAAAAAGATGAAAAGATGAAAACTATTATTTATTTGCAAAGCATGGTTTTCATGCTCAAGTGTTTTTTCACTAGGTCAAGCATTCATTTAATTCTCCTAGTTTTTTCATGAGTCAAAGAGTATTTTTTATATTGTAAATAACCCAATTGGGTGCTTGTATCAAGAAAATATTTTTTTTTTCTGTCTAGCAAGCTCCCAAGACCAAGTTAGCTAGCCAGGAGAAGTTGAACTAGAGAATGTTATTAGAGCCTTAGAATAGGTTATATAAACATGAATATTTGACTTATTACATGACACATTAAGAATATCTATCTTGATTTCGATCTACAGTTGATGAAATAAAAGTGAAGGTATTAGAATGAAATAAGAAGTATAGCAAAGAAGACACAAGCCCTAGAAGAGTTCGGTTATCAAAAACATCTCAGATATGGTTCACATGTGCGAGAGGGCTAGGGTTTTTGGGCATGTAAAAAGTCCAAAAATCACTAAAGAGGGTCTAGATAATCATGGGAGAACAAAAGGACATAATACCCTTTGTTTGAAGAGTTTTTGCTTCACTTCCATTGGAGACTCTGTTTTTTGTTTTGGAGCAGATATCTTGGTTGGATCACTTGGTTCTTGGTGAATTTTTTGTTTTGGTATTGGGTCATGGAAGTATTATTTTGAATTGGTTCTATAATAAGAAGATATTGTTTATGGGTTTTCCCCCAGGAGAGGATTTTTTCCTTGAATCAGTACCTACATCTTGTGTTCATAGCTTTTATGATCTTCATGGTTTTTGGTTTTTTTTTTTATAAAAATAATATAATTATAATAAGAGACGCAAGTACAATATCACAAAAAATTTTTATGTAAAGAGAAATCAATGTACATGCTTCCATAATATATTTCTCAACATGGTATCAAAGCTAAGGTGGAAAACATTGGTAGCTTGAAAGATCTCTCTAGTTGTTTTGAAGACATCCAAATGCTACATTCTTAAAAATCACAATTCGAAGAAGCTTATATAGATAAGAAGGTTGAGTTGGTGTATTTATTTTTGCTATGGATAATGAGTTATTGTGCATGTTTTTTTGTGTTTGAAGGATCTCTATGATAAGCCCTTGTCTATGTATGTGACTTATAGTAGGACCGAGCCCATGTATATACTAAAAAAAGGTCATATTACATGTAATGGAGAAATAATTAAGGACCGAGGGTTGTTTAGTCTCCATTTAAAAATATAAAAATGAATAAGCTAATGAAAGGATGCATGTTTTGAAAACAGTTTATGATAAAAAGGATGGACTAGGATAGAAAGTGAAGGATTGTTAGATCTATGTTTATGAAAGGTGCTTTGATGCGAAATTATTTAAGAAGTGAAGGCATATGAATTATGTATCTAAGGAAGACATACAACATTTTATATCTATGGAAAGGCATCCAAATCATGTTTTTGGAAAATGATATTAGAATTTTGTTATGGAAGGTTGTGTATGAACATGTTATCTGAAATTGTATGAAGGATTTCCAAGTTCTAGAAATTCACAAGTTTTGCCCCAACTCTAAAAGGATATTCAAAATCCAAGATAAGGACACCTAAATTCTAAAGAAGGCACTACATTTTGTTTCAAAAGAAGAAGGGCGCTAACACCTATGATGAGAAAAGTGTGATATCTGAGCTGCTACATTGTGCAAATATAGTATGTCAAACAAATCAACAGTAACTTGAAGGCATTGTTAAAGTTTGAGTTAATACAAACAAAGTGATATCTCTGCCTTGCTAGTTTTAAAATCTATCTTCAAAAGTGAATTTATTGAAGAAATGCAAGTGAAAAGATTCAGCGTTGGGTATATAAAGTAAGAAACCTTGATATGAAAATGGGATAGTAATAAAGGAACTAAAAAACATTATTAAAAGGTACCTATTGAAAATAAAATATAAATTCCATCATTTTAGGTTTAAAAGTCACTTTCTTGTGAAGTAACATCAATCTACTTCTCGAAGGATCATTTTTAAGACAATCATTTCGAGACTATAATCATGGAAACATAATTGAAGAAACTTTGTAGAAGTCACAAGTATGTTGGGAGAAATATCAAAGCCAACTTTGAAGGGCTCCATTGAATAAATATTGAAGACATCAAGGAGACAATCAATTTCTAAGGTAAGATTTACCTAGGTATACATAATTACTAAATGTATTTTGTGTTTGTGTAAAAGATAAAGGGTCTATAATGTTGTGTCTTTATAGTATTCTTTATTTTTTCATTTGTGATAAGTCTTAATGACTGCATGTCTTCTAATATTTGTAGTCTTATAGGGTTTCTATACCCTATATTGAATTAATGTTAGAAGTATACTATTAAGTTAGAAAACCTTTACCCTAACCAAGTTGTTCAATCTAAAGAGAACCAACCGTTTGGGAAGTGAGATATAGGGTTTGTATATTCTACATATTTTTGAATATTTTTGGCATATAGGGTTCATAATACCTAGATGGGACATGAATTTGAAAACCCTAGAATACTTAAAAACATAATCCTAATTATTTTTCCCTCTTATGAAGCCTTCACTCATGATTTCTAGGGATTGTAGATAGAATCTAGGATATGTGGTAAAACCCTAGTAAGGGTTGAAGTAAAAGTGAAACATAGGGCTCGAACGTCAAAACCATGGGTGTAGAAGTTTCTCCTCAAAGAAAAAACCCTAATAAGTTTTAGGTCATGATTTATCGAAGGTTTGCAACCAAAATGTTATATGAACACTTTTTGAAGTCATGATAACCCTAGAATGATAAAATTAACATCATGCTCTTCCACATGTATATTTTTCTTGGATGTTCATAGTGATAAAACTGGAAGTACATAATGGAGGATTTAAAAATTGTGAAATAAATATGAGAAAGGTGAAATAACAGAACAAATAAAACCTCATGCTTTATGATAACTTCATAATAAGCATGATAGAAATAGGGAGATATGTGGAGACACTGATGATATTGAAGTACATATAATAAGCATATTGATGATTGAAATTTGAAGCAAAACTTTCTTTCCATATGAAGATGAAGAAAAGGAATGACGACTTCATAGGGATATTTGGATCTTTAAAGGGATGCGGATTTTGAGGGAACAATTTAATTCACAATTTTCAATGTATGTATTTAGTTTTAAGGTCCTAAGTTTCCAAAGTGTTTTAAGGTCCATGTTGTTCAGAAAGGTCGAAGTTGTCCAATTACACAATGACTCAAAACAAGGGGCCTATGTAGATACTACTACTATGAAATCCATTAGAAGAAAAAAGTATTTGATTTTGGACACATCTCTCTAGTTGAGAGGGAGGTTGGATATATCCCCTTTGTGTATATCTTCCTTGGTTGAGAGTGAGTGATGATGGAAATACTTCATGTGTCATGGACTAGGCCAGGACTAATGATTGTATGTGTAGTGAATGCCATGAGGAGAGAATGGGGTTCAGAGAGAATGGGGTTAACATGATTGAGTAAGTATATGAGATTGGTATTGGTTAAGCATAAATGTTCCTAGAGGATTTTCCTTGGTGATGGAAAAATTATACTACTTTTTATACCATGAGGTTAAGCCATTGACTAGATCATGGTGTTAGATTGCTGTACCTTCAGTTGAATAACCCCTATGATAGTACTTTTAGGGTTGGTATTTTGGCCTATATGATATCTATATCCTTATTAGGGTTGATATGTTGGCTGAGATGACACCTAGACCCATATTAGGGTTGGTATCTTTTAAGGTAGCCTAGATGATACCTAGAACCTAGTTAGGTTAGGTATCTTGATAAGAAACCTAGATGATGCCTAGATCCCTATGAGGGTTGGTATATTGGCAGGCAACCTAGATGATACCTAGATCCCTGTTAGGGTGGTACCTTAGCAGGTAGCCTAGATGAAAACTATATCGTTGCCGGGTTAATACCTTGGTAGTAGCCTATATGGTACCTAGATTCCTTGATGAGTTGATACCTTGGTAGTTATCCTAAATTGTATGTAGATCCCTAGCATTGTATATGTTGATTTTCATACTCTTCTTAGAACATTTCAACTTGAGTTTATCCTTGTATCATTTGTACAGTTATGAATAACTCCCTAGTTAATAGGGAGTGTTGAAAATGTTACTATGCTTGTTCTTCATAATCATATTTTGACTCATGTAATCATGTATTTCTTCTGTATCTATCAAAAGAAGAAAGAAAAGTATGTAAAGATGAAAAATATTATTTATTTTCAAAGCATGGTTTTCATGCTCAAGTATTTTGTCACTAGGTCGAACATCCATTTAATGCTCCTTGGTTTTTCATGAGTCAAATATTCTTTATAATATTGTAAATAACCCTGTTGGGTGCTTGTATTGAGAAAATAAAATTATTTGTGGCTAGAAGGCTCTCAAGACAAAGTTGGCCAGCCAAAGATAAGTTAGACTAGAGAAGGTTATTTGAGCCTTAGAAGAGGCTATATAAAAATGAAACTTTGACCTATGTAAATACACATTAAGAATACATATATTTATTTCAATCTATAGCTGAAGAAGTAAGATCAAAGGTATCAGAAGGTAAGAAGATGTCGAGCACATAAGACGCAAGCCCTAGAAGAGTTTGGTTCTCAGAAATATATTAGAGTTCACATGTATGAGATGCCTAGGGTTTGTGGGTATGTAATAGGTCCAAAAATTTTAGAAGAAGGTGCAGATCAGCATGAGAGATGGAAAGGCTAGAAGAGCCTTGATTTGAAGAATTTTTTCTTCACTTCCATTGGAGACCATGTTGTTTATTTTGGAGCAGATATATTTTTTGGTTGCATTACTTCTTGGTGAAGTATTTGTTTTGGTATTGGAATGGAAGACTCATTTTTAATTGATTCTATAAGAAGAATATATTTCGTCTAGGTTTTCCCCTAGGAGAGGGGTTTTCCCCTGGTCGAGTGCCTACATGTTGTGTTCATATATTCTATGATCTTCATGGTTTCTGGAAATTGTTTGATGATAAAAATATAATAATAATAAGAGAAAAAAATACAATATCACAAATAATTTTCATGTAAAGATAAATCAATGTACATGCTTCCCTAATAGATTTATCAACACAAGACATTTATGCTTTAAGGGATTTGAATGTGAGAGGAGTATCAAATATTATCCTTTGAAATATGCTTCACATATAACACCTTTTAAGTTACATAAGAAAAATATTGGGTCTGAAGAGAATCCCAGGTTAGCTGCTATTGATGATTATTGGGATGAACAAACTACCAAGAAAACATTTGATTTACTAAAATAATATGAAGATCTATTTCATGTGTTCATTTTAGAACTCAGATGTATTTTGGTAAAATAAATAAAGAGCCTTAAAAGGATGATTTGGAGGAATCAAGGCATTTATCCTTTAAGGAATCTAAAGGTGATAGGAGTATCAAAGACGATCTCATGAAATATGGTCCACATTTGAAAACTTTGAAGTTCCGTAAGAATAGTATTGGGACTGAAGAGAAGCCTAACTTAGCTTCTATTGGTGACTATTGGGATGAAGAAAATACCAAGGAAATATTTGATTTACTAAAATAATATGAAGTTATATTTCTCACGTCAGTTTCAGAACTCAAAGGTATAAAAGGAGACTTGGGAGAAATGAAGATTTTTTTTGAAACCTAATGCAAGACCAGTCAAACGTTGGTCATACAATCTAAATCCATGAGTAAAATAGAAGGTTAAGAAGGAGATAGATAAAATCTTGGTTTTGGGTCTCATATTTCCAATTGATGAAGCTAAATGGATTAGTCCTATTGTTATCCAGGACAAGAAGGCTTCAAACGATATCACAGTCTGTGTAGACTATCAAAGTCTCAACAATGCATGTGTTCATGATCCATTCACAACTCCTTTCAGGGATGAAGTATTAGAAAATGTTGTGGGTTAGGAAGCATATTATTTGATAGATGGGTTTATTGGATATCATGATGTATGCACTATAGAGGAGGATAAAGAAAAAACCACTTTCACCACCGAATGGGGTTCATATGCTTACCATGTTATGCCATTTGGTCTTCACAATTATCCAACTATATTTTCGAGAATTGTTATTTCTTCCTTAAGTAAGTATATTGATAAATTTCTTGAAGTTATATTGATGATTGAATAGTTTATAGACTTTTGAAAAATCATTCTAGTCTTTTGCGGGTTATGTTTGATCGATGTAGGATATTACAAATATCTTTGAATTTGAAGAATTTTTTTTTTATTGTTTCATTTGGTACCTTGTTGGGGGAATATTGTCTGAAAATATGGTGTGTTTGTATATCCAGCTAAATTTTTCGTGATCCTTAATATGTCAGCACGTGAAAATGTCAAAAAGTTGCAGTCTACATTGGAGTACATAGTTTATTGCCAAAGATTCACCTGCAATTATGCTTTAATTACAACACCATTGGAGAAGTTGTTGAAGAATGTTGAACACTTTATATGGACTGAAGAGTGTAATATTGTTGTTGACACTTTAAAAGATAAGCTTTCCAATGCCCTGATATTAGTCTATCCATATTGGAGCAAAGAGTTCCATGTGCACATCGACACATCCAACATTTCTCTTGGTGTTGTTCTGGTGCAAACTAGTGAAGATGATATTGATTGCCCTATTTATTTCTCTATCAAAAATATTTCCAATTTAAAAGGACCTATACAACAACTAAGCAAGAGGCTCTCGCTATGGTATATTCACTCTAGAAGTTTGGGTATTATTTACTTGGACGTCGTTTCAAGTTCTTCACTAACCACTTTGCAATCAAATATCTTGTTTAAAAACCTATTTTAGAAGGGATAACGTGTATATCTTTATTATTATTACAAGACTTTTCATTTGAGGTTGTTGTCAAGCCAAGGCATACTAATTTAGGCCCAAATCACCTTTCTTTCTTTGAGTCTAGAGAAGCAAGAGGGTAGATTCATGATCACTTTCTTTATTCCAATTTTTTAATTGAAGTAGTGTCGGATTATCTTGAAGACATTGCATTATTCTTAGTAATTGGTAAGTGTCTAGATGATTATTCCACTACCCAAAAGAATCATTTGGTGGTGCC
Organism: Pinus albicaulis; assembly: GCA_034641835.2. Classification (NCBI taxonomy): domain Eukaryota; kingdom Viridiplantae; phylum Streptophyta; class Pinopsida; order Pinales; family Pinaceae; genus Pinus; species Pinus albicaulis. Next base: position 911,589,694 of record CM076583.1, on the reverse strand, counting down.
AATAGAAGATTACCAGTTGATTACAAGTCATTTTCACAAGATGGGCCTTGATCATATTTTGTGTAGATTTATTCTAAATCATGAGAGGGATGTTGTTTTGTGGTAATTTCATTGTGGTGTTGTGGAAGGCCATGTTGGAGGCAAAGAAACTTCAATGAAGGTGATACAAGATGGACTATGGTTGTTGACTCTTATCAAAGATGCAAATGAGTATGCTCAAAAGTATGATGTGTGATAGATATTTGGACAACCTTCGTAGCAATATGAGCTTCCACTACATCCTATGAGATCTCTTCAAGCCTTTGAAAAATGAGTTTTTTATTCAAGTTGGCCCTATAAACCCTCTTGCGGGACACTCACATGCTTGTGATATCATGACCACAACTTACTACTTGATGCGCTAGGTTGAAGTAGCTATTGCTAAATAGTGTACTGCTCGTACTGCAGGAAAATTTATAGTTAAGAATATTATTACAATATTTGGTTGTCCAAGAAGCTTAAGAAGTGATCAGGGGTCACACTCCATCAATCACAAAATATTTCTACTTTAATGTGGGAATTCATGATTCAACACCACAAAAGTGGCGCTGATCATTTGTAGGTGAATGGGACTGTTGAATATTTTAATAAGATTTTTGAGAAGGGACTCATGAAATTATGCTATATTAACCCGGATTATTGGGATGAAATATTACATTATGGGCTTATTGCACTACTATGAAAAAGTTACACAAATACACCCCTTTTCAGCTTTTCTATGGTTGAGAAGTTGTGGCACCTATTGAATTTATTATTCTGAATTTGTTCATTGCAAATTCCACCAAATTTTTTGATGATAAGTATACCATAGAGTGTCTACAAGAGTTATGGGAATTGGAAAAGTAATTCTTTCTCGCAGATTTTCACTAGAGTGTTGAGAAAGAACAACAAAAATCCGGGCATGATCGATATATTAAGTTAAATTATTTCGTTGAGGGATATCAAGTGCCACTATATGATAGTAAGTACCTTAAGCACCCAAGAAATTTATAGATGCATTGGTTGGGTCATTTTATTATTGCAAAAATAAGATAATACAAAGCCATAATGTTCATGCAACTTAATAGAATTGTTATACCTAGTTGGGTGAATGGTGCACACCTGAAGCCCTACTATGGTCACTAAACTCATTTTTTTCTCTTCTCTATGTCACAAGTTAGGTTTAGGGTTGATTCAGTTACATTTTTTATTTGGTAAATTTCATTGTGTCCCTCATATGCCTTGTCTCTTAGTTGTGACCACCACAACCCATTGTGTTTGGGGAGGTATATGTTGTCGATTCTATCATTTATTGCATCATTAAATGAAGGTATTTTCGGTCATCAAGTTTTTTACCATAATATTTTATTTTTTGTGATTTGATTCTCCAGTGTAATTCACTGAACGTAATTTTAGTTATGTTTTGTCGTCGTGTCACATCCTTCTTCGTAATTTATGTCATTTCATGGGGATTTTTGGTATACCTCTTATTATCTTCTAAATCCATCCCAATTTTGTTGAGTTGTCTCATTTAATGTTCAACAATCGAGTGCATTACCGTAATACTCAATATTTTTCTATAAGTGTTGAGTACCTAAGTGGTTTCAAACATTTTTGCTTTTGATTTCCCCAATCTTCCACTTTGGCTTCCGCATATCAACCTTATGTGTCCAAAGTTCACCATTTTCCACCTATACAATTTTTCTACAGTTGTTGATATCCCGCCATGGTTTTCCCCATTAAGGACAGTTGGTCCTTTCGAATTGTCTCATGATTACATTGTGCCAACAGAGGATACACTGGGGAAGTATGTAGAGGCCACCCTTGTTAATAATAATATCTGACCCTGATTTATTTTCAACGCTTGTCCCTAAATTTTATATGGATGGTATTGCAGTTTCATCTAGAAAAATTATGTCTTAAGTTAGGTATGAGTTATGTCCACTACAAAAGTCCACTATTATGAAACTACAAGATTTTCCTATATTTCAAACTATAGGGGAAGTTGCGTGGTGTACCAAGTTTCTCGTTAGCCATATACATGGATGTTCTCTCTGGTTGGATGAATTGTACCCTATTCATGTAGATGATATCCACAGGCTAACTAGATTGTCTATGCATGCTGAAGATGTTACTACCACATTTAAAGGAACTTCTAAGCACAGAAAGAAAATTGGAAAATATAATCTCTATGTAAAATATGACACCAAGCACAAAGTTCATGGAGTATTAATTGAATTGATTAATAATACATTGGTTCAGTTTTCTTGTATCTCATTATAGGAATGGTCACGCACCACTACACCAAAGTAAAACTCATGTTGGACACTATCTTTGTAGCTAAATGTTTTTCTTACAGGGTGCACTCCTAAATTGGTGTAAGTTCTTGGCGAAAGAACTCTTTGCCACATGTGAGGAAGTATATAAGAGGGACACATATTTCAATTATCTATATTTTGTAATAGCTATTGAAATGATGAAGTCGTTTTCTCTTGAGGGCAGATCTTTGGTTTAAGTAGTAGATGTTTAAGCTCTCACTCCCTCCTATGTGCCATGGAAAATATGAGCTACTGCTACAATTTAACCCACAATGAGAAAGAATTTGAAGACTAGTATAACAAGATGATCAATGACACCACTATGATTACTAGGTTATAACTCCATTCTGGATAACTATTCCTTCCAAATGTGGTTCGACATTGACCATGGTCATAGATATCTTCATTCGAAAACTATCAACAAATACACCTCCAAGATCTGAGCATTGTCGTATTATATGTTTGAAGATTTGTTCCATCATGAAGTTCTATCTTGGACAAGAGTTGAATGTATGAAAATATGTTAGGGAATTTTTTAATCTCTCAATGCTTTAAATCCTCACAATGTACCTTCTGATGTTCCATCATCTTCCAAGAAGCACTCAACAACACCCGAGCCTGATTTTCAATCTATCATGAAGCAAATCCATGACTGCGTGTCTTCTCTTCATGCCACCATTTATCATGTGGGATCCATGGTAATTCCACCTGTCACAACCTCTTCTATATCTCACGTTGTTCCATTTGAAGGCCAAACTTTCAAACCTCCTCCTTTAACTTTTTCTTTCATCAGATCTGTATCTTAGGCGACTGATACCATTGTCGATGTTGATCCCGCTATTTCCTTGTCTTTTGACACCTTCGCCTTTGTGCAAGAAACATTCACAAAGGTTGCATATAAACAATCTACTCTTCTTTCTAGTGCTTCCACAATAGTATATATCCCGTATTATGAGCCTACAAAACCCATTCGTCCTACCACTATTATTAAGGATTGCACTATCCCTTCCCCTACTACAACTACACCATGCAGTCGTGCTTCATCGCCTCACACGTCCATGCCTTCTGAAACCTTTTATGATCATCCTTATTAATATTTTTACCCTCAGGATACAACAGAACATGTGATAGATATGGATGTTACTTTTAATCCTGAACCTATAGAGAAACCAGAACATATTAGAGAGGTTATTTATGTGTCACTTGTTTACCCTTTGGCTGCATCGCAACCAAAATCCACCATTATTATTTCCCCAACACACTTCTCGATGCTCGGTTGGGACCTGAGCTATTTTAAAAAGGTTTTACATTTATTTGCACAGTCTCTTGATATTTTCCCCCTTCTTCCTTCTCATGTGATTTCTAAAATCCAAGAAGATCTCCAACAAGTGAACACTTGTGAACTAGAGTCTTTACCACAAGGATAGTCTGAGAAGTCCGTTGCAAGTGGGTAATCGTTACAAGAAAAATTTCCCTCTATTGACACTCTCTCTATTTCAAATCGCCAAACTTGATCCTCATAACAACCCTTTCATGATTTCATTAGAGCCTCCACATTGAGGCTAGAATATTGCTTAATTTTATAATGATTCTAAGTATAATAAAAATTTTCTCTGACATGAGAACAACAACAAAAACTGCTTAGTGTGGTTGAAGAGCGTGATAAATTGCGCCTAGAGAAACAACACTAGAGGAAGCAAGTTGAGTAAATCAATTCTAAACTTCATCATATGTGTTCATCCATTGTAGAGTATGCTTCATCTGAACTGGAAGACATTTCCTTGTATGGGCCTATGTAGTGTCTCACATAAATTGAAACCACTTACACATATTTGGTTGCCGAAAAAAAGGATTCTCACAAAAGTATTGTTCAATTGAGAGCTTCCACTTTTGGTCCTATAGTTAAACTCCAACAATAGATTACTCACACTATTACATAGGCATTAATTTGCAGGTATGATTTCCTTTCTAGTTTTGGCATCTATGGTATATGCATTTGGTTTCTTGGTTATGTGTTTTCATTGGCATGGATGTTTTCCTGGATTGGAAATAGTTTTAGCCTTGCCTTTATATTTCCTGGATAACTATGGTGTTGTGGTTTTTTCCACTTTTTGTTTTCTTGTTGGTTCTTAGGTTCCTTATGGATTAGGTTGAGTTACTAGTTCCTTCAAACCGTTGGTTGGAACAAATGCTCTTGAATCCCTAGAAAAAATTGGGTTGATTTACTAGTCCTGGAACCTATTTTTGGACTGTTAGGTCCCGATATTACTAGTATAGTCCCTTATTGTTGTTAGTGCAACCCCCTTATTGTTATTATTGTACCCTTATAACCCCCATATTTTTATTATTGTGCCCTTAAATTATTATTGTTAGGTCAGCTAGGATTACATTGTGGCCCCACTAGGATTACATTATGGCCCCATGGACTCCTATATATAGAAAGGAGGTTTTTTAATTTGTATCATCCAAGAATAGTTCATTAATGTAATGTATTGGAGGTTGCCCACTCAAAGTGGCTTATTTATAAGGCATTGATATCTATTTTATTCTATTTTAGGAGCTGTTTTCACAACATTTGGTATCAGAGCTTTGGATTCTAGGGTTTCGCTGCTCCAAATAGGTCATCGTGGCATTTTCGCTATAATTTTTTTTCTACTAAGTTTCAGAAGCTGAAAATTTTAGGGTGCGAAGCTAAAATACTGATGAACATGTCAAAACATTTCAGAGCTTGGTTCGCAATATTTTTGGAGATATGATCTATTGAAGTTAGGACTTTTTGCAGGCTCCTCAATTTAATCTAAACAGGTCATTGTGGCATTTTCTCTATAACTTTTTTTATATGAAGGTTCAGAATCTGAAATTTTTAGGGCGTGAAGCTGAAATCCTGAGGAAACTTGTCAAAAAATGTTAGATCTTGGTTTGCAATATTTTCGGAGATATGATCTGTGGAAGGTAGTGCTTTTTCAGGCTCCTGAATTTCATCTCAAAGAGGTGATCGTGGGAAAATCTTCATAAATATCTGATCATCGGATTGGAGTGCCGTAAGAAGTGGTCGTAAGTACACAGAATATAGTTTCTTTGCTATAAATTTCAGAGCTAAAAGATGAAACAATGACACATGGCAAGTCGTACAAGTTCACTCTGCTGAACCAGTCCATAATTAGGTTTTTGTGGGAGATTGGACATAAATTTTCCTTGGAGAATCCAAATCAAGTCAGACCTGTGGAATTCAAAAGATAATTCAGAAGGCTACCTCAGTGCCTAATTTCAGATATTGAAGAGCCACAATCACAAAGACAATCCAATTTCAATATTGAGCTCCTCAAAAGCAAGAAAAATGTGTTTTTTTTTTTTTTTTTTTTTTTTTTAATGAATTGCATAAGTCTTGTTTGAAGAATCAATTTGAATTGATTCCAAGGGCATATTGTAGAATATATATCAGTATTGGGTTAAAAAAAAAATGCCCCATAGAAATAATTCAACACCCATTAAGCCTTCAGAAGGCTCTACTATGACTCATGAAGATGAAGAATTGCAACATGATCTATCAAAATTACAAGAGCAAGCGCACCAAATTTCGCCCTTACAAAGAGCAACAAAAAATGAAATGGATGTTTTGAAGAAAGGCATGGAAGAGAAGATGGATGGTTTGAAGAAAGGCATGGAATCTAAGATAGATGGCATGGAATCTAAGATGGATGACATGGAAGCTAAGATCGATGAAAAAATGAAGAACGACATGGAAAACATGAAGAATGATCTAAACGGTTTATGGAAAGGTTTGAAAGTTGATACAAGAAATGTTTCCTAATGGTGAAAAGATAGTAGAGAAACTCATGATGAGAACAAAATAAATGTTAATCATGACTTCATAAACTCTAATGTTGGCGGGGAAGAACCACCATATTCCAAAAATGGATATGAGGAAGTTTGATGGAAAGGATCTGCTTAACATGGATACCACATATGGAGCAATATTTTGATCTCCATAATGCATAAAACACACAAAAGGTATGCATTGCAACTTTACATTGGAAACCAATACATTTTTTATGGTATTGATGGCTTTGCTCCCATAAAATTGTCACTTGGTCAATTTTAAGGAGGAAATGATAGCACATTATGAGGATACAAAGAGCAACACCTTCTTTAGCCAATTGATAAATCTCAAACAAAAGGGCTTAGTGGGGGAGCACATTGAGGACTTCAAAAGTTGAATATAAGGAGTAGCGATATTCCGGAGGAACCTGAGGATTGATCTCTTTGTAGGTACTTTATAGGATAACATACAACATGAAGTTGATTTTGGAACACGATTCATTGGAGAAGGCATTCGGGTTGGAAAGAAAAATTGAATGTAAAATTATGGCGACAAGGAGGCTTTACCACTCACTTCTATAAAGAAGGAAGTGTTGCTACACTAGATTTCCACAACCTACAAAGTTGACACCACAACAATTGGAAGAAAAAAGAGCAAAGGGCTGTCTGATTTGTGATAGAAAATACCTTTAAAAGGTCATAAATGTCTTTGAGAAGAAATTATTTTACATATATTGTGAAGAAGGGAAGAAAAAAAATGAACGAAGAGGATATACACCGAGACAGCCCTATAAGAGCAAGAAATGAGTCCGACCATATCATGTAATGCATTGGTAGGAATTACCCTCCTCAAACTCTCAAGATAGAAGGAAATATCAAGAAGAAAAAAAGTAATAGTGTTGATTGATTCGGTGGCACCCATAATTTTATTCATTTATGGGTAGCCAGGAATTGAATTGTTTCTATATGACACGAATGTCAAGTTATGGTTGAAAATGGAGGAACTATAAATTGCTACGGAAAATTCCATAATATCAAGCTAACCATGGGGGAATATGTATTGAATAGTCGAATGCTTTCCATTCCTATGGGAGGTGCGATGTTGTACTAGGAATACAATGGTTACAATCTTTGGGGATGGCGACTTTTAATTTTCAAGAACTTTTCTTGAAATGTTTTCGAAGGAAAGGAATTCAAATTACGGGGTATTACGGGGAAGCCGGGAAAGATAATAAGCTCTAATTTCATGAAAATCTTCTAAATAAATAACAATGAGGCGTAATTGTACAATTATGCTCACTAGAAGTTCCGGCTTATCAAAATCATCTATTTCTACGGATCTCCAACAAGTCTTGGACAATCATTCCAAGGTGTTTGAAACTCACAAAGGACTCCCACCTATTCGTGATCATGATCATGCAATTCATTTGATTCCGGAAGTGTTCCTCCAAACATCGGGCCTTATAGATATCCTTATGTCCAAAAGAGAAAAATTGAACGTATGATTGCGAAATGTTAGAGGGCGGTATAATTCAACCTAGTCAAGAAGTTCTTTCTACTTGCTCCTATAGTATTGGTACACAAGAAGGATGGATCATGGTGCATGTGTCCGAATTATAGGGGCTCCAATAAGCTCACCATTAAAGATAAATTTCCCCTTCTGTGATTGATTATTGGATGAATTACATGGAGCAATTTATTTTACCAAGTTGGATCTTCGTTCGGGATATCATCAAATTAGAATGAAGACTAAAGATATTCCAAAAACAACATTTCAAACTCATGAGGGTCATTATGAATTTTTGTCATGCCTTTTGGCCTTACCAATGCACCTTCTACATTTTCAAGGGTTGATGAATTCCATTTTCAAACCCTTCCTTAGAAAATTTGTGCTAGTATTTTTTGATGAAATGCTACTAATCTCTGACAAGTCTTGGAAGGATCATGTTGAACATGTTGACGGGGTGCTCGAACTGTGCAGGAGAAACAATTATATGCAAAAACATCCAAATGTTTCTTTGGAGTACAAGAGGTGGAATATGTTTGGGTCATGTTGTATCTCAGGAGGTGTTAAGGTAGACCACTAACAAAATTAAAGCCATTAAGGAATGGAAAGTCCCCATAACCATAAAGAAGTTGCGAGGTTCTTGGGTTAACGGAGTATTATCGCAAGTTTGTTAAGAATTATGGGAGAATAGCGGCACCTCTAACAACATTATTGAATAAAGATGCATTTTCATGGACTCCTATGAAGCAAGTAAGGCCTTTGAACATCTTAAAGAGGAAATGTGCCTAGCACCGGTCTTAGCTATGCCCCGGACTTCCACAAAAACCTTTATTGTGGAATGTGATGCCTTAAGAAATGGAATTGGTCTTTGTTTAATGTAGGAAGGAAGACACATTTCTTTTGAAAGTCGTCCAATCAAAGGAAAGTATTTACGAAACCTATTTATGAGAAGGAAATGTTAGCAATATTTGCATGCACTAAATAAATGGCGAACTTACCTAACGGGAAGACACTTTAAGAGTAAGCAGTCATGATAGTCTTAAACACATTTTGGAACAAAGGCTATCTTAGGAAAACGGCAAAAATGGGTCACAAAGATGTTGGGTTATGAATTTGAAATAATCTAAAAAAAGAGCTTAATGTTGTTGCGGATACTCTCAGAAAGAATGAAGAGGTGGAAGCATTGCTTTGTGCCATTTCTGTCAACTAGATTGGATAACCAAAGCAAGAAGATGAATGGAAGAAGGACAAAGAGTATGGACACTCATTCAATATTTGCGGCAAGATCCTAGTACATATGATACATTTTAGTTGGAAAAATGATTCTTTATGGTACAAAGATCGCTTATATCTTTGTAAGAATTCCCAACTAAAACAAAGATTCTTTTGGAATTGCACACTTCTCCTTTAGGAGGACACTGGAATTTTTAAAAACTTACCACGGGGTGAAGAAAGAATTTTTTTACGATGGCCTTAAATACGATATTCAAAAGTTTGTGGCGGAATTTTTTGGTTTGCCAATGAGAATAAAGTTGAGACAATTAAGACCTCGGGACTTCTCTGACCTTTATCCATTCCAAGTCAATGTTGGGAGGAGATTTCAATGGATTTTATCACGGGTTTACCTAGTCAGGAAGGAAAGAGTGTCATCATGGTGGTAGTTGATAGACTTACCAAGTATGCACACTTTTGTGCATTGTCTCATCCATTTTAAAAACGAAATACAGTTGCTACTACATTTATGGACACAATTCAAAAGCTACATGGAAACCCAAGGGTTATTGTGAGCGACGAGAGATCCCATTTTTACTAGAAATTTTTGGACGGGGAGTTATTTACTTGTTTGGGTACTCAATTAGCTCATAGCTCATCTTATCATCCTCAATGCGATTTTCAAGCGAGATAGTAAATAAATGTTTGGAAGGATATCTTCGTTTTTTTGTATGCGATAAACAAACACGATGGGCCAAGTGGTTACACTCTCGGCCCAGATGGTGGTATAACACTTCCTTCCATCTTACTTGACAAAATGACCCCATTTATGGCACTGGATATCATCAGCCATGCATCATCATCTTTAAGAGAAAATTCGAAGGTTCAAGTAGTGGAAGATCACATCGCACATCAGCAAAGTTCTCCAACTCTTAAGATTCCCCTTTGGGTGGCACAAAATCCAGATGAGAACAACGAGGGCATATCAACATAAGCGAGAGAAGTTTTGATGTAGGAAATTTGGGTATTTTTATGGCTACAAACATACAAACAAATTTCCCTCATGCAAGCTAAGAGGATAAATTATGTGAGATACTATAGTCCTTACAAGGTGTTGTAAAGATTGGTACTATGGCATACAAATTGGATCTTCTCACCTTCTTCACGAGTGCATCAGTTTTCCATGTTTCATGCATAAAGAAGGTTATAGGTGAAAATCTTCAGTTCAAACAATATTGCGAACTTGATGAGGAAGGAAAAATCATATTGGAACTTGAAGCGGTCACAAAACAGAACTGAAATGCTCAGGGACAGTCAGTTTTCAGTGACTCTCATCCAGTGGAGGAGCTTGTCTGTGGACTCTGCATGAGGGTGAGGTATACAAATTATCTGACTCCTCATGACAAATTATGCTGCTTTGGAGAAGGCAGTGATAAGGTCTTCTGTTCTGCTCAGTTATCATTATTGATGTGTTATAAACAATATATTGTAACATAAAATTTAACATTTATTATTATTCATATAATTAGTAGTATTGATAAAACAGGGTGGTGGTATATTTAACTAAGTGTATTTATACTGAATATAATGAAGGAGGTTTTTGTATTATAATCTTAAGTATTATTCATGTAATATGTTGAGATTTTATAAGTGGGATGCTATAAAGTTAGACATATATTTCTTCTTCCTTTGAACACTTTCTGCCCTGGGCATCCTGCAGGAAGCCCTTAATTGTTAATTATAATTACACTGGTGGATAAATGCTCTGAGACCTGGAAAGTGCTGAGGTTGGTCTTCTTCATTGTTAGAATGGTGGTGATGACATCTTCAGGCATCTCAACTTAGGTGGAGACCGATCTCATTGGTGTTAGTGAGGTATGGCCGTGATTTGGAGTCCCTGGTTGAGGTTTGAGGTGGTTTGGTCTCTGGAAGCCTTGGTTTGGTTTTGGTTATTCATGGATCATTCTTTTTGAAAATATGAACGGTGATGGATGAAATAATATTTGTTCAACCCAATCCTTTGTCGTGAATAAATGAAAGTCCTATTTGGTTGGAAGTTTAATATATTAATATCAAGTATTTTCTATTGTTATCTATGAGCATATTTATTTATTATGTTGGTGATATTATGGGTAAGTTTCAATGGTTTATATGTTGGTTATTTGCTTGTTATATGTTGGTTATATGATGTATATTGTATATGGATCTTAACATTTTTTATCAGTATATGAATGGTGGATGAGTGAATGGAATAATAAGTGTCATTGGATTTATGTGGAGAGATCATAGGGACTTCATAGTGATTCTCGTGTGAATCTCAGACTATTATGACCAGATATGCATTCATGACATATAGCTTCCATGTTCGCCATATGTTTGATGAGACAACTGTCATGGTTAGGCCTGATTAGGGCAAGCCCTTGATCAAGTTTTGTATGGATCGAGTTTTCCTAATGTAATTTATCATTCTAAAAAGTCCCACTAAGTTTTGGGTAGTATTTTGGAGGCTAGCCTGAAATGGTGGCTTAGAATCTCGAACTGTACCCTCTGAACTAGAAATTTTGGGCCATTACTGAACCCTTACAAGCTTATGCATGTGGTTGGAGGTCTATAACCACATGGAGACCTTATCATGCATGAATTTGTGGGCCCAGGCCTAAAAACTAGAGATATAGCTCAGGGGTTGGTGGCCTAGAGTGGTTGGTCAGCCCATGAGTGACCTTAGTCCCTATAGGATGTGGTGAGTTATTAGTTTGTTGTCAATAATCAGCCCCACTTCCTTAAGTGGATCTAGGAGTTCGTGTTAGGTAATAGTAGCTCTTCGTCTCATCTTTACCCTAGTAGACTAGTGAAATTGGGTAAATGTAGGAGGGGGTATTAAAGAGTGGTATCATAGCATGGTTCAAATACTTGGACTAGATGGCACATGTCATGTCATGCATGGTAGTAACTTGTTGTTGTATGCATTGCAGACATTGGAACAATGATTATGGTCATTTAATTTAAGACCTTGATTTCATATGTATCATGCTAATATGGTTTGGATTGTGCATATGGTTATGGTTATGACATTCAAGTATGAGTTGATAATATTTGTGATATTGTGTCATACTAATCTGGACTAACTTGTACATATGTGATATCATCCCTTCACTTACATTGAGGTATGATTTTGATTATGTCATTTATTTGGTTTATCTAACATGGTAATTTTACAGGTTTTTTGAATTTTTGGTTAATTTCATGATATGAGTATGTGTCTGTACGATTGCATGAAGGAATGATCTTGTTTTTAAGATAGTTGTATTAACACAATATGCGCTGAGACATCTAATATGCACTTAAGTGTGAGAGGGTTTTATTTGTAGTATTATGACTGGTAACTATGGGTTGAATATTGATTATGACATGGATGTTAGTCGTGGTAAAGGTGGATTTCAAATTAACAAACATAACGTCTTGATCTTTGGAACATGTGACTGACATGTGGGAATAGTTGCAAGGAAACATGTTTGGTATTAGCATGACAAGGTAACAATTGATTTTTTTTATATAACTAATATTTGGGTGATTGGATAGCACATAACAAGACTCAATTGCAACAAGGAAGAAGGTAAAAGAAATGAATTGGGTGAGAATTCCTTAGGTTATGTTTGTAAACCACAATTCTAAATGAATGAGTGTTTTTCATGAATACAGGAAGTATTGTTAACCTTGATTCTGGATGACATTATGTGGACACATGCTATATTAATGAACATGTATTTGACAGGTATAAAAGCTGATTTGTAGTTATGGATGTTTTTTTCAAGGAATTGGGGTACCTTCAGAGATTATATATGTACGTGTACAATTACAAGTCAACATGTTGGGTACAACAAGGTAAGGTAACTAGTATGTTGTTATGTTTATTTATTCACTGTTAGTTATCTATTTATGGCAATATGATGTCAAAGATTGCATGGTGAAAGAGATTGCCATGAAATCTTGAAGAAGGAAGGGGTTGAGATTCTCTTGGAAGCACTAGGAACCATGGGGTTGAGTCATGGTGTTTGTTGCTAGTTTTGTGCTTCAGTTATTTGTGATTTGTTTGCACTTGATTTGCATTTTTTTTTTGTCTAGTGCATGACCATGCCACTTTGTTTGTGTTTTTGTATTGTTATTGGTCTTTGTGGTTTTCTTATTGCTTGCTTCTTGTTCTTGCATTCTATGTTTTGAGGGCCTTGGGATTGGTTGGGGAAGGAGGAAAGTTAATTGAGCTTAGGGGGAGATGAATGAAACCAAACAGGTAATGTAAGACTCATATGAAGCCTAGTGCATGTACAAGGGAAGCTAAAGGAAATAATATGATAGGAAATTGGATTGGTTATGTCCATTTGGGTAAATGGACGGTGGTAGGATAAACATGTTAAAGGTAACAGTAAAGGTAAAATAAATGGATTTTAGGTGTCATCTACCTTGGCTATGTTGGGAATTGTTGTTCTTAATGTTGTGTATATTGTGCATGGATAAATGGAGTTATCATAACCTAGATCTTATGATATCTGGGAATTGTGTTGTGATTATGATAATGCTGATGCCTATATATGTATATATGTCATTGACTGACAAGCTTGACATGGATTGTCATATTCCTAATTAGCTTTTAGTTAGTTGGAATATTAATTTTTCTTTTGTTCATAACTTAGATGAATAAGCGGGTAGAGAGGCCCTTAAATCTCTTTAGTAGGAATAAAACCACTTCTAGTGTGAAGGTTGACCCATGTAGCTAGCTGAAATAAATAAAACCTTGGTGTGAATGGCGTCAATGCATGTGGATGGCGTCAAGGTTGACCAAATCAACAACATTGTTGTGGAGAGAGTGGAGATAGTGGAGGACAATGCAGTTATTGTGGAGGAGTGTATGCATGGGAGTAGCATATTTAATGAGTGGGGACAAGGATGAGGAACCTCACCAAGCATATAAGGAAGGGGATAGCATCCATAGAAGGCATTATGATTATTGTTTATGTCTTGGTATTTTATGACTTTCTGCATGCTTTAGCTGTTTAATGGAGTTGTTGTGCTGTTTAGCACAAGGGTGTTTCCAAGAAGAAATCCCACCTTCATCCTCGAGGGACTTCGAGTGCCCAATCAAGAAAGGTACATTGAGATTCATTCCACCATCTAGCATCAGGCCAAGCTTCAACCATATACCACAGTGCAGTCTCCTCCAAAAATTGTGTAATTTTGTAGGGCAGTTGCAGTGGAGGGTTGGAAAACCCATTTTGTGAGCTATTTTTCTAGTGGAGGGAGAAACCCTTCATTGGGAGAATCTATTGGGAGGAGTTTCAGCTATTATATTGTAATATCAGCCACCTTCTTGTAGTCATTGAGCTGCAGAGTGTTATTCAGCCCTAGGGTTGCATTTTTCACATAGTGTATTTTTAGAAACTATTTTTGGGTTGTCTTGGAATGGTGCTTGAGAGCCTAGATATTTGATCCTGGAATTTTATGAGAACTCTATCATCAGCTCTTTGTATTTCTATTTTCCTGCTGTAATTATTCTCTCTTGGACTGCGCAGTCATGGCATTACGGCATTTTCTGTATTAGCAGTATTTCACATTTTTATGTATTGGATCATGGGAGGCTTGTTTGCCTAACTTGAGTGACCTTTTCCTGAAGACATTGTACTTATTTTATTATATTATACATAATGTAATGGCTCTATTATTTTCTCATGTTTTGACGTGTTGATATTAACTGCAATTTCCAGTTTTATGTTCAATATTCTTGTTTTTCCTATTTTGGAATATTACAGTGGCATCAGAGCATAATCTTGGCTCGACCTGTGGGGCACTCCATCTATAACATCTGTAGAAATGGAGGAAAGAGAACTTCCAAAAATTATTCTCCAGACTATGCAGAATATTGCCAAAGAAATCATGGAGATGAGGTTAGAAAGACAGAAGGAATCCCTTAGAGGGTTTCAACATGGAGAGAGTTCTAGTACCTCACATTATTGGTGTGAGCAACCAGCATTACAGCCAGTTTCACAATGCTCCACAATTCCTACATTACTAGAAATAGGAAATGGGGTAGGAGGACCACAAGAAGAGGAAACTCTTGTTGATTATTTCCTAGAGTATGAATCTCAATCCCAGAGGTTCGAGGAGCACTTGAACTTCCAAGAGTTCTATCAGATCAAGAATATTAGAAGACCCAAAAAACACAATAGAGGTGGAGGGTACATGCAGAAAAATGATCTGAAGCATACTATGGGTAGACTCTTTCTGCCCTCTTTTGATGGGTCACCCAAGTGCATAGGCAAGGGTTGGGTAGAGAAATTGGATACCTATTTTCAGCTAAACCGAGTTTTAGAGATGGAGGCCATTAAAACAGTAGTGTTGCACCTTGAAGGTGAAGCACATGAGTGGTGGTTTCACGGTCTATCTACACTAGGGCTTGCTAGTTTCACTTATGAAAATTTACCCGGAGGTTGGTGGAGAGATTTGACAGAAGAAATACAGAAGCACATTTTGTTGATCTAGCTAAGCTCAAGAAAAAAGGAGATCCAAAGACTTATATCTCTGAATTTCTAAAACTCTCAGTTATGGTGTCCGATCTATCTGCAACTAGAAGAGTATATATGTTTATTTATGGGCCTAGCGGTACCCCTTTGCATGGGTTAATCGCGTCACTAGACCAACTATGCTCCGGGGGAGGCTATTGAGAGAGCTAGATATTTGCGGCATGCTTTGCTAAGGGAAAACGGCCCATTACAAAAAATTTCTCCTCTCAAGGAAAAGGGTAAATATGTGAGGTTCCTCCTCGAAAGGAGAACCAGAAAGGATCTCTTGGTGATGATGTACGAGGAGATATAAGGAGGAGAAAATTTGCTTCACTTGCCCAGAGCCATGGGCACCGAGAACCTTAGGTGTGCTACATGGAAGGAGCATTATATCGAGGTGCTACATTGATGAAGAAGAGGAGCGAGAAGAATTAAGGAAGTTCTACTAGTGTTGTAGCATCGGGAGGAGTTGGATCACCCTTGGGAGTTTTGAAGGGCATTTGCTCCAGCCCGGAGGAGCCCTTGCGACTTTGCGGGGAGTTCCCAAGTATCTAACATTCAGGGTACGAGGCACTATTCGGAGGCGAGAGAGTGTCGGTGTTGATAGACGGTGGGGCTACCACAGCACAGTGTCCTCAATTAGTGTAGAGGAAGAGGTATTCCACTGCATTTGATTTTGAGGGATTATCGATCTTAGTTAGGAGCTAGAACCATGCGATGTGTCAAGTAGGCTCAAATAACGATTATCCTTTGAGGACTTCTTGTTGGAAAAATACGAGAGGGGGGTGAATCGGTATTTAGGCTTCTCAAAACTTTTACTTTTTTCCTTACTAAGTTCCATACGCGACTTTAATAGACAAACTCGCGTATACACATGGATATATCCTTAAGAAAAACTTGCGTATTTCTAGAGATCTTATTATGCATATAATTCTTTACTTAGATCGGTGCATCATTCATTCATCGGATATGTTTAGTAAGCGGTAAACGCACGTAAGAATAGAATAAATCATACCGCAAAGCGACACACATGAACACCGAAAAGGATTTAAAGGTGTAAACCCAATTTGGAGAAGAAAACCACATTTCTTTGGTGTCTCTGTCTTGATATTTATTATAAAGAAAGCGCACAATCATGTGCGGCGCGGACTCATGCCGATGCCACAGACACCCACACAGAGGCACAACCTTCTCTCGTTCTCCGACTACTACTAGAAGAGGAGCTTCAACCCCACGATCTCCGGCCCCACGACCACTCTGGAAGGGGCTTCAACCCACAGGCAGACACCGATTCCTGCGGCGAGCTTCTACTTCCATATTGAAGGCTTCAACCCTCGGACATCTGCCGAATACATTTCATCAATTTTCACTCTTTGGATCAATAGCTTCCACACAATACACCTTGTAGGCCACTTTTCATCATATTTTATTTGGACCCACTCCACACATTTAAGCTCCAAAGAGAACATACATCAAACTAAAATTATAACTATTCAATTCATTCATTGAATCATCAACCAATCAACCAACCAACCACTTGATCTTTAATCATAATAAACTAGCCGGCATAATCGGTATTCAAACAACTCGGATACGTGTAGAACATCATTGACGGAGACAACGATGATAAATAAAACGGATGGATATTTCCTTCGCACACTTCAACAAAACCCTAAATTCCATCGTGATTTTACTTCTTGAACTTGCATATATACGTGCTTTTAGAGAGACAAGCTTTGCGTATATATCTGTACTGACTATTGAGACTAACCTTAGATTCCATACGCGCTTTTTTGCGGAAACTAACCTTCGTATATACGCGCTTTATTTGCAACGAACCTACTTATAGATACGCAAACATTGCAAGGCTACAATTCTTGAGCAGGATAAAACGGCTTAGATCTTACCTTTCACTTCGGAAAACATTATGCACATCTCGGATCTAAACTTGTTCTATATGAGATCTAGAAGATATATAGTCATTTCGGGGTCTAGAGATCTTTGATCCATCATTTTATTCATAGGTGCATTATTAATTCAAATCATCAATAAGCGCAACCCGATCCATATAGATATGTACAAGAGTGAAGTATTCATTCAATACCCAGACACATGCACACACTTTCCATATGATCTTCTTCTCCTTATATAGTTTTAGCCTTTATCAATACCATGAGCCAAAACTACACAAATTCCGATGGTATTCTTGGACAGAATCAAATAGACAATACAACGCTCAATATTGTGGGCTAATACCATGGTAATGCCCCTTGGTATCATAATTTTAGAGCGCAAAAGGGCATACGCAACTTGAATATTTATTTCATATGTATCTTTTTAATAACTCATAAAATGGTATATATACTATTTCGGAATGTATCATGGTTTCCTTCACAAAAGTAGCATATACATTGCATTCATATAGGTTGCCTTCACAAAAGTAGCGTATACATTGTGACATATTATATTTATAATTTTACGGCACTTCTGGAATTGTTTTCATCTGTCTGAACTGATCTGTAGATACATCATTCTTACATCTTTAACACATATGTTTCTTATCATAGGCAACTCATCAAGTAGGTTTCCATCGAGGAAAACTTCCTTAAATGGGAGTTGCCATCAAGGACAACATGTTACATCATATTGCCAACAATCTCCCCCTTTGGACTTGATGGCAACCATGATGGTGTTTGATCACCACAACAGATAGATACATTAATCATAACCATTATTCAAACACCATGATACTATTCTCCCCCTTTGACATCAAGGGAAAAGGGTGGATCAAAACCTAAACAAGGTTTCTCTTCCCTTATAGAAAGATGAGCTCTGTAGATCTAAAGTGCACTGAATTTACCATGCTCCCCCTCAGTTCATGCTGAATCTTTAGACAGATTTTTCAATGAAGTACATGACTGCATAGCTCAATCGAGTATGACCTTTCCTATCACCGAGGACTCATACTTACATCGTAGGACAACCAAGTGGAATTACATATTTGGTTGAACTACCCAACTAAGTGGTTTTACAAATTTTGACTCAACTACCCAACCAAGTGGGTTTAAAAATTTGAACAAGGTCGTTACATATTGAATATAACAATTATGACCTTTTCATCAAATTCCGGATATGAATTTTCTAGCAAGACGAAAGAATCTCAACCATGAGATCATAACACAACAACCAATCAAAATGAGAACAATGCATCCTTTTCCATAGACAAGTGCTCTCCTTAGCTTGTGCATCCACCGAACACCTTCAACAAGCAAATTATCAAAGAATATTAATCAAGAGAAAAATATCGAGAGAATGATACAAAAATAACGAGATTACCCAATAACACCACACTATTCTGAAATGCGGAAGCGGATAATTTTGTAATAAACCCAAAAACCCGTACGCGGTTTATGCACGAAACTTGCGTATATACGCAATTGCCTTGATGAAATCCCGCGTATCCAATTTAATCTTCTAAATTTAAGGCATTACGATCTTGAATGGCGGGGAACCAACTCCGGTAGCTGTCACGAGAGATATTCGAATGCTTCCATGGGAAGAGGTTTAGTAAATATATCAGCACCTTGTTCTTTGGAGGGAACATACTCCAATTTCACCTTTTGTTCAAGCACTTGTTCATGTAAGAAGTGATACTTGATAGGAATATGCTTGGTCTTGGAATGCATAATAGTATTCTTTGAGATACTAATGGCACTTGTATTATCACACAAAATGGAGATGGGAGGAGAACATTTGATTTGAATGTCTTGTAAAGTTTTCATCATCCAAAGTAGTTGTGTGCAACATGATGCGACAACCACATATTCTGCTTCTACTGTAGATAAGGAAATAGAGCTTTGCTTCTTGCTGAACCAAGATACTAATCGGGGGCCCCAAAAAGAATGCACCACCACTAATTACTTTTTTGATCATCAACTTTGTGGCCAGGGTCTATGTTTCCAACATCATGGTGTCTTTCTGTAGAAATCAACTATTAACTCAATCTCTTGTCTTTATCAAGGTGAAATTTCCATTTCCTCTTTGTAGAAACATATGTGGGAATCATCATGAAATAGAGTAGAGTGGCACCATATAGCACAAGAAAACACCATAGAATTGTATCATCAAATATCCGAGAGAAGAAAGATAAGACAATGTATCCATGTCTTCAAGTGTCATCCAACAGTTGTAAGCATAGCACATTAGTAACTTGACATCAGGATCTTTGTAGCAACATCATATTCTTGCCAAGAATAATTGTCATACCAGAACAACTTCATCATAGTCAATATGTATCAAGCAATCATGTGATCTGTTATTAACAAGGTCTTATATAATCATGATGTTCATCAACAACAAAATATGCATGTTTTGTCCTTATATATGAATCATTAGACTTGCATCAAATCCACATGTGAAAATAAAGATATAATACATAAACGCGATCGGGGGCTCATCCATAATATCATCATAAGAAATCTATGTATCATGAGAACATCATTCTAACATGATCATCACGAGAATAAGCAAACAAAATGCCAACAATGAAACTTTAGTAGTTAGGCTAATGCTCCCTGTTAGCCACCTATAATATTTTGTTATACCCAAAGGTGGCTAAATATGTTTTGAGCCTTCAAAGAACAAATTTCATCACTAAAAATTGTTGGCTTTTGAAGACTCCTTGAAGGCCTTCTGCCTTTTGTCCAAAATCCTCATTACTGTTCTCATCTCATACTCTGAAATTTCTGCTGAAATACAAAGAAGAAACTGCTGCAAAGCCATCCCTTTTCTTTTTCTCCCACTCGAAATTAACCTTCTTTTCCTTTCCCCTTTTTTCCATATTTTTCCTCTATTATTCATCTCTTCCTTTCTTCCCTTCATAAATCACCCCTCCCATGGTTAAAAACTCACTTTTCAACCCTTTCGGCACCCTTTGTTTCCATTAAAAAACCGTGAAAAATCATAAAAATACAAGTCTTTTTATGGACCTAAGCCCCTTGGGCTAAGCCCTAAACCACTTCCCCAATACGCCCTCATCATAAAAACCAAGCGCCAAACCCATGAAGCGCTGATCGAATTGAAAAGATTCAAGTGTGCATGTTTATGAGCCTTTTCAAATTATCGATTGCGATCAGCCCCTTTTTCCTAAACCGCAGGTCATATTGTTATTTCATTTACCCATGAGCCCGCCCTCGGCGCCTAAACCTTGTGAATTTTTCATTTCCGACCCTTTTCCCTTTGTAAACCCAAAAACCCACTTTCCAAAGTTTTAAGTTAAAAACTTGAAGTCACGTGTTTTAATAAAATGGGCTGATCGAAAAGACCGATCGCGCAATCGTAATGGGGAAATTTTCAATGGGTTGATCGAAAGGTCCAGGCCCGAAGTTTCGATTGCGATTGGGCCCGCAGTTTCGATTGCGATTAGGCCCGCAGTTTCGTTTGCGATTAGGCCCACATGCATTTATTTTTTCCCCCGATTGCTTTTCCTCCGATTCACTCCCCGTCGTTGATCTAATCCTCGGATCCAATGGCTATCGTTTAATCACCTCTTCCCTCCCGATTGCGCAATCGCATCGGAGTTTTATTTTCAATCGCCTCCCCTTCTCTGTCACCTCCGATTGAGATCCTTCGATTGAATCTGGACCGTCCATGTGTCCAGATCGGACAGCCCAGATTCACCCCACCTTTTTCTTCCCCCCGCTCCTCTTTTGCCTCTTTGCGCAGATCTCCACCGTTGGTTGCCTTCATCCAACGGCTACGCTCCTTCACCGCCATCTGAAGCAGTTTAAACCCAAAAAACGCAGGATTTCTTAATTGTTTTGTGTTTTGTTGCAGGTGATTTCAATGGTTTTCTATGTATTATAAAGAAACGTCGGAGGTGGGAATGACGATTGTTGCGCCCATGATCTACCAAAGGAAACCATCTGCGGGCCCTATTCAATGGTTTATTAATGTTTCATGAGCATTAATAGCACGTAAAATGGCCTGCGCGGCCCTGCACATCGACAAGACACTGTTTTAATTCAAAACAGTTAAAGAGTATCAGTTCTAAAGACATAGCACAAAAGAATGGAGGATTGAAGACAGATATGGGAATTACGGCTAAGAATGCTTATCTAGAGCCTAATTCCCGGATTAAACACAGTTTAAAAGAAAATCATAAATGTTTTGATGACAGAAAGGTTTCCACCGTTTCAACTGAGGCGAATTGATTCCTCAGCTACTACAAAGAGCCACCTGTTGCCTTAAACCTTTCAAACAGAGGCCGAAGTTATTGCTTAAAGAAATATCTACCTTCAGCGCAACCAGGGAGTTAATTCCGCCACAGGAAGCTGATGCAACAAATATCTGCGGAGTTATTTCACACAGCATATGAGCCTCAAAGTCAAATAAAGCTCCCACCGAGCTTTGATATTAATTGTAAAACATTAATACAGTGATCCACCTGTACACTTCTCCATCGAACCCCTCAAGAAACCGAGAAGTCATTTAATCTGTATTAATGGTTCACGAGATATTTTTGTTAGTTCTCACCTCCTCATCTTCCTATAAGTACTTCTGCATAAGATGAGAAGGTGGGTTGCTGTTTGATCACAAGTTGTAATATTGAAACTCTCTGAAATAAATATACAAGTCTGTTGAAGTTGAAAATAATTTGGAGTCTTGGATGTCTTGATGATGTCGTTGCATGTCTGTTCCTGAGAAGGCTCTATCATTTGATCCATGAGCTTGGCTGTTGGTGAAGTGCTCTGAACTGTTAAATGTTTTTTCCTTGTTTTCATTATGTTCCATGATTTCTTACTACAGTAGGCTGAAAGTTTTAGGCTAAGAAATGACTCCTGGAAGCACCTTAGACCTGTTCACCCTTCACTGTTTTATGTTTTCTTTTGCTGAAGTATTTTAGAGGCTTTAAAACTTCTCTTTAGTCTTCATGCTCGTTTATTTCCTTGATAGCTCAAACAGTTGGTTTTAGCATGATTTATGGTTTTCCCTGCTTGTCTACTATCACTTGAAAGCTGTTATTGAAGTCTCCCTTTGAAGTACCATTGTCTTAAGTTAACCAAAGAGGTCGGTTTTGATCTTACCCTTTGCCCCTGCTTAAACAGTTGTTTTGAAGGTCTTTATAGTTGCAAACACAGATGTTATTTAGGTGTTCCCTCTTCTATGAATGCAATTATCGGTGAATCTTTTATGTTTTCTAAATCCTTTAAAATAAGATCTTTGAGGAAATAGGGTGTTCCCCGAATCTTAGATTTCATTTTAGAAGTTGTCTTGAAATCATTATTTTCTTAAAGAATGTTTGTAGAATTTATGGTTAGCCCTGTCTATCAAATATCTCTTTATTGATAAGTCATGTTTCTCAAGTTTCCCTTTGTTGAGAATTGAATTTCTTTTTCCAAACCATTAATGTCCATCTCATTCCAAAACAAAAGATCCTGTGGCCAAGTTATATTTTCCCTTTGATATCCCATATCCCTTGAAGAGTTTGTCATGGTCTTATTTTGACTCCATTGCCCAATGAGCCGGATATTTCTTCTTTCTGTCTATCTTTCCTAGACCTTTTCATATTCTGTTGTATCAACTCAACCCAACCAAACAAACATCTGCACGTAATAACTAGTCTAAAATCCATAACCAAAGCAAACAAGATAAACCTTTGCAAACAAATATTTGAGAGGTCCCTCTCTGAGAACAGGAGGACTAGATCCTGGAACTCTAAAGATTGGTTCTGATGTTGCCTTGTCTCTTGATTTTCCAAACTGTCAAAACACGGGACACCAACATAATGGCGATCACGATGGGACTCTTTGAATCAGTGACAAACTAAGTAACCCTTAGGATTCCTTTAAAATCCTTATCAAACCTTGAAGGAACCAGTTACCAAGCCATAAGAGAAACTCTGTTTGTTTGAACACCTTAGCTAAGTGAAAAATCAGACTTAGAACACTCTCTTAACCTATAAAAACAAAATAAACTCAGAAAAACCCAAAATATTTCAAGTTTGGCTTCATAATAAACATGGTGGTGGACCATAAAACCTTTTACCTCCTTAGGAGCTGAAAAGCTTCCACCTGGCGACTCCATAATCCTGAGCAGACCTTAAAAGACTCCACTGGAAAGAACCCTTACCATTATACAGTTTTCTAATCCAGTTAGAGGATTGTAAGATCAAAATTTGTGTAAACAGATCAGTTAACCTCTCAAAGATTGTCATACTTGGTTGAAATTTTCCTGTCATTCGGATCTCAAATTAAGGCATAGTGGCTTCTAGGAAGATTTATACTAGAGCCCATCCTGACCCTGATCCACCTGAGATATTTGATGACCCAGAAAGTATCCTTTGTAAGTCTCCTAAGGTTAAATTATCAACTGTTTTCAGATCACCCTTGAGAGCTAATTCAGTTCCTGAAAATATTTTAGCTCTACAACAATCACAAGTTGACATAGTAAACCCATTTAGAACTAGGTCATTTGATGATATAATTCAGGTAAAATATTCACTTTCATCCCCGGAAACAAGTGAATATTCTGATAGAGAATCAACACCTCCCGATCCACATTTTCTTTTTAACCTAGGCGCCTCTCATCCAAAATTAGCTCAGCAATCTGCTGCTGTTCCATCCACTTCTATACACCATTCATCCACTGTTCAAACCACTCCACTCCAGCCAAATTTCCCCCTTGTTAATCCACCCCCACCACATATCATGGCAGCATGGTATGCTCCCTTAGCCCTTAATATACCACTAGTCAATCTTCCACAGGACTATCAGTCCAAAATTCCATTATACGATGCTAATAATGCTACAACTGCATCACAACATGTGGATAAGATGAACGACTATTTTGATCGAAATGAAATTGATGATGATTCTATCAAACTCAGACTGTTTTCTCAGAGCTTAGGGGGAGAAGTAAGAAAATGGTTTAAAGGTTTAGCCCCCCGTAGTATAAATGACCTCCAAGGCTTCCATCAAACATTCTTAAACAAGTGGGAAGTGAGAAAAAATCCTCTCCAAGTCCTTGCTGATTATAACAATCTCCATAGGAACCCTGGGGAAAGTGTACAAGCTAATTGTACCAGATTTAACAACGTGTATAACGCACTTTCCCCTGAAATAAAACCTCCTCAGGGCTCAGCTTTAAACAAATTTCCTGAAGGGTTTGACCCAGACATGACATATTCACTCAGAGAAAGAGTTTTTGCAACTTTGGAAGATATGCAAAGAGGTGCCCTTTCTGTGGAAGTAAACTTAATAGAAAAGAGAGAAAGAATGAAAACTGAGAAGAGAGTATCTTTCAGAGAGGAATCCCCTCCCTCTACTTCAGGCTCAAAAATGGAGAGAATGTTGGAAGAAATGATGAAAGAGATGAGCATAATTAAGAAAGCACAAGCAAATCAAAACCAGACTGCACTTCAAAACAATCAAAACAGAAACAGAAATCAGAATTATAGAAAAGAGAACAATCAGGATAAACAAAAAGAAAGTGACCAAAAAATCAGACCTCCCTTTCAACAGAACTATGTAGATCAATATGAGGAAGACAGGGAGTTGGAAAGGTTGGAAGAATCACATGTAAACTTGATTGGATCAGACAGTGGGGATGAGGTTTTCCTCACCGAGGAAGAACAAGGTTTCTTCTCAAATGATCAGAATACAAACACTTATGAAGATTCTGATGACTATAGATTGGGTTTTGAAAATGCAATCATGGAGGTGCACAAACAGTATGATCTTAGGAGCAAGGGAAGTGTAGATAATTCAAAAGATAAGAATACTAGCATTGCTGTCAAGAAGAACATGGAAAATCAGTCCAAAAAGACAGCAGAAAAAACCAACATTTTAGCTAGGAAAACAGACTCAAATAAAGACAAGGGAATCCAGCCAAATGTTGAAAAAAGTACCCCTAGCACTTCAGCTAGTAGTCCCAATAAAACCATCCCAATTACTATCCCAAACCAGGTTCAGCAAAGTAAAATTGCTGAAAGGAATTTAATTGAAAAAATAGATGTAAATATCAACAAATCAATTATTCCTTTCAGCCTTGAGGGGGAGATTGCCAAGATTAAGATTACCATCCCCCTAGGTGAACTAGTAACCCAAGATGTGTACAAAAACCAAGTTTTAAAAGCTTTAAACTTAGGAAGTGATACTGACACCTTAAACTTGACAGACGACAAACCTGAACTGTTGTTTGGCCCAGAAGTTGAAGGAAAATATCAAGAAGGACCAGTCCCTCCCTTCTATGTCAGTTTGAGCATACACGATAAAATTCTACACAATGCCATGTTAGATTCCGGAGCTTCACACAATCTAATGCCCAAAGTAGTAATGGAAAGCTTAGGCTTAGAAATTACTAAACCGTACAAAGATTTGTATTCCTTTGACTCAAGTAGAGTCAAATGTTTGGGTTTAGTCAAAGATTTATGTGTTAACTTAGCTCAGATCCCTGCCAAGAATCTAGTGATGGACATCGTGGTAGCTGACATTCCCCCTAAGTATGGCATGCTTTTATCAAGATCATGGGGAGCCAAACTTCAGGGAAGCCTTCAAATGGACATGTCTTATGCCACCATCCCTATTTTCAACCAAAATAGAAGACTATACAGGGAAACCCACATGAAGTATATGGTGAGTAACATGGACAAACCAAACAACACTCCGATCTATTCTATTCAATCAAGTTTAGATTCATTTATCTTGTATAACGAAGATGAAATTACTCAACCATGTAAAGAAAATATAGACCCACCAAATTTCACCTCGAATAAACTTCAAAACGTTGACGATCAACAGTGACAAGAAAATGAGAATGAGTCAAATATACATTGGACAATAAATTTCGATGGATCCTGCAATAAAACTAGTGCAGGGGCAGGTGTCTGGATTCAGAACACAAATTAGAGTTTTTCATACAAATTAGACTTCCCATGCACCAACAATATTGCTGAGTATGAAGCACTTCTCCTAGGCTTACAACTGCTTAAAGATTTAGAAGCCCAAAGGATATCCATTTTGGGGGATTCTGAGCTTATCATCAAACAAATCAAAGGAGAATACTCAGCCAAGAATCCAAAGCTTAGGGAATATCGAAATGCTTCCCTTGACCTGTTAAAATCTTTCAAAAAATATGAACTCATTTTTATCCCTAGAGCACATAATCATCTAGCAAATGAACTTGCCTTCACTGCCAGTAATTGCCAAGTACCTGAGATAAATGAAAAACTCAGTATAAAGGTGAAACACAGACCTGCTGTGCCTGATAATGAAGATCACTGGCAAGTATTCGAATCTGACAAACACATAGGTGATTTCTTAAAATCAGAAAATGATTTCAGCATACCAACACCAGAAGCTGGCCATGAAGAAAACTGCTTGTATATTGAACAAATCCCAGAGGCTGAAATGACATATCCTGCTGATATAAATCATTGCGAAAATCCTTTTGAAGCAGAGGTAGTGAACAATGAAGACCGAGAAGACTTGGAAGTCTTACAATGCAAAAATGATAAAATTCCAAGAGGTCTCACACCTTTAGAACACCTGTTTGACCTCAATGATGTAGCTAAAGAACCCAGAATGGAGCTTGTGGAGACAAATGTAGAAGAACACAACATAGGCAGTCTCGCGGAACCCAAGATGATCAAGCTATCCAGCACCCTCCCAGCCCACATAAAATCACAGTACATAAAGCTTTTTAAAGAATTTAAGGATGTGTTTGCTTGGGAATACAAAGACTTGAAATCATATGATACCAGCATCATCCAGCATAAAATTCCCTTGAAGGAAAATCAAAAGCCTTTTAAGCAAAAACTAAGGAGAATAAATCCCCTTTTATTACCTTCGGTTAAGGCGGAAATTGAGAAAATGTACAACGCTGGGATCATAGTACCCGTTAGATTTTCGGAATGGGTATCAAACTTAGTTTCTGTTAGAAAGAAAACTGGAGAGATCAGGCTCTGTATTGACTTCAGAAATTTAAACATAGCCTCTTTAAAAGACAACTATCCTTTACCTAAGATGGACCATATACTTCAAATGGTAGTTGGATCAAGAAGAATATCCCTATTAGATGGGTTCTCGGGTTACAATCAGGTGTTAGTTTTCCCAAGCGATCAAATCAAAACTGCTTTCACCACGCCTTGGGGAACTTTTATGTATGTCAAAATGCCTTTCGGATTAATGAACGCAGGGGCCACCTTCCAAAGGGCCATGGACATAGCCTTCTCTGAACATATTGGCTATTTTATAATTATCTACCTTGATGACATAACTGTTTTCTCAAAAACTGATGAAGAACATTTGATTCACCTAAGGAAGGTTTTTGAGAAATGTAGGAAATTTGGCTTATCACTAAATCCCAAGAAGACCCTCTTTGGACTCCAAAAAGGGAAACTTCTTGGTCACATAATTTCAGAAGAGGGAATCAAAATAGACCCTACGAGGATAGATGGCATATTGCAAATCTGCCATCCTAGAAGCCTCAAAGAATTGCAATCTTTCATCGGAAAGATTAATTTTTTGAGAAGGTTTATTCCCAACCTTGCTGAGCTATTGAAAAACATCACAAACATGCTTAAGAAGAATGTGGGTGTAAAATGGACTTTGCCAGCCAAACAATCATTCGAATTGGTCAAACAAGCTCTTACCCAAGCACCAGTACTGATTAGTCCTGATTTTACCAAAGACTTTTACATTTTTTCTTTTGCATCTGAACATACATTAGCTGCAGTTTTGCTTCAAAAGAATGATCTCGGACAAGAAAAACCGATATCATTTTTTAGTAGGGCCCTTAGAGACGCTCCTCTCAATTATAACATTATGGAAAAACAAGCCTTAGCATTAGTAAAAGCATTAAAGGACTTTAGAGTTTATATTTTACACTCTCACATAATTGCTTTTGTTCCTCATGCTGTTGTCAAAGATATTCTAAGTCAAGACCCTGATGGAAAAAGGGGAAAATGGATTGCAACTATTCTTGAATATGACTTAGAAATTAGGCCCACCAAACTTGTTAAGGGGCAAGGATTAGCAAAACTTATGGCCGAGTCCAACTTCCAAGCACTAGACATAAATATGGTGGATGTGTTGGAAGAGATAGAAGAATCTGATGCCCCTTTTATTGAGGAAACTTTCCTAAATTCCCCTTGGTATGCTGACATTGTTTATGTGCTTTTATATTTGAATACCCCTCCTTCTCTGTCTAAAACTAAAGCTAGATTTTTGAAACAGAAAGCTTTGAGTTTTTGCATTTTAGACGGAGTGTTATATTGGAAAAACGTTTTTGGAATTTTTCTTAAATGTTTACTTGAAGATGATGCAGGGAAGATCATGCACGAGCTACATGATGGTGAATGTGGAGGACACCTCTACTGGAAGGCCACAGCAAACAAAATTCTCAGATCAGGTTACTATTGGCCTACACTTTTCCCAGATACTCAGAAGCTGGTCATGTCCTGCCGTAAGTGTCAAATCTTTGATGGCAAGAAAAAACTCCTTCCCTTACCCCTACATCCTATTAGAGTTGAGGCACCCTTTCAACAATGGGGGCTGGACTTCATTGGAGAAATTCATCCATCTTCCTCGGCTCAACATAAGTGGATCCTCACAGCCACTGACTTCTTCACCAAATGGATAGAAGCTATACCTACCAGGAATGCTAATGACTCTGTCATTATCAAGTTTCTTGAAACCCACATCCTATCCAGATTTGGTTGTCCCAGAAAAATCATAACAGACAATGCTGCTACTTTCAAATCCAAAAATATGGTTGATTTCTGTCACAAATACCATATAACTTTGGGCCATTCCACTGCTTACTACCCCCAAGGAAATGGATTAGCTGAATCCTCCAACAAGAGTCTCATCAATATCATTAAAAAACTGTTGGAAGAAAATAAAAAATCATGGCACAGTAAGTTGGTTCATGCCTTATGGGCTGATAGACTAACTACAAAGAAATCAATAAATATGTCCCCCTATCAGTTAGTTTATGGCACGGATGCAATTTTCCCTACCTCATTAGGAGTTCCAGTCATAAAACTCCTTCAAGAAGTACAGGTTGAGAAAAATGATATGCAGAGGAGGATCAACCAAAAAATCCATTTGCAGCAGACTAGAGAAGAAGTTTATGAGAGAACACAGTTAGTCCAAGAAAATATGAAGAAGAAATTTGATAAAAGGACTAAGGCCAACAATTTCCAGGTTGGAAGTGTTGTTCTTAAGTGGGATTCACGGAGGAAAGAGAAGGGGAAACATGGCAAGTTTGAAAACTTGTGGAAAGGGCCATATATTATTCATGCTGGGAGGGGTCATAATACCTTTTTCTTGAAAGAATTGAATGGAGAAGACTTATATGGAGGTCCTGTCAATGGCAGGATGCTTAAGCATTACTTCTGCCAAGAGTCTTAAAGTTTCAAAGCAGTTTTGTCTCCATTGTAAATATCATAGTCTAACTATTGCATTCAAAGTTATGAAAAATAAAAAAATACAAAAAACAAAGAAAGAAAGAAAAGAGGGCAGAAATGAAAAACAAGAAAGGCACAGCCCCATGCAAAAAAAAAAAAAAAAAGAAAAAAAAAAAAGAAAAAAAAAAGAGAAATAAATCTGAAAGTGTGCAAGCTTAAATGCCACTCCTACAAAACACACTTCTAGTTAGTCAAACTGTTTAATCTTGACTAATTAGTTTTCAATTTTCTGCTGATAGGGTAGTGAATTTGATTTTCCAAACTGTTTAATCTTGGCTTATCAGTAGATAGATTAGGATAGAAATTAAGGTTCAAACATGTTCAAAATCTGAACCAAAATTTCCAAAGAGAGATGACTCAAAACTGTTTTATTTTTCTGAGTCATAAAAGAGAAAAACTGGTTCTTATTTGCCCAAAATCTGAATCAGATATCAGGAAAGAGACAGCTCAAACAAAGTAAAAAAAAAAGCTGTGAAGAAAGGGAAGGCAGTACTTAAACTTTTAGATCTTAAGCCTTCTATTTTTTATTTCAATTTTCTGCAAATAATAATCTATGTGCAGCTTGTTTTTATGCCATAGATTACAGCAAGTCAAACTGCTTAATCTTGACTTGGCTGTTTTTAAATTTCTGCTTTAGAATTTAGAGAATGAAAGTCTGTTGGACAGTTTAATCCCAACAGACAGTAGATTAGGTAGAGAAACATCTGAACTCAACTATTTAATCTGAGTTCAGGGAGAAATAAGGAGTAGAAGTAGATTAGATTTCCTGCTTTCAAAAGAATAAAATGTTGTGTAAAGAGTTTGCCAATCCAAGTGCACTCTGATGAAGAAAAAATGCTAGATCTGTAGGATTGGGTAGGTAGCAAGCTGGTTGATAAGGGTCCATTGTTTTCATGGCTGCCAAATATGTTTTTAGAAGAAAATCATTCAATCACAGAAGGACAGCCCAATGGATGAGGCAATTGATCAGCCTCCTAGAGAAATCCAGTCTGAATTCTTGATGCCTTCAAGAAGGCACCATCCCCAAGTGGAGCCACTGTTAGCCACCTATAATATTTTGTTATACCCAAAGGTGGCTAAATATGTTTTGAGCCTTCAAAGAACTTATTTCATCACTAAAAATTGTTGGCTTTTGAAGACTCCTTGAAGGCCTTCTGCCTTTGTCCAAAATCCTCATTGCTGAAAATACAAAAAGGAAACTGTTGCAAAGCCATCCCTTTTCCCTTTCTCCCACTCGAAATTAACCTTCTTTTCCTTTCCCTTTTTTCCATATTTTTCCTCTATTATTCATCTTTTCCTTTCTTCCCTTCATAAATCACCCTTCCATGGTTAAAAACTCACTTTTTAACCCTTTCGGCACCCTTTGTTTCCATTAAAAAACCGTGAGAAATCATAAAAAATACAAGTCTTTTTATGGACCTAAGCCCCTTGGGCTAAGCCCTAAACCACTTCCCCAATACGCCCTCATCATAAAAACCAAGTGCCAAACCCATGAAGCGTTGATCGAATCGAAAAGATTCAAGTGTGCATGTTTATGAGCCTTTTCAAATTATCGATTGCGATCAGCCCCTTTTTCCTAAACCGCAGGTCATATTGTTATTTCATTTACCCGTGAGCCCGCCCTCGGCGCCTAAACCTTGTGAATTTTTCATTTCCGACCCTTTTCCCTTTGTAAACCCAAAAACCCACTTTCCAAAGTTTTAAGTTAAAAACTTGAAGTCACGTGTTTTAATAAAATGGGCTGATCGAAAAGACCGATCGCGCAATCGTAATCGGGAAATTTTCAATGGGTTGATCGAAAGGTCCAGGCCCGAAGTTTCGATTGCGATTGGGCCTGCAGTTTCGATTGCGATTAGGCCCGCAGTTTCGTTTGCGATTAGGCCCGCATGCATTTATTTTTTCCCCCGATTGCTTTTCCTCCGATTTGCTCCCCGTCGTTGATCTAATCCTCGGATCCAACGGCTATCGTTTAATCGCCTCTCCCCTCCCGATTGCGCAATCGCATCGGAGTTTTATTTTCAATCGCCTCCCCTTCTCTGTCACCTCCGATTGAGATCCTTCGATTGAATCTGGACCGTCCATGTGTCCAGATCGAACGGCCCAGATTCACCCCACCTTTTTCTTCCCCCCGCTCCTCTTTTGCCTCTTTGCGCAGATCTCCACCGTTGGTTGCCTTCATCCAACGGCTACGCTCCTTCACCGCCATCTGAAGCAGTTTAAACCCAAAAAACACAGGATTTCTTAATTGTTTTGTGTTTTGTTGCAGGTGATTTCAATGGTTTTCTGTGTATTATAAAGAAACGTCGGAGGTGGGAATGACGATTGTTGCGCCCATGATCTACCAAAGGAAACCATCCACGGGCCCTATTCAATGGTTTATTAATGTTTCATGAGCATTAATAGCACGTAAAATGGCCTGCGCGGCCCTGCACATCGACAAGACACTGTTTTAATTCAAAACAGTTAAAGAGTATCAGTTCTAAAGACATAGCACAGAAGAATGGAGGATTGAAGACAGATATGGGAATTACGGCTAAGAATGCTTATCTAGAGCCTAATTCCCGGATTAAACACAGTTTAAAAGAAAATCATAAATGTTTTGATGACAGAAAGGTTTCCACCGTTTCAACTGAGGCGAATTGATTCCTCAGCTACTACAAAGAGCCACCTGTTGCCTTAAACCTTTCAAACAGAGGCCGAAGTTATTGCTTAAAGAAATTTCTACCTTCAGCGCAGCCAGGGAGTTAATTCCGCCATAGGAAGCTGATGCAACAAATATCTGCGGAGTTATTTCACACAGCATATGAGCCTCAAAGTCAAATAAAGCTCCCACCGAGCTTTGATATTAATTGTAAAACATTAATACAGTGATCCACCTGTACACTTCTCCATTGAACCCCTCAAGGGACCGAGAAGTTACTTAATCTGTATTAATGGTTCACGAGATATTTTTGTTATTTCTCACCTCCTCATCTTCCTATAAGTACTTCTGCATAAGATGAGAAGGTGGGTTGCTGTTTGATCACAAGTTGTAATATCAAAACTCTCTGAAATAAATATACAAGTCTGTTGAAGTTGAAAATAATTTGGAGTCTTGGATGTCTTGATGATGCCGTTGCATGTCTGTTCCTGAGAAGGCTCTATCATTTGATCCATGAGCTTGGTTGTTGGTGAAGTGCTCTGAACTGTTAAATGTTTTTTCCTTGTTTTCATTATGTTCCATAATTTCTTACTACAGTAGGCTGAAAGTTTTAGGCTAAGAAATGACTCCTGGAAGCACCTTAGACCTGTTCACCCTTCACCGTTTTATGTTTTCTTCTGCTGAAGTATTTTAGAGGCTTTAAAACTTCTCTTTAATATTCATGCTCGTTTATTTCCTTGATAGCTCAAATAGTTGGTTTCAGCATGTTATGGTTCTCCCTTCTTGTCTGCCATCACTTGAAAGCCGTTATTGAAGTCTCCCTTCGAAGTACCATTGTCTTAAGTTAACCAAAGAGGTCGGTTTTGATCTTACCCTTTTCCCCTGCTTAAACAGTTGTTTTGAAGGTCTTTATAGTTGCAAACACAGATGTTATTTAGGTGTTCCCTCTTCTATGAATGCAACTATCAGTGAATCTTTTATGTTTTCTAAATCCTTTAAAATAATATCTTTGAGGAAATATGGTGTTCCCCGAATCTTAGATTTCATTTTAAAAGTTTTCTTGAAATCATTATTTGCTTAAATAATGTTTGTAGAATTTATGGTTAGCCCTGTCTATCAAATATCTCTTTATTGATAAGTCATGTTTTCAATTTCTCTTTGTTGAGAATTAAATTTCTTTTTCCAAATCATTAATGTCCATCTCATTCCAAAACAAAGGATCCTGTGGCCAAGTTAGATTTGCTCTTTGATATCCCATATCCCTTGAAGAGTTTATCATAACCTTATTTTGACTCCATTGCCCAATGAACCGGATATTTCCTCTTTCTGTCTATCTTTCCTAGACCTTTGATATTCTGCTGTATCAACTCAACCCAACCAAAAAAACATCTGCACGTAATAACTAGTCTAAAATCCATAACCAAAGCAAACAAGATAAACCTTTGCAAACAAATATTTGAGAGATCCCTCTCTGAGAAGAGGAGGAATAGATCCTAGAACTCTAAATATTGGTTCTGATGTTGCCTTGTCTCTTGATTTTCCAAACTGTCAAAACACGGGACACCAACACTCCCCATGAACCGGTGTTACATGTTCACAGTCAAGTATGACCATATCATATCAGCAGACTGAAACCATGAACATTAGATCAAGAAAACTACAAATGTCAGCAGCCTATTAGAAACCAATCTTGAGTCTAATTCACTGTTTTTCTTATCAGGGAAAAACATACGCAACTGTTTCCAATGGAACTCGTATGTATACGCGTCGTTAGTTCATGAAACCCGCATATGGAAAGTGAAATACAGAAAAATTTCACAACTTCATCTCCCCCTGAATTTGTACCACCTGTACCTGTCTTCTCTTGTCACATCAGATGCACTGTCGGAAATAAACACAACTAGAATTACCAAACCAACCATGGGAATCACCATATATTTCTCCCCCTGTGATGATACATTACTAATTCCTATAATGTATCTTACATCACTCCTGTAGTCATTATGAGAGGTAAACTTTAGAAGCAGATGACTACATTAGGGTCAAAATTCCCTACGTTTTTTACTAAAGCTTCTTCTTTTTCCAGCTTTGCTGGAAATTCTCCAATTTCTCAGATCTGTTCATCATACTTAATCTGCATTCTTTTTCTACATGCCCATACTTGTTACAAGCATAACATCTTATTTGACCATAAGAGGGAGCATAGGGATCATAATATGTTTTCCTAATCTTTCTTCTATTGCAATCAACTGCTTTATGACCAAAATTGTTGCATGAAAAACAATATCCCTTAAAGGAACCTGAGTACCTGGGAGCTGACTGTCTTTCTGTGTAGTGTCTGTCTGTCTTTGACTGACACAATTTGCTTCTGAACTTGGCTGCAACATGTCCATAATTATGACATATAAAGCATTCAACATTATTGATCAAACGTGAGAATCGATTGATTAAACACTTCAGGTTTTGCATTAATATCCTTTGAATCTTTAGCATTGTCTTGTGAACTAGATTCTCCTTTAACAGTTTCATGAAAAGCAAGAACAAATTTAATAGAAGAAGACCTTTGACTACTAAGAATATTATCCAAAATCTTAGTACTATCTTGAAACCTCAAGCGTTTATCATTTTCTTCTAATTTGCCTTTTAAAATGTTTACGTCAGCCTCCAATTTTTGGCACTGCTTCTTCATACTTTCGTCTGCCCTATTTCCTTCTTCTACTTGCTTATTCAAAGTTATAATTTCTTCTTTCAACTCATTTTATTTTTCTTCACATGTTTGTAGAAGTTCTTCATTCTTCTTACTTGATTTTTCTAGATCTTCTTTAAGAAAGATGATTTCTGCTTCAAGTCCTTCACCGTGATTGGTTACTTCATCCTGCAGCCTTTGATACTTTTTTATCTGTCCATTCATTCTAGAGATCATATCTTTGTAGATAGATTCCCTCTCATTAAATAATGTTTGTTGATCTTCAACTTTAATCTTGAGATTTGCAATTACTGCTTATAGATCCATAACATTAATTTCACTTTGGTTTTCACTATCTTCACCATTGCATGCACAAGAAAGTGAATCACAAGAACAACAATCAATACTTGTTTTATCTTCTTCATTTTCTGCTGTACATGTTTTCTAATTTATCTTCTTTCTTTGAGTAGCCTTCTTCGTTTGCTTCCTTCCCATTGTGACAGATGTCCTTCAAGCGATCAAGATCCTTTAGAAGGACCTGCTCAGATACCAATTTTTGGGAAAAATACTGAGAGGGGGGGGAGGGGGGGGGGGGGGGGTTGAATCAGTATTTAGAGCTTACTCAAAACTTTTAATTTTCCCTTAATAATTCCATACGCGACTTTAATGAACCCAACTCGTGTATACACATGGATATCCTTAAGAAAACTTGCATATTACCAGAGATCTTATTATGCATATAATTCTTTAATTAGATCAGTGCATCATTCATTCATCAGATGTTTAGTAAGCAGTAAGAATGTGCAATAAGAATAGAATAAATCATCACACATAAGCAACACACATGAACACCAGGATTTAAGGTGGAAAACCAATTTGGGAGAAAACCACCGTTGCTGTTGTCTTTGTCTTCAATATTTATTATAAAGAAAACTACTTATAATCATGTATTGGCGCAGACTCATACCAGCATGCAGGCACCCACCTGTAGAAGGGTACAACCTTCTCTCGTTCTTTAGCTACTACTGGAAGGGAGCATCAATCCCCTGATCTCGTTTACCAACAACTCCTAGAAGAGATCTTCAACCCCCTGAACAGAACACCAGCTTATACTGGCAGGAAGCTTCTACTTCCATACTGAAGGCTTCAACCCTCAGACCTACTGTAGACCACATTTTATAAATTTTCATATTGGATCAAATAGCTTCCATAAAATACACATTGTAGGCCACTTTTCATTAGATTTTTAGACTGGACCCACTCCACACATTTAAGCTCAAAGAACATACATCAAAATGAAACTTATAACCTATTCAATTCATTGATTGAATCATCAACCATTCAACCAACCAACCACTGATCTTTAATCATAATAAACTAGTAGCATAATCAGTATTCGAACAACTCAGATCTATATGAAGACATCATTGATAGACAACAGTAATACAACAAAACAGATCAGAGATTTCCTTCTGCACACTTCAACAAAACCCTAGATTCCATACGTGCTTTTACTTCACTGAACCTGCGTATATACGCGCTTTCACAGAGACAAAACTGCGTATATATCTGCAACTATTTCAGGACTAACCCTAGATTCCATACGCGCTTTTGCTGAAACTAACCCGCGTATATACGCGCTTTCGCTGCGACGAACCTGTGTATAGATCTGCAATTGCAAGGCTATGCAATTCTTCAGAACAGATAAACAGCTCAGATCTTACCTTTCACTTCATAAAACATTCGCCACATCTCAGATATAAACATTCCATAAATAGATCTAGAAGATATATAGTCATTTCAGGTCTAGAGATCCTGATCCATCATTTTATTCGTAGGTGCATTATTAATTCAGATCTATCAATAAAATGAAACCCAGTCCATATAGATATACTTCAGAGTGAAGTATTCATTCAATATCCAGACACATGCACACACTTTCTCGATGATCTTCTTCTCCTTATATAGTTTTAGCCTTTCTCAATACCATGAGCCAAAACCACACAAATTCCGATGGTATTCTTGGATGGAATCAAATAGACAATACAATGCTCAATACTATGGGCTAATACCATGGTAATGCCCCTTGGTATCGTAATTTTAGAGCGCAAAAGGGCATACGTGACTTGGAGCGTTCGTTTCCACGTGTATACACAACTTCGCCTCATAAAAACTGTGTATATGCTTGATTTTCTTGTACTTGACAACAAAGGCCTCTAGAACCTGACACACTTTGGCCTCCAGCCTTAGCTGAGACTTCTGAAGGTCACTTTTTACTTTGTTAGATCAATCAAGATCAATAGATCTCCTGCATGGTCTTTCTATCGTCGGAGGTGTTCTCTTTGTTGGCTTGGGCTGAGCAGACACTGTTCACTCTAACCAATGAAAAGCCTTTCTTATCGCCCTTCCAATCACTAAAATGTAGACATGTGGCACCTTCTCCAACCAATGAAAATATTCCATTTCTCCCTCTTACCAGCTGTTCATTTGAAAAATTACGCCTCCTCTGCCTGCAATCTCTATTTATTTCTTTCATTTATTTGTTTCTCGTATTAACTTCAACCACCCAACCATTTAATGCATAGCAGCCAAATTCCAGAATTAAGAAGAGAAGGGCCCTAGCCGCCTTCATGAGGGTTAAGGTGCCCACCACGGTAGGAGGTTTCATGCTGGCCTTGGCGCACAACTATAGGTTTATGAGAGGAGAACAATTTGTGCTTTACATGAGTGAGCTCGACATCGGGATGAAGACTCCCAAGAGTCTCATGGTCATCATACGGAGCAAGCTCTCCCCCAGAACCCTAAGGGATGTGGTATTGGGCGCCCACAAGTTTAGTGGTCAGATGGTTGTGGAAGGAGGGATCGTGGATTCTGTTTTCACCGAATCGCCTCAAACATTGGAGGTCGTCGTTAGCGAAGCTCAGAAATTAGCAGACAGGGGTTGGAAGAAAGAGGTTTATAGTCAACTCAGGTTGGGAGCTTTTCCTGCCACTGCCAAGCTGTGATTATGTGGGCTTTGGTTTTTGTCTGTGCTTATAGGGTTAGAGATTCAAGTCCCTCTCTAACCATGCAGTTTGAATTTGATTGTTGTGTCTATGAACGGTTTCTCACTTGGGGCCAAATACATCGGCCGCTTCCGCTTGGTTTGAGCCCTTCAGTTACAATCTGAAACAGATTCTCCTCAGTCCCACCGATGGCTCCATCTTCGGCACTGTCTTCGTCTCGAGCTGCCTCTCGGCGCTAAGGCATTTTTAGTTCCACCGCCCCACCGTCTTTCCGGGCATCGTCATTGCCTTTAGAGGTACGATCTTTTCACCTGCAAACATCATCTCCAACCTCCGGGACTATTTCAATCTCATCTTGAAATAGATAAACAAGGTTTCCCGTCTCGACGAGGCTCTCCAGGTGACTAAATAGATGGTGAGGGAATACGGGGCTCAAAACATTTCTCTCGTCAGCCATTCTCTTCGAGCCGCCATTCCTCTCAAAGTCGTCCGAATAATGGCCGAGGAGGGTCTTAATATGGATGTCCATGTTAGTCATCAGTATTTTTCACCTGCTGTTGATGACTAGTTTCCTTAGCTAAGTTTTCTAGAAGCTAATCTCAAACTGTCAATTTGTCATCTAGAAAACACCCCAAACAAATTTTTGTCCTCCTACCCCTTCCTATCACTCTATGATGAGAACAATCTCTAGTTTTCAAGTCCTATCTTGTTTCAGCAAAATATCCCTGTCTAGAGTTGTTTTAGCTTGGTTTATCTGTTGTCATTTACCCTTGTTTCTCATGCCATTCACTATCCAAAGGTTTATAAAGTGTCTGCAACTCTATCCCTGGTCATCTTGTCATTTGAAAATATGATCACGCCTAAGAAAACACTCAGAATCACGCCTAAGAAGTATGCTTAGCTCAGGCATAATCTCCTTGAAACACCAAAGGAGCTCTCCAAGGTTTAAAGTCGTATGTTTTTACATTTCTGCAGGGGTGTAATTGAATGATGATTAGTATGCAAATAAGAGCAAAGGGACAAGTTCAAACAAGTCTCTCATGTTGAAGGGGTTTTCCATCAATGAAGCAAATGAAGTGCGGTGAGTAAAAAGAAACTGATATGTATGGTTGTAAATCCAAAAACCGCCTAAAGAATAGAGATAATTCCTCAAGTCAAATAAAACACAAATGACCAAGTGATGCTGATAAGCAACATTCCATAATCTCCTCCAAAAGCGATGTTGCCTGATCTTTCAAAAGGGCATCATCATTAATGGACATAAGAAGACAACTGCTTCTTATGTTACCATGAACCTGGAATGTGAAAATTAGTCAAAGGCAACTTCAAGGTACCCATGAAAACACAATCAAAGGAAATTTAGTTTAAAGGTGTCTGACAGTAATCATTATCCATATACCAACTACTCTGTTCACTCCCTAAAAACTTCAAAGTGATATGGTACCAAGTAGATACATATATTGCAGAGAAATGACACAGTGTTGAAATAGATGAAATTTCATGGGTATGATGATAACCTCCTTCAATAATAAGAAGAGGGTTAGAGACACTATGATGATAACCTCCTTCAATAATAAGCAGAGGGTTAGAGACACTATGATGGAACCTCCTTCAAAAAAGCAGATGGTTAGAAGCACAGTGACAGAACCTCCCTCAAAAGGCAGAGTGTTAGGAAGACATTGTTGTGGCCTCCTTCACAAACAAGCAGAGGGCCAACATGTTCGTAAGTGACTTCAGAAGTTTTTGTGCACCACCTCCTCCAAAGATGAAAAGAGGATGCATAGCAGGATTAAAATTATGTTCAAGAAAGTCTTCTTTTAAAAAGACTAGTTGAGGAATAATGGTGGACCAAATGAAAGTTTATAGGTTGAAGGCCTGTGTTACATCATCAGCAAAGCAGTGACATAATGGTGCTAAAAACCTCTGCTCTTATGTTTATGAGAGCCTTCTTCAAAGGATGAATCAGAGGTTATATTTCTGAATTGAAGCAGCCTTATCTGAATGGTAAAATTAGCAGACCAAGCTTGGTTTAAAAATGGTGTCTGCACAACTAATGTAAAGAGGCATTCGCATAGAAGGTTCAGGTTGAATTTTTTTTTTATGGTTTATCAAAAGTACTCCCTCCAAGTGATAAATAAAGGGAGGGCGCCAAAGGTTACTTTCCAGCTCATTTAAAAAAATAGTGGGCACATTATTAAGGGACTTCTTTCAATACAAATAGAAGGTCTATACACAGTCCAGGGGAAGTGTTAATACAAGGTGCCTAAAAGTAGAACCTTATAATTTCCCCGATCATATAGTTCACTCTTAAAAAGCTTCACAAATGCTTTGAGACAAGGACACCTGCCATAAGCAAAGTCACATGGGAAGAGATCAGTAGGTTTGACAAACTTCAACAATGGCCTCCTTCACAAAAAGGCAGAGCATCAGCTCTCCAAATGTTTACACTATGAATCAGCGCATTCAAAGGGTTAAAAGGGTGATGTAACCATGATTAACTTTGGTCAAAGGGTGCCTCCATCAAATGATCAGATACAGAGTCTTGGTGGGCATGAGCATTTTTACATTATGAGGTGTTTTCAATCAGAGATAAGCTCAAAATTTTAAGTTTGAAAGATCACCTTCGAAAGGGAAATATGGCATAGTGTCTTATAAAGATAAGTTTTTGTTTTAGAGGCCTCCTTTGTGTAAACAAGCAGAAGGAGAAAACATTGGGAACCAGCTATCATGATTTAAAGGCCTCATCTCTTCATAAAACAATGGACACACGTTTTTTTTCAAAAAGGCTGCAGTAGTGTTTTTATGATAACCTCCTTTGTAAACAAACAGAAGGCAAAACACAGTTTTTATAACCCCTTTCATAACAAGCAGAGGTTGAAAACTTATCAGGGTTAAATATAGGTTTTGAGAGGAAATTTGCAGTAACATCAGAGTTGAAGACATTGGTTCATTTTCAAAAGTTTTCTTTGAAAACAAGCAAAAGAAATATTATGTTCAATCCCAAATATCAAAGCAACAAAGTCATTTTGTTTTAAAACAAATGCCAAGGCAACAAAAAGGGTAAAGTTGTTTTGATTTTCAAATTTGGTAAAAGAGGCAAGGGGTTTTAAAAAAGAAAAGAAACCTCATGAGTATAAAGGGTCGTGAACCAAACATTTCGATCATCTTTGTGCCAAGAGACTTCATGAAGGAGAGAAAACAAATCTCAAGCGAGTTTACACAACATTCATAGTTTGTTTGGACGCGTGGCACACCTGCGTGATCGCATGGCGTGCCTGTAGGTGTTTACAGTGGATTTTTGTTATAGGCGTGGGGCGCCTATAGTGTTGCGCAACACACCTATGCCAGGCATTCAACGGGCACCCAGTAACCATCTCTGAATGCTGGTTGGGTTTTCCGTTCAACCCCACCAGGGCCAACATCAACCATCTCTGAACGCTGGTTGGGTTTCCCGTTCAAACCCGCCCGAGCCGACATCAACCATCTCTGAACGCTGGTTGGGTTTTCCGTTCAGACTTTCCCGGCGTTCAACGGGCACCCAGTAACCAGCTCTGAATGAGGCTTCTGCCAGACAGGGTCAATACTCCAAGAGGCCATCAAAGGTGTTGAAGACCAGATTTTCACACAACAAACTCATCCCCAAGCTCAGCGAAAACACATTTTGCAAAGGTGTTTACAGCTCTAGGCCCAATTTTGATTTAAAGAAAGACAGAGTTTGTTTATAAGGCCTTTTAATTAGTTTTAAGGAGTCTCTTAAAACAATGATTTCAAAGAGCGCCCTTTTGCTTCAAATAACCACAAAGAAGCAGTGCTTACAAAGGAAGATAGTGATTGGGGGATAGAGGATTTTTGTCAGTTTAAATGAGGTCTTCTTGCTGTGAAAAGCAAAGGATAAAGAGAAGCAGTGATAAAAGAGGAGGTTTGATTTTCAAGGAGCTTCTTGTTTTGAATAGTTAAGGAAAAAAAGATTGGAACTAATTCTTGGCTGAAACACAGTTGCTTTCAAAACCTATCTGTTTGCTAGCCTAGAAAGAAAACAGTGATTTCAAGAGCACCTTTTGCTTAAAAGA
Organism: Pinus albicaulis; assembly: GCA_034641835.2. Taxonomy (NCBI): domain Eukaryota; kingdom Viridiplantae; phylum Streptophyta; class Pinopsida; order Pinales; family Pinaceae; genus Pinus; species Pinus albicaulis. The sequence continues at coordinate 911,547,397 of CM076583.1, read as the reverse complement.
AAAGTAGATTGACTGATCAAAAGAAAAATAAGCCCTACACAGAACCAAGCATTTTTTATGATAAAGGGAGAGGAAGTCTGTCTTCATAAGTAAAAAAAAGAAATATGTTTGCACATTTGTGAAAAGGAACACAGTCAGATAAGTAGTCTTATTTTCATCAAGAGAGACTTCTTTTCCTTTAAGAGAAACAATGATCATTAAAGAGGGACAAAGTTTGTTTAGAAGGCCTTTTAATCAGTGATAGAGAGACTACTATTTTGATAAAACAAAATGATCTTCATCCAAAAAGGATTGTTTTGCTAGCCTTAATAAAATAGTGATCATCAAAAAGAGAGCTCAAATTTGCTCAAGAAAGACTCAAGGCTGCCTAAAAGAGGCGCCCGGTAGAAAAAATGGAGAAAGGCACATCAAGGCTTGAAATATTGGCCTCGGCTTCCTTACATGCTTCTAATAACCCATGAGGAGCTTGCTCGCCAAAATTGAGCAAATTTTCACAAGATTTTGTTTTTTGTGTCTTTTGGCCATAATTGCACATTTTTCAAGGCGCTGCCATGGGTGCTAAGAGCATCCTCAACTCATGAAACTCATTTGATTGGATGGAATAAATTTAGGGGCATCTACTCGCAATTTTTCAGATCCAAAGAAGGTGTTTTGGTCCCCCAAAGAGGCCAAAAACAATGATTTTTTTACTTTCTGCCTCACATATCAGCAAGGGCTAATTTTTTATTTTTTCCACTCAGTTCAGTTTTTTACATACGTCCATGGATCAGTTTTGAAAAAAATAAAGTAATTCCAGAAACTAGACATCCAGGTCTTTCCAACGAGCCATCCCGGGCCTCGTTTCGACATCGGGAGGTCCCTCAAAAGTTGTCTACATGACAGCAAATTTTCTGCCGCTACGTTCCTGTAGCATTTTGCTAAAAAGGTAGTTTTCTGAAGTGGCTTTTCCAAATGTTTGTTTAGCCTTTTTTGGCCATTGTTAGTCATGAAAAGTCAATTTTATTTCCATTTTTAGCATTTTAAGATATTTTTAAAGATATTTTGTGCCTTGGGCTTTGCAAAGCCTCAAGGACAAAATCAAATATTTGTAATAGGCCAATGGCCTTCTAGATGCTCTTGGATAGGTTATTTCTCTTTAGCCTATATATTCCAAGAGATTTCATTGTATGAAGAGGCTGAACTTGATGTTATAGAGCAATACATGGTTATACAACCTTGGAAGAAATACTTTGTATCATGCAGTGGATAATTTCTTGTGTGCTTTGGATGGTGGAAGAGGACTGTTGTAGGATTCCTTGACTTGGAAAAATGGTATAGTTTTCCTTCTCTGTTATGTTTCCTTAGTTATCATATATATTTTCATGTTTCTTGCTTGCTATAGGACAGTAAAGAATAGACTTGAGACATGCCGATGGAGGCACCTCAAGTTTCCTGATTCATTACAGCTTCTATGTTTGTCTTCTTTCTTAGTTCTGTCAAAAGAATTCTTAAAATCTCTTCGATACCCTAAGAACTTGTTCTCAATTTCATTAATTGTTATTATGTATGCTATCGATGTATGATTCACGGTAAGCCCTGTTTACTCCTAGCTAACCAAAAACCCATTACTGAAACCTTTCTCTGAATGTTTGATTTGCTTAGTTGAACCAAAGAGGTCTTGTGTCGATCTTGCCCTTTTCCTATGCTCTACAATCTTAGTTCAAAGTTCCCGATAGCTCAAAATATGATTTCTAGGAGTTCCCTCTTCATAGATTGAGTTCTTTATTTGTCTTGTTTGTTTTTCCCCAAATTCTGAAGGCGATTTTCCCAAAGTTAGAGGGTCTTATACCTCTTTGTATCGCCTGAATGTTTATTTTATGCATCTATCAGTTTGAAGTTTCATTTACCGTGATTAATGGTTAGCCTTACCACATGGATGTTTGCTGCAAAACTATTTATGTTTAAACCTCTTTGTCCTTCACAAAACCTAGTGTCCATCCCATTTTACTCCACCTAAAGAATCCATTTTACCTCGACCAAATCGGCCCTTCAATATACCCTTTCCACCATTTGAGGCTTTCTCGACCTTTTCGACCCCATAGCCCAGTTGATCTAACAATATTTTTATCTATTGATCTTTCATCAGTTCCTCCCTCAAAAACCTAAAAACAAACTAAAAACCTACTTAAAAACTAGCCTAAAATCAAATACATAAGAAGTAAACAAATCTACATCCCTTACACAAATAGAGAGAGCCCTCTCTGAGTCCAGGAAGGCTAGGTCCTTGGGCTCCAAAGTTGGTTTGATGTTACCCTGTCACTTGGCTTGCCAATCTGCCAAATCAAGGGACCCTAACATAATGGCGATCACGGTGGGACTCTGAGTGATAAACAAACTTAGACTTCCCTAAAACCTTCAGAGACCTTTGAAAATAATATCTTGTGGACTTATCCCACCACTCCCTAACATAATGGCGATTACGATGGGACTCTGAGTTAGTGATAATCTAAGTATACCTTAGGACTCCAGAAATCCCTTGTCTTCAAGAATATCTAGTGAATCAGCCACCTTATCGCCACACTAACATAATGGCGATCACGGTGGTACATTCAGTCAAACATCCTAGGTATCCCTTAGGAGCTCTCAAAGTCTCAGTTAAACTTAGAAAACTTAAGTGTTGTTCAAAGAGTAGAAACTAGCTCTTTTATTGTCTTAGCAAAATGATGACTCAGTTATAGAAAACTCTTACACACCTTAGGGCTACACATAGAAAACTCAGAAAACCCCAAAAAACATCCCTAGATTGGCTTTTTCCTAGTTATTGGTGGTGGACCAGAAGTACATATCTCTAAAAACAACAAAACATCCACCTGGCGACTCCACTAGCTTCCAGTAGGCCTAATGCTCCATAAAAACCAAAAATTCCATAAATCATACTATTTTGTTGGCTCATCTTTCCCAAAAACTCAAATTTCATGATGCAGCCTCTGAAATCAGTGACAAACTAAGTACAACTTAGGGATTCAGAAATCTTCATCTAAACACAGAAAATCAACAGAATAAACTTGCAAATAGAACCATAGCTTTCTCAACAGTCTAGCAAACTGTTGAAACTAAGCTTTAAGTCATCCTTGCAAGTTTCCACATAAATTTTTTCTAGAAAATCATTTTCCTAAAAAACATCTCTGTCAATATTGGTGGTGGACCATAAATCTCAAGAAAATCCACCTCGCGACTCCACTAGCCTTCATTTTGTTTTGACCTCACTTACATTAGCAAAACCCCTAGAGAGGTCATCCATCAAAAAACCATCACAACTATCACCCTCTCTAAACTTTGACTTTAAAATCTGGCTTCACGAAGAATTAATACCAGTTCTCACTCGGACCCAAATCCCCCTATCATAGTTGATGACCCAGAAAATATTTTGTGGCAAACTTCTGAAACTGGTAACTTAGCTACCGATAGGACCATCCACAAAGCAAGCTCTGTACCTGAACACCTTACATCCTTGCAAGATTCCCAGTTTGACTTGAGTTTAGAAAAAACCCTTTTTAGAAGCAAGTCACAAAGTAAAATCAACCTTGACGATCTTGAGCCCTTATATTTGCAACAGAGTCTTAGCAGAGAAGCGTCAGCCACTACACCTCCTGACTTTTAGCTTCTCCACCAGTTTGGCTCTTACCACCCCAAATCTGCTCAGAATCAATCCACAAATCCAAGTACTTCCGCCACACCTGTTCAGACTACCACTGTGAAAATCACCTCATTCCATACTACAAACCCTCATACTGTAAATCTACCATCCACTCCCATTATGGCGACTTGGTATGTGCCCTTAGTATTACCAGTACCTTTGGTACCTTTGCAAAATGATTACCAATCCTGAATCCCGCACTTCACCGAAACTGAGGCTACTACTACTCAACAACATGTAGATAGGATCAGTGATGCTTTTGACTACATGGAATTGGCAGATGAAACCATAAAAATGAGAATGTTCGCCCAAAGCCTAGGTGGAGAACCTAAGAAACGGTTTAAAAACTTGGCTCCTAATAGTATACATGATCTCCCATCACTTTACCAAACTTTCATAAACAGGTGGGAAATCAGGAAAAACCCCCTCCAAATCCTTTCCAAATATAACAATCTTAAAAGGAATATTGAGGAAAGTGTGCAAGACTATTGCACTAGGTTCAACAGTGTTTATAACGCCCTCCCGCCTCACATGAAACCTCCAATTGGCTCAGCACTAGTAAAATTTCCCAAAGGTTTTGACCCAGATATGACATACCAACTAAGAGAAAGAGATCCCACAACTTTAGAGGAAATGCAAAAAGTGGCTATTAGTGCCGAAGCCAACCTAGCTGAGAAGAGAGCTAGGGTCACATCAGAAAAGAAAGTCACGTACCGAGATGAGGCCATGCCTTTAGTTTCCTCCTCAGATCCAAGAATAGACAACCTAGTTAGATCCATGGAAAAAATGTGGGAAAGAATGAATCTGAATGAAAAAACACCTCTTAAGGACAACCAACCAAACCCTCAAAAAAAAAACCGGAACCAAAACTTTAGAAGAGACCTGCCTCAGAACAAACCAAGAGAGAATGATCAACAGATCAGGTCACCTTTCCATGAAAACTATGTTGGTGAGTTAGAAAGAGATATGGAACCACTTGATGAAAAGCACTTAAACTTGATAGGTTCCAATAACGAGGGTGAGGTTTTCCTCATAGAAGAAGAACAAGTTTTCTTGTCCCCAAACAAAAATGAAACAAATTATGAGGACCCTGGAGATCCTGAAATAGGGTTACAAAATGCCATAATGGAAGCCCATAGACAATATGATCTTAGGAGTAAGAAAAACCAAGAAAATTATAAGAAAGGTAGCTCAGACACTGCTGTTACAAAAGCCTCTGATACCATTCTTAAAAAAATAGCAGATAGTAACGAAATCATGGCTAAGAGAACTGACCAAAACAAAAACAAAGCTAGTCAGGCAAGCCTTGATCCAAACTGTCCTAGTACCTCTACTAAGATTCCCGAGATAGCTGTATTGAACAAAACCCCAAATCAAAGTCAACAAATTAAAATTATAGAGAAATTCATGGCTGGAAAAACTGAAGCAAATCTATCTAAACTACAAGCACCATTCAGTTTTGAAGGGGAAATTTCCAAAATAAAGATAACCATACCCCTCACTGAGCTAGTAACTGTAGATAGGTATAGATCTCAGATCTTTAAAGTCTTAAACATAGGAAATGAGGCAGATACTTTAAATCTGACTGATGACAAACCTGAGCTTTTATTTGGTCCCAAAATAGAAGGTGAATACCAAGAAGGAACTGTTTCCCCTTTCTACGTAAGTTTGAACATCCATGACAAGATATTATATAACGCCATGTTAGATTCTGGTGCCTCCCATAACCTCATGCCTAAAGCAGTCATGGAGAGTTTGGGTCTAGAGGTAACTAAAACTTACAAAGACTTGTACTCATTCGATTCAAGTTGGGTCAAATTCTTAGGCCTAATAAAGAACCTGTGTTTCGCTTCAACACAAATACCGGCTAAAAGCCTAGTCATGGACGTAGTAGTGGCCGATATTCATCCCAAGTATGGAATGCTATTATCAAGATCATTGACCACCAAAATACAAGGTAGCCTTCAAATGAACATGTCATTTTCTACCATCCCAGTCTTTAACCAAACTAGGAGGTTGTACCGAGAAATCACATGAAATATATGGTAAGAAACCTAGATAGGCCAAATAATACTCTCGGTTTATTCCATTCATTCCAATTAAGATTCTTTTATCTTATACAATGAAAGTGATATAAATGAGCAGATAAAAGGAAATGAAGAAGAATTAAAATCATCAAAACAACATTACTCATCTCTAGACAAAGAAATTAATGATCAAAACTCTAAGAAACCTAAAAAATAGCTTAGTAACCCGTACGAAAAAGAAACTCTTTGGAGTATAAATTTCGATGGTTCCTACGGCAAAACTGGTTCCGGGGCTGGCATCTGGATACACAATACTAATGAAGGTCATTCTTTCAGATTAGAATTCCAATGTACCAAGAACATTGCGGAATATGAAGCCCTTCTCCTTGGCCTACACTTACTCAAAGACTTAGGTGCTAAGAAAATATCAGCCCAGGGAGATTCAGAACTTGTAATTAGACAAATCAAGGGTGAATATTCAGCAAAAAACTCAAGACTGAGATAATATATGAATGCAGCATTATACATCCTTAAAACTTTCAAAATATATGAACTCACTTATGTTCCTAGGACTCAAAATAGCCTAGCTAATGAACTCGCCTTTGCTGCAAGAAATTTCCAAAAACCATTTGCAAACGAACAATACAGTATCCAAGTCAAACATCGTCCTACAGTGCCAGACAACATCAACCATTTCCAAATATTCAAATATGATGAGCAAATTGATGATTTTTTACAATCTACCAATGAGTTTGAAATGACTAAAACAAACTTAAGACATGAAGAAAGAAGTCTTGACAAAAATGAAGACCAAGAGCCAGATTTACCTTCTCCAACAAATATAAACTTGATTAATCATCCTTATGAAGCTGAGACATGTGAGGACCTAGACCAAAGAGAGCTTGAAGTCTTACATTATGAAAATGACACCATACCTAGAGGTCTTGCACCCTTAGAGGAATTGTTTGATTTTAATGACGTGGCCAAAAAACCAAAAATGGAATTTATTGAGGTTGATATAGAAGACTGTAACATAGGAAGCACAGAAGAACCAAAAATGATCAAACTGTCCAAAACTCTCTCTCCTCACATAAAACAGAAATACATTGAGTTGTTTAAAGAGTTTAAAGATGTGTTCGCATGGGGATACCAAGATTTGAAATCATACGACACAAGCATCATTCAGCATAAGATCCCCCTCAAGGAAAACAAAAAACCTTTCAAACAAAAGCTGAGAAGAATAAATCTAGTCTTACTACCTTTAGTTGAGAAGGAAATAAAAAATATGTATGATGCCGGGATAATAGTTTCCCTTAGGTACTCTAAGTGGGTTTTAAATCTAGTATCAGTCAGAAAAAAGACCGGTGAGATTAGACTTTGTATTGATTTTCTAAATCTGAATAGAGAATCTTTAAAAGACAATTATCCTTTGCCTAAAACGGACCACATACTTCAGAAAGTGGTGGGTGCTAAAAGAATATCATTACTTGATGTGTTTTCCGGTTACAACCAAGTGCTGGTTTTTCCTACTGATCAACACAAGACTGCCTTCACCACGCCTTGGGGCACTTTCATGTATGTTAAAATGCCTTTTGGATTAATGAATGCTGGTGCCACATTCCAAAGAGCCATGGACATAGCCTTCTCAGAAGACATAGGTTATTTCATAGTCATATATCTTGACGACATCACAGTATATTCCAAATCAGATGAAGAGCATCTGTTTCACTTGAGAAAGGTTTTCAAAAAATGTAGAAGATATGGTTTATCTCTGAATCCCAAGAAAACACTTTTCGGTCTCGAAGAAGGAAAACTCCTAGGTCACATCATTTCTGAGGATGGAATAAAAATAGACCCCAAAAGAATTGAAGGCATACTGCAAATCAGTCACCCCAGAAACATAAAGGAATTGCAATCCTTCATAAAAAAAAATAATTTCTTAAGAAGATTCATCCCAAATCTTGTTAAACTTTTGAGAGATATCACAAACATGTTAAAAAAGGAAGTTGGAGTTAAATGGACTACAAAAGCCAAAAAATATTTTGAATTGGTTAAAAAAGCACTCACCGAAACACTAGTACTGATAAGTCCTGATTTCACCAAAGACTTTTACATTTTCTCATTTGCATCTAAACACACGATAGCTGCAGTATTATTACAAAAGAACACAGCAGGGCAAGAACAACCCATAGCCTTTTTTAGCAAATCCCTAAGAGATGCTCCCTTAAAATATAATATCATGGAAAAACAGGCGTTCGCATTGGTAAAAGCACTGAAAGATTTCTGAGTTTATATCTTGCATTCTCATATCATTGCTTTCGTTCCTCATACCGTCATAAAAGATATATTAAATCAAGATCCTGATGGTAAAAGGGGAAAATGGATCACTATCATCTTAGAATATGACTTAGAAATCCGACCCACCAAACTTGTTAAGGGACAAGGACTCGCAAGACTAATGGCTGAAACCAACCTCCAAGCATTAGATATAAATTTTGTTGACACCTTAGAAGAACAGAAATAATGCGCAGCCCCTCATGTTGAAGAAATGTTTTCAAATTCACCTTGGTATGTTGATATTCTTATGTGTTATTTTATCTTAATGCTCCTCCAACCTTATCAAAGACAAAAGCAAGATTCCTCAAACAAAAATCTTTAAAGTTTTGTATTTTAGATGGAATTCTGTATTGGAAAAATCACACTGGTATGCTGCTTAAATTTTTTCTTGAGGATGATGCAGAAAAAATTATGCACGAAATTCACGAAGGAGAATGCAGAGGTCATCTCTATTGGAAAACCACAGCCAACAAAATCCTTAGAGCTGATTATTATTGGCCCACCTTGTTTCCTGACACTCACAAAATGGTTATGACATGCCATAAGTGCCAAATTTTTTATGGCAAGAAGAAGATTTTACCTTTGCCCTTACAACCCATCATAGTTGAAGGACCTTTCCAGCAATGGGGTTTAGATTTTATTGGGGAGATTCACCCTTCTTCATCTGCTCAACACAAATGGATCCTTACGGCCACTGATTGCTTTACCAAATGGATAGAAGCCATACCCTCCAATAATGCTACCGATTCAATCATCATTAAGTTCCTAGAAACCAACATTTTATCTAGATTCGGTTGTCCTAGGAAAATTATCACTGACAACGCTGCTGCCTTTTCCTCCAAAAGAATGGTTGACTTCTGTTACAAATATCATATTGCATTAGCACATTCCACAACTTATTACCCTCAAGGTAATGGTTAAGCCGAGTCCTTTAACAAAAGCCTAGTCAACATCATTAAGAATCTTCTTGAACAAAATCAAAAGGCATGGCATGGAAAACTAGTGCATGCACTATGGGCTGATAGACTAAACACTAAAAAATCAATCGGTATGTCTCCCTAACAACTAGTGTATGGCATGGATGCCATTTTCTTAACATCCTTATGGGTTACAGTAATGAAGCTATTACAAAAAGTTCAAATAGAAGAAAATGAAATGCAAAGGAGGATAAATTAGACTATCCATTTATAGCAAACAAGAGAAGAAGTTTACCAAAGGACTCAGTTAGCGCAAGATAAGATGAAACAGATTTTTGACAGAAGAACCAAGGAAAATGATTTTCAGATTGGGGATAAAGTGTTAAAATGGGATTCCAAAAGATAAGATAAAGGAAAGCATGGTAAGTTTGAAAACTTATGGAAAGGGCCTTTCATTATCAGCTCAATTAGCGGAAACAATGCTTTTTTCCTGCAAGAACCTGATGGGACTGAAAACTTTGGAGGTCCTGTGAATGGAAGGACACTAAAACATTAATTTTGTCAAGAGTTCCAGTTTTAAACATTTTCCCTCATTTTACATATCACTGTTTGAAGAAATAAATCAAAAACAGAAAATACAAAAACAGTAGAAAAGTTGAAAAGAGGGCAGTTTTAGAAGATAGCAGAAAAGCCCCATGTTCAAAAAAAATATTCATGCTGAAAGTGTGCAAGTCTAAATGCCACTACTAGTACTCAAAAGATATCTTGTTCAGTTATCTAGCCTAATCATAACTGAACATGTTTTAAATTTATTGCTGATAAGTTAGTGAAATAACTGATAGTCAAATTGTGTAAGCTTGACTTGTTGAAGAAAGTAGATTAGGAAAAGATATTGGTTCCACACGCTCAAAACAGAACCAAAGAGGAAAACAAGGACGAAAAACAAACTATGTATCCTAGCCTTGATTTTTCTAAAGTCTTGTTTTCACGCAAAATAATATTTGTGTGCAGCTTTTCTTTCATGCCACAAACACATGACAAATTAGACTGTCTAATCCTGATTTGCTCATTTTTCACTTTCAAGTTTTAGCGTACTGAATGAAATCCTGTCAAAAAACTTAATCTTGACAATTAATCTAGCATAGGTAGAGAATCAAAGGAGTTCATCAGTTTAATCTAAACTCCCAGAAGATATAAGTCTAGAATTATATAGTGTCTTTCCCAAACAAATCATGTCAAAGGGTTGCTACTCCAAATGCACCTAAAGGAAGAAATGTTTTTAGGAAATATAGTCGGGTAGGTAGAAATGACTTTGATGCTAATCATGCTGTCAATTTTTAGAAATAACATCAAGAAAGAAAGAAATTTGCACCAATGGATAAGGCACTGGTTTTCACAAGCCAAAGATCTGAAATTTTGGACGCCTCCTAAAAAGGAGCCGCCCTCCCCAAATGGAGCCACTGTTAGTCATCAGTATTTTTCACCTGTTGTTGATGACTAGTTTCCTTAGCTAAGTTTTCTAGAAGCTAATCTCAAACTGTCAATTTTTCATCTAGAAAACACCCAAAACAAATTTTTTTCCTCCTACCCCTTCCTGTCAGTCTATGATGAGAACAATCTCCAGTTTTCAAGTCCTATCTTGTTTCAGCAAAATATCCCTGTCTAGAGTTGTTTTAGCTTGGTTTATCTACTGTCATTTACCCTTGTTTCTCATGCCATTCACTATCCAAAGGTTGACAAAGTGTCTGCAACTCTATCCCTGGTCATCTTGTCATTTGAAAATATAATCATGCCTAAGAAAAAACTCAGAATCTGTCAAAATTGTCCCTATGTTAGATAGTGGTGTTTAGGAAGTTTCTCCTTGGCTAAAATATCATAGGCCAAAAAGCCTTTGTCTAGTACCAGTGAACCATGAATTAGTTCCTTTTCTGCAAAGCAAGCATTGTGCTGTCCCTAGGTCGCACACCACTAAGAGGTCACTTTGTCTCATGTCAGAAGAAGTTCACAAAGATCCAGATCAAGAAAAGATAAGGATGTTCACTATCTGAAGAAGTATGCTTAGCTCAGGCATAATCTCCTTGAAACACCAAAGGAGCTCTCCAAGGTTCAAAGTCATATGTTTTTACATATCTATAGGGGTGTAATTGAATGATGATTAGTATGCAAATAAGAGCAAAGGGACAAGTTCAAACAAGTCTCTCATGTTGAAGGGGTTTGCCATCAATGAAGCAAATGAAGTGCAGTGAGTAAAAATAAACTGATATGTATGGTTGTAAATCCAAAAACTGCTTGAAGAACAGAGATCATTCCTCAAGTAAAATAAAACACAAAGGACCAAGTGATGGTGATCAGCAGTGCTGCATAATCGCTTCCAAAATCGATGCTGCCTGATCTTTCCAAAGGGAATCATCATGCATGGACATAAGAAGACAGCCGCTTCTTATGTTACCTTGAACCTGGGATGTGAAAATTAGTCAAAGGCAACTTCAAGGTACCCCTGAAAACACAGTCAAAGGAAAGTTAGTTTAAAGGTGTCTGACAATAATCATTATACATTTACCAACCACTCTGTTCACTCCCTAAAAACTTCAAAGTGATATGGTACCAAGCAGATACATATATTGTAGAGAAATGACACAATGTTGAAATAGATGGAATTTCATGGGTATGATGATAACCTCCTTCAATAATAAGCAGAGGGTTAGAGACACTATGATGGAACCTCCTTCAAAAAAGTAGATGGTTAGAAGCACAGTTGCAAAACCTCCAAAAGGCAGAGGGTTACGAAGACAGTGTTGTGGCCTCCTTCACAAAAAAGTAGATGGCCAACATCTTCGTAAGTGACTTCAAAATTTGTTGTGTGCCACCTCCTCCAAAGATGAAAATAGGATGCATAGTAGGATTAAAATTATGTTCAAGAAAGTTTTCTTTTGGAAATACTAGTTGAGGAATAATGGTGGAACAAATGAAAGTTTATAGGTTGAAGGCCTGTGTTACATCATCAACAAAGCAGTGACATAATGGTGCTAAAAAGCTCTGCTCTTATGTTTATGAGAGCCTTCTTCAAAGGATGAATCAAAGGTTATATTTCTGAAAGGAAGTAGCCTCATCTAAATGGTAAAAGTAGTAGACCAAGCTTGGTTTAAAAATAATGTCTGCACAACTAATGCAAAGAGGCATTCACACAGAAGGTTCAGGTTGAAAAACATTTTTTATGGTCTATAAAAAGTACTCCCTCCAAGTGATAAATAAAGGGAGGGCGCCAAAGGTTACTTTCCAGCTCATTTAAAAAAATAGTGGGCACATTATTAAGGGACTTCTTTCAATACAAATAGAAGGTCTATACACAGTCCAGGAGAAGTGTTAATACAAGGTGCCTAACAGTAGAACCTCATCATTTCCCCGATCATATAGTTCACTCTTAAAAAGCTTCACAAATGCTTTGAGACAAGGATACTTGCCGTAAGCAAAGTCACATGGGAAGAGAGCAGTTGGTTTGACAAACTTAAACAATGGTCTCCTTCAGAAAAAGGCAAAGGATCAGCTCTCCAAATGTTTACACTATGAATCAGCTCATTCAAAGGGTTAAAAGGGTGATGTAACCACAATTCACTTCGATCAAAGGGTGCCTCCATAAAATGATCAGAGACAGAGTCTTGGTGGACATGAGCATTTTTACATTATGAGGTGTTTTCAATCAGAGATAAGCTCAAAATTTTAAGTTTGAAATATCACCTTCGAAAGGGATATATGGCACAGTGTCTTATAAATATAAGTTTTTGTTTTAGAGGCCTCCTTTGTGTAAACAAGTAGAAGGAGAAAACACTGGGAACCAGCTGTCATGATTTAAAGGCCTCATCTCTTCATAAAACAATGGACACATATTTGTTTTCAAAAAGGCTGCAGTAGTGTTCTATGATAACCTCCTTTGTAAACAAATAGAAGGAAAAACAAAGTTTTTATAACCCCTTTCATAACAAGTAGAGGTTGAAAACTTATCAGGGTTAAATATAGGTTTTGAGAGGAAATTTTCAGTAACATCAAAGTTGAAGACATCGGTTCTTTTTAAGAAAATTTCTTTCAAAACAAGAAAAAGAAAGAATATGTTCAATCCCAAATATCAAAGCAACAAAGTCAGTTTGTTTTAAAACAAATGCCAAGGCAACAAAAAGGGTAAAGTCATTTTGATTTTCAAATTTGGTAAAAGAGGCAAGGGGTTATAAAAAAGAAAAGAAACCTCATGAGTATAAAGGGCCATGAACCAAACATTTCGATCATATTTGTGCCAAGAGACTTCACGAAGGAGAGAAAACAAATATCAAACGAGTTTACACAGCATTCACAGTTTGTTTGGACGTGCGGCATGCTTGCGTGATCACGCGGCACACCTGTAGGCGTTTACAGTGGATTTTTGTTATAGGAGCGGGGCGCCTGTAGTGTTGTGTGACACGCCTGTGCCAGGCGTTCAACAGGCACCCAGTAACCATCTCTGAACGCTGGTTTGGTTTTCCGTTCAACCCCGCCCGGGCCGACATCAACCATCACTGAACGCTGGTTGGGTTTCCCATTCAAACCCGCCCGAGCCGACATCAACCATCTCTGAACTCTGGTTGGGCTATCCGTTCAAACCTTCCCGGCGTTCAACAGGCACCCAATAACCATCTCTGAACGAGGCTTCTGCCAAACTGGGCCAATACTCCAAGAGGCCATCAAAGGTGTTGAAGACCAGATTTTCACACAACAAACTCATCCCCAAACTCAGCAAAAACACATTTTGCAAAGGTATTTACAACTCTTGGACCAATTTTGATTTAAAGAAAGACAGAGTTTGTTTAGAAGGCCTTTTAATCAGTTTTAAGGAGTCTCTTAAAACAGTGATTTCAAAGCGCGCCCTTTGGCTTCAAATAACCACAAAGAAGCAATGATTACAAAGGAAGATAGTGATTGGGGGATAGAGGGTTTTTTTCAGTTTAAAGGAGGTATTCTTGCTGTGATAAAAGAGGAAGTTTGACTATCAAGGAGCTTGTTGTTTTGAATAGTTAAGGAAAAAAAGATTGGAACGAATTCTTGGCTGAAACACAGTTGCTCTCAAAACCTATCTGTTTGCTAGCCTAGAAAGAAAATAGTGATTTCAAGAACACCTTTTTTCTTAAAAGAAAAGTAGATTGATTGATCAAAAGAAAAATTAGTCCTACAAAGAACCAAGAATTTGTTATGATAAAGGGAGAGGAAGTCTGTCTTCATAAGTAAAAAAAAGAAATATGTTTGCACATTTGTGAAAAGGAACACAGTCAGATAAGTAGTCTTATTTTCATCAAGAGAGACTTGTTTGCATTTAAGAGAAACAGTGATCATTAAAGAGGGACAGATTTTGTTTAGAAGGCCTTTTAATCAGTGACAAGGAGACTACTATTTTGATAAAACAAAATGATATTCATCCAAAAAGGATTGTTTTGCTAGCCTTAATAAAACAATGATCATTAAAAAGAAATCTCAAACTTGCTCAAGAAAGACTCAAGGCTGCCCGAAAGAGGCGCCCGGTAGAAAAAATGGAGAAAGGCACATCAGGGCTTGAAATCTTTGCCTCAACTTCCTTACATGCTTCTAAGAACCCATGAGGAGCTTGCTCGACAAAATTGAGCAAATTTTGACAAGATTTTGTTTTTTTGTGTTTTTTGGCCATAATTGCACATTTTTCAAGGCGCTGCCATGGGTGCTAGGAGCATCCTCAGCTCATGAAACTCATTTGGTTGGATGGGATAAATTTAGGGGCAGCTACTCACAATTTTTCAGATCCAAAGAAGGTGTTTTGGTCCCCCAAAGAGGCGAAACACAGTGATTTTTTGACTTTCTGCCTCACATATCAGCAAGGGCTAATTTTTTGTTTTTTCCACTCAGTTCAGTTTTTGAGATACTTCTATGGATCATTTTTGGAAAAATCAAGTATTTATAGAAGCTATACATCCAGGGCTTTCCAACAAGCCATCACGAGCCTCGTTTCAACATCAGGAGGTCCCTCAAAAGTTTTCTACAAGACAGGGAATTGTTTGCTGCTACATTCCTGTAGCATTTTGGCAAAAAAAGTAGTTTTCTAAAGTGGCTTTTCCAAATGTGCGTTTAGTCTTTTTTGGCCATTTTCAGTCATGAAAAGTCAATTTTATTGCCATTTTTAGCATTTTAAGATATTTTTATAGATATTTTGTGCCTTGGGCCTTGCAAAGCCTCAAGGACAAAATCAGATATTTGTAATAGGCCAATGGCCTTCTAGATGCTCTTGGATAGGTTATTTCTCTTTAGCCTATATATTCCAAGAGATTTCATTATATGAAGAGGCTGAACTTGATTTTATAGAGAAATAAATTGTTATACAAGCTTGGAAGAAATACTTTGTCTCATGCAATGGATAATTTCTTGTGTGTTTTGGATGGTGGAATAGCACTGTTGTGGGATTCCTTGACTTGGTAAAATGGTATAGTATTCCTTCTCTGTTATGTTTCCTTAGTTATCATACATATTTTCATATTTCTTGCTTGTTGTAGGACAGTAAAGAATAGACTTGAGACATGCCCATGGAGACACCTCAAGTTTCTTGATTCATTACAGCTTCTATGTTTGTCTTCTTTCTTAGTTATGTCAAAAGAATTCTTAAATGCTCTATGATACCCTAAGAACTTGTTCTCAATTTCATTAATGGTTATTATGTATGCTATCGATGTATGATTCATGGTAAGCCCTGTTTACTCTTATCTAACCAAAAACCCATTACCGAAACCTTTCTTTGAATGTTTGATTGTTCTAGTTGAACCAAAGAGGTCTTGTGTCGATCTTGCCCTTTTCCTATGCTCTGCAATCTTAGTTCAAAGTTCCCAATAGCTCAAAATATGATGTCTAGGAGTTCCCTCTTCGTAGATTGAGTTATTTGGTTGTCTTGTTTGTTTTCCCCCAAAGTCTGAAGGCGATTTTCCCAAAGTTAGAGGGTCTTATACCCCTATGTATCGCTCGAATGTTTATTTCATGCATCTATCAGTTTGAAGTTTCATTTATCATGATTAATGGTTAGCCCTACCACATGGATGTCTGCTGAAAAACTATTTATGTTTAAACCTCTTTTTCCTTCACAAAACCTAGTGTCCATCCCATTTCACTCCACCTAAAGAATCCATTTTACCTCGACCAAATCGGCCCTTCAATATACCCTGTCCACCATTTGAGGCTTTCTCGACCTTTTCGACCCCATAGCCCAGTTGATCTAACAATATTTTTATCTATTTATCTTTTATCAGTTCCTCCCTCAAAAACCTAAAAGCAAACTAAAAACCTACTTAACAGCTAGCCTAAAATCAAATACATAAGAAGCAAACAAATCTACATCCCTTACACAAATAGAGAGAGCCCTCTCTGAGTCCAGGAAGGCTAGGTCCTTGGGCTCCAAAGTTTTTTTGATGTTACCATGTCACTTGGCTTGCCAATCTGTCAAATCACGGGACCCTAACAGTCCATCTTTTCAATCCTCCGTTTTTTTCATTGGTTTCGGTCTAGGATGAAAAATTGGGCATTTTTATTCATAAGATTCAGGAGAGTGCCACTAGACGTCTGGCTAAAGGTAGGAAGGATGATGCACATGCTCAGATCGCCTTCATTGCCCTCCAGAAATGGTTCCCCAATTTGTATATTAATTTCTATGATCCGGTGTCATGTAATTATTTATATTATTTCAGAGCTCAGCGGAGTTTTACTGCTCATAGTTCTATTATTAATTCATTATTATTTCAGAGCTCGACGTAGTTTTACTGCTCATAGTTCTATTATTAATTCATTATTGTATTTATTAGGGCGAAAGCCTAAGCCCCATAATCTGTTTCCCTATGCAAATCTATTTATTAATTCCACTGGGCCCAGGGAATTCAAACTAGCTCATGGACTTTATCAATGGTGGTCAGAAGGTATACAGCTACAAACAGATCAGTACATCTTGAATGTGCAGGAGTGTGCAAACCTTACGAACAAAATTGACGAAGTTACAATTTCCTGTAGCTCTCACCACTGAACAGTACAGCTTGAATGTGCAGGAGTTTGCAGATCTTGTGAACACATTTCAGGAAGTTACAGTTTCCGGTACCTCTCAACATTCTATGTAAGATTTTGCAACTGCCTTTACAAATATGAACCCTAGTAATTCCATGCTTATTGGGTATTCATGTTTCCGCCATGACCAAAGCAGCTGTTTATGAATTTTCAACCATGAAGTGGAGTGATGTTCTCTTACAGTGCTCTAATAGAGTTCAAGCATTTGCACTCAAATACTGTATTTCAGTGTAGGCTGGTTAGAGAATGTAACCATGGAATGTAGTATTCATCTCTTGGGTAGGTGCATGTTGAGCATTACAAATGCAGTATTCAACAAATCAAAACTTTAATCAGGCATACAATTAAGAGCAATTTGAACCCTGTTCTGATTTCATGATCATTTCCCCACGATTTGAGAAAACAGACAGATAGTCATTTTCGCTGGTCATTCTCTCGGAGCCCGCCAATTCTCTCATAGTCGGCTGAATAATTGCTGAGAAGGGCTTAATGTTGATACCCATCTCTTCAATTCTCCTTTTTTTTCATTGATTACGGTCAACGATGAGCAATTTGGAGTATTTTAGCATAAGATCCAGGAGGGCGCCGCTCGAGGTCTAGGCAGGGGCAGGGAGAATGATACCCACGCTTAGGCTGCCTTCATTTCCCTCCAGAAGTGGTTTCCCCATTTTTATATTAATTTCTATGATCTGGTCGGTTGTAATTATTTTTGTTATTTCAGAGCCCGACATAGTATTATTGCCCATAGTTCCATTGTTAATTAGGTATTGCATTTTTTGGGCTGGAAGCCCAAATACCATCATCTGTTGCCCTCTGCGCATGTCTATTAATTACACTGGGCACGATGAATTCAAAGTAGCTCATGTTCTCTATCAATGGTGGTCAGAAGACACAAAGCTACAAGTTGAGTAGTATAGCTTCAAAGTGCAGGAGTTTGCAGATCTTGTGAACAAATTCGAGAAATTTATAGGTTTCAGTAGCTCTGTACACTCTATGTAATGTTTTCCTAATTGAAGGAGAACCATTGGAACTGCGTCTGGAATATGTTTTTCTTTTTCTTTCAGCCTATGGCTCAAAGGGTATTCCATGCTCATTAGGCATCCATCTTCTCACCATGGCTTTCGAGGCCACACTGGGTATTTATGAATTTTCAATCATAAAGTGAATGCCATTGATTCTTGCAAAGTATTGTTCTGGTATTGTGTTCTGATAAAGTCCGAGCATATGCACTCAAATATTGTATCAATCTATTTCATAGATGTAGATCTGTCAGTCAGTGAATGTAATTTTTAATGCAGTATTCAACGAATTGATGCCTTTAGCAAGCATTAATTTAGGGTAGTTTGCATAGGATTTGAGGAAACAGACAAATAATTATTACAGACACGGATAGAAATTTTTTTGTCTTGAAATATTTTGGAAATACTCTTATAAATAGATTATATTTACGTTTCAGATGTTTAAGGCTTTCTTTTTAAGCTGCCATGTTGGAGTTGAGAATATAAACTCTCTGGGATGCTTCAGGTTCAGGGTACCAGCCTTATATGCTTAATGCCTTTGCTGAGAACACAAATTCCTTGATATACATGGGAGCAACGCACAATCAGACCCAGGAGTCCTCATTCGAAGGAGCATTTCCTTTTACCATTCCTGAGGTTGTTGTTGTTCATATCCCCATGCATAATCTCGTTATTCTTCAACTGTGTTGACATTAAAACACTTAGGGATTCCATCTCTGCTTTATTTTCTTGTACTTGGCAGCAAAGGCCTCTAGAACCTAACACACTTTGTCCTCTAGCCTCAGCTGAGACTTCTGAAGGTCACTTTTTCCTTTGTTAGATCAATCAAGATCAATAGATCTCCTGCATGGTCTTTCTAATTTTGTCTCCACCCTATCAAGATGCTTACATGTAGAACAACATAATTCAAGGCTCCCCCTTTCGGCGTTCCCTTGCACCCCGGGTGCAATTGATAGATATTGGTTGATGAGAGATCACATCCAAATATAAGACTACATTGAATTTTCTATTTTAAAAAAATCATGATTACTCACCACCAAATAAAAGGTATTTTTGATTTTTTCCATTAGTTAAATTTTTAGATATTTTTTTTGGTAATAATTACATGCAAAAGAACATTGTCAACGCGTTTGAACAACGATTTTAAAAAAAATTCCCTTTTAAATACTTTGTTTATGGTTTGCTATTTTATTAGAGATCACAATCAATATAAAACATCCTTGACAAAATAACGAATTGTGTTAGTTTATTTTTCTTGCCAAGCAGGAGGGTTTCAATAATAAATTTCCAATTACTTCACCAATACTTGGCTTTTTGGCCGGTGCCACAACAGGTATTGGACAGTTGTCATCTGATAGCAGCCCAACAGCAGTGATTGTTGAAAGAGTATTTATCATCGGATCTGCAGTTTTTATGGTTTACATGTGTTTGGTGGATCTTTCTGGTGACTATTTTTTCAAGTTAGAGACGCAAAACAGAGGGTCGCCTAAGATATGGGCATACATGGCTTTCATGTTGGGGTTAGTGGCTTTCCTTTTTGTTATTTAAGTTTGTGCTGAAAGAGGATCGTTTAAGATATGGGCATACATGGCTTTCCTGGTGGGGTTAGCGGCTTTCATTTCAGTTATTTAAGTTTGTGGTGAAATTGCTATATTTTTGTTATTTAAGTTTGTGTTGAAATTGCTATATTTTAGTTATTTAAGTTTGTGGTGAAAGTAAATATAATGGTTTAAGAGTTTAAGTTTCTGATTTCAATTAATTTTTGTGAGATTTTAGAAAAATTGAATTTGAAAAAGTTATTAGAAAAGTTTTCAAATGTTTTCCAAGAATCACACTAAAACAATTTGATTGGTTTATAAAAATAACATATGTTTCTCCAAAAAACTTTAGACATTATAAAAAGTAATAAACAACTATTCCACATGTTTGTAAGACCTTATCTTTACATATGTATAAATGAATTTATACAACTTATTTGTAATATATACTTGTTTGACCTTAACTATATCTTAATTATTTTATTAAGACATTTTGATAAGCCCCTGGATTTACATGTGCATTAAAAATTTAAATGGTAGTTTGAATTTCAGAAGTTTCATGGATTCTAAAATTTTGTTATTATTTAAATGTTTAAAAATTTAAAATTTTTTTGAATTAATTTAAATGTTTAAAAAATCATAAAAGTTTTGAAGTTTTTAATTTGAGCGTTCCCATTTTAATTAAAATATATAATTATAAAATTAGAATTTTCACTCTCTAAGTCATCTAATTTATAAAAAAATAACAATAATTATAAAAGTATTTTATTTAGACTAATAGACACATATATTTTTTTATTAAAAAATCTAAACATTTTGTGATATCCTTTTTTATAGAATTGTAAATGATTACAAATATCTTTTTTTTATTAATTAATCTAAACATTTTTTGACACGTTTTTCATAGAATTTTGATTGAGAAAAAATAAATTATTATTTTTAGTTTTGTGAAATGATTACATTTTGTTTCAAAAGCTTGTAACCATTAACATTGTCTCCCCAAGTAGGGATAAACAAATTCTAAGTTAAATATTAAAACATGATAAGTGTTTTTGTGTGGAATTTTGCGATTTTGTTTTCCCATTTTACTTGATATATAAAAATGACAAGATTTATAGTTGCAAGGTTTTGAGTAGAGTACTTGAGATAACTTTATGCTAGAGAGATTCTTCTAAGGGTACAAGGATCAAATTGAGTTTTATTTATAGAGTGAACTTCAAATCTCAAGGATATATCTCTCGCTCATGGATGACACCTGTTGGAGTGGATTTGTGCTGAGGAGCATCATGTAAAAAGGATTACATGCAGAAGAGTTGACTAAAGACTAACACACATAATGCAAGAAAGAATTAAGGCTAGTTTTTGGGATTTTTTCCCATAGTAATAGGAACTGCCCATGGTAAAGGTAGGTTTTTTGTCGGCTTTGCGCCCTAATCTAAAATATAAATAGATAAAGCCATGATGTAATAGGGTCAAAGTGATTTTATGCATAGATGAAGATAGACTTAGAAATCGAATGTATGTTCCATGTTATAATTTGATGGATTAGGTTGGTGAGCCATGGCAATTGCAATGTAATGAATGATTTTTTGAAGTAATATAATTTTGTTTGGGTTCTTTGGGAAATATTGTGCATTATGTTGTGAATGATCCAATCTATTTTTTATTCTATGTGAATGCTTAACTCATTGCACGAATTAGGGGTATACTTAAAATTTGTATTGTATTGAGAATGATTGCGATAACATAGGCTCTTTGCTTCCTTCGCCACTATAGAAATTTCCTACTTCCTATAGTCCCTTATAAGATGTCTCGGGTGAGTCTTCAAATGCTCGTCGGTGATGCTGAAAGCGTCGATGTCTTAAGAGTTGTGTTGGTTATTTCACTTTAAACTCGGGTTTGCCCATTGTGCAGAGACAAATGGTTTCGTCGTTGGGATTGAGATATGTGAATGAAGGGGATGTGGAGGTCAACTAAGGAGGAGATACAATAGTGGATATAGATGAAGAAACACAAATATGTGGCAGAAAAAATAAAAAACTAGTGAATCGATCTTGGAAATGGCTGCAAAAGTATGCCTTTACAGACTTACATGTGATTTTATTGTTGCCTTCTTCTGGTTCTAGTTGAGTGGTTACTAGGACTATTAGAGAACATTGAAAATTTTTGCACTATGGTATTGTATAATTGGAATCCATAACTAATTTGAAGAGTGAATTTGATGAACAACAAAGTCTTATGTGTAGACGATTTATGGTTAAACAATGTATTAGAGGGGCATATTGTTGAATTCGTGATAGAGGCTGCTCATGAAATTGAGAGGATTTTTTCAAAGGACCACGAGGGAGAATGTGAACTATTTACTTGGATAAAGATGGTGTTGTGTGACAAAGGAGTGATGTTGCTAGAATCTGATACCTTGAGTCACTGAATCTCTTTGTGCGCAATGGTGAGACTGGGGGATGACTAGCAGATGGCATGGGGATATAAAAGAGAAGGATACAAGAGAGCCAATGAGGTGGATTAAGGATGTCGAGACATAGGAGAGATAAAATCACAAAATTTTCCATAAGGGTTAAAGCACAAACATCGATGCAGGAAGAGAATGCGCCAAAATAATCTAGCAAAATGTTGCACAATGGAACGAGATCTAGGCGTAGTAGTGAAGTGAGAGAGATATATACATCGTATATTGCGACATATAGAAGGGCAGCAGGAAATGCTAGAGAAGGAACAAGAAGACAATGTCGTAATGGAAGTTAGGAAGAGATCCGCACCGATCACCTATTTGATGGAGTGCCACACCTAGAGGATAATGAGAGATTGTACAAAGAAAAAGGAAAGGAAATGGAAGATGATCCTCAACTTATTTTAGAACAAGAGAAATTTTGAAATTTGATTACTAAAAAGTTTCCTGCAATCCCAACCCGGTTTTAATTTCACCTTATCACTCCCATTCAATTAAATTCCCTTTCCCATAAAATTACATTCAACATATAGAAATATGGAAATGAAAATTTTAGATTAAAACACATGGGACTGTCAACACATGATGAAAATAAATATGGACATAAACAGACCAGCAACACATAAAAAAATACACAAATTTTTGGTCAACTTAGACCCAGGCAAAACCCCTTCAATCTTCTTTGGGGAAAACTTGTTAGAGAGCTCTTAAAATTTATTTATCTTTCAAGTTGAAGAAAAATACATTTGCAGACAAAACAAAACAGCAAAATACAACCTATCTCTTCAACCCAAAACTCCTTCAAAATCGTGCCCACTTTGCCTCGATTTATGTTCTCACTTGAAGCTGAAAATGTACTGTATGAATGCAGATTGTACTATATGAATTTCGTACAGATTGTATGGATTTTTTTTCCCAAAAAGTTCTCTCGAATTACGTGCAACTCGCAACATTAAATGTTGTTCGTATTGTACCTTCTATCATCTTCTATGTCTTGATTTTCATGCCCAACTTTGCCCAGTAGTCACTCCTTTAGCTTGTTGCAACAATTTTCTCTTTCAAAACTTTTCTCCAACCCTCAACCTCCTTTCTCCAATCTGCTCATGAAGAATGAATGAATGTAGTCTCTCTCTTTTTTCCCCCTTTTGTTTCCCTAAATGACTTTTGGAAAACCCAAAGATGTAATGGCTCGGATTCATTTAGATCAAGGGATGAGAATAGATGGGCATTTAATTCTCACTTTCTTTTTTTTAACTCACCCATTAAATAAAGTACCCACATTATACTTTATGTCGAAAGTCACTTTTCACTTTATAATTTAACATTGACTATACCACTTATAAAGTCACTTTCACTTTATAATTTAATATTGACTTTACCACTTATAAAGTCACTGTCACTATATAAAGTCACACTTAGGAAAATAATTATTTTGGACACTTTTCCCTAGGTAGAGACTAACCCATGGGAAACCACTTGTCCAAGGCACATTAAAAATCAACACTCTCTCTTACCGAGGAAAGTGTTTCTCACCACACCCATCTTGTCCCTGAAATGGACATGCTTTCCTCTTGGGAAGGACTTCATGAGAACATCAGCCACTTTTTCATCTGTCGATATATACTCTAGCTTCACTTCCCCCTTCTAAACATAGTCCCCGATGAAATGATATATGATGACAATGTGTTTTCACTTGTCATGAACCACTGGATTCTCCGCGAGTTTAATGCAACTCTGATTATCACAGTGAATAACCGTTGGTCTCAACTCCTGATCAAATAGGCCATACAATAACTTATGAAGCCATATGGCCTCACAACTAGCCTAGCTATTAGCCATATACTCAGCCTTAGAAGAGCTCAACGTAAGTGACTTTTTCTTTTGACTGAGCCATGACAGAAATGTCAAACCTAGTCTGAAGCAACACCCTGAAGTGCTTTTCTCATCAAAAGAACTCCCTACCAAATCTGAATCTGTGTAACCTGCCAACCTCACTCCATCTCCCTGCCTATAGTCCATACCATAATCAATAGTCCCCTACACGTAGCGAAAAATGTGCTTTTCATATACCTAGTACACCCTCCTAGGCTCAGCCATGAATTGGATAATTGTGTTCACTATAAAGCATATATCTAGCCTAGTGTTGACCAAATACATCAAGGACCCAATAAGCTTCCTATACAATGTGGGATCCACCAAATAGAATCTGAACCATGAAGCTTCTTCTAGTTGGTGATCATAGGTGTAGACATGGGTCTACAGTTTTCCATGTGAAATCAACTCAATAAATCCACAACATACTACCCCTTCCCCAAAAATATATGCCCCTCCTGCCACACCTCAAGCCCCAAAATGTAATGCATTAACCCAATTTCCTTCATCTCGAACTCCATAGAAATATCCTCCTTACAACCACTAATCAGTCTCTTTTCTCCAGTAATGAACAAGTCATCAACATATAGCACAAGAATGAGTGGATCATCCCCTTCAACAATGTAGTATAGGTTCAGATCTGCATCAATCTTCATGAAAGTTCCCGTCTACTACAAGTAAGTATCAATCCTCGAATACCAAGCTCTCGAAGTTTGCTTAAGTCCATAGAGTGCTTGCCTCAGCCGACATACATGGGTCTCCCCCCCAACTACCTCAAAACCCTATGGTTGCTCAACATACACCTCCTCCTCTATAACTCCGTTCAGAAATGCGGTCTTCACATCCATTTGATAGATCTGCCGACCAATTTCTACAACAATAGAAATAAAGGACTAGATATAAGTGTATTGAGCTACGGGAGTGAAGGTCTCATTACAGTCAACTCCCTCTATCTGTGAGAACCCTCTAGCCACAAACTTCACCTTGAACTTCTCAATGTTGCCATCTACAACATGCTTGATCTTGTAGAGCCACCTAGAAGTCGTAACTGACTTTAACTCAAGCCTAAGCACCACATCCCATACATTATTCTTAATGATAGAGGCATAATCCTCCACCATAGCCTCTCTCCATACCTCTTGGATGGAAGACTCCTCATAGATAGTATTCTCATAGTCAACAATGCTAGTAGCCTTGGCTACATAACTGTAAAACCGCTCAGGAGGCACACTCTCCCTGTTCACCCTCTTCGAAGGACCAACAGACTTCGCTTACTTCAAGGTGTATTGAAGCCACTTGGGCCTCCTCTTCCCTAAAGAAGCTTCCCCATAGGGACCTCATCCTCTACTCCCCATTCCATTGAACCTGAAGGTCTGCCAACTAACCGTGGTGTGCGTGTACCAACACCTGTCCTCAAAGAACCTGTGCCTATGTCAATTGAAGTGCCATGTGAACTATGTACCAGTGGACTCCCTAAAGAAGTGCTTGGTGAACTTGCCACTTGGGCCCCAGATGTCACTGGCACTGAAGTACCTCCTGTACCTATCGATTCAGAACCCTGAGGTCATGCTACCTATACTTGACCTCCCTGTTGAGGAGAATTTTGTGACTCTCTCTCATCGTACTCCCGTGATCTTCTATAGGCCCTCTCTTCCTCGAATTTCACATACCTCCTAATCACCACTCTTCGTTTAGAAGGAATAAAGATTCGGTAGGCCTTCAAAGTCTCATTGTAACCCATAAAGATATTGTCAAGCCAGGAGGTAACTCCACAAATTGGAATCTGAATTTGATGGAGGATGTGCATGAATTTATACTTGAAGGGTGAGACTGTTGGGATTCATTTCCCAATGTCTCTGAGCCTTCCTTACTTCCTAATTTACAATATTATACAATCTCACCCAATCCCTTAAGATTAGGTATCAACATTCCCCCCTTAATCTAAAGGGATGTTGGTGAGTCCAAGCATCGTTCTGAATTTTTCAAACTTTTCCCTTCCAAGCACTTTGGTGAAGATGTATGCAATCTAGTCATTTTTGGAACAATTATGTAGATGCATATTTTTGGCCTCAACATGATGTTGAATCAGAAGGTATTTGTTATTGATGTGCTTTGTTCGATCAGGGAACTTTGGGTTTGGCCAACTTTATTATAGAAGTGTTGTTGATCATGAGTGGAGTTGAATGCATTTGTTTCATCTGCAAATCTTCTAGGATTTTCCTGAGCCACAAAATTTTCTTTGTTGCTTCACCTGTTGCCACATATTCTGCCTTAGTTGTGGAATCTACTAGAACTGACTATTTGCGTGATCTCCATGAGATAGCTCTTGATCCAATGGTATAACCTAATGTAGATACCCTAGTATCTTTGTCCCCATTAAAGTCTGAATTAGAGTATCTCATCAAGATGAAGTCGCCCACCTTTTTATTTATTTGAGTCCAGAGTCTTGAGTCCCCTTCAAGTACTTTAGAACTC
The DNA here is from genome assembly GCA_034641835.2 of Pinus albicaulis. Taxonomy (NCBI): domain Eukaryota; kingdom Viridiplantae; phylum Streptophyta; class Pinopsida; order Pinales; family Pinaceae; genus Pinus; species Pinus albicaulis. The sequence continues at coordinate 911,520,984 of CM076583.1, read as the reverse complement.
TTTTTGTAGCAGACCAATGTCCTTCACAGGGTTTTTCGGATAAACCTAGAGAGGATTCCAACAACTAATGATATTTTTGGTTTGGTAGTAGTCAGGTACATAAGACTTCCTACAAGCTGTCTATACTTCATTGCATCCTAGAATTCCTTCCCTTCAATGGATGTGAGCTTCAAGTTTTGTTCCATTGGAGTTGTCAAAGGATTGCATTCATCCATGTCAAACTTGTTCAAAACATCTCCAATGTACTTCTTTTGAGACAGGATTATAAATATAGGATGTTGAGTTACTTCAATACCCAGAGAGTAGTGAACATAGCCTCATTTCAAACCCTTTCTTCAATTCTTTCTTTATGGATGCAATATAACTCTCATTGTTCCATGTCATCAAAAGATAATCTACATACACCACAAGATATACAATTGTTTTCCAATCTTTCTTAACAAACAAAGTTGCATCATCAAGATCAAAATATTTGAAGTTAAATTTTAGAATATGCTCAGTTAATTTCTCATACCAAGCTCGCGGTGCTTTCTTGAGGCCATACAAGGATTTTATAAGCTTGCATACTTTGTGTTCTTGGCCCTTCACGACAAATACTTCTAGCTGGGACATAAAAACCTTCTCCTGTATATCTCCATTCAAATTGCAGTCTTTACATCCATTTGATAGACTTTCCATCCCTTCTGAGCTACTAGGGAAAAGAGTGTCCAGATGGTGGCCCATTTAACTGTGGGGGGGGAATATTCCTCATAATCAACCCCTTCTTTCTGTGAAAAACCTTTTTCTACAAGCCTGGATTTGTGCTTGTCAAGTGAGCCATCCACTTTGTACATGTTCTCGTAGACCCACTTGAAGGCAATTGGTTTGGTTCCCAAAGGAGGATCAACCAGCTTCCAAGTTCCATTCTTTAAATCAAGGCATCATACTCCTTTTGCATTGCTTCATTCCATTCAATATGAGAAGAAGCTTCTTTGAAGGAAGTTGGTTCAAGATCTGTAGACAAATTTAGTTCATAGTCATAAGAAATATCCATATCAATAGGTGAATCATAATTATCTATGACACCTCCATTTTGTCTGATGGAAATTCTTGTTCCCATCTATTGGAGTTCCCATGTTTTGGCAAGTTTGGCAATACCAAAAGATGAGACAACATCAAAAATGCTTTCAGACCTCAGGATCTAGCCCTCCTGGGTCCAGAGAGGGATCTCTCTATATGGGCCAAGGTTTATGTCCTTGAAGCTCTGTGTTAAGATATTAGGCTAGTTCTAGGCACGGGTTTGTTTGTTTGATTTTCGTTTGGTTGTTGGGAATCAAGAAAGGAAGGTTTCAATATAAGGCAAGAATGAGCAAAGAGGGTTTTAGGCAAAGGAGAGATAATTCAGAGAACATTCAAGACCATTGGGCAATGGAGTCAGGAAAGGGTTTACTTGCTATCCAATATGCAGGCTTTCAGTTGGGCTAGTCATCTAAAGCATTGGATCTTAAAGATGATAGTGTGGCATGAAATGGTAAGAGAGAAGGTGAAAGCAAGGAAACCTCCAATGTGACCTTTCAGAAATCAGATCCAGGGACATGACATGCCATTGGACAACCTATGATCCAAAACCTAAAAGGTTAACTCTTCAGACAAGGAAACATTAAAGATTTAGAACACAAAGGTGAAAACCTGAGATCGGAGAGAGACTTTGAACTCTCAATGCTTTGGTATCCAGTTTGAGGGAACTTAGAAAGGTTCAATTAATTGAAAAGGACCCTAGTGAGGCAGAGACAGAGTTCTAAACTCCCAGTATCCCAATTCATTCAATTAAAGCCTAACAAGAACATCTAAGAACAGATTCATTAATTCATACATCAGCTAGCAGGATATATTTGACCACTACACTGGTTAAATTAGCTTGAAATCAATCCTTAGATAACACATACAGCAGAAAACATTGAAGGCAGGGAGAGCAAAAACATAGGGTACCTAACAAGGGTAAATCCTATGCCAGATTTCTGATGCATGCCAGAAGAAATGAAATGTATTGAACTATAAGGTAAAACAAAGACAAAGATAAGGAAACATCACCACTGCTTTAAATCAGGATCCAAAGAAATGTGCTTGTCATATTAAAGAGCAACACCAGTCATGTACAATATTGCCAACAGCTTGATATTCAGTCTGAAAACATCTTCCTCAGCCTATCTTACAACTTTACACAAAGACTATGTCTCAAGAGAAACAACTTAAAATTCATAGATATCCGATCAACAACCTTACCACGTTCTCTCATGAGTTTTTATATCTCAAAGAGAGGCAGAGGAGGTAGATGAAACACTAAATTAAACATTAAACAGAGCAGGAAGGGGGGCTCGAGGCCCATTCTGTTTTAATGTTTATGCATTAATCTTCAGTACTCTTTGGGTGAAAGAGCGGTCTTTGACAGGCTGATATTTACTCCAGGTATGTTCGTGATGTACTCTCGGCTATAGTAATCTGCAGTACTTTGGTGAATAAAAAAAGGTAGATACAAACTATGAGGTCTGCCATACTATATAAAAAATTCTCTGGTAGCATTAGGACTGTTGTCAGGGCAGAGATCTTCTCTGGAACATGGTATATAATGAAAACAATATGGGCACCTTGTCCTTTCATGGGAGAGAACGTTCTGTCGATGGTGACACTGATATATCGTTTTGTGTGCCCTAGGCCCTCTCGGGACCCCTGTGTTAGTCTCTGGGTATTCAATCTGGTACATTTCCTTCCAATTACTGAATTAAGGGTCAAAAATATTTGATTATCGGCCTTAAATTCTTTGATCTTTCACTGATACTCTTTGCCGCTCCATTACTGTCCCTGTCTGTGAAATTTGAGCTTTAATGGTGCTGGAAAGGTTTTACAGAGTTAAACTCTATTCTTTTAATGAAAATCCTGTCATAACACCTTCCCAGGCTCTTCTTCATAATTTCAATCCCTAAAAAAGGTCTTCCCTGCGTTCTATGCCACTGCGACAGTGACTGTGAACCATGGTGGTCGTCCACCGCCCGTACCCTGCAAAACACACAAAATTGTTAAGAAATCCATGCTAGAGGGGAAAGGGTGCTTTGACGGCCAGCGGAACGGTAGCGGAATTGTGGAGAAATGGTGAAAAATGCGGTGGAATGGTGAAAACAGGTCAGGTAATGCAAAAACGGTGGAGGACTAGACAAATGGGGGCTTGGTGGAGAAATGCACGGGGACCTTTCGATCATGTATGGGGGCGATGATCGATGGCGGAAAATGAACGATGGAAGGGTTTTGGAAATCGGGCGAAATACAAAATAAATGGGAAAAATGTTGCGAAGGTAGGTGACATAGAGCTCTGGCGATGGGACCTGGTCCATGGTGGGGCAATCTAATCTAGGCCGTTGGATCTCAGGGGGTCAACGGCTGAGATCTGATCGGGGAGGACGACGGAGGTTAATTGGACGGAGCTCGATTCAATCTTGACCATCGGTTCTTGTGGATTCAACGGTTAGGATTGGATCGCTGGACCATGATCGGAAGGGACAAAGAGTGACACAACAAAAATTTTCGATGAGAAATCATGCGAGATTGCGATGGTCATTGGATTAAACTGTGAATTGACGGCAGAGATCGTCATCGAAGGGTTTAAAAAGGAATGAGGTAGGCATGGTAAGACTTTGTGTGGACCGTTAGATCTATGCAGATCAACGGTGGTGATCTTATTCAAAGGCGGATGGACTAATAACACTATCGCATCGGAGATTTTCTATTTACAAAGGAAATGCACTTCGCTCCAACTCTCCGATTGCGATAAGCGCTTTTACGGCTAGTGCTTGGTTTTAGCACCCAGGTCATGTGGGGAAGTGGTTTTGGGGTTGGGCCGAAGGGGGCTAGCCTGTTTAAAGAGGAAAATGGGTTTTTTAGCCTTAGAGACAGTGTTTTAAGGCCAAAAGGAGGCTTTCGGTAGAGGTAAATAAGGGAAATTTGAAATCAAATGAAGGATTTTCACTTGTTTCGAAGGATGGAACGGATGGTTTAGAGGATTTGGAGGGATTTTGGGAAACAAAGGGGAAATTTTAAGAGTGGGGAGAATATTAGTAATGGGGAAATTTGCATAGGTACAAGGGCAAATGGGGAGACTTTCTGAGCACAATTTTCCACAGGCATTGAGGCTTTTTGGATGGGAACAGCAGTGAGGATCTTTTTTTTTTTTTTTTTTTTTTAAAGGAAATGGAAACATAGAGGCTTCAATGATGAGATATTTTCATGGGAAATGTATCTCTTTAAGGCTCATAAAACAATTTAGCCACCTGTTTGCTTGACAAAAATTTCATAGGTGGCTAACACCATCTTTCCAACCTCATCTGGACGAACATTTTCTAGTGTATTTTTAATCCATTTTGGGGGACCTTTCTGAGATGGCCCAGGCTGCTCATTTGAATGAGTTTGAATTGAATCAAGATTCAATCTACCAATTCTGTTAATCACGTCTTTCAAGGTTTCATCCATGGTTAGTCTTCATGTAGGGAGAGAGTGCTTCCGAAGATGATTCCACAGATTGATTCAGTATAGGAATCCTCCTTTCAAGATCTGGAATCTGATTATCAAATTCTTGAAATGTCTTTGCATGTGTGAATCTATCCAAGTGATCAAGTTTCGCTCAACAACATTGTAAGTCTTGGAAGATTCAAGGAATATGACATATCTGCATATTAAAAACTTCTTATTGACTTCATCATAAAGACGATATCCTTTGGAGGTGTTATCACTCATAATTTTTTCAAATTTATTTTGATAGGGTCACCTAAGTTTCACCTTGTCTCATAAGTTTGGGTCATTCATTTGATGAGAAATTAATTAAATCATGTCTATCCAAGGTCATAAACACTTCATTAGTTTTGTCATAGTTAGTCATTTCCATTAAAATCCACTTTAGGTTCACTTCCATAGTCTTAAAAATGGAAAGTGGTCACCCATATATTTCTTCATGTTTTCGTAGCAAATATAACAATGTACAGTCAGTTTTCGCTACGAAATGACCTAAACTTTTCGTAGCAAATCTGAAAAAATTATAACTGGAACTGCTACGAAAACATGTTTTTCCTATGATGAAAATGGAAATTGTTATCACAAAATTGGATCTGATAGGCTGATTGATCAGAAATTCTCATGTAACTATTTCAAACCTAATCTTTTGACTAAGGCTTAGCCTCCTCAGCCTGAGGGGGCTCTCTCAAAATGTTAATGATATGGATAAAGATATAGATGGCTAACTCTATTTAGGAAATAAACTGATAAATGATAGTTGTAGGTTGAGAATTCGATCAACATCTATACATTGGGCTTATGGAGTCAAAGCAATTCATTAGTTCAATGAATCTACTTAACATGGAAGTTGAGGCATATCAGGGCTTTTAGTCATAAGGCACACACACATGAAACATGTAAAAACACAACCAGTTCACTTATACAGGAAGTCAGAGCATCTAATAGATGAATTCTGAGTAATATAGATGAACACCATTGCAAATGAGATATATAAAAGACACAAATAGAATAGTAAAACACTAAAAACCCCTTAAGAATCTCAAGTTGGTCAAGTAGAAGATCTCTGTATTAGCTTAAACAATCAATTCACAAAAAGCTCAGTATTTTGCCAAAAAATGTCCTACCGTTGAAAAATTTGACCCATCGACCTTTAATAGACCTTTTACATCATCAAATGATCTGCCTCTAGGATATATACATCAAATTTTTGTCCACTGACACCTTGCATAACCATAAAACATGGAATTTATTACAAAAAGACACCTATCCTACTTAATAGTCCTATTTCAAAAAGGACTCAAACTCCTTATCACCATCTGTAACAACCTTATCTATTTGAAATTACATCATTGACAAGTGTATTATCACATGGTCGAATTTGGATAATGATATTCAGCTCTTCATGACCACTTTGCTGTCCTCCACAAAAGCATGAAACCATACCCTGTTTTTTAGGCATAGGATATTTTCCCCTCTTTGAACATTCTGACCATCTTTTAATCTTCATTTCGTGGTCATTGGCTATTGAAGATTAGCTTGACATGTCCCATCACTCTTTCCTAGTCTCTAGCTATCCAAAATTGCTTCGAAAACTGTCCAAAAGGATGTAATATGTTGCGCTACGAAAACACAGTAGTTTCGTAGCGCTTTTTGTAGTGTTGTCATTTCAAGCCTTTATTATCCAAAAACTCGACTCCTTTTTCTTGCATTGTTTTAATTACCTTTCAACACACCCTTAATAGTAAATTCAGTTTTTAACCCATCTTTTAACACCTTAAAATTTGACCAAAAGAAGCAAAAAGGCAGCTACAACAGTTTCGTAGCGCTTTTCTGCTTTTTTACACTGAATGCACTACGAAACTGCTAAGTATGCATATTTTTCATAAATTTGCCAAGTGAAAACTGTAGTTTTTCCCAGAAACTCAAAATATACCTGTCTTGAGTATTTACAAACTATACAAATTGTAAACCCACTTCAGTTTAGCTTCCTTGAGGCATTCTTTATTCATTTACACTTGGTTGACCTATTGGTTCTTCTATGACTATCATTTTAATGCCTCTTCTCTTCAACTCATCATGAATTAACTCCAGTTGCTCTTCTGAATCTTTCACCTGGTCTTTAAGTCTTCTATTATTAGCTCTCAGATGGGTGTTTATTATTCTGACAAATTTAGCTTCTTTTATTGCTGGGACTGTCCACTTGAAAGGTTGCTCTGTATTTTATGAAGTTTCAGGAACAGAATCAACCTATCCTTCCCACATTTCCTTCATCCTTTTAAACTGCACTTTCTCGGCACTATGTTTTCTAGCTCTCTTTTTCATGACAACAATTTCTTGGTTTTCCAACTTTAACTTTTCCTCAAGGCGCTGAAACTCTGTTTTCTCTGTCACTTTCTCTTTTCCCCTTTTTAATTTTCTGATTCTATGTTTCACTGTGGGTGATGAGAGATTAATAATCTCTTTGGGTGATTTAGCTATCTTAGTGTGATTTTTAACTTCACTGTTGTTTTCCATTAATTTCTTAGTATTCCTTGTCATAGGCTTTCTTGCTTGAAAAATGTAACCTGCATCTTCCCCCTCAAAATCTAATCTCTCTGCAGACTTGACCTTTTTCAACTTCTGCTCATCTTCCCTTATGAATTCAGCTTGTACAATATGTGTTTCTTCTATGTCAATAGCATGAAGAATATCCTCTAGACTCCCCTTTGTTACTGAGCTATCTTCTATAGCCATTGTCTTTCGTTTTAAAACCACTGCTTGGCTTCTAGTTATTCTTTTGGTTCCCTGTTTGCTAACAACTTGTTTCTGTTTTTCATCTTTGACAACCTCTGATTTCTGTTTTGCAGGTGGGAGAGTTGGTGTATCAAGCATTTGCATTTGCTCTACCATTTTCTCAATTTTCTTTCTTGGCTTTAATCTTGCAGGTTCTTTTGGTTTTGAAACCCTAGGTTGACTTGGTTCTGCTATTGGTGGTGATGGAACTTCTTTAGCTTTAGGGTTTCTTGCAGGAGTTAGGGTTTCCAACTTAAAACCATTTATAAACAATAATGATGACCAATCTCTGCCTATCTTTTGAAGTTCATCTAAAATTAATAATTTCATTAAGCCATGATGAAATAATGATGTTTCACACCCTTCAGAATTTTCTTGCACCTTATCAGCCATCTTTGCAAGAATTCTATGTAGATAAAAAGGTAAATCAAGTGAAATCTTACCAGTGAAGTGTAGAAGAAATTTAAAATGACATGAATAAACCCTGTGATATCTGCCTTCACAGGTAAAATATTTCTGAATGTTGAGCAACAATTTTGATTAATTATCTTTGATGCATCTTCTAGGGTTAGCATTATTAATATCCATGTCAGTGTGCTCAGGCTTCATGAAATCATTACACTGCTCCATATCAAATTTGAACCCTTTGAACCAGGTTTCTTGACCTCTTGGTATCTCTATAACGACAACAATGACCTCTGGTGTGATAGACACAATTAGCATCCTGACTTTAGTGGCTGTTCCATTGAAATTCATAGCAAATTCGTTGGATACCTATGTGTGACAGCCCTACAAATTCTCACAAAACCATAGACAACCTGCTCTTCTAAATGCTTCCATCACTGCTGGGTCTTCAATTATTGCCTTCATATCTTCAGGTTCATGCCTTAAGCACTGTCCTCCTCTGTGTATTTTTTTTTCCTCTGCCATATTCTTCAGAGAAACTCTCAGCCTCACTTGAAAAACTCTTTCAACCTTGCTTCATATGGATGTATCAGCCTCGCTTGAATAAATGTAACAACAGCCTTGCTTGAAATGGATATAATGATCCTTTGTAAGAACTAGCCACAGGTTTGGCTTGACACTCAGAGCTCAGACATTATGAATGAAAGGAAAAATGAATGAGGGTGACTAATTAGGAAAGAATTTGAATTTCAAATGTCCTTTCATAACTGAAAATGATGACTTACTCATACCTAAACTGACCATGATGACTGCAAACATGTGTTAGGTCCCTATATTACTAGTTTAGCCCCTTATTGTTATTAGTGTAGCCCCTTTATTGTTATTATTGTAGCCCCCTCTAACCCCAATATTGTTATTATTGTGCCCTTTCATTGTTATTGTTAGGTTGGATAGGATTACATTGTGGCCCCACTAGGATTACATTGTGGCCACATGGACTCCTATATATAGAAAGGAGGTTTTTTCATTTGTATCATCCAAGAATTGTTCATTCATGTAATGTATTGGAGGTTGCCCCCTCGAAGTGTCTTATTTCTAAGGAGTTGATATCTCTTTTCTTCTATTTTTGGAGCTGGTTTCACAACATTTGGTATTAGAGCTTTGGATTTTAGGGTTTCGCTGCTCCAAATAGGTCATCGTGGCATTTTCGCTATAACTTGTTTTCTGCGATGGTTTAGAAGCTGAAATTTTTAGAGTATGAAGCAGAAATCCTAAGGAACATCGTTGAAAAATTTCAGAGCTTGGTTCAAACTATTTTCGGAGATATGATCTGTGGAAATTAGGTCTTTGTGCAGGCTCCTCAATTTAACCTAAATAGGTCATCACAACATTTTCGCTATAAATTTTTTTCTATGAAGGCTCAGAATTTGAAATTTTTAAAGCGCGAAGCCAAACGCCTGAGGGACACCATTGAAAAATTTTAGATCTTGGTTCACAATATTTTCAGAGATATGGTCTGTGGAAGTTAGGACTTTTTCAGGCTCCCAAATTTCATCTCAAAGAGGTGATTGTGGGAAAATCTTCATACCTCTCTCTCTCTGAGCATCGGATTGGAATTCTATAAAAAGTGGACGCAAGCACATGGAATTTAGTTTCCTATCTATCAAATTCAGAGCCGAAGGAGGAAGCAATGACACGTGGAAATTCATACAAGTTCGTTCTACTGAACCAGTCCACAATTAGGTCATCGTAGGAGACTGGGCACAACTTTGTCTTCAAGAATCCAAATCAGGTCAGACCTGTTGCATTCGAAAGAGGATTTAGAGGGCTGCCTCATTACCAAATTTCAGATATTGAAGATCCAAAATCATAGAGATAATTCAGTTTCAATATCACACTCCTGAAAAGCAAGAAAAAGGTGTGTATTTTTTTTTGAATTACATAAGTCTCGTTTGAAAAAAATTAGTCGGAATTTATTCCAAGGGCATATTGAAGAATGGATATCAGTATTGGGTTCTAAAATTGCCCCTAAAAAGAATTCAACACCCATTAAGCCTTGAGAAGGCTCTACTATGACTCATGAAGACGAAGAAACACAACATGAGATATCAAAATTACAAGAGCAAGTGCACCAAATTTCGATATCGCAAAGAGAAACAAAAAATGAAATGGAAGTTTTGAAGAAAGACATGGAAACTAAGATGAATGGTTTGAATAAAGGCGTGGAAGCTAAGATGAATGGTTTGGAAGCTAAGATGGAAGGCATGGAAGTGGGCATGGAAGCTAAGATGGATGGCATGGAAGCTAATATAGATGAAAAAATGGAAAACATAATAGTAGACATCGAAGGTTTGGCAAAGTTGATACAAGAAATGTTTCCTAATGGCGAAAAGATAGTAGACGAAACTCATGATGAGAACAAAATAAATGTTAATCATGACTTCATAAAATCTAATGTTCGACGGAAGAACCACCATATTCCAAAGATGGATATGAGGAAGTTTGATGGCAAAGATCCCGTAACATGGATACTACAAATGGAGAAATATTTTGATCTCAATAATGTGCAAAACACACAAAAGGTACGCATTGCAACTTTATATTTAGAACAAAATACATTTGTATGGTATTGATGGCTTTGCTCCCGTAATAAAATTGTCACTTGGTCAATTTTCTGGAGGAATAATGCTTACGTGAGACCCTGAAAACCTTCTTCTTTAACGGGTGATAAATCTCAAACAAAAGGGTTTAGTGAGGGGAGCACATTGAGGATTTCAAAAAATTATAGATATAAGGGTAAGCTAGTGTTCCAGGAGAGACACAAGATTAATCTCTTCCTTAGGTACTAAAGACCCTTAACATAAGTTCGCGTTTTTGGGCCCGATTCATGGAACGCATTCAAGTTGGCAAGAAAAATTGAATGTAAAATTATGGCGACAAGGAAGCCTACCCCTCACATATATAAAGATGGAAGTGTTACTACTCCTAGAATTCCACAATCTACAAGGTTGACACCACAACAATTGGAAGAAAAAAGATCAAAAGGGATTTTCTACAATTATGATAGAAAATACACTAAAGGTCATATGTGTGCTGAGAATAAATTATTTTACATAGATTATGAAGAGGAGGAACAAAATGAACAAGGAACTTCAAAAGACGAGGATATACACCAAGAACCAACCCTAGAGAAAGAAAAAATGAGTCCGACCATATCCTGTAATGCATTGGCATGAATTACCACTCCTAAAACTCTCAAGATAGAAGTATATATTAAGAAGAAAAGTGTAATAGCATTGATTGATTTTGGTAGTACCCATAATTTTATTCATTGTAAGGTAGACAAGGAATTTAATTGCTTCCTATACCCAGTGCCAGAGTGTAAAGTGATGGCTGCAAATGGAAGAACTATAAATTTTTCTAGAAAGTGCTATAATATCAAGCTAACCATGGGGGAATATGTATTGAATAGTCCAATTCTTTCCATTCCAATGGGAGGTGTTGATGTTATTACTAGAAATTTTAATGATTTTAATATCTTGGGACGATAAGCTTTTAATTTTCAAGAAATTTTCTTGAAATTTTTTTTGAAGAAGGAAATCAGAATTACACGGGAGTGTGCAGAGATGGGAAAGATAATAAGCTCTAATGTCATGATAAGATTAAGAGAAATAAAAACGAGTAATTGCAAAATTATGCTCACTGAAGTTCAAAATCAAATCATCTATTAGAAGATCTCCAAAAGTCTTGGATAATCATTCCAAGGTGTTTGAAACTCCCAAAGGACTCCCACCTATTCGTGATCATGATCATGCTATTCATTTGATTCCAAGAAGTGTTCCTCCAAACATTAGGCCTTATAGATATCCTTATGTCCAAAATATTAAAATTGAATGTATGATTGCAAAAATGTTAGAGGCTGGTATAATTCAACCTAGTCAAAGTTCCTTCTCTACTCTAGTAGTATTGGTGCACATGAAGGATGGATCATGGCACATGTGTTCGGATTATAGGAAGCTCAATAAGCTCACCATTAAAGATAAATTTCCCATTCCTGTGATTGATGAATTATTTGATGAATTACATGGAGCAATTTATTTTACCAAGTTGGATCTTCGTTCACGATATCATCAAATTAGAATGAAGACTGAATATATTCCGAAAACAACATTTCAAACTCATGAGCGTCATTATGAATTTTTGGTCATGCCTTTTTCCCCTACAAATGCACCTTATACATTTCAAAGGTTGATGAATTCCATTTTCAAACCCTTCCTTAGAAAATTTGTGTTAGTATTTTTGATGATGTACTAATCTACAGCAGGTCTTGGAAGGATCATGTTCAACATGTTGACATGGTGCTCAAACTATTGGAGGAGAAACAATTATATGAAAAAACATCCAAATGTTTCTTTGGAGTACCAGAGGTGGAATATCTGGGTCATATTGTATCTCACGAGGGTGTTAAGGTAGACCCTAACAAAATTAAACCCATTAAGGAATGGAAAGTCCCCACAACCATAAAGCAGTTGCGAGGATTTCTCAGGTTAACAGGGTATTATCGCAAGTTTGTTATGAATTATGGGAGAATATCAGCACCTCTAACAACATTATTGAAGAAATATGCATTTTCATGGACTCTGAAGCAGCTGAGCCTTTGGGAACATCTTAAGAGGCAATGTGCCTAGCAGTCTTAGCTACGCAGGACTTCACAAAGCGTTTGTGGAGATACGTGCTCGGTAAATGAAATTGGTGTTGTTTTAATGCACGAAAGACCCATTCTTTTGAAAGTCATCTAGTCAAGAAATGTTCTGAGAAAGCTATTTATGAAGAAATGTTAGCAATACCATGCACTAAAGAAATGGTGACCTTACCTAATGGGAATACACTTCAGCGTAAGCGATCATGATAGTCTTGGCTTACTTTTAGACAAATACATCTTGGAGAAAATGACAAAAATGGGTCACAAAGATGTTGGGTTATGACTTTGAAATAATCTACAAAAAAGGGAAGCTAAATGTTGTTGCAGATGGACTCTCAAGAAAAAATGAAGAGGTGGAAGCATTGCTTTGTGCCATTTCTATTATCCATCCAGATTGGATAACTGAAGCAAGGGATGAATGGAAGATGGACGAAGAAGTGTGGACACTCATTCAAAAGTTGCAGCAAGATCCTAGTACATTTGATACATTTATTTGGAAAAATGATTTCTTATGGTACAAATATCGCTTATATATTTGTAATAATTCCCAACTAAAACAAAAGATTCTTTTGGAATTGCACACTTCTCCTTTAGGAGGACACTCGGGATTTTTAAAAACTTACCACAGGGCCAAGAAAGAATTTTTTTGTGATGGCCTTAAGTCTAATATTCAAAATTTTGTGGTAGAATGTTTGGTTTTCTAGCAAAATAAAGTTGAGACAATTAAGACCTCGGGTCTTCTACAACCTTTATCCATTCCAAGTCAACGTTGCGAGGAGATTTCAATGGATTTTATCACAGGTCTACCTAAGTCTAAAGGAAAGAGTGTCAACATGGTGGTTGTTGATAGACTTACCAAGTATGCACACTTTTGTGCATTATCTCATCCATTTAAAGCAAGTACAGTTGCTACTACATTTATGGAAACAATTCAAAAGCTACATGGAAACCCAAAGGTTATTGTGAGCGATAGAGATCCCATTTTTACTGGAAATTTTTGGACAGAGTTATTTTCTTGTTTGGGTACTCAATTAGCTCATAGCTCATCTTATCATCCTCAATCCGATGGTCAAACTGAGATAGTGAATAAATGTTTGGAAGGATATCTTCGTTGTTTTGTATCTGATAAACAAATACAATGGGTCAAGTGGTTACCTCTCGCTGAATGGTGGTATAACACTTCCTTAAATACTGCAGAAAAAATGACCCCATTTATGGCACTTTATGGATATCATCCACCGTCCATCCCATCATCTTTAAGAGAAAATTCAAAGGTTCAAGCAGTGGAAGATCACATCGAGCATCAACAAAAAGTTCTCCAACTCTTAAAGGATAACCTAAATTTGGCACAAAATCGAATGAAACAATAGGCAGATCAACATCGCAGCGAGAGAAGTTTTGATGTAGGAGATTGGGTATTTTTACAGCTACAACCATATAAAAAAATGTCCCTCAAGCAAGCTAAGAAGGATAATAAATTATCTCCAAAGTACTATGGTCCTTACAAGGTGTTGCAAAAGATTGGTACTATGGCATACAAATTGGAGCTTCCTGCTTCTTCATGAGTACATCCATTTTTCCATGTTTCATGCTTAAAGAAGGTTATAGGTGAAAATATTCCAGTTCAAACAATATTTCCAGAACTTGATGAGGAAGGAAAAATCATATTGGAACCTCAAGCGGTCACGGAAACAAGAACTCGACAACTACGGAATCGATCAATTTCAGAGTATCTCATCAAGTGGAAGAACTTACCCACTGAAGATTCTACATGGGAGGATGAGAATTTTATATAGAAGCACCTAGAGCTACTCAAGCATTGAGGACAACACTTTTTTGAAGGAGAGGGGCATGTTAGGTCCCTATATTACTAGTTTAGCCCCTTATTGTTATTAGTGTAGCCCCCTTATTGTTATTATTGTAGCCCCCTCTAACCCCAATATTGTTATTATTGTGCCCTTACATTGTTATTGTTAGGTCGGCTAGGATTACATTGTGGCCCCACTAGGATTACATTGTAGCCCCATGGACTCCTATATATAGAAAGGAGGTTTTGTCATTTGTATCATCCAAGAATTGTTCATTCATGTAATGTATTGGAGGTTGCCCCCTCGAAGTGGCTTATTTCTAAGGCATTGATATCTCTTTTCTTCTATTTTTGGAGCTGGTTTCACAACAACGTGGGTGTGTATTTTGATTCCTTCCTTACATGAATCAGCATGCCACTATCCTACCCTTTCCAAACGGTTTCTGACATTTGAAAACTCAACTGACAAGACAGTTACAAAACCATTCTTTCGTAGCGCCTGTAGTGCAATTTTTTTTGTTTGCGCTACGAAACTATCAATGCTTTCGTAGCACAAAACGACTTTTTTCAAAAGGTGGCGCTACGAAACTATGGTTTCTTAGCTAATTAAGAAGTTTTGATGCAAAACATTCTAGGAAATGAAATGAATCCTAAAATGATGAAAGATTTGACATGAAAGACCTTAAAAATGAGTTTATTTAAACACTAGGGTAGGCTCAAACTTAAAAATTTAATACTTCCCTTGGTCAAACTCAAGAAATGACTCCTAAGACCCTATTTTGACCCATGATCACAAATAATCTTGTCATAATGATGTTTTGAAAATTTTTAAGTGATAACAGTGGCTCCCCTTGGGATAGTGTGCCCCTGTGGTACACTAGGAACCAGTAGTTCTAGTGCTGCTATCCATTTTCTTGACAAAACAGGAAAAACTTTGAAATTTCCAAGCTTTCTCCTCAAACTCTAATGGCCTTCACCTCGGGCTCAAGCTTGCTGATTTAGCTTGTCATTATTAGCAAAAAAAACTCATAAAATGGAATATATTCAATGATATGAATGATCAACAGGTTTTTAGGAAGAGTAATTCTTTAAAAACCTGCCATTGACAGGTCCTCTAGCATATGATTTTCCATCCATCTCCTATAGTATGTAAGTATTGTTTCCATGGAAAGCAACTATTTTGAAAGGACCTTTCCATAAGTTCTCAAACTTACCATGTTTTCCTTTCTCTTCAATTCTGGCCTCCCATTTCAGCACTACATCTTGAATTTGAAAAATTTATTCTTTGATTTTCTTATCAAATGTCCTCTTGATTCTTTGATTGATTCTTCTTTGAATTGCATTTGTTTCCTCTTCTAATCCTTGAATCAGATTCATGACAGGTACCCCTAAAGATGTAGGAAAAATGGCTTCAGCTCCATATACCAATTCATATGGTGAAGTTCCAATTGACCTTTTTGTGCATATCCTATTAGCCCGTAAGGCATACTTTAGCTTCAAATGACAAGCCTTCTTATTTTCCTGCAACACCTTTTTAATGATCCTCACAATGCTCTTGTTAGAAGATTCAGCAAGACCATTCCCTTGTGGATAATATGCAGTGGAATGCCCAAGAGTAATATGATATTGATGAAAGAAATTAATCATCTTCTTAGACTTAAATGCCTGTGCATTATCAGTTATGATCTTCATGGGGCAACCAAATCTAGAAAAAATATTATTTTCCAAAAAAGAAATAATAACAGAATCATTTGCTTGCCTAGTTGGGATTGCTTTAATCCATTTGGTAAAGTAATCAGTCGATGTGAGAATCCAGTGATGCTGACCTGATGATGATGGATGAATCTCTCCAATAAAATCTAGCCCCCATTGCTGAAATGGCGCTTCCACATAGATAGGAATTAAAGGTAAAGGTACAAGCTTCTTCTTACCATAAAAAATATGGCATTCATGGTAGGCAACAATATTTTGTAGACATCCTTAAAGATTGTAGGCCAATAATACTCTGCTCTAAGAATCTTGTTCACTGTGGCCTTCCAATAATGGTGACCTCCACAATCTCCTTTGTGAAACCCTTCAATCACTTTATCAGCCTCCTCTTCTAGCAGACAATTCAGCAAGATACCGTCGGTATCCTTCCAAAACAGATTTTTATAAAAAATGCAATACCTCAAGGATTTTAGCTTCACAAATGTTGCCTTAGACTTTGTTATCTCAGCAGGTGCTTTATGATGATGTAGGACAAAAACAATATCCTTATACCAATCTGAAGTGATGTAATTTTCTTCAATAGGAACTAGTTCTTCTTCCTCATCTGAAATTTCTGATATTTCTGTAATTAAATTTATGTCAAGACAGTCAAAGTTTGATTGTGCCATCAGCTTTGCTAAGCCTTGTCCTTTGACCAATTTTTTTGCTTGATCTCTATATCATACTCCAGATATTTAGCAATCCATTTTCCCCTCTTACCATCAGGATCAGCTTGAGTTAGGATGTCTTTCACAATAGTGTTAGGAACAAAAGCCACAATATGAGAATGGAGAATATAAATTCTGAAATCTTTGATAGCCTTAACCAAGGCATAGGCTTGCTTCTCTAAGATATTGTACTTCAGCTTAGATTTAGCTAATTTCCTACTAAAAAATGAAATGGGCTGCTCAATACCTTGCTATCCCTTTTGCAACAAAACTCCAGCAATAGTATTTTTTGATGCAAAAGTGAAAACAAAAAATTCTTTTGAGAAATCCGGTTTGATTGATACCGGTGCTTGAGTGAGTGCCTTTTTTATTTCCTCAAATGAGTGCCTTGCCTTTGTTGTCCACTTAATGTCAACTCCCTTCTTCAGCATTTTTGTTATGTCCTTCACAATCTTAGCAAAATTAGGAATAAATCTCCTTACAAAATTTACCTTTCCAAGGAAAGATTGAATCTCTTTCCTGCTTCTAGGAAAATCCACCTTCTTAATTACATTGACCCTATTTGGATCAATATTAATCCCATCTTTAGAAATAATGTGTCCAATTAATTTACCTGAAGTTAAAGAAAAAATACTTTTGGTGGGATTTAGAGAGATGCCAAACCGTCTACAATTCAACAAAATTCCTTCTAGGTGTTTCAAGTGATCTTCTTTCCTCCTTGAGAAGACCGTTATGTCATTAAGATAAACAACCACCATCTTGTCCTTCTATTCAAAAAAAGCAATATGCATTGCCCTCTGAAAGGTAGCTCTTGCATCCATAAGAACAAATGGCATCTTGGCATACATGAAAGTGCCCCATGGTGTAGTAAAGGCTGTTTTTTTCCTGATCATCGAAATGTACAAGGATCTGATTGTAACCTGAAAAACCATCAAGCATAGACATCCTTTGAGAACCAACAATATTTTGAAAAATTTGGTCCATGTTTGGGAGAGGATAGTTTTCCTTCAGAGCGGCTTTATTCAAGTTTCTAAAGTCAATACATATTCTGATTTCTCCACCCTTTTTCCTAACTGGAACCAATTTTGCAAGCCAATTTGAGAATCTGATTAGGACAATGATTTTGGCATCAAAGAGTTTCCTGATTTCTTTCTCAATCAATGGCATGAGAAGTGGATTAATCCTCCTCAACTTTTGCTTGAATGGCTTTTCATTTTCTTTGATGGGAATAGTATGCTAAATAATAGTGGGGTCATACTCTTTCAAATCAGCATAATTCCAAGAAAAAACATTTATAAATCTCTTCATCATCTCAATATACTTATACTTCATATCAACTGAAAGAAACTTTGAAAGTTTAATCATTTTGGGCATAGCTATTGTACCAAGGTTACAACTCTCAACCTCTTCATCATCAAATTGTATCTTAGGAGACTTAAAAATATCATTCTGATCAAAAAGTTGTTCAAGAGGTATGAGACCCTTTGGTATGGAATTATTCTTTAGCTGCAAAACTTCAGACTTTCCTTTAGATTCAGCAAGCATATTTTTCTGATCTACTTGACCAGTGCCCCTCCAACCAATCTAGTCCCAGTAGTATATAATAGGAACCCAAGGTTAGAATATTTAGTTCAACCTTTATTTATTGTTTTCTGATTTCTAAAGGAAAATTTGAAGCGTTATCGTTAACTCTTCTCTTTGCCCTAGTGGCTAATTGTACCAGCTAGGGATTCTTAAATTTTTGGCTCTGCAAGTCACACTTTTCAACTATCTAGGGATTTACATTTCTTAAACTAGCACCAGGATCAACCAAAATAGAAATTGTTTGGGAATATAGCTTACTTTCGAGTTCTATCATGGTCAGCTGATAATCTTCTTTCCAATATTCAAGAGACACATTAAGTCTTGGTATGTTTTGAGCAACATCCCCCACCGTAGAAGCCTCTTGTAGGTTGGTTCTTGTTTCGATTCTCCCACGATGAGGAAAATTCTTATAATAATGTGCCTTACCACATCCCCAGCACTGCAGAGATGGTTTCTGGACCAGCCAGTGATCTGGTCTGCGGGATGCTTCAGTGGGTCGCTCCTCTCTTGGGCATTTAGGTTTCTGTTGGTTTCTTCCATATTCTTTAGTTGCTGAATTTCTTACAACATTCTTAAAATTTCCAGATCTGTTACTTTTAAAATTTGAAGTGTTTTTCTGCCCTTTGTTTGGCTGCCAATTCCTACCAGCTTCCCCTTTTACCTTGGATCGTTGATAGCAAATTTCTTCTTTTCGAATCACCTTGTCCATAGTCTTTGGGTTCCCAAATTCAATTCTTTCTTTCATGTGAGCAGGGACGCTACTCAAGAATCACTGCACCTTTGCCTTTTCATCTCTCATGTTCGGTACATATCTTAGAAAGGATGTAAATTTAGTTATGAATTCATCCATTCATAGTTGTCCCAATCTCAAATCATGAAATTCTCAATATTTTCCATCATAAAAGCGCTTTGTTAGGTACTTATCTTTGAAATAATTTTGGAACTCATCCCAAGTCACACTTTGGTCTTCAATTCCTCGAACATTTTTGACTTCCTTGCACCATAAGGTGGCTTTTTCCCGCAGTTCGTAGATAGCCAAACGAGATTTGAGTTTGCTGCTATATTCATAAACTTGACAATATTTGTTCATGTTAATTATCCATGCTTCTTCTACCTCTTTGACCTCTCCATTGAATGTAGGAGGTTTAATTTTCCAAAATTCACCCTGCAACTCCAATTTTTGTTTTTTCATCTCTTTTTGATCTGAAACATTTCCTGACTCTGCTTTGTTATAGGTTCTATTTTTATTACTTCGCTGAGTATTAATTCCTTTCGGATTATCGTTATCCTATCACCGGTGTTCACTTTCTTCTCGGGTATCTCTTTATGGGCTTGGTTGAGTTGTCCCTTGATTCTACATATTGGAGAGGTTTTTAAGAATCCTCTCCTACTCTCTCATCAGCCTCTCATTATCTCTTCTTACCCAAACCATTTCTTCCTGCAATTAGTGCATCCTACCCAGAAGTATATTGGTTTTCCATTGTTGTTCTTCAAGCAATCTACTTGTTTGTTGATGCTGATCCACGCTTAGCTGCACCCACATTTCCGGTTTCATCTATGGATTAAGTTGGGGATGAGATTCCCCAGTAGTACTCGGAACTTGGCGTGCTGACCCCCTTCTCATTGTATCCTTCTATCCCTTCCTTCTTATTTTCTGTGGACAATTTTATACACAACAATTATTATTCACGTGACCCATCTGGGTCCTAGCATGTGAATGTCGCTCTGATATGACTTGTAACATCTTCATACTATAGTAAAAAAAATGTACTATTTACTTCTATTAATTACCATGTATATTAGTTTTCAGCACAATAAGAAATACATTAAAGAAATAAGTTCTTTATACATGTAATACGATTATGTTTTTAGGTACTCTTTACCATAGTATATACTATGGTTAGACATATTGTTGACACGAATACTACATAACAGTTTCGACTTATGAATAAACACAATAATAATTCTACCCATATGTAGAAATCAAACTTATGGTTATAATTATTAATATACCACACCTGTATGGAAATCAACTTAGGATCTCAGTGGCATTATTATTTACTTGGGATTCGAAAATGATTAATTACAGATTTCATATGAATAGCTCATAATTTAATGAATGGTACAAGGTTATTTCTCCACCTCACCATCACACTTGATTTATCATGGTCCTTTGGATCTCTATCGATATTTGTGCTATTACACACTGTTGGATCCTCCATCAATCTACTGGTGATAGTCGATCTTGAAGGGTTAAGGTATAAACCTACCCTGTAAACCCTAATTGCTTGTCATTTCTGAGAACATTACGAGAGCAACACGGGTTCTGCAAATCTGTGTGTTTAAATCCTCTTTCTTTGTCCTTCGATGCGGTCGGTAACAGGTGAGGCTAAACTGGTTAACCAATCCATTTCTATGTTGCAGAGCCTACTTCGATGGCTAATTCCACATCTTTTCATTTCATTCACAGTCATCGGGTTAACTCATTCTATAGTCGCGGAATGGTGAATACTTGGTTAATACCTCTCTGTGATTGAGAGAAGCTTGGAAAGTTTTGGGTTTGATGTCCACAGCTCACCATGGTGGTTTACATCATTTATTCAAGAGGGTTCGGTTATTCTCCTCCGGCGTGGTCATGACAGGTAAGATTTTAAAAGAACAAGTTATTGTTGAACCCTTAGTTAAACTGAGAGGGGGGGGGGGTGAATCAGTTTAACACATTCATGAACTTTTAAAACTTTCCATTAAGCTTATTTACTACTTAATTTCATGATCAACTTTATATGTGAACAATCTTAATAAGGGAGTAGAAAGTATTAAGATAATGTGACAGTAGACTTATTATCAGTGCAGCAAGTATTAAGCAGATTGAATAAACCATATCAACACATAAGCATCACACACAGAGATAGCAGATATAAGTGGAAACCCATAAAGGGAGACAACCACATCTTATTATTGTTGTGATGCAAAGGCAAGATCTAACTCTCTCTCACCACTAATTTTCTGTAGGCACCAACCTATAGGAGGCTCCTACCTCAATTCTGCAAGCTACAACTTGCAAGGAAGCTCCAACTCCCATCAATTTTTTGCAGGCACCAACCTACAGGAGGCTTCAACCTCAGTCAGCTACCACTGACATTTTATCAAGCTACAACTTGATGTGGAAGCACAAACTTCCATCTGTTTTCTACAGGCACCGAACTACAAGAGGCTCCTACCTCAGTCAGCTACAACTGACATCTATCAAGCTACAACTTGATAGGGAAGCTCCAACTTCCTCACTCTATCAAAAGAAAACACTTGATGATTTACCTTGGATATCAGCTCTGTTCTGTACCTTATTTACTGTTGTCCTCCAGTCTTCATATGTGTCTTATATCATCTCTGACTTTTCACAGCATCTCCATCTTCTTCTTATTTTCTCTGCTTCAATTCTACATTGTCTAACCACTTTATGCATATCTATGAGATATCATTTATAGAGTTACCCTCTTGACTGTTTGTATTCTATAGAGAATTTGGAGTGAACATCCATGACTATTGGGCTTCTGCCTTCTCATTCCTTTGTCCAACACATTAAAAAAAAACATAACAGTATGTAAAAATTTCAATATTACAGTGGGGTTTTTGTTCTCCTCCAGAGACTTGCCAATGCATTAAAAACAATGTAAAAACAATTAAACATTTACATTCAGTTACAATATGGATTTCAAATCAACCCATTCAACCACTGTGTGTTTGTCCTTTCTACAACTGTCTCTGTCTTTTTCCTCTCTGTATGCTCTGCTGCTCATTGCAGTTGCGTAACTTCTATATATTTTTAACTGCCTTTTTATATAACGTAAATGAATCTCGGTGATATAATAATAATAGATCCTTTTAATACATAAAATTCCCTTTCGGGCCCACTCGCTGAACTCGCTTTATTCTCCGATGCGATGAATCACCTCTTGAATACTTCCGATTGTGACTAATCGCAATCGCAACTTCCAGTTGTATGTTTCGATGCTCTATTTTCACTCCGATGCGATGATTCATTGTTCACATATGTAAATATGTATATATTGTTTCACATATATATTTTCCGCTTTTCTTTATTTTAACTCTTCAGCTTTGGTTTAAAAACTCAGAGCAAAAATATATTAATCTTTTCTTTTGTATGGAGCCCACATACCAGCTATACTCTACCTCATTTATTTTCAATCGCAATCGCAACATTCATAATGCTCTTGTGACTTGGTCATTTGATTTCCGCTGATGTGATTAGCAAAGGCCCCACCATGTAGTCAAGCGACTTACCTGTCCGCCGTCTATCCTTCCTCAAATCGAATGGCTATCCTTCAATTGCAAACTTCATTTGCATGTTCCACACAGGTCCATGTGTACAAGTTGAAGTGGCCTAATTGTTGATAGCTCTTCTTTGGTCTTAAAGGATGTGCGGGTCTGTTTGCCCAATTGGAAAGATTTACATATGGTGTTTGAAGGCTTCTTTATTGCTGGCATATCTCTAACTGCTTTCTTCTTGTTCAGACTGATGATATGGTCGAAGTTAAGGTGTCCCAATATTCTATGCCATAACCATGAATCCTCAAGTTTGCTAAGGTGGCATGCTTCATTCTCTTCCTTCACTACATAGACATTACTTTCTGTTTGAACACCTTTGATCAGGGTCTTTCCTGTGGTGCTTGATCTTACTTCACAGTCTTGAGCTCTAAACAAAACTTCACAACCTTTATCACACATTTGACTGACACTCAGCAGATTTTCTTTCAGCCCATCCACAAATAGTACATCTGTGGCCTTTCCTCTGCCATTATCCAGATTGAGTGAGCCTTTTCCTTTGATTTTCCCTGCTTTATCATTGCCAAAAGTAATATTTCCAGATTTCTTATCATCAAAGGTTATAAACTTGCTTCTATCTCTAGTCATATGCTTTGAGCATCCACTGTCTAAATACCATTGGCTTTTCAGATCTTGAGCTATTAGATTCAGGTCACATTTATTTACCTTCTTTTTCCACTACAAGCATCCTTTTTTATGGTACCTTTTCTGAGATGATGGACCATATTCTCTGAGAGGACATTTTGAAGACATATGTCCACTTTTATTGCATACACAACATTTGATCATATCTTTAGTAGAATTATGAGTACGAGTAGACTCTCCATGATTCATAAACCTCCTTGAGGTTTTGAACATCAGTCTTTGTCCATATTTTCTACATTCTATGATTTTATGGCCAAATTCCTTACAGTAAAAACAGTATCCATAAAAAAAATTTGCATACCTGATGAAAAGTTGTCTTCTCCATTTGTTTTCTTGAGATAATATTTTCACTGTTTGCATCCTTTGCTGGTTTGAATTAATTCTCCTTGTATGACAGTATGCAGCAATATCTCCCAGCTTGTGGCAGGCGTAACAGGTGGCATTTTTCATAGGAGGGAAGAATCTCCTTTGATGGCTTCCAAATTTTACATACTTAGGAGTATATGAGCCTTTTTTTGTTGACTGTTTATTTATTTCACTCTTTTTCATTAGAGGTTCCTTCTGCTTTCTGTCTACTTCATTGCAGGTTTCTTCTTTTGTAGGAATCATCTGAGCTGCTTTATCATCCTTATCTTCTTTTACAAAAATGATATTTTTGTTTTTCTTTTCTTTGCCTTTACTTGATTCTCCTTCATAGCTTATCCCAGTTTTTATCAGAGGAGATCTTTGAGCATCTAGAATTTCATTCAACTTACCAGAGCTTGTCATTTGAGAAGAATTTATTAACACTTTCCTTTGGGCATTTTCTAATTTCTTCCTCAAGCATACTACTTCTTCCAATTTCTCTTGTTCTTGAATTTTATCCTTAATTTGCTTAAGTAAAATGTCTTCTACTTTATTGGCTTCTTCAAGCTCTAATTTCAACTGAATGAGGACTTCTGAAGCTTGTTCTTCTCTTACATATTTGAGGAGAATGTCTTTCTATTTTCTGCACTTCAGTTTGAGTCTGTCAATTTCCTCCAGGGCACTTCTTAGCTCCCCCTCAAGATCAACTTCACCTTCTTCTTCATCTTCTAGAAGGAATCCTTCAAGCTCTTCTATAGCCATCAATAGAAATTCAGAGGTTCCTTCTTCACTTGAGGGTTCATCTGAGTCTTCAGATGCACTGTTGTCTTGTTGAGCATAGAAGGACTTTCTATTGAATATCTTCCCCTTCTTAGATATGGTTTTCTCTGATTGTTGACTCTGATTCTTTGTTTACTTATGAGGACACTTAGCAGCATAGTGTCCAACTCTTCCATAGTTAAAGCATTTAAATGGAAGTTTACCTTTATATTTACCTGAGCCTCTATCCAATTTCCTGACAAATTTGGCCTCCTCTTCATCAGAGCAAGAGCATAACGCTTCCTTTTCTTCTTTCTTCTTTTCTGTCTTAAAGGATGCCTCCCTTACATTTGACTTCCTCTGTGGCAGTCTCATCTCATAGGCTGTTAGGTTTCTAAGTAGTTGGTTCATGGTCAATTTTTCCCAATCAGCTGTTTATTCTATGGCAGAAACCTTGGGGTTAAAGCTGGATGGTAAAGATATTAGAATCTTTTGAACAATTACACATTCTTGTATGGTTTCTCCAAGAGCTTTCATATTATTAGCAATTTCTGCAACCCTTAAGAAGAAGCTGGTAATTTCTTCATCATCATTCATTTTTAAATTTTCAAACTGAGCTCTATATACTTGTAGTTTGGCTGTCTTCACCTTTTTGTTTCCTTCATGGATTTTTTCTAGAGTATCCCACATATCTTTGGCAGTCTTGCTGTGCATTACTTTGATAAATTCTGCCTCACACGGTCCATTTAAGATTGCATTCATGGCCTTTACATTAGATACAAAATCTTGTTTTGCTTCTTTCTCTGAGTCAAACGACTTTTGGGCATATCCAAATTCCACAGCAGCCCAAACTTCTATTCCTAGAGACATTATGTATGCTCTCATTTTGATTTTCCAGAAGGCATAATTTGCACCGGTGAAGAAAGGGGATTTGTTAGTTGAGCATCCTTCTTGACTAGCCATCCTGGGGACCTAGGATCTCCTTTCAGTTGTTAAACTGATACAAAAGGAACCTGCTCTGATACCAATTGTTGAACCCTTAGTTAAACTGAGAGGGGAGGGGCTGAATCAGTTTCACACATTCATGAACTTTTAAAAATTTCCATTAAGCTTATTTACAACTTAATTTCATGATCAACTTTATACGTGAACAATCTTAATATGGGAGCAGCAAGTATTAAGATAATGTGACAGTAGACTTATTATGAGTGCAACAAGTATTAAGAAGATTGAATAAACCATATCAACACATAAGCATCACACACAAAGACAACAGATATAAGTGGAAACCCATAAAGGGAGAAAACCACATCTTATTATTGTTGTGATGCAAAGGCAAGATCCAACTCCCTCTCACCACTGATTTTCTGTAGGCACCAACCTACAGGAGGCTCCTACCTCAATTCTGCAAGCTACAACTTGCAAGGAAGCTCCAACTCCCATCAATTTTCTGCAGGCACCAACCTACAAGAGGCTCCAACCTCAGTCAGCTAGAACTGACATTTTATCGAGCTACAACTTGATGTGGAAGCACCAACTCCCATCTATTTTCTGCACGCACCGACCTACAAGAGGCTCCTACCTTAGTCAACTACAATTGACATCTATCAAGCTACAACTTGATAGGGAAGCTCCAACTTCCTCACTCTATAAAAAGAAAACACTTGCTGATTTACCTTAGATATCAGCTCTGTTCTGTACCTTCTTTACTGCTGTCCTCCAGTCTTCATATGTGTCTTATATCATCTCTGACTTTTCACAGCATCTCCATCTTCTTCTTATTTTCTCTGCTTCAATTCTGCATTGTCTAACCACTTTATGCATATCTATGATATATCATTTATATATTTCCCCTCTTGAATGTTTGTATTCTACAGAGAATTTGGAGTGAACAGCCATGACTATTCAACTTCCGCCTTCTCATTCCTTTGTCCAAATCATTAAAAAAAATATAACAGTATGTACAAATTTCAATATTACAGTGTGATTTTTGTTCTCCTCTAGAGACTTGCCAATGCATCACAAACAATGTAAAACCAATTAAAAATTTACGTTCAGTTACAATATGGATTTCAAATCAACCCATTCAGCCTTTTGTATCATTGTGTGTTTGTCTTTTCTGCAGCTGTCTCTGTCTTTTTCCTCTCTGTATGCTCTGATGTTCACTGCAGTTGCGTAACTCCTATATATATTTAACTGCCTTTTTATATAACGTAAATGACTCTCGGCGATATAATAATAATAGATCCTTTTAATACATAAAATGCCCTTTCGGGCCAACTCGCCGAACTCTCTCTATTCTCTGATGCAATGAATCACCTCTTGAATAGTTCAGATTGCGATTAATCGCAATCGCAACTTCTAGTTGTATGTTCCGATGTTCTGTTTTCACTCCGATGCGATGATTCACTATTCACAGATGTAAATATGTATATATTGTTTCACATATATATTTGCTACTTCGCTTTCTTTTAACTCTTCAGCTTTGGTTTAAAAGCTCAGAACAAACATATATGAATCTTTTCTTTTGTATGGAGCCCACATACCAGCTATACTCCGCCTCATTTATTTTCAATCGTAATCGCAACATTCATAATGCTCTTGTGACTTGGTCATTTGATTTCCGCCAATGCGATTAGCAAAGGCCCCACCATGTAGTCAAGTGACTCACCTGTCTGCCGTCCATCCTTCCTCAAATCGAATGGCTGTCCTTCAATCGCAAAATTCATTTGCATGTTCTGTTGTTCTATTTTATTCCGATGCGATGGCCCACTTTGATGCCCTTTAAGCCGGAACTCAAACACATAAGAATCACCATTCAAAACATATCGAGTCCGCATTCTTTATCGCGATCACAATATTGCAATCGCGTCCTCCAACAGATCGGTGTGATGAGCAAAGGGTCCCACATGGTTAATAAACTCTTCTGTCCATTCTATTTAAACATTCAGAATCAATTCGGGCTTAACCTTTGATAAAATTTCATTTTAATGAATGTCGGCAACTTTGACAATATGCAGAAGTCATTCCTTTATATACCCTTTCTCTTATGGTTTATGAAAACCATACAAACCCTAAATGATATTACCTTCACGGGACATTCAATTCTATAAGTCCTCAGCCTTTGGATTAAAACCCGAGCGCTGACTAATATCGATGTTAATAATAGTCATATATGTGACATTTGATTCAATGGTTAATCCTTTCGGGCCCCACAACATGTCATTAAACCTTGATCCATATTTTACTTTACAACCCAATGCATAACCCATACTATACTTATTTCAATTAATATTCGAATATTACAATGAAACCATGTATAAGTGCTGGTATATAACTTAGGTATGTATATGGCCTCTATTTAAATGTTCACGGAACATTTCACCTTATATTAACCGTTCGTCCTTGGTTAAAATTATGATCCATCGTGCTTTTAATATTGGGTTATTTCCTTTTTATAATCTCCGCTTTCACTAACACTTATAATTAAAATGAAACTTTGGACCACAGCATGTTACCTTACCTCTGATAAATCTTCGCCCTTGGTTTAACACAAACCCAACTATAAACAACATTTGGCTTTAAACTTTGGTTTATGTTTCAATTTTCAACATACGTTTGACTCAGACCCACAGTGCTTTTCCTCAATTAACCTTCGTACATCGCGCAAGTGTGATTACCGTAGATCTTCCAGGATTGGAAATCAGACAAACACAGCTGATATCGCATTTTTCTTTGGGCCGAGGGTTAACACATGAAAATTACGCGATGTAAATGGTATTCAAATACCACCCTAGGACACGTGGCGAGTGAAGACTTATATCGTGTTATTTTAACAAATTCTACTTACCACTTACTTATCCACACGATACAGCTGGTTTTTCGTTCCAAACCCGCCTTCACTGTTGATTCAAGGTTCCATTTCGCTCTCGGTTTTACCTCCGCCTTTAACTTCGCACTTTTTATATGTTAACCCCTATTTCCTCGGCATTTTACCACGGTGCTTTCAAGACTTGAATTAAGATAAGCGCATATAATACACACGTCTTTTCTCTATTAAAACCAACTCATCGGTTCTGTTTAACCCTTCTCACATTATTAATGCCACCACATATGAATATTCATCCATATATAGCCTGGCTTCCTCTATCTCGGTTTTCATTTCACATTTGATTTATTAACGGCTCTGCCTCGGATACATTTCTTTGTAGCTTCCGCCTCTCACCATAGCATATAAACCCTTCCATTATATTCTCTGTATTCTCTGTCTCTGTATTCTCTGTCTCTGTGCATGACTGTTTCACTGTACTCTCTGTATTCTCTGTCTCTGCATCCTCTGTATTATGTATTCTCTGCAACCTGGGCTGCTTCTTTTTGCTGCCTTGCTTCTTTTTGTTGCTGCTCGACCCTCTCTACATCTTGCTGCCTCTTTTTCTATCTCTCTGCTTCTATGCTGCTCTCTTTGCCTTGTTGCTAGGTGATCCTCCTTTGCCATCTCCTTTTCCATCAAGGACAACATTTCCAACAGTTCTATGTCTGATGAATTTATCATTTAGTCATTTCCTGCCATGGATTTTCCTCTCTCGCTGAGTAAGGGTTCTTCCTTTATAGCTCAGGTTTACGACATCAACTCCGGTTGAAGACCTGATGTAATTTTTCTTGTTCGGTACTAGTTTTACAATATTATATTTATCTTATTTCTGACTCTGGAAACTACAAGCTCTAACTCAAATGTTGTCTTTGTAGGTATTCACCTACACTATAAGTCGTCATTATGGTTTGGGTATAGTTCGACCTGCCTTCACGACTAATGATTAACCGACCTTCCCTCTTCCATGTACTTCTGCTTTATTATGAGGTTTTTTCGACATCTAAGAACTCTCCAGTTTTGGTTAAAACCCAAGCCTCTGTGCGAGGATTTAAGTTATGATTTTTTGTTTAATATTATCCTGAAGTCGCTAGGGCTCTTTCACTGTGATTAAAAAATTCCTCCAACCTATGGTTGGCTTAATGTATTAGTTGACTCGATATTTGTATGTATTCCGCAATGCAATTAGAAATTAACTTATTCCCTGGTATTTAAATGTTCGAATCTAGGGGATTCTCGACACTTCTATTCTGTTAAGTTATGATACAGTAATGTTTTGGACTCCTCATTTGCTTATCTCAAAGCTAGACATGATTCGAACAGTAAATGATTTATATATTTACATTGATATCCGTACTTCTTTTTAGGTCTAATATCCATGTAGTTAATTTCTCTGTGTTTATCTGGTTCTCGTAGAAAAATGGTTTTTCTGTTATTAAGAATTATTTAGTTAGACAGTGCACTTGCACGCTGGATGGTTTCCCTGTCATTGTAGTAGTTCTATTTACATGTATCTTAAATAGCATTGCAAATACATATATATTGTTTTTGGTAGTTTTCTTTCTTATGTTTTATATGTTTCCCTTGAAAGGGTCTGGTATTTACTATACATACTGTTAGTTATTTTTTTTAGAATCATAATCATGTTATCTTATTGATTATAAATGTCTTCTATTTATGTTCAGTTTAGTAATTTTCGTTTTCATAATTTGTTCCTCTTCTATCATTCTGTAACCCATAGTCCATGTATAGACTTAACCATAAGTGTGAGGACAGACTGTAGAATCTGGGGTTCTCTCCCTGGATGGACTAACTGTCCTTCAAAATCTTGAGTTCTAAGTTTTCTTAATTAAATTTATAGTTTCCTATAGTTTTTCAACCTGCGATCTTCTTTCTGTCATGTGAGTTTTGTTTACTTTCATAGAATTTCTCTACACACACAATTGTGTTTTTCCACGAAACTATCCATTCAAGGCATTCTATAAAGAAATATATTATCATACAGTAATTTAATTAAATAGACCTTTCTCTGCCATAAGGAATCCTTTTGGCTACTCTGTGAAAGAAAATATACAGATACTTAACTACTGTTATTAATTCCACAGTTGTGGAGATATGAAATTATTTAACCAAAAATCATGCCAAGCCTATTATTTTCTTCTTAACAACGAGTTAAGTTACTTATCTCAGTTTATCAAGAAAATGGTAGCCTCCCAACCTTGAGAGAGGTAATTACGTCCTCAACTCCCCCCTCCCCCGTGCTCTTCATCAAAGTAAGATTTAGTTAGCGGTATTACTAGAGTAGACCTCCAGACTCCGGTCCAGTCTTCTCTCCAGTGTCAGGTTGCAGAGTTCCACTGGCTCCAACCAGCTTTGGATTACTCCCACCTTCAAGTCTTTTGGCCACCTGCCCATTTCACATAACCCCTTTTCCTCACTGGGATTTCCTTTTTATCCTTAGAGGAAAAGGTAACTGCCTTTAACTACTTTTTTCTAACTACTATGGAATATTGGAAATATTTACCATAAATATTATGGAAACCACTCCATAAGTAATTCTTTATTCAAAAATAAAATAAATCATGTTCATTACTGGATTAACTTAGTTTCTATTCGTATTTTACTAACAACTCAAATTTGTGGTCCATAAGGTTGGACATCTCATCCCTTTCACTCCACTAAATCTAAGCTATTTTTGACCAATTGACACACCCATATTTTCCCTCAGCATCCCCTCAGCATCCCCTCAACATCTTGGCTCTCCATGACTACTCTGAGGCAAAGAAGAAATGGTAGCAAATGCTTCGTTGTTCATCTTATTATTCTTTTATTATAATTATATATATTTATATTTATTATTGAATTTGGAGTTTTTATATGTAATAAATTTCTTTTTTTGTAATGATAGGTTTTTTACTTTAGACCTAGTTCTTTGACTCCTCCATATCCAAGTTATAATACATAAATTGGTTAGCATTTACATGTCATGTTAAAATTAATATAGAATCCAAAGGAGATGTCGTAGTGTCTATATAAAGTTAAAAGTAATAAAAATAATAAAATTCAAATTTGTTACATTGTAGTTTTGTTTTTATTAATAAAATTATGAGTAACTTTTTAGATTTAAAAAAATCATAATATACATATTACATTAAAATATATAAGTAGCAAGAATAAGTTAAGATCCATTTAACCTTATAAAACAAGGTAATGATTATGTAACTATATTTAAATTTAATTAATAAGCACACACACTTACAATATAACAATATGTTTAACCATGGATATTCATGTCCACTTTTCCATAGATATTATTAACTTGTAAATAGGCTTTGTTACAATACCATGGCTCATCAATACAATATGCCCAAAAACCATCTCTCATTTCACACTAAAAATATTTTAAAAATATTTTATTTGAATTTAATTTTATAACATTTTTTTACTAAATTTAAAAGAAAATGATTATAATTACTCAAAATGTAAGCTTCTATGACTCATGATTAATATCAAGTATTTTCCTAACTAAATCACATAGAAATTTTTTAGTCAACCAACCACTTACTATGGTTCATATTATAATTACTTTTGAGATATATACCCCTCTATCACATGAAAATATATAAGATATAAATAGTAGCTATAAATTAAGAGCCATTTCACCATATAAATTAAAATAATAATTTTGTAAGCATATTTAAATTTCATTAATCAACACAAAAACAAATTAGTAATTACAATATAAAAATATTTTTAACCATGGATATTCACCACCACTTTACCATGGATATTATTAACCATACCATACAATGAGCCAATACCATGGCTCATCAATACCACATGCACAAAAACCATACCCCATTTCACAATGAAAACAATACTTACAATTAACAAGACTTTTAACCATGGATACTCACCTCATTTTACCATGAATATTATTAATCATACCATACCATGGGCCAATAGCATGACTCATCAGTGCAGTATGGAAGAGTTATTGTAATGCTCAGTAATATTATGTTATCTAAACATTTTGACCCGTTCAAATTACATAAAAATTTCTAAATAAAATTATTAATTAAAACATTTTGACCCATTAAAATTACATAAAAATAAAAAATAAAATTATTAATTAAAACATTTTGACTTAGTGAAATTATGTAAAAATAAAAATTAAACTAAAAAAATAAATTAATAATTAAATGTGCCTAGATCCATCTCCACTCTGGATCTATCAAGCTCCTAGAAGGATCAAAATTCTCTAGGTGCAAGCCTTTCTTGAAGTTTTGCATTTAGAAAAAGGTTTGCACCTTAAGAGATTTGATCCCTCATCTGGAGTTAAGATGGATCTAGGCTGGTTGCATATTTTATGAATAAGATTCTCTATACTTTATGAATAAGATTCTCTTCATCTAATAGTCTTGATGATAAACCAAATTAGTTGGTTTGAATTAAGTTGATAATCAATACATTTATGTGATGGATCTAAAAGACCTATATTTAAATAATTCTACTCATTAAACTTCCATTTATATACTTTAATCCAATCTAAATATTGGAAAAAATAATCCACATATTTTAAAATGAAGCTAACCACACCCTCCAAAAAAAAAATCACTCACAATATCAAACATAAATAGTAATGACCCAATGGTTAAGCAAGAGAGGAGATGTCCCGTTAACCAGCGGATGGAGTGAAAACTCCGTAGGAAGGCCTGCTCCTTGAGATTAATCAACACATGTCATTTTGGGGAATCCCACAGTGATGGAGTTAATAGTGACAGAGTTGTAGTCCATCAAGAATGGAGTGAAAACTCCCTCAATTGACCTCAACCACCTGATAGTGACTGAGTTAACAACCCACCTCAACCGCTTAGTCCATCAAGGATGGAGCGAAAACTCTCTCAATCCACCTCAAGCACTTAGTCCATCAAGGATGGAGTGAAAACTCTCTCAATCCACCTCAACCACTTAGTCCATCAAGGATGGAGTGAAATCAACCACTTAGTCCATCAAGGATGGACTCAAAACCCCCCTAGGAACGCCTACTCCTTCAGCCTAATCAACAGGTCATTTTGGGGAATCTCATGGAGTTAAAATCTTTGGGGAATCGGATGGAGTTAAAACCACCCCTAGGAATGCCTACCCCTTGACCCTAATCAACACACATCATTTTGGGGAATTGGATGGAGTTAAAATCTTTGGGGAATCGGATGGAGTTAAAATGGGGAATTGGACAGAGTTAAAATATTTGGGGAATCGGATGGAGTTAAAACCAACCCCTAAGAAAGCTTACTCCTTGACCCTAATCAACACAAGTCATTTTGGAGAATTGGATAGTGAGGGAGTTAACAACCCACTTCAACAACTTAGTCCACTCATAATGCCATAATTTAACCACCCACTTCAACAAATTAGTCCACCCATAATGCCGTAATCTAACCACCGTGCTTTTTGGCCCTCAAAATTATGGAAATTTCAGTAAGATTTTTATAAAATCAGGTAGGGGTTTTTGTAAATCGAAGTAATTGTTATCAAACTTCAAAATTTTGGGTGCATTGATAGTTTCCGATGGTACCAAATCCATTTCCATCATCAAAAATATGATTCAAACACTATCACTACAAGATTTATTAAAAATATTTTGTCTATATTCCGATCACTTTTGACCGTCTCCTACACCTCGATAGACAACTCCTAATATAATTTCGCAAATGAAGTCTTAATTTCGCAAATGAAAAGACTTCAGCGTATATAAGATTCTCTTCATCTGATATGTTCTGGCGTATATAAGATTCTCTTCATCTAATATGTCTGAGCAAAGGGGTGTTCTTCCCTTACGATACCATAAATCTGGTCTCTGAAGCGTTTAAATCAAAGTCTGAGATCTGGATTTGATTTCTCTATGAAGAATGGCATGTTCTTCGAACCTGAAATATTTCATAATTGCTTCAGCAATTGTGTCTTATTCCACTATTTCTGTGGTCGCTGCGAAAGAGGAAAATCATTGCTTGGGGAAAGAAAATTGCATAGACAATTCTCCAGTTACTCCTGTGAAGGTCGGAGTAATCGCTTCTATTGTTTTGGGGATTACCATTGGGTGTGTTTGCCTCTCTTAGGCCGAACCTTCACTTCTGTCAAGCCTGACAGAAACACATTTTTTTGTGTTTAGGGCTTTTACTGCGGGTCTTGTTCTTGCAACTGCTTTGGTGCAATTTCTTCGTGGCGCCTTTAATTTTCCTACCAGTGAATCCTCAGGATGGAACAGTATCCCATTGCCAGGCTTTCTAGCCATGTTTACGGCCCTGTGCACACTTATCGTGGATGATCTGGCTACTGCTTACTCTCATTTGAAAGATCAAGAGAAACCGACTGATGAGGGTAAGGAGCCGACCGAGGATAAAGAGCTTGGAGGTAATGGCGAAGATTCAGACGGTCACGCCCATGTATACTTATCGTGGGTTTCAACAATAAATTTCCAGTTGCTTCACAACAGGTATTGGACTGTTGTCATCTGATAGCAGCCCAACAGCGGTGATTGTTGAAAGAGTATTTATGGTCGGATCTGCAGGAGTTATGGTTTACATGTGTTTTGGTGGATCATTCTGGTGACTATTTTTTCAAGTCAGAGATCCAAACTAGAAGATCGCTTCAGATATGGGTATACATGGCTTTTCTGTTGGTTTGGTAGTTTTATTAATGGTGTGATCAATCTGAAAGTTTCTTTATTTACATTATGTATCACAAAAGTTTTAGATCTATCATTTTAGCTATTTAAGTTTGTGGTGAAATTGCTATATCTTCACCATTTAAGTTTGTAGTGAAAGTAAAAATATTTATTTAAGAATTCAAGTTTTTTATTTCAATAAAATTCAATAGAATTTTAGAGAAAATCAAATTGAAAAATCTATTAGAAAAACTTTCAAAACTTTTCCAAAAATCACAATAAAACAATTAGATTGGTTTATATAAATAGCATATGTTTCTCCAAAAGACTTTCGATATTATAAAGAGTAATAAACAACTATTCCACATGCTTGTGAGACCACCTTACCTCTACATATGTATTACTAAATTTATACAACTTCTTTGTAATATATACTTGTTTGACCTTAATTATATCTTTAGTGTTTTATTAACACATTCTGATAAGTCCTTGGATTTACATGTGCATTAAAAATTTAAAGGTAGTTTGAATTTCACAAGTTTCATGGATTTTAAAATTTTATTATTATTTAAATTTTAAAAATTTATAAAATTTTTGAATTTATTTTATTTTAAATTAATTTAAATGTTTAGAAAATTGATAAAAATTTTGAATTCTAAAATTTTACTTTTATTTAAATGTTTAAAATTTTATAAAAATTTTGAATTTATTTTATTTCAAATTAATTTAAATGTTTAGAAAATTGATAAAAGTTTTGAATTCTTAATTTATTGTGTTTCAATTTTAATTAAATTATATAACTATAAAATTAGAACTTTCACTGTTTAAGTAGTCTAATTCGAATAGAAAAAGAAAAATAACTACAACTATAAAAATATTCTATTTAGATTAATAGACATATCTTTTTTTATTAATTAATATAAATATTTTTTGACACCTCTTTTTATAGAATTGTAAATGATTACATATTTTTTTTTATTAACTAATCTAAACATTTTGTGGCATTCTTTTTCATAGAATTGTGAAAGAGAAAAAATAAATAATTGTCTTTATTTTTGTTAAATGATTAAGCTTTGTTTCAAAAACTTGTAACCATTAACATTGTCTCCCTAAATCACCATAAACAAATTCAGAATTAAACATTAAAACATGATAAGTGTTTTTTGTGTGCAATTTTGTGATTTTATTTTTCCATTTTACTTGATATATTAAAGTGACAAGATGTACAGTTGCAAGGTTTTGAGTAGAGAACTTGAGATAAATTTATGCTAGAGAGATTCTTCTAAGGGTACAAGGATCAAATTGAGTTTGATTTATAGACTGAGCTTGCAATCGAAGGGATATATCTCTCGTTCGTGGATGGCACCTGTTGGAGTGGATCTGTGGAGAGGAGGATCATGGAAAAGGATTACATGCATAACAGTCGACTAAATACTAGCGCGTAGAATGCAAGAGGGAATTAAGGCTAGTTTTTGGGAATTTTTCCCATAGTAATAGGAGTTGCCCATGGTAAAAGTAGGTTCTTTGTCGACTTTGCGCCCTAATGTAAAATATAAATAGATAAAGCCATGATGTAATAAGGTCAAAGTGATTTTATGCATACATGAAGATAGACTTAGAAATCGAATGTATGTTCCACACTATAATTTGATGGATTAGGGTGGTGAGCCATGAAAGTTGCAATGTAATGAATGATTTTTTGAAGTAATATAAGTTTGTCAGAGTTCTTTGGTTAATATTTTCCATTATGTTGTGAATGGTCCAATCTATTTTTTATTCTCCGTTAATGCTTAACTCATTGCACGAATTAGGGGTATACTTAAAATTTCTGTTGTATTGAGAATGATAGTGATAACATAAGCTCTTTGTTTCCTTCCCCACTATAGAAATTTCTTGGTTCCTATAGTCCCTTATAAGATGTCTTGGGTGAGACTTCAAATGCTCGTTGATGATGTTGAAAGCATTGATGTCACAAGGGTTTTGTTAGTTGTTTCACTTTAAACTTGGGTTCACCCGTTGTGCGCCAACAAATGGTTTCGTTGCCGAGATCGAGATATGTGAATGAAGCAGACGTGGAGGCCGACTAAGGAGGCTGATTAAAGAGGTGGATCTTTTTGGTGACTATTTTTTCAAGTCAGAGACGCAAATGAGAGGATCGCTTCAGATATAGGCATACATGGCTTTCCTGTTGGGATTGGCGGTTTTCCTAATGGTGTGATTAATCCGAAAGTTCTTCTATCTACATTATGGATCACAAAAGTCGTATATCTATCATTTTAGCTATTTAAGTTTTTGGTGAAATTGTTATATCTTCGCTACTTAAGTTTGTGGTGAAATTGCTATATCTTCGCTATTTAGTTTTGTGGTGAAGGTAAGGATATTTGTTTAGGAGTTCAAGTTTTTTATTTCAATGAATTTCTATCATATTTTAGAGAAAATAAATTTGAAAAATTTATTAGAAAAACTTTCAAAACTTTTCCAAAAATCACACTAAAAAAATTCGGTTGGTTTATATAAATAGCATATGTTTCTCCAAAAGACTTTGCTATTATAAAGAGTAATAAACAACTATTCCACATGCTTGTGAGACCAACTTATCTCTACATATGTATAACTGAATTTATACAACTTCTTTGTAATATATACTTGTTTGACCTTAACTATATCTTTAGTATTATATTAACACATTTTGATAAGCCCCTGGATTTACATGTGCATTAAAAATTTAAAGGGTAGTTTGAATTTAACAAGTTTCATGGATTTTAAAATATTATTATTATTTAAATTTTAAAAATTTATAAAAATTTTGAGTTTATTTTATTTTAAATTAATTTAAATGTTTAGAAAATTGATAAAAGTTTTGAATTCTTAATTTATTGAGTGTTTCAATTTTAATTAAAGTATATAACTATAAAATTAGAACTTTCATTATTTAAGTAGTCTAATTTAAATAGAAAAGGAAAAATAACCACAACTATAAAAATATTTTATTTAGTTAATAGACATATCTTTTTTTATTAATTAATCTAAGCATTTTGTGACATTATTTTTTATAGAGTTATACATGATTACATATATTTTTTTTTTATTAACTAATCTAAACATTTTGTGGCATTCTTTTTCATAGAATTGTGAGAGAGAGAGAGAAAATAAATGATTGTTTTTCTTTTTGTGAAATAATTAAATTTTGTTTCAAAAACTTGTAACCATTAACATTGTGTGCCTAAGGCACCATAAACAAATTCAGAGTTAAACATTAAAACATGATAATTGTTTTTTGTGTGGAATTTTGTGATTTTTTTTTCCATTTTACTTGATATATTAAAGTGACAAGATGTACAGTTGCAAGGTTTTGAGTAGAGAACTTGAGATAACTTTATGCTAGAGAGAGTATTCTAAGGGTACAAGGATCAAATTGAGTTTGATTTATAGACTGATCTTGCAATCGAAAGGATATATCTCTCGTTCATGGATGTCACCTATTGGATTGGATATGTGGAAAGGAGCATCATGCAAAAGGATTACATGCATAACAGTTGACTAAATACTAGCCCGTATAATGCAATAGAATTAAGGCTAGTTTTTGGGATTTTTTCCCATAGTAATAGGAAATGCCCATGGTAAAAGTAGGTTGTTTTTCAGCTTTGCACCCTAATGTAAAATACAAATAGATAAAGCCATGATGTAATAAGGTTAAAGTGATTTTATGCATCGATGAAGATAGACTTAGAAATCAAATGTATGT
This sequence comes from Pinus albicaulis, assembly GCA_034641835.2. Lineage (NCBI taxonomy): Eukaryota > Viridiplantae > Streptophyta > Pinopsida > Pinales > Pinaceae > Pinus > Pinus albicaulis. Next base: position 911,482,388 of record CM076583.1, on the reverse strand, counting down.
TTCACACTATAATTTGATGGATTAGGGTGGTGAGCCATGACAGGTGCAATATAATGAATGATTTTTTGAAGTAATATAAGTTTGTCAGGGTTCGTTGGTTAATATTGTCCATTACGTTGTGAATGGTCCAATCTATTTTTTATTCTCTATTAATGCTTAACTCATTGCACGATTAAGGGTATACTTAAAATTTATGTTGTACTAAGAATGATAGTGATAACATAGGCTATTTGTTTCCTTCACCACTATAGAAATGTCTTGGTTCCTATAGTCCCTTATAATATGTCTTGGGAGAGACTTTAAATGGTCGTCGGTGATGCTAAAAGCACCGATGTCTCAAGGGTTTTGTTAGTTGTTTCACTTTAAACTTGGGTTCGCTCGTTGTGTGCCAACAAATGGTTTTGTTGTCGGGATTGAAATATGTGAATGAAGGGGATGTGGAGGCCGACTAAGGAGGAGAGACAATAGTCGATACAGATGAAGGAACACAAATTTGTGGCAGAACAATTAAAAAAATAGTGAATCGATCTTGGAAATGGTTGCAAAAGTATGCCTTTACAGACTTACATGTGATTTTATTTCTTGCCTTTCTTATGGTTCTAGTTGAGTGGTTACCAAGACTATCAGAGAACGTTGAAAATTTCCATAGTGTTGTATTCTATAATTGGAATCCATAACTATTTCGAAGAGTGAATTCGGGCAACAACAAAGTCTTGCATGTAGACGATTTATGGTTGAATAATTTATTAGAGGGGCATATTGTTGAATTCGTGATAGAGGCTACTCATGAAATTGAGAGGATTTTTTTTCAAAGGACCACGAGGGAGATTTGTGAAATCACTATTTACTTGGATAAAGTTTGTGTTGTGTGACAAAGGAGTGATGTCTCTAGAATATAATGCCATGAGTGGTTGAATCTCTTTATGTGCAATGGTGAGACTTGGGGATGACTAGCAGGTGGCATGGGGGTATAAAAGAGAAGGATACAAGAGATCCCATGAGGTAATTAAGGATGTTGATACATCAGAGAGTTAAAGGCGCAAAATTTTCCATAAGGGTTAAAGAACAAACATCGACACAGGAAGAGAATGCAGAAAATATCTCCTTTGCATTACCTTTCTTGAACTAAGATGCAGACCATTTAGATCAAGAGGATATGTTTGGTAGTGTTGTACCTCAGTATTATAAGTGGGTTGATATAATTCATGTTGTTGGTTTGGAAATGGGGGTAGAGGTAGTTTAGTGGGGGTGGATATATGAGATGGATGTGGTTGAGGCTGTGGTTATGGTGGAGGTGGATGGTAGGGATAGCATGGAGTTGGGTATGGAGGATATTGAGGGAATATTAAGGATGTTGATTATTTTCCCAATAAGTTCCTTTCCAATCATGTTGCCAAGATTGGGTTTGAGGTTGAGATGGGAAAGGTTGTTAAGGAGGGAGCATCCCAATTAGTTTGAGATGGATATGAATAATCTTGACATTATGAAGTAGGTCCTTGCATCATATCAAGTTGACTAGGCTGCCAGGGTATCCTTGAAGCTACGTAACATAGCTTCTTTGGTGATTTCTTTGCTCCATTGTCTTCTTGGTAAACTTCTTTAAACTTGGGGAATGATGAGAAAAATTTAGTACATGGAAAAATTTAGGGGCTAATATTCGCAAGTGGGCTAATTTTCCATGGTTTTTCCAAAAAAAAGATTCGCCAATTTCCATTTTTTTTATAAAAATGATTCGCCCAAATTTTAAAATATAAAATTATTTTATGTTAAAATTCGCCAACATTATATATAAAGTATATATAATATCATTATAAATTTGAATGATTTTACAAATACATCATTAAAAAATTTATAGTTTGCATATTAGGGACTAGTGAGATTCGCCAATTTTTTAAACTTCAAAATAATTTTCCATCCTTAAAAATTTTCCTGATTTAGTAGCATATGATTCTTCATGGATAACAAAAATATCAACATCTTATTTTTTCTCATTTTGTATTCTTAACATTTCTACTTGTTCACTTAGATTGCTAAGAATTTCTGTTTTAAAGTTATCAAGCAAATTTCCAAGTTCATCTTGCCTTACCAATGTTGATGTTGATTTACTTACTCTTTCCCTTCCTCTTGATATGCGCTTGCATGTTTCACAAATTTATTCGAATGACAATTGGTATACCTCTCATCTACTCATGAGATTAAGGAGATTAGTCCACTAATCGCTAATTGTTCTAAGTAAGAGGGTTTTTAGTGTGTTAAGTCCTAGATGATGCAATTTTCCCTCTTAAAAATATACATGAACCTCTCTATTATATCCTCAAGGCTCTCATCTTCTTCTTGGTTCATTCTAAAAATTTCTTCTCTAAGATCACAATCGTTATATTTTTCTAGAAACATCTTTTGCATATCATTCCATGATCTTACTGAATTACTACCTAGACTCATGAACCACTTAAGAGCTCTATCCTTCAATGTTGCAGGAAACAATCGCAGTTTTTGAGTATGTGATAAGTAGCCATAAGACCTACAAATTATCTCAAATTCAAAGAGAGATGTTTCTGGATCCTCTGTCCTCATACCATGGAAGTTGGGAAGGAAAGATGGAGGGATGTTCTTCATAGGTACACTGATGTCCATATCTTGAATGGGAAACCCAATAATATGTTCTTCATTGTCATCTTATCCATCCATCTCTTCATCCTTCAAAAGTGTGTGGTGATGTGGTTCTTACTGCACCACGTGGTCAAGTGGGGGAGGGGGTTGGTATTGGAGAAGTATTCTTTTTTTAATATTATGAGTATCCCTACTCCTATGAGGCATGAAAATCAGATTTTTTTTGTATTTTTCAATATTTCAGAAACGACATGAAAGGGAAAGCATAAAATAATGCTAAAACATAATAAAAGCATCTACTGGACACCTCCCCGGCAATGGCGCCAAAAAGTGGTGAGCCCTGGTATTGCACCAAGAGTGTTGGAATTCCCAGGGGCTACCATACTTTACTTTATCAACCTAGGGTTCATACAAACTTGGAGGTAACAGTGATATATACACAACAGATGCATTATGTTCATGTCATCCTCTTCCGCTTTATGAAAGGGTGCTATTTCCAAGGGTCTCAGTGAATTCTGTCACACTTCAATGAAATGAAACTAAATTGCAAAAAGGAAATGACAAAATGAAACTAAATTAAATCACTGAAAAGAAATGACAGAAATGAAACTATTTTAATTTGTAGAAAAGGAAATGACTAAAAAGAAACTAAACTATATTGTTGAAAAGAAATGGCAGAAAGGGAATTGATTCTAAACCACACTTAACTCGGCCAATCAGCCTAATGTGCTCTACTTATCCTATGGTCTATCTATCAAGATTTTATCCATGCAACTAAGCTATCCATGACTTGATTCTAATTCAAAAAGTGTTGATTTGCAGCTTAGAGGAAAGAAAAGGGAAAAAGTGGTTAATGGAGGGCTCAACACATGAAACAAGGCTTAGAAGTGGAAAGCGGGGGTTTAAACCTTATAAACCCTTATAATATGGCGCAGAAATGGATTTGGAGAGGAATAATGTGAAATATTCGATGGCGGAGATGCGATGGAGGCAAAGGTTACGATATGTGATCTCACAATCGCAATATTGCAAAAGTAAAGGGATAGCGGAAATGTAGTTCGGGAGCGAGAGTGAAATAAGAAATGCGATGAGGTAAATCCTGCGAAGTGAAAAGTGTGACGGGTGACATGGCGGTGGGACTGATATCGCAATCGTAATCTTGCAATGTTGGAGCGGTAAGTGTTGAAGGGAGAGGGGAAATGTTGCGAAATGCGATGTGTGATGTGGCGGAGTTATCGCATCGGTGGAATGAGTGGTAAGTGTTAAATGAAAGAGGTAAACGGTGCAATTTGCGATTTCACAATATCGTAATCGGAAGATAGGAGCGGTAAGTGTAATGGAGAAAGGGGAAAAGTTGTGGTTTGCGAAGTGCGATGTACAGTAGTGGGAGTTTCGATGAGGAAAGGCAGAGGTCGAGTTCAATGGTTTTTCAAGTTTTGCGTTAAAAATAGTAAGGTGACCGTGACCAATAGAAACAAATGAATAAGGTAGCATGAATGTTTTAAGTGCTTTAAGGGATAAAGGTGGGTGCAGCATTTAAACAAGAGGAAAAGGAGCGGAATAGAGGCATAAAAAACAATGTTTAAGCCATGAATATGGAGATGAAAGATGAAGCATGAAACGCCATGGATCTGCTCTGGGGTAATGAAATTAATTCCGAAAAACAAACCTGTAGATTCATGCACGGGAAAACATAAAGGAATGTGTGATAAACAATGAACATAAAGCATTTTTTGGGTTTGTGGGAAGGTTTACCCCCCTCGAGCTCTATTGACAGAGATGAGAAGGGAAGTCTAGATCCATAGTTTTTTTTTTCTCTCCTCTACTCTATTACTCACAAGAAAATAAAAACTACAGCAACGAACTGAAAGCAAAGACTAAGCAGCAATGAAACTATCTGAAGCAGATCTAACTAAATTGTAGAAGAAAAACTAGCTAAATGACAGAAAGGAAAAGATAGTAACAACAGAGAAGTTGAGGCACATGGGTTGGGCCCTAACCCACAAGCCCAACTCTCTAGAATTAAATCAGTAAAATGGAGTCTACCTACTCATTGCATTCCAATTTAAATATTATTACATTCCAAAGGTCTTAAACAGAAAAATCCTAATATCTTGCAGCAAAAGTTCTGAATGGAATCGAATCACTGACTAACTAACTAACTCCCTAGCTCTAGCTCTGCTTTATTTATTCTATAGGGAAGCTACCAACAACACCCATGAAAATAGTGATTGAGTCCACTTTGACTCCAACTAAACATAGATTGAGTGACCTTCATCTTCAATTTCTTGGCTTCCTCTTCGAATTCGATTTGCTGGAGACTCCAAGTGAAGTATGGCTTGAGTGCACTTGGTCTTGAGTTTCTTGGCTGCCTCTGGAATTCGAATTGCTGGAGGGGGATCTCATGAGGATCCTTTGGCTACCTTTGAGATTTAGGGAGGGTAGAAAATCCCCTTGAATCTCTCCAATATTTCTGCCTAATTTCCTGATGTTGTGCTCATTTATTATCTAATCCTGATCTTCCAGTGGAAAAGAGAAAGTCCCTAAATCATCTCCTTCTCCAAATCTATATAATCTTCCAAATATTCTCACAATATTCTACAAAAATAACCAATATTAGGCAAAAATATGAAACTACCTTTAATCCTTCCTAAGAAAATATTAAAGCATAAGAAAACATTATTAAGTGCGGAAGGAGAGATTTAATATATCCTTTTATGTGCATAAGGAAGGTAGATGGGCCGAAGAAAGGTTAGATAGGCCTTATTTTATGTCTAATTTATAGGCCCATCATCACCCCCCCTACTGAAACTATTGCTCATCCTCTAAGGAACCAATTCATCCTCCATGCCTTATGGTTCTTCCTACATGTTGGCTTATTTAATTTTCTGTTTCTTGGGACATGCGTTGCTCCCCCTGCTAATATTCTTGCTATTCTTCTTGCATTTCATTTTGTAGGTGCTCCATGGAGGTCCTTAGGTACCTTAAGAAAATCCATTTTGAATGCCAAGAGGTGGTGGGTCCACCTTTTATTCTATTTTTCTTCTTTTACTTTTTATATTTTTTATTCTTTTTTCTTCTTCTTTTCCTTCTTTTTTCCAACTTTATTTTATTGCATGCAAAATAAACTCAGAGTTATTTTTTTCTGTTAACTTAGTTCACCCTTGGTTACCCCTTTGGCACTCCTTGTATTTTATTACAATGAACTGCTTACTGCCCACTCTCTCAAGACATTTTTACTTTTTTCTTGTTTCTTTTCTTGGTGGAAAAAGTGAGGCTAGTTGCTAGATAAGGCTGAGGTTTCTCTACTACTAATTTTGGTCATAGAAATTTTTTTTTTTCTCACACTTTTTAATGTTTTATTAAGCTAAAATAGATTCTAACAAAGGGTTAGATGATTGCATACCTAAGCCTTACCATTGATTTTTTTTGCATGTCATATTGAAGCTGTTGCTGAAGTTTCTTGTGGCAATCTGCTTGAGGTCCTTTGGAGCTTCTAAACATAGGAGGAGGAAATCCGAGTTTGACTACCTTTTACGAAAGTGTTGACCAAATTTTCTTTTTGTGCCAACTTGTTGTTTTCTGTTTGCAAAGGTTGAAGAGCACCTGCATTCATTAAAGGGAGATACATGGAGGTTTTCACCTAGGATATTTTATTTATTTATTTATTTTTTCAACGAAATGAGCGCCTCATGGAGGTTTTCAATCAGTGAGCCAATCTCAGATGCCTCAAAGAGGTTTTCATATGAGATCTTATTCTTTCCCTTTTTTTCTTTTTTTTTCACTTTCTCACTCTACTTGAAAAAAAAAACCTTTTTCAAGTATAGGAATACTTCCAATGGAGCCATGTACACATCAAGATGATAGATAAAATCATGTGCACACCTGGAATACATGCTTTGACATGTACCTGAATATGAGAGATGAATTGCTTTGACTGGGATTGTATCAAGTACTGTTGGAGAAGAGTGTGTGGCTGCAACTTAATTGATGTTTAGAAGCATATGTCAATATAGTTGTGATGCCCTTGGTCCACTTGCTGAGTTGGATCACCTTGGATGTCCTCTTCTATTATGACATTCAAATCTTCCTCTTTTTGTTGATTGTTCTCTTAAACACATCGAGGAAATGTTGGTAAACATGAGGGAACTTTCTCTACATATGATTATGATATCTTCTCTTCATCAAGTGCAACCCTTGATCTTTTGATCTCCTCATTTGGATCTTCTTCTTCTTGATGACTTCCTTCAATGAAATTAAGAAAATCTCTTCTTTGCAATACCTTTCTTGAACTAAGGTGTAGACCATTTAGATCAAGAGGATATTTTTGGTAGTGTTGTACCTCAGTATTGTAAGTGGGCTGAGATACTTCATGGTGTGGGTTTGGAAATGGGGGTATAGGTAGTTGAGTGGGGGTGGATATATGAGATGGATGTGGTTGAGGTTGTGGTTGTGGTGGAGGTGGATGGTAAGGATAGCATGGAGATGGGTATGGAGGATATTGAGGGAAATATTGAGGATGTTGAGGATTTCCCAATAAGGTCCTTGCCAATCATGTTTCCAATATTGGGTTTAAAGTTGAGATGGACAAGGTTGCTAAGGAGGGAGTGTGTCCCAATTAGTTTGAGATGGATGTGAATAAGCTTAACATTGTGAAGTAGGTCCTTGCATCATATCAATTTAACTAGGCTACCAGGGTCTCCTTGGAGCTACATAACATAGCTTCTTTGGTGATTGCCTTGCTCCAGTGTCTTCTTGGTAAATCTATTTAAACTTGGGTAATGATGAGCAACATTTAGTAGCATATGACTCTGCATGGATAACAAAAATATCAGCATCTTCTTTTTGCTCATTTTGCATTCTTAGAATTTCTACTTTTTCACTTAGATTGCTAAGAATTTCTGCTTTAAAGTTATCAAGAAAATTTCCAAGTTCATATTGCCTTACCAATGTTGATGTTAACTTACTTACTCTTTCCCTTCCTCTTGATATGCGCTTGCATGTTTCACAAATTTCTTCAAATGACAATTGGTATACATCTCCTCTACTCATGAGATTAAGGAGATAAATCCACTCATCCCTAATTGTTCTAAGTAAGAGGGGTTTTAGTGTGTCAAATCCTAGATGATGCAATTTTTCCCTCTTAACAGTATACATGAACCTATCTATTAGATCCTCAAGGCTCTCATCTTCTTCTTGGTTCATTCTAAAATTTTCTTCTCTAAGATCACGATGTTTATATTTTTCTAGAAGTATCTTTTTCATATCATTCCATGATCTTATTGAATTAGTACCTAGATTCATGAACCATTTAAGAGCTCTATCCTTCAATGTTGCAGGAAAAAATTTTAGTTTTTGAGTGTGTGATAAGTAGCCATAAGACCAACAAAGTATCTCAAATTCAAAGAGAAACGTTTCTGGATCCTTTGTCCTCATACCATGGAAGTTGGGAAGAAAATATGGAGGGATGTTTTTCATAGGTACAGTGATGTCCATAAATTGAATGGGAAACCCAATACAATCTTCTTCATTGTCATCATATCCATCCATGTGGTCAAGTGGGGGGGTTGGTATTGGAGAAGTTTTTTTTTTTTAAATATTCGGAGTATCCCTACTCCTATGAGGCATGAAAATCATATTTTTTTGTATTTTTCAATATTTCGGAAACAACATGAAAAGGAAAGAAGAAAAAATTGCTAAAACATAATCAAAGCATCTACTAGACATCTCCCCATAAACGGAGCCAAAAAGTGGTGAGCCCTGGTATTGCACCAAGAGTGCTGAAATTCCTAGGGGTTGCCCTACTTTAATTTATCAACCCAGGGTTTGTACAAACTTGGAGGTAACAGTGCTATGTACACAGTAGATGCATTATTTTCACGTCATCCTCTTCTGCTTTACGAAAGGGTGTTATTTTAAAGGTTCTCAGTGAAGTCTGTCACACTTCAATGAAACTAAACTAAATTTCAGAAAGGAAATGACAGAAGGAAACTAAATTAAATCGCTGAATATAAATGACAGAAATGAAACTAGTTTAATTTGTATAAAAGGAAATGACTGAAAAGAAACTAAAATGTATCGCTGAAAATAAATGGCAGAAAGGGAATTGATTCTAAACCACACTTAACTCGGCCAATCAGCCTAATGTGCTCTACTTATCCTATGGTCTATCTATCATACTTTTATCCATGCAACTAAGCTATCTATAACTTGATTCTAATTCAAAAAGTGTTGATTTTCATCTTGGATGAAAGAAAAGGGAAAAAGTGGTTAATGGATGGCTTGCACATGAAACGGGGCTTAGAAGTGGAAAGCGGGGGTTTAAACCTTATAAAACCTTATAATATGACATAAAAATGGCTTTGGAGAGGAATAATGTCAAATATACGGTGGAGGCAAAGGTTGCGATATGCGATGTCGCAATCGCAATATCTCAAAAGTAAAGGGATAGCGGAAATGTAGTTCGGGAGAGGGAGCGAAATGCGAAATGCGATGAGGTAATTCCTGTGAAGTGCGAAGTGCGATGGGTGATGTGGCGGTGGGACCGATATTGCAATCGCAATATCGCAACGTTGGAGTGGTAAGCGTTGAAGGGAGAGGGGAAATTTTGCGAAGTGTGATGTGCGATGCGACGGATTTATCGCATTGGTGAAACGAGTGGTAAGTGTTAAACAAAAGAGGTAAACGATGTGATTTGCGATTTCGCAATATTGCAATTGGCAGATAGGAGCAGTAAGTGTAATGGAGAAAGGGGAAAAGTTACAGTTTGCGAAGTGAGATGTACGGTAGCGAGAATTTCGATGAGGAAAGGCAGAGGTCAAGTTTCATCTAGTGGTTTTCTATTATGGTTTCATAATCTTTATATTTATTCATCTTTCTTTTTTAGTTCTTCCCTTGAGTCATCATTTTTCTAATTTCGCTTGCTACTCTTTCCCTTTTTTAATTGTTCAATCTCCTTAATGAGTGCTTCATAAAGGTTTTGTATCTTAGATAGCCCATCACCTTTCTTCTTGATCTCTTATTTAGATTTGTTTAATTCATCTTATATTTTAAACAATGCCTCCATTTTTGTATCCTTTATCCATTTATTGGAAAATAATTTTTGAAATGCTTCACATATAATGTTCCATCTAGTATCCATGTCAAAACTCCACCACCATTGATGATGAGCTTCACCATTAAAATATTGACTTGCCAATAAAGGATAATTAACATATTGCTTTACCATCCTAAACCATTCTATGGGAATTATTGCATATGTTTCTTCATGTTCACTAAATTTAGGTATTGCCATTGCTTATTAATTGAGGTCTAATCCAAACCCTTATATTACAAATTCAATATATTAAAAATAATGATATCTTCTACGGTTAGCTCAATTGGTTGATTCCCCATTTTTAAAGCATTTTTGTTATTGATAGGTCATGGGTTCAATTCTCTTGACAGTCTCGAGGTTTAGGTTCCATGGTTGAGTGATGGAAGATAATCCCTACCAATATTTCGTGGACATAGCGGTCACCAATCTCTCGGGTTCGTGAACCACATTTAAAAAAAAGACAATAATGATATAAAAAATTATCATTCTTTCACACATATTCTTCAATTTGTTTCTCTTTACAATGCCTTTTGAATCAACTTAATCAAACATCCCAATCAAATGGTATGGTAGCTTTAAGTTAACATGCCTTTTAAAACACTATTATGGAATTTTTCCTAATGGCTAACCTTAATTCCGGTGTACTTCTACAATTTCACCACTTACGAGTTTGAAATTTGGGCCTCTAGTACTCGAATATGTGTGTTATATTACAGGTCCATAGATTTGATTAAAATTTGATATGCCAAGAGAAAGTTATAATAACTTTTACAAAACTTGTTTATTTCTGGCATCTTTCTATGGACAAACTTGTATAACATGCCATGTACCTAATTATTCAAATATAATTTTGAAATTCTTACATGAGGTACTTCTATATGTATCTTAAGGTCCCTGAATATTTCATAGTATGAAAAGTCCTAGAAAATAAGTTATATATGAGGATTACCATGTCATCCCCCATTATTCATGGAAAAGGTGTTAGCCACATTGTCATGATGAAGAATACTATATAAGATTCCATATTGTAACTCTAGTTCAGATTTTAAGCAGTCAACCGTAACCACTAATAGGCTATCAAGTTGTGTTATAATCGGGTCACTAAGGGGAAAAATGGTTTCATTCTATTCGAGTGAATTTTGTTCCATATATGACAAAATTAGCTAGGGGAGGATATGAAGGTAGCAAATAGAGGGGGTGCATATGTTGTAGTATCCCATGGGCCACATTTTTCACTCCTTTGTACTTGCATCTATTTTCCATTTAGAAAAAGAGAGTAGAGTAGCCTCAACTTCCAACTCGGTTTTCTCCCAAAAGGTTTTCTTAGTTTAAATCTTGTGTCAATTGTTGTTTATGAGTTTTATTTCATTGTTCTCCATTTTTTGCATAATTATAATTTGCATTTACATGAAATAAATAATAACTAACAAATCTAAAAATGTAAGGAGAAATAAACCCTCATTGTATAGATTTCAAAATTTTGTAATTTATTCTAGATGTGTTGTGACAAACTGTTTAGTGGAATGATTACAAAAATTTACTAATAATACTGGTATCATAGCAAGTTTCTTTAGGTATATTGTGGGGAATTATAGGGCATCAAGTTCGGTTACAAAAGTCATAAAATCTTAGCCATTGCTAATAAATTTGTTAATAACCCCCAAGATCTCACAGAGGAGAGGTTTGCATGGCTAGAATCATAAGTCATAAAAATAAAACATAATGTGAACCTCCTCATGGTGGTGCAAGCCAGTAAGTTCAATCTATTTATATAAGATGGAGGTTTTAATGCAGAGGTTGAATCAAAGTGAAAATTGAATGATTAGAAAGAACTAGGGATGATGTCTAAGAAAGAACCTAAAAAGGATCAACCATGAACCATTCATAGTCTTTATTCAAATGGAAGTGAAGGTCGACATCAAACCATCTCAAAGTGAGATTGACACTATGAATTTAAATCATTGGTTGTAGCAATTAGAAGTTTATTTTAGTGTTCATCATATATAAGAAGAATGGAATATTTCATTTTCTTTGTTGAAATTAGAGGCCCGTGCCTTAACCTGGTGGGAAAGCCACACAAAGACCTTGAGGTTTGAGGGAGATCCTCAAATGACTAAGTGGGAGGATTTAAAAACCCTCAAATTCACAATTTTACCCTATTTGATATTTAAAGGACTAGTGGATCTAGTGGCATTACATCAGGAAAAAGTAGGGGTAGAGTGTACATGAGTAAAACACATAATTTAGAAATATGACAATAATATTGGGTATCTCCCCAAAGAACACAAATGTACTCAAGTATGTAGGGGGTATAAATGACTATATGTGGAAGTAAATGATGCTTTTCAAGCACAGATTAGTGGAAAATGCTTGTGTACATGCACAGTATTTGGAGAACATATGTTAGAAAAAGGGGAAATCTAGTGGGTCTAAGCAAAAAGATCATCAAGAAATTTTCAAGGAGGGGAAGAAGTAGAAAGGGGGGAAGGAAAAAAAGAAAGTGTTGAGTATGTTGGAAGTTTGTTGTTGTCATTGATGTCAAGTCTAGTCATTGATTTGTGTTTTGATGAGCTGGACAACAATTATGAAGACCGTTACTAGTTACATTTTCAACCGTGGGCACCAATCCTAAGATTCATAACCAAGTGTTTAGATGTTAGAAAATTATTATAACAATCAAGTGATCATGATACTTATAAGCAGAAATAACTTAATCATTAATAATTCTAAACATAATTGAATCAAATAGAACATGGAATAAGGGTTATTCATAGTACATACCACCCCACTTTTCCATTTAAAATTGACCCAAATTTTAGTAAGAATAATGTTGAAAATAAAAATTCTACTCTATATTAAGAACCTTGCCCATAAGACTTTGTCTTTGGGGTTTTTGTCAATTTTAAGATTATCTAATATGTTGGATTTTCCAAAAACATAAACATAATGAAAAAAGGAAATCTTAACTTACCAAAAAGAAAACCTTCATTATATATAGGGTGATTTTAGTGCCCCATATACAACTATGTCAATGAATATTATTGTTCATTTTTGGATTGCTTGTTATGGCAGAGAATCGCAACATCCTTCATATAGTGTATCATGGTTCTTAACGAGTCACTCGGTCTCTTTTACTTCTTCTTATATCATTTTCTATGTCCGTTTTATGGTGTATTGTGGTTCTTAAAGAGTCACTTGGTCTCTTTTACTTCTCTTTATATGATACTCCATGATTACATCTAGTTTATGATATTTTTATTATTTTTAACATTTTTAATGGTTTAAATATCAATTATCATATCTAGTTTATGATATTTTCATTAATTTTAAAAGTTTTAATGGTTTAAATATCTTAGAATTCTTTCAGTAATAATCACATGTAAATGAACTTCGTCAACGCTTTTCTAACCAGCCAGAACCAGCCAGTGTGGTTCATCATGAGGACTAGGAAGATTATCTGTCTCGTTTAAAAAAAAGATTCATTAAAGAACTAAAAGACTAGGTCAAAAATAAAAAACATAACCATTAAAAAAATAAATTATTATATATAAAAAACAAAATTGAATAATAAATGTAAATATAAATAGTTATGATAAAGGAATAATAATTTAATAAATATATATAGTTAATAAGATTTACGACTAAATATATAATACATTAAAAAGTCAATATTTATTTATTTATTTATTTAATTTTTAATGCGTTGTATATTTAATCCTACTCTATTGGACCCTATTGAATTTATTTAAATAATTATATAAATTTATAATATTGATTTATTTATATATATTAATATTTAATTATTAAATATTTTATTTGACCTTAGTATTTATTAATATTGAATTATTACTCTTTTACTCCTTTATTTTTATTTTTAAATAGAATGACTATCATTTATATTAAAAAGACTCGTTTTCATGGTCACAACTATTTACATACATTTGTTACTTCAATTACTTCAACACTTCAACAAAATTTTCTTATCTACATTAACTTTTTGCACTAAGATTTTGCATTAATATCACCCATAAACTTTATAAAACTAACCCAAAAATAATTCAAATTTACAATACATAATTCATATTTAATTAAAATACCCTAAAGTGGAAAGCCTCCTCTCCATTCAAACTTATAACAACTCAAATTTGTGGTCCATAAGCTTGGACCTCTCATCCCTTTCACTCTTCAAGAACTCTAAACTCTTGTTTACCAATTCATACATACCTATCAGAATTTTAAAAAACCTCTCCACACACTTCCTCTAATGTGACATTTCCCCTTAGCATCTTCGCTCTCCATAACTTCTATAACAACTATCTAATTCCTTAACAAGTCCATTGAGCCTAGAGGGAAAGAAGCAGCGGGACATTTCCCCTAAGCATCTTGGCTCTCCATGACTGCTATAACAACTATCCAATTCCTTAACAAACCCATTTAGCGAGGGAAAGAAGCAATGGTAGCCATACATTGAATTTGGATTTTTTATATCTAATGCATTTCTTTTTTGTAATGATTAGTTTTTGACTTTAGATGTAGTCCTTTAGTTCTTTTTACTCCTTTTCATTATGGAGAGAGACACTCTTAGTATAAGGGTAATGTGTAGATGGAAATGTAAGAAAGTTTGTAAATATTTTTACATGTCTAATATGTTGAATTTATATTAATATGTCCAATTTATAATACATAAATTGGTTAACATTTACATGTCAGTTAAAATTAATATAGAGTTCCCCTAAAAAGTTAAAAGTGATAAAAATAATAAAATTCAAATTTGTTACATTGTAATTTTGTTGTTATTAATAAAATACGAATAACTTTTAGATTAAAAAAAAATCACAATATACATATTACATTAAAATATATAAGTAGAAAGAATAAGTCAAGATTCATTTAACCTTATAAATAGAGTAATGATTATGTGTGACCGCTGCATTTAGTATTAACTAGTTGTTAACTAGTTAAATGACATTTTATTATTTTTAAAAAGAAAAGACTGAGACACTTAATGTTTTTATGGAAAAGTTTATTTTTATTTATTGTTACTGTGAAAAATAAAATTGGTTATGGAAAGTGGTTCCATAAAAAAGTAAAAAGGCTGATGGTAAATGATTTCCAAGTACTGAAAGGTGGTTGGACAGTTTGAAGAGACTCATCCCAGTGAGGAATGGGGGTTTTGTTCATGGACTAAGGAAGGAAGTGGAGATTTTCCTGAGCTGGTAGAGACCAGTGGAAATCACTCAGCACTCCTGATAAAATTTCTGCTACTGACTAGACTAGGAGTCCTGAGGTCATAGCAGAAAAACCACTGTCAACCTGTACCTTTCAGGAGTGAAGCACGGGGAAAAGAGGAGGACATAATCACCTCTCTTGAAGATTGGGAGGACCACAACTGTGAATTGCATAATCAGATAAGTATGTGTGCAAGTTCAGTGATTTAAGAATAGTAATAATTTTATCTAAGTTATGCACAAGTGTCTGTCTACTAGAGACAGAAACAACACTCATATGCTAGACATGTGTTGGTAAAGGATGAGACTTATTATTATTATTATTATTCTTATTATGAACTTCACAAGTTATCTTTGAGTTCTATGAACTGTTTATAGATATTATAAGGTATATTGGATTCAGTAATTCTTGATAATGGAAATGGAAATACTACAAGGCAGATTTAGTTTTATCTATGTGAAAATTTCATTCACAGATACTGTGTATTGTATGTAAAGTGGAACTAGATTAAGATTTTGTACTATTAATAGTGAATAATTATTTCAGAAGCAGTAACACAGTAGAAAATCCACACTGTAAAGATTAAAATCATGTAGCAAATATGAGAAAACAAGAAAAGATAGTAAGGTTTGAGATAAGACTATTGAATTTCGAGAGGAACCTCACCAAACTTAAACTAGGAAAGGTAAATTGTTGGTTCTGGGTATGAGGCGGAGCCTCAACCAAGAACACATTGTTCACCAAATTCAAGCATACACGGACATAGTCATAAGGTGGTCCAGTCACCTAAGATATCTTAATATAAACCCTCCTATGATAATCTAAACGATGTAAGAACATAAATAACTGTACAGGGGTAAAGGAAATTTCATTACCAAATCTAAATTAAGCATGCAAGCGGAAAAACAATTGAAATTATTTGAAGAAATGAAATTCATCGAATCTGACAAGGGCTTGATGTTCATTAACATAAACCGAGGAACATTATTCATATATACAACAGATTTCCTGCGAAATAGAGAACCGTAAAACCATAGGGAAGCTATACATAACAGAAACTAACTTTCAAAAAGATAAAATAACTGTTGGATGACGAAATTGTTCAAGATGAATAGGAAAATTGAACGCACACAGTTATATTCATAAAACCCACAATTCATATTACACCACTGCAGTTAGGAAAATTTCCTATCGAAACCAAAAAGATATGGTACAGAGGAAGACTCATTGGAGTCAATGTAAAATATGAAAATTATTGTATATTATTACACGAGTTCAAAGCAAAATGATGATTATGGCTCTCATGAGCTAATCGAAAAATCAAAGAATAAACAGAAGAAACTCTAGAAAAACTTTGAAGTTCATTATAGCAATGAAAGTGTGCCAAAACCTTGTTGACAAGGTTTCCGACCAAAAGATTGTCAACACGAAATACTTGGAGGAGAAAAGGAAAAGTTTAGCCGAGATCATTTTACAGAAGGCGAGCAACAGCTGCTTTGGCAAGAGCATACATGTAAAATCCCAAAGGAGACCAAATGAATTTAAGGGTTTTGAAGTATTAAAACATAACATTCAATTAAAGTTGTCAAAGAAAGAATGAGGACGTTGTATTCGTATTTACCTGTAGTGAGTGCGTGAACAAACTTTGATGCCAAGTGCTGAGCTATGACCAAAGGAAAACAACCACAGTAGTGAGGGTTGCAAACAAACTTCATAGGCCGAGGACGAGTAAGTCTGAATATTAAACCAGAAACGCAGGAGAAACACCGAGATAGTAATTTGGAACTCTGTGACTAAAATTATTACCTGCGACAGAGAAGCACGGAGTAGTCGAGGAGATGAGAAACTGGTTGGAAATATGTGAGGAACGGAGGCCAGATTTTCCAAATATCTGGGTTGGGTGGATGGTGAAAACATACTCAAACTCACAGAAGTTCAAAAATCCAAGTTAAACAGTGACTTAAGAGAAGAACAACTCAAAACATTGTTAGAGAGAAAAGCTATATCGGTTCTACTAGAAATGGTTGTGGACAAAGGCTTCAAGCCTGTTTTCCATGGCGAAGCCAACCGAAGTGCTTCGACAAAGCAAAATGATAGAGGAAAGATAGGAAATAGGGATAACCTAGTCCCTTCCTGCCAACACTCCTCCACTGACGATCGAGAAGTAAATGGAAAGAGATCGTGAGGGTAGGTGGCCTGTACATGGATCCCATAAACCAACAACTGGAATTGCATTAGGTAGCTTGGACATGACAAGGCCAGGCATACATCAGACTGAAAAAAAACAAGTACTTCCATTAAATACTATGGACAACATTCATCAACCCAATGCTAAAGATTTAGACTTAGATCATGTTAAAAATCCATACTCAATAAATGCATAGAATCCAAACTTAAGGTAAAAATTATGTTCTATAGTTAAAATCAATGAAACCTAAGGTTAAGCATTATTTTCCATCTTGGAATTAGGAACAAGCTTATGTGTAAAGTGAAGGCTAACCTTAGCTAATGTTTAGCATAGATGTGTAATATGCTAAAACTATATGGTAAATAATTTATAGTTTTTTTTAATGGTTGTAATGCTAAGTGTTACATGTGGTATCAGAGCAATGTTCGTATGCTGGGACCCTATGGGTCATCTAATGATTTAAGCTATGTGTATATTGATGCACAGAAAAGAAACATAACAGGAGACATTATGAGAAGGGGGTCAACGTAACAACCACCCCAGAACACCAAAGGAACCCCAACCACGACCAAAAATGAATCCTGAGATGTGGATTCAGCTGAGTGTGGATCAAAACCAACAAAAAAGTAGACTACTACCATAACACCCTAGAACACCGAGGAACCCCAACCGCGACCAGAAATGAATCCTGAGATGTGGATTCACCTGAGTGTGGATCAACACCAGCAAACAAGTAGACTACTAGAGGAACAACATCACCAAACTAGCATGTTGTTAAGTATAGTGCAGAAGCTACAGGAAGAGATGGTGCGGGTTCGGGGTGAAAATGAAGGTTTGATGCGAGAGCAAGAAAATGTACTCAAGAGTCTTTCAGATAGGAAAGATCAGGGAATGGAACAACCCAGTCCTGATAGAGATATGCAGGGGGACAATGAGCAACAAGCAAGGGACCGCACCACCAACATAGTGGAAAGAAGCCCTTCACAACGAAGCAATAAAAACAGAAATTATAATGAAGCAGAGTCACGCAATGTGTCAGATCAACAAGAGGTTAAGAAGAAAAAAGTGGAGCTTCAAGGTGTGTTTCGAAAAATAAAACCACCTACATTTGATGGAGAAGCTAAGGAAGTGGCAGAGGCTTGGTTGATAAATATGAATAAATATTTTCAAGTGTACGAGTAAAACAACAACCTAAAAGCTAGATTTGCCATATATAAGTTGAGAGAAAAAGCCGCTGTGTGGTGGGAGGAAGTAAAGAATGTTTTAAGCATTGAAGACCAAGACACTACCTGGGAATCATTCCATCAATACTTTAAAGATAAGTATTTAACAGAACATTTTTATGACGAGAAATATAAATAATTTCATGACTTGAAGCTGGGACAAATGACCATGGATGAGTATATCAGTAAGTTCACCTCCTTGTTAAGATATGTTCCATATCTCAAAGATGAAAAGGCTAAGGTATAAAGGTTTCTGAGCAGTCTGCCAACCCATATGAAGGAACGAATTGAGTTCGTAAATCCTAGAACCATGGACAAATCTTTTCGTAAGGCATGAATGTGCTATCAGTAGTCCAAGGAAAAAGGGGAAGTGGGAAAAATTTGGCAGCCAAGAAAATGACAGAAAAGTAGCTCAAACATCAAGGGTGCCAAAAATAATAATTTTAATAATTCTACACGAAGTTCTGTGAGCAAGTAGTTTGGCAGAAATCACCAAGGAACCCGCTAGCCAACTGAAGAAAGGCCTACAGAGGCTTCTAGCAAACTAGAACAAGGACAAGTGTCCAAGCCACCTCTGCAGTGTTGGGGGTGTGGTGAGGCAGACTATTATAAAAACTGCCCATAGCGAGCAAGAGGTGAAACAGTTGCAAATTTTCAGGAGGATTCTACAGTAGGTGATGTGGCTTGAAATATACCTCGTATCAATACAACGTTGGAGGATTGATAGGCAGATTATTAGCCAACAATGATAGAGCTGGAAGGTAAGTTATTGTCTCAATCTGTTTCTATTTTGGTAGACCCAGGTGCAAGTCTAAGTTATGTTAATCCCAAAATAGTGGAATTTTGTAAACTAAAAGGGTAGAAATTCAAAAATCCTTGGCTGGTACAACTAGCCATAAGAGAAAAAATAAAAGTAACTGCCAAAATTCCAAACTGCACATTGGAAATTGCAGACCAGCAGTTAAATGTGGACCTAAACTTACATCCATTAGGGTCCTATGATGTTTTGTTGGGTATGGATTGGCTAGAAAAACATTGGACTTTGGTGGACTCTAAAGAAAAGATTATTTATTACAGAATGCAAGATGGAACATGCAAGGAGATTCAGCGAATCAAGAAACCGCTACAACTACGTCTGATTACAGCATCCCAAATGAATAAATTTATCGGGAAGGGATGTCAGATTTATGCTATCTAGGTGGGATATGCTAATTCCAAGGATAAGTCTCCTATGATGGAAAACATACTAGTGGTACAAGATTTCATGGATGTATTTCCAGAAAATATACCTGGATTACCGCCAAGAAGGGATATTGATTTTACCATTGAATTAATGCCAGGAGCATCACTGGTGTTAAGGGCTCCTTACAGAATGAGTGTTCCAGAATTAACTGAATTAAAAATGCAGTTACAAGAACTGTTGGACAAAGGATATATTCGTCCAAGTGTGTCCCCTTAGGGAGCACCAGTGTTTTTTGTTAAGAAGAAGGACAGAACCATGCAGATGTGCATGGACTATAGACAGCTAAACAAGTTAACAGTCAAAAATAAATATCCTTTACCAAGGATTGATGATATGTTCGATCAGGTGAAGGGGGCCACAGTATTCTCAAAAATAGATTTAAGATTGGGATATCACCAAATCCGAATCAAGGATGAAGACATTTACAAAACTGCTTTCTATACTAGGTACAGACATTATGAATTTGTGGTGTTACCCTTTGGATTGACTAATGCGCTAGCAACACTTATGAGGTTAATTCATGGTATATTTCATCCTTTCCGGGATAACTTTAGAATCATATTTATTGATGATATTTTAATGTATTCTAAGAACCATGAAGAACATAGATAACATCTAAGGATTGTACTATAAATGTTAAGAAAACACCAATTGTGTGCTAAGTTCAGCATATGTGATTTCTTCAAAACAGAAATTTAGTATTTAGGCAATGTTATTACAGTAGAAGGGATTGTTGTTGATCTAGAGAAAATCAAGGCTATCATGGAATGGAGAGTTCCCCAAAATGTGGCAGATATCCAATCCTTTATGGGATTGGCTGGTTATTATTGAAGATTTATTGAAGGATTTTCTAGAATTGCTTTTCCAATTACCTCCTTGCAGAGAAAAGGAAAAGTCTTTAAGTGGACTGTGGAGTGCTAGAACGGTTTTGAGAGATTGAAGCAGTTATTGACCATTGCACCAGTGTTGAGGGTAGCTGACCCCAACAAATAATTTGAAGTTAGTACAGATGATTTTAAAGAGGTAGTTGGGGCAGTTTTATCCCAGGAAGGAAAATTAGTGGCTTATGAGTCAAGAAAGTTGAAGGGGCATGAACAAAGATATTCAGCCTATGATCTAGAGTTAATAATAGTAGTACATGCACTCCATGTATGGAGACACTACCTGCTGGGAAAGAATTTTGTATTGAAGACTGATCATAGTAGCCTAACTAGTTACTTCAAACAAGCTAATTTAAACTCCCGACAAGAAAGATGGAATGCCTTTCTAAGTGAATTTGACATGGACATTCAGCACGTGAAAGGTAAGGAAAACCGGGTGGTTGATGCTTTAAGTAGAAATTTGCATTGTGTTTATGAGCTTTACTATAATCATCTTGAATGCAAATTCTGGGATCAAGTGAAAGAGGAAGCACAAAAGGATCCTGAATATCAATTCCTATGGCATCAAATGGAAGAGGCCAGAAAGCAAGGAAACACTTCTGAATATGGAGTTAATAAAGAACAAATGCTAACCTTTAGAGGAAAGTTATATGTGACAAACCGTGTGGATATAAAGGAGCTAATCATGAATGAATATCATCGAAGTAACTATCCAAGACACCCAGGATACCAGAAAATGTTAATTTCTATTAGAAAAATATATTTATAGCCTCGTATGCATAGAAACATTGCTGAATATTTAAACAAATTCTTGGAGTGTCAACAGGTCAAGGTGGAGCATCGACATCTTGCAGGATTGTTGCAGCCTATACCAGTCCCTAAATGGAAGTGGGAGGTCATATACCTAGACTTCATTACGGGTTTACCACAGTCAAAGAGGCACAATGACTCCATCATGGTGGTAATCGACAGATTGAGTAAATATGCACATTTTATACCTGTACAGTCTACTTACAAAACTGTACAGATAACATATATTTTCATGAGAGAAATATTCAGACTACACGACATTCCAAAGACTGTTATTTTGGACAGAGATGTGAAGTTTACTTCAGCATTCTGGAAAACTTTGTTTAGAGGTATGGGGACCCAAATAAACTTTTTCACTTCTTATCATCCCCAAAAGGATGGCCAAACAGAGCGTGTAAACCAAGTTTTCGAAGACATGTTGCGCATGTACGTAATGCAACAACCGACCAAGTGGGAAGATTACTTACACCTAGTTGAATTTGCTTACAACAATGGTTTCCAGGAGTCTCTTAGGATGAGTCTTTTTGAATCTCTATATGGGAAAAAATGTCGTTCTCCCATTAATTAGAGCAGCTTCGAAACTAAGTTAATGCTTGGACCAGAAATGCTGGCTGAAATAGAAGCGGAGGTAAAGAAGATCAGGCAAAATTTGAAAGCTGCACAAGATCGACAAAATATCTATGAAGATAAGAAGAGGACTTATTAAGAATTCGAAGTGGGTGATCATGTGTATGTGAGGATCAAACCCAAGAAGCGTACCTTGAGGTGGGCCTCTTGTGCCAAGTTAGCTCCCAGGTTCTATGGACCCTTCCAAATTTTGGAAAGGGTAGGACCTGTGGCATATCGGCTGGCTTTACCTAGCCACATCCGAGTACACAATGTGTTTCATGTGTCCCTGTTAAAGCAATATGTGCATGATCCGAAGAACGTAATTCATTGGCAGAATATATAGTTAGGATAGAATTAGGAAATCCTAACTTGAAGCATGAATTCTTTATGAAAATTTGACAAGAAACTTTGTTGTTTGTAGTTAGAGCCGGACGACGAGTTTCTGGTCGAGCCTTAACTCATACTAGACAAGAGAGAAATTATGCTCCGGAAGCGAGTCATCACCCAGGTTAAAGTGCAGTGGAAGCACTTCAACTCGGATGAGGCTACTTGGAAGACAAGGGATTTGTGCGTGAGGCTTACCCAGAGTTATTTTCTGAGCTGGACTAAAACATCGAGGAAGGTGTTACTTCTAGGGGGGAAGTTGTGACAGCTGCATTTAGTATTAACTAGTTTTTAACTTGTTAAATGAAATTTTATTATTTTAAAAATAAAATACTGAGACACTTAATGTTTTTTTGGAAAAGTTTATTTTTCTTTATTGTTATTATGAAAAATAAAATTAGTTATCGAAAGTGGTTCCATAAAAAGTAAAAAGGCTAATGGTAAATTTTTTCCAAGAACTGAAAGGTGGTTGAACAATTTGAACAATTACCTAATCCTCTGGGGATAAGAGACTCATCCCAATGAGGAATTGGGGTTTTTTTTCATGGACTAAGGAAGGGAGTGGAGAGTTTCCTAACCTGGTAGAGACCAATGGAAATCACTCAGCATTCCTGATAAAATTTCTGGTATTGACTGGACTAGGAGTCTTGAGGTCACAACAGAAAAACCACTACCAACTCGTACCTTTCAGGAGTGGAGCACGGGGGCAAGAGGGGGACGTAATCGCCTCTCTTGAAGGTTGGGAGGACCACAGCTGCGAATTGCATAATCAGATAAGTATCTGTGTGAGTTCAGTGATTTAAGAACAGTAATAATTTTACTCATTTGCTAGACATGTGTTGGTAAAGGATGAGACTTATTATTATTATTATTATTATTATTTTTATGAACTTCACAAGTTATCTTTGAGTTATGTGAACTGTTTATAGATATTATAAGGTATATTGGATTCAGTAATTCTTGATAATGGAAATGGAAATACTGCAAGGCGGATTTAGTATTATCTATGTCAAAATTTAATTCACAGATACTGTGTAGTGTATGTACAATGGAACTAGATTAGGAGTTTTTACTATTAAAAATGTATAATTATTTCAGAAGCAGTAACACAGTAGAAACTCCACACTGTAAATATTAAATCGTGTAGCAAATATGAAAAAAAAGCAAAGACAGTAAGGTTTGAGATAAGACTATTGAATTCCAAGAGGAACCTGACCAAACTTAAACCAGGAAAGGTAAACTGTTGGTTCTGGGTACGAGGCGGAGCCTCAACCCAGAACACATTGTTCACCAAATTCAAGCATACACAGACAGAGTCATAAGGTGGTCTGGTCACCTAATATATCTTAATATAAACCCTGTTATGATAATCTGAACGATGTAAGAACTGAAATAACTACACAAGGGTAAGGGAAATTTCATTACCAAATCTAAATATTCATTGTATTAAGCATGCAAGCGGAAAAACAATTGAAATTATCTGAATAACTGCAATTCATCGAATCTAACAAGGGCTCGGTGTTCATTAACATAAACCGAGGAACATTATTCATATATATAACATATTTCCTGGGAAATAGAGCACCATAAAACTATAGAGAAGCTATACATAATAGAAACTAACTTTCAAAATGATAAAATAATTGTTGCATGTCAAAAATGTTCAAGAGGAATAGGAAATTGAACGTATACAGTTATATTCATAAAACCCATAGTTCGTAATACACCATTGTAGTTAGGAAAATTTTCTATCGAAACCAAAAAGATATGGTATAGAGGAAGACTCATTGGAGTCGATGTAAAATATGAAAATTACTGTATATTATTACTAGAGTTCAAAACAAAATGATGATTATGGCTCTCATGAGCTAATCGAAAATACAAAGCATGAACGGAATAAATTCTAGAAAAACTCTGAAGTTCATTATAGCTATGACAATGTGCCAAAACCCTATTGACAAGCTTGCAGACCAAAAGATTGTCGACACGGAATATGTTGTGTAACCAGCTCCAAAAATAGAAGAAAAAAGATATCAACGCCTTAGAAATAAGCCACTTCGAGGGGGCAACATCCAATACATTACATAAATGAACAATTATTGGATGATACAAATGATCAAAACCTCCTTCTATATATAGGAGTCCATGGGGCCACAATATAATCCTAGTGGGGCCACAATGTAATCCTAGCTGACCTAACAATAATAATGTAAGGGCACAATAACAACAATATGGGGGTTACAAGGGTACAACAATAATAATAAGGGGGGCTACATTAACATAATAGGAGACTACACTATTAATATAGGGACTTAACATGCCCCTCTCCTTCAAACAAGTGTTGTCCTCAATGCTTGATTATTTCTTGATGTTTCTGTATAAAATTCTTATCCTCCCATGTGGAATCTTCTACAGGAAAGTTCTTCCACTTGCTGAGATACTCTGAAATTGATCGTACTTTTCGAGTTCTTGTTTCTATGATTGCTTCAGAACTTCTTTCAATGTGATGTTTATCTTCCTATTGTTTCATTAGATTCTGCACCAAAGTTGGGTTATCCTTTGAGAGTTGGAGAACTTGTTGTTGATGCTCAATGTGATCTTCCATTAATTTATCATCCATATTTGCTATTATTTGATCCATCAAGCCATCCAAATTAGCCTCCATTTCTGCTTTTAAACCATCTATTTCATCTTCAATTGATCTTCGTAAGATTGAAACTTGTTGTACTTGGTACCGTAATTTTGATATCTCATACTGCAACTCTTCCTCTTCATGCGTCATAGTATAGCTTTTTGAGGGATTAATGGGTATGTAATTATTTTTAGGGGCCATTTTAGACTCCAATATTGATATCTATTCTACAATAGGCCCTTGCAATCAATTCAACTTGATTCTTCAAACAAGACTTATGCAATTCGGAAAAAATACACACCGTTTACTTGCTTTGAGGAGCTCGATATTGAAATTGTGTTATCTCTGTGATTTAAGATCTTAAGTATCTAAAATTCAGCACTGAATTAGCCCTTTGTATTCTCTTTCGAATGCCACAGGTCTGACCTGATTTGGATTCTGCAAGAGAAAGTTGTGTCCAATCTCCCACAATGACCTAATTATGGACTGGTTCAGTAGTGCGAACTTGTACGACTTGCCAAGTGTCACTATTTCGTCCTTTGTCTCTGAAATTGATATACAAGAAACTAAAGTCCATGTAATTGTGACCACTTTTTACGACACTCAAATCCACTGCACAGAGAGAGATTTATTGAACTTTTCCCACGATCACCTCTTTGAGATGAAATTCAGGAGCCTGAAAAAGCACTACCTTCCACAGATCATATCTCCAAAAATATTGCAAACCAAGCTCTGAAATTTTTTGAAGAATTTCCTCAGGATTTCAGCTTTGCACCATATGAATTTCAGACTCTGAACCTTCGTACAAAAACATTTATAGCGAAAATGCCACGATGACCTGTTTAGGAGCTTGAAAACAGACCTAACTTCCACAGATGATATCTCCGAAAATATTGCGAAAAAAACTCTGAAATTTTTAGACAATCTTCCTCAGGATTTCCGCTTCACACCCTAAAAATTTCAGCTTCGGAAAATTCGTAGAAAAAACGTTATAGCGAAAATTCCACGATGACCTGTTTGGAGCAGTGAAACCGTAGAATCCAAAGCCTCTGATACCAAGTGTTGTGTAACCAGCTCCAAAAATAGAAGAAAAAAGATATCAACGCCTTAGAAATAAGCCACTTCGAGGGGGAAACATCCAATACATTACATAAATGAACAATTCTTGGATTATACAAATGATCAAAACCTCCTTCTATATATAGGAGTCCATGGGGCCACAATATGATCTTAGTGGGGCCACAATGTAATCCTAGCCGACCTAACAATAATAATGTAAGGGCACAATAATAACAATATGGGGGTTACAAGGGTACAACAATAATAATAAGGGGGGCTACATTAACATAATAGGAGACTACACTATTAATATAGGGACTTAACAGAATACCTGGAGGAGCAAAGGAAAAGTTCAGCTGAGATCATTTTATAGAAGGCACACAACAGTTGCTTCGACAAGAGCATACCTGTAAAATCCCAAAGGAGATCAAATGAATTTAAGGGTTTTGAAGTATTAAAACATAACATTCAATTAAAGCTGTCAAAGAAAGAAGGAGGAAGTTGTATTCATATTTACTTGTACCGAGTGCGTCAACAAACTTTGATGCCAAGTGCTGAGTTGCGACCAAAGGAAAATGACCACAGTAGTGAGGGTTACAAAAAAACTTCATAGGCCACGGACGAGTAAGTCTGCAGATTAAACTAGAATCGTAGGAGAAACACTGAGATAGTAATTTGGAACTCTGTGACTAAAATTCTTACCTGTGACAGAGAGCCTGTGAGTAGTGAGAGGTAGAAAGCGCGGAGAAATGCGGGAATGGAGGCCTTTTTTTCCCAAATCTACGTATTTGGGATTTGAAAACATACTCAAACTTACATAAATTCAAAAATCCAAGTTAAACAGTGACATAAGAGAAGAACAACTCAAAACATTGTTGGTGCGAAAATCTATACCGATTCTACTGGAAATGGCTGCGGACAAAAGCTTCAAGCCTGTTTTCCATGGCAGAGTCACCAGAGTGCATCGAAAAAGAAAAATGACAGAAGAAAGACAAGAAACAGGGATAACCTAGTCCCTTCTCGCCAACACTCCTCCACCGTCAATCGAGAAGTAAATGGAAGGAGATCGTGAGGGTAGGTGGCCTGTATATGGATCCCATAAACCAACAACTGGCATTGCATTAAGTAACTTGGACATGACAAGGCCAGTTGTACAACAAAATTAAAGAAAACAAGTACTTTCATTAAATACTATGGACAACAGTCATCAACTCGATGCTAAAGATTTAGACTTAGATCATGTTAAAAATCCAAATTCAATAAATGTGCAGAATCCAAACTTAAGGTAAAAATTATGTTCTATAGTTAAAATTAATGAAATCTCGGGTTAAGGATTATTTGCCATCTCGGAATTAGGAACAACCTTATGTGTATTAAAGTGAAGGGTAACCTTAGCTAATGTTTAGCATAGATGTGTAATATGTTAAAACTATATATATATATTATGGTTATAATGCTAAGTGTTACGTTATGTAACCATATTTAAATTTAATTAATAAGCACACAAGCTTACAATATAACAGTATGTTTAACCATGGATATTCATGTCCACTTTGTCATAAATATTATTAACTTGTAAATAGGCTTTGTTACAATACCATGGGCCAATACAATGGCTCATCAATATAATATGCCCAAAAGCCATCTCTCATTTCACACTCAAAATATTTTATAAATATTTTATTTGAATTTAATTTTATAACATTTTTGTATTAAATTTAAAAGAAAAATATTACAATTATTCAAAATGTAAGCTTCTATGATTCATGATTAATATCAAGTATTTTCCTAACTAAATCACATAGATTTTTTTGAGTCAAGGAACCACTTACTATGGTTCATATTATAATTACTTTTGAGATATATACACCTCTATCACATGAAAATATATAAGATATAAATAGTAGCTATGAATTGAGATCCATTTCACCATATAAATTAAGATAATAATTTTGTAAGCAGATTTAAATTTCATTAATAAGCACAAAAACAAATTAGAACTTACAATATAAAAATATTTTTAACCATGGATATTCATTACCACTTTACCATGGAGATTATTAACCATACCATACCATGGCTAATCAATACCACATGCCCAAAAACCATACCTCATTTCACAATCAAAACAATACTTACAATTAACAAGACTTTTAACCGTGGATACTCACCCAATTTTACCATGAATATTATTAATCATACCATATCATGGGCCAATAACATGACTCATCAATACCACATGCCCAAAATCCATCTCTCATTTGCCAATCAAAATCTTTTATAATTTTTTTTTTTTAAATTTAATTTTATTACTTTTTTGGGCCAATAGACACTCTCCATCCCAGTATGGAAGAGTTGTAGTAATGCTCAATTATATTATGTTATCTAAACATTTTGACCCGTTCAAATTACATAAAAATAAAAAATAAAATTATTAATTAAATCATTTTGACGTAGTGAAATTATGTAAAAATAAAAATTAAACTAAAAAAAATTAATAATTAAACCGGCCTAGATCCATGTCCACTCTGGATCTATCAAGCTCCTAGAGGGATCAAATTTCTCGATGTAGAATTGATCCCTCTCCCTCTCGACTCTTGATAGATCCAGAGTTAATATGGATCAAATTTCTCGAGGTAGAATTGATCCCTCTCCCTCTAGGCTCTTGATAGATTCAGAGCTAAGATGGATCTAGACTGTTGTATACTTTGTTGTATCAGATTCTTTTCATCTATTAGTCTTGATGATAAACCATATTAATTGGTTTGAATTAAGTTGATTCTTTTCATCTATTAGTCTTGATGATAAACCATATTAATTGCTTTGAGTTAAGTTGACAATCAATACATTTATGTGATGGATCTAGAAAACATATATTTAAATAATTCTACTCTTAAAACTTCCATTTAAATACTTTAATCCAATCTAAATATTAGAAAAAATAATCCACATATTTTAAAATTAAGCCAACCACACCCTCCAAAAAAAAACATCAGTCACAATATGAAACATAAATAGTAATGACCCAATGGCTAATCATGAGCAGAGATGTTCCCTATTGACCACTAATGGAGTGAACCCCCTAGGTACGGGTACTCCTAAGCTTAATCATGGATGGAGTGAACCCCCTAGGAATGCTTACTCCTTGAGCTTAATCATAGTCTACCCATGAATAGGATGGAGTGAAAACCCCCTAGGAATGCCTACTCCTTGAGCTTAATCAACACAGGCCATTTTGGGGAATCGGATAGTGAGGGAGTTAACAACCCTCCTCAACAACTTAGTCCACCCATGAATCCTTGAGCCTAATCAACATAGGCCATTTTGTGGAATCAGATAGTGAGGGAGTTAACAACCCACCTCAACAACTTAGTCCACCCATGAATCGAATAGAGTGAAAACTGAGTTAACAACCCACCTCAACAACTTAGTCCACCCATGAATCCTTGAGCCTAATCAACATAGGCCATTTTAGGGAATAGGATAGTGAGGGAGCTAACAACCCACCGCAATGACTTATTCCACCCATAATGCCGTAGTCTAACCACCGTGCAAAATTTTAATAAAATCCGGTAGGGATTTTTGTAAATCCAGGGAATTGCCATCAAACTTCAAGATTTTGGGTGCCTTCGTAGTTTTCGAAGGTGCTGAATCCATTTCCATCATCAAAAAAATGATTCAAACACTACCACTACAATATTTCTTAAAAATAAACTTGTCTAAATCCTGACCACCATTAGGGGAATTTTGAGGTCTAAAATGGGCCTCCTAAGGAAAATGTACAATCAAAATTCACTTTATGAGAACCAATCACATTTTAGGGGATGACATCATCCCTAATGGTTGAGATGGCATTACTTGAGTTAAAATTACTTACTTGTTACATTCTCAATGGTGGGTAAAACTGATGGTTAACCATGGTAGTGCTTTAAGTACTTAAAGTCAAATTAAAGTAATATTATTGTCATTTTATATTTCTTGAAAGAAACAATGCATATCCCTATACATTTATTATATTATATTATATTATATTATTTTTATATAGTATATTAATTACATTTTATTATACAATTTAATTAATATAAATTTTAATTAATAGCATATAATATAATTAAGAATTTATAAATTTATATTTATATTTTATTCTAAGTTATTTAAATACAAAGAATAAATTCATTAGTTGTTCAATGATAACGATTTTTTCTTTAAAAACTCATTCTTATTTATAGTCACATCAATATAATATGCCCAAAAACCATCTCTCATTTCACACTCAAAATATTTTATAAATATTTTATTTAAATTTAATTTTATAACATTTTTTTATTAAATTTAATAGAAAAATATTACAATTATTCAAAATGCAAGCTTCTATGATTCATGATTAATATCAAGTATTTTCCTAACTAAATCACGTAGATTTTTTTGAGTCAAGGAACCACTTACTATGGTTCATATTATAATTACTTTTGAGATATATACACCTCTATCACATGAAAATATATAAGATATAAATAGTAGCTATGAATTGAGATCCATTTCACCATATAAATTAAGATAATAATTTTGTAAGCATATTTAATTTTCATTAATAAGCACAAAAAGAAATTAGTACTTATGGTATGATTAATAATATTCATGGTAAAATTGGGTGAGTATCCATGGTTAAAAGTCTTGTTAATTGTAAGTATTGTTTTGATTGTGAAATGAAGTATGGTTTTTGGGCATGTGGTATTGATTAGCCATGGTATGGTATGGTTAATAATCTCCATGGTAAAGTGGTAATGAATATCCATGGTTAAAAATATTTTTATATTGTATCATTTGCCAATAATATGACTCATCAATACCACATCCCCAAAATCCATCTCTCATTTGCCAATCAAAATCATTTATAATTTTTTTTAATTTAATTTTATTACTTTTTTGGGCCAAGAGACACTCTCCATCCCAATATGGAAGAGTTGTAGTAATGCTCAATTATATTATTTTATCTAAACATTTTGGCCCATTCAAATTACATAAAAATAAAAAATAAAATTATTAATTAAAGCATTTTGACTTAGTGAAATTATGTAAAAATAAAAATTAAACTAAAAAAAATTGATAATTAAACCGGCCTAGATCCTTCTCCACTCTGGATCTATCAAGCTCCTAGAGGGATCAAATTTCACGAGGTAGAATTGATCCCTCTCCCTCTCGGCTCTTGAAATATTCGGAGTTAAGATGGATCTATACTGTTGTATACTTTTGTTGGATCAGATTCTTTTCATCTATTAGTCTTGATGATAAACCATGTTAATTGGTTTGAATTAAGTTGATTATTTTCATCTATTAGTCTTGATGATAAACCATATTAATTGCTTTGAATTAAGTTGACAATCAATACATTTATGTGATGGATCTAGAAAACATATATTTAAATAATTCTACTCTTAAAAATTCCTTTTAAATACTTTAATCCAATCTAAATATTAGAAAAAATAATCCACATATTTTAAAATTAAGCCAACCACACCCTCCAAAAAAAACATCAGTCACAATATCAAACATAAATAGTAATGACCCAATGGCTAATCATGAGCAGAGATGTTCCCTATTGACCACTAGTGGAGTGAACCCCCTAGGTACGGGTACTCCTAAGCTTAATCACGGATGGAGTGAACCCCTTAGGAATGCTTACTCCTTGAGCTTAATCATAGTCTACCCATGAATAGGATGGAGTGAAAACCCCCTAGGAATGCCTACTCCTTGAGCCTAATAAACACAGGCCATTTTGGGGAATCAGATAGTGAGGGAGTTAACAATCCACCTCAACAACTTAGTCCACCCATGAATCCTTGAGCCTAATCAACACAGGCCATTTTGGGGAATCGGATAGTGAGGGATTTAACAACCCACCTCAACAACTTAGTCCAACCATGAATCGAATAGAGCGAAAACCGAGCTAACAACCCACCTCAACAACTTAGTCCACCCATAATGTCGTAGTCTAACCACCGTGCAAGATTTTAATAAAATTCGGTAGGGATTTTTGTAAATCCAGGTAATTGCTATCATACATCATGATTTTGGGTGCCTTCATAGTTTTCGTTGGTGCTCAATCCATTTCCATCATCAAAAACATGATTCAAACACTGCCACTACAAGATTTCTTAAAAAAACCTTGTCTAAATTTCGACCACCATTAGGGGAATTTTGAGGTCTAAAATGGACGTCCTAAGGAAAATGTACAATCAAAATTCACTTTATGAGAACCAATCACATTTTAGGGGATGACATAATCCCTAATGGTTGAGATGGAATTACTTGAGTTAAAATTACTTACTTGTCACATGCTCAATGGTGGATAAAACTCATGGTTAACCATGGCAGTGCTCTAAGTACTTAAAGTCAAATTAAAGTAATATTATTGACATTTCATATTTCTTGAAAGAAACAATGCATATCCCTATACATTTATTATATTATTTTTATATAGTATATTAATTACATTTTATTATAAAATTTAATTAATATAAATTTTGATTAATCGCATATAATATAATTAAGAATTTATAAATTTATATTTATATTTTATTTTAAGTTATTTAAGTACAAAGAAAAATTCATTAGTTGTTCAATGATAACATTTTTTTCTTAAAAAACTCATTCTTATTTATAGTCACATCAATATAATATGCCCAAAAACCATCTCTCATTTCACACTCAAAATATTTTATAAATATTTTATTTGAATTTAATTTTATAACATTTTTTTATTAAATTTAAAAGAAAAATATTACAGTTATTCAAAATGCAAGCTTCTATGATTCATGATTAATATCAAGTATTTTCCTAACTATATCACATAGATTTTTTTGAGTCAAGGAACCACTTACTATGGTTCATATTGTAATTACTTTTGAGATATACACACCTCTATCACATGAAAATATATAAGATATAAATAGTAGCTATGAATTGAGATCCATTTCACCATATAAATTAAGATAATAATTTTGTAAGCATATTTAATTTTCATTAATAATCACAAAAACAAATTAGTACTTACAATATAAAAATAATTTTATCCATGGATATTCATTACCACTTTACCATGGAGATTATTAACCATACCATACCATGGGACAATACGATGGCTAATCAATACCACATGCCCAAAAACCATACTTCATTTCACAATCAAAACAATACCTACAATTAACAAGACTTTTAACCATGGATACTCACCCAATTTTACCATGAATATTATTAATCATACAATATCATGGGCCAATAACATGACTCATAAATACCACATGCCCAAAATCCATCTCTCATTTTCCAATCAAAATCTTTTATATTTTTTTTTTTAAATTTAATTTAATTACTTTTTTGGGCCAAGAGACACTTTCCATCCTAGTATGGAAGAGTTGTAGTAATGCTCAATTATATTATGTTATCTAAACATTTTGACCCGTTCAAATTACATAAAAATAAAAAATAAAATTATTAATTAAAGCATTTTGACTTAGTGAAATTATGTAAAAATAAAAATTAAACTAAAAAAAAAAAAAATTAAACCGGCCTAGATCCATCTCCACTTTGGATCTATGAAGCTCCTAGAGGGATCAAATTTCTCGAGGTAGAATTGATCCCTCTCCCTCTCGACTCTTGATACATCCGGAGTTATGATGGATCGAATTTCTCGAGGTAGAATTGATCCCTCTCCCTCTCGGCTCTTGATAGAGTCGTAGTTAAGGATGATCTAGACTGTTGTATACTTTGTTGGATCAGATTCTTTTCACCTATTAGTCTTGATGATAAACCATATTAATTGGTTTGAATTAAGTTGATTCTTTTCATCTATTAGTCTTGATGATAAACCATATTAATTGCTTTGAATTAAGTTGACAATCAATACATTTATGTGATGGATCTAGAAAACATATATTTAAATAATTCTACTCTTAAAATTTCCATTTAAATACTTTAATCCAATATAAATATTAGAAAAAATAATCCACATATTTTAAAATTAAGCCAACCACACCATCCAAAAAAAAAACATCAGTCACAATATCAAACATAAATAGTAATGACCCAATGGCTAATCATGAGCAGAGATTTTCCCTATTGACCACTAATGGAGTGAACCCCCTAGGTACGAGTAGTCCTAAGCTTAATCACGGATGGAGGGAACCCCCTAGGAATGCTTACTCCTTGAGCTTAATCATATTCTACCCATGAATAGGATGGAGTGAAACCGCCCTAGGAATGCCTACTCCTTGAGCCTAATCAACACAGGCCATTTTGAGGAATTGGTTAGTGAGGGAGTTAACAACCCACCTCAATAACTTAGTCCACCGATGAATCCTTGAGCCTAATCAACACAAGCCATTTTGGGGAATTGGATAGTGAGGGAGTTAACAACCCACCTCAACAACTTAGTCCACCCATGAATCGAATAGAGTGAAAACCGAGTTAGCAACCTACCTCAACAACTTAGTCCACCCATGAATCCTTGAGCCTAATCAACATAGGCCATTTTGGGGAATAGGAGAGTGAGGGAGCTAAAAACCCACCTCAACAACTTAGTCCACCCATAATGCCGTAGTCTAACCACCGTGCAAGATTTTAATAAAATCCGGTAGGGATTTTTGTAAATCCAGGTAATTGCTATCAAACTTCAAGATTTTGGTTTCCTTCGTAGTTTTCGATGGCGGTCAATCCATTTCCATCATCAAAAACATGATTCAAACACTGCCACTACAAGATTTCTTAAAGAAAACTTGTCTAAATTCCGATCACCATTAGGGGAATTTTGAGGTCTAAAATGGGACTCCTAAGGAAAATGTACAATCAAAATTCACTTTATGAGAACCAATCACATTTTAGGAGATGACATCATCCCTAATGGTTAAGATGGCATTACTTGAGTTAAAAGTACTTACTTGTCACATTATCAATGGTGGATAAAACTCATGGTTAACCATGGTAGTGCTCTAAGTACTTAAAGTCAAATTAAAGTAATATTATTGACATTTCATATTTCTTGAAAGAAACAATGCATATCCCTATACCATTATTATATTATATTATATTGTATTATATTATTTTTATATAGTATATTAATTACATTTTATTATACAATTTAATAAGTATAAATTTTAATTAATAGCATATAATATAATTAAGAATTTATAAATTTATATTTATATTTTATTTTAAGTTATTTAAGTACAAAGAATAAATTCATTAGTTGTTCAATGATAACATTTTTTTCTTAAAAGACTCATTCTTATTTATAGTCACATCAATATAATATGCCCAAAAACCATCTCTCATTTCACACTCAAAATATTTTATAAATATTTTATTTGAATTTAATTTTATAACATTTTTTTATGAAATTTAACAGAAAATTATTAAAATTATTCAAAATGCAAGCTTCTATGATTCATGATTAATATCAAGTATTTTCCTAACTTAATCACATAGATTTTTTTGAGTCAAGGAACCACTTACTATGGTTCATATTATAATTACTTTTGAGATATATACACCTCTATCACATGAAAATATATAAGATATAAATAGTAGCTATGAATTGAGATCCATTTCACCATATAAATTAAGATAATAATTTTGTAAGCATATTTTAATTTTCATTAATAAGCTCCCAGATGCGGGTGCTCCAACAGTTGGTTGATACGATGGGACACAGGTGCGGCGAAGTGGATCGCCACCTGCCCATCCCGGACAGCGAAGATCTCAGTTTGATTTGCAACGGATGTTTGCATTTAACTCTCGCAGATACCAAAGGTTCCGCTCCATATGGTGTTGTACCTCACCTCATGCCCACAGGACTGGCCTCTGCTATCACTCGCTTCTGCGAGGATCTCTTAAGTGCATGAGTTATTATGGGGGATTACCAATACGCATGCAGGCAGATTAAGAGGTGGAATCATGTTAAGGCCATGGTGCCAAGGTCTTACACGTACAGCGCTCGCCTCCTTCTCATATTTGGTATTAATTCGGCACCCAATCTGTGTGGAATCGTCATCGTCAATTCAGCCATCCTGAGCAGCCTGACGGGGATTCTTCTACTGAAGCAGTGTTCCAGTTTGAATGCAGGGCTACCTATTCTAAGCATTCGGCATTTGTCTCAGGTCATTGTTCTCGTTTTAAGCTTTCCCCCCCCTGCTATTGCAGTTGCTTGGATTCATTTGGTTTCCGCAATGCCTCGTTTGTGCCTCAGGCTTCGAAATCATCGTGGAAGTTCAAGGGGTTGTCCTGCAAGAGACCACTCCAGCCCATCCTCGGTCTCGGCCTCTCTCTCCAGCGGTATTTTTCCCGGCCATTACCCTCGTACTCGTAGTGGAAGGGGGCGCTATCTTGAAACCCATCATGGTTGGAGCTCCCCTGCTCCTCGTCCCCCCTGCTACCTCGCCTCCTCCAACAACTGGCTCTGCACGTTTTACCTTCTCCAGCTCCCTGATTCGCCCAAGAATCACTACGCTCTTCACGGTGGTTTTTCATGAGGAGTCTAGCGCCCTTCATGCTGGCCCTGAGATAGATCCTGCCAAGACTTCGAATTTTCAGATGGGGGAGGGCAGTGCATCGATGCAGGTGCCGGAAGTTCCTGCCAGCAGCGTTCCTGATGTGGCCATGGTTCCAGATGATCCTGGTCCCTCTGAATCTGAGGAAGCTCTGGCCAGAGACTTGATGGCTTCATGCTGGTGTTGAATTGTAGAAGAGCCTCCTGATGATTAGTATGCATTCTGCCTGTTTTTCTTATGTTCCTACTGCCCATACTATTGGGCTTGTCCTTGTTCGAGCGGTTCTGAGGTTTTCCAGCTTATTTTTGTATAATTTTGGTCCTTTGTACACAGGAAATTCACAACTGGCTCCCCTGCGTGGGTTTTTGCTATTTTTGTCTGACTGGTTTCCCTATTAAAGGGCAGTCTACACACCTGGTTTACATGACATTCCTACCTCCTAGGTAGTAGTTCTTGACTGCGGTCTCGTTGTATTTTTATCACTTTGTTAATAGATTACTCTTATTTAGAAAAAAAAAAAAATCATTAATAAGCACAAACACAAATTAGTACTTACAATATAAAAATATTTTTAACCATGGATATTCATTATCACTTTACCATGGAGATTATTAACCATACCATACCATGGCTAATCAACACCACATGCCCAAAAACCATACCTCATTTCACAATCAAAACAATACTTACAATTAACAAGACTTTTAACCGTGGATACTCACCCAATTTTTCCATGAATATTATTAATCATACCATATCATGGGCCAATAACATGACTCATCAATACCACATTCCTAAAATCCATCCCTCATTTGCCAATCAAAATCTTTTATAACTTTTTTTTTAATTTAATTTTATTACTTTTTTGGGCCAAGAGACACTCTCCATCCCAGTATGGAAGAGTTGTAGTAATGCTCAATTATATTATGTTATCTAAACATTTTGACCCGTTCAAATTACATAAAAATAAAAAATAAAATTATTAATTAAAGCATTTTGACTAACTGAAATTATGTAAAAATAAAAATTAAACTAAAAAAAAATAATAATTAAACTGGCCTAGATCAATCTCCACTCTGGATCTATCAAGCTCCTAGAGGGATCAAATTTCTCGAGGTAGAATTGATCCCTCTCCCTCTCAACTCTTGATAGATCCGTAGTTACGCTGGATCAAATTTCTCAAGGTAGAATTGATCCCTCTCCCTCTCGGCTCTTGATAGATTCGGAGTTAAGATGCATCTAGACTGTTGTATACTTCGTTGGATCAGATTCTTTTCATATATTAGTCTTGATGATAAACCATATTAATTGGTTTGAATTAAGTTGATTCTTTTCATCTATTAGTCTTGATGATAAACCATATTAATTGCTTTGAATTAAGTTGACAACCAATACATTTATGTGATGGATCTAGAAAACATATATTTAAATAATTCTACTCTTAAAACTTCCATTTAAATACTTTAATCCAATCTAAATATTAGAAAAAATAATCCACAAATTTTAAAAATTAAGCCAACCACACCCTCCAAAAAAAAACATCAGTCACAATATCAAACATAAATAGTAATGACCCAATGGCTAATCATGAGCATAGATGTTCCCTATTAACCACTAATGGAGTGAACCCCCTAGGTACGGGTACTCCTAATCTTAATCACGGATGGAGTGAACCCCCTAGGA
Source organism: Pinus albicaulis (assembly GCA_034641835.2). Classification (NCBI taxonomy): domain Eukaryota; kingdom Viridiplantae; phylum Streptophyta; class Pinopsida; order Pinales; family Pinaceae; genus Pinus; species Pinus albicaulis. The sequence continues at coordinate 911,444,197 of CM076583.1, read as the reverse complement.
ACGCTTACTCCTGGAGCTTAATCATAGTCTACCCATGAATAGGATGGAGTGAAAACCCCCTAGGAATGCCTACTCCTTGAGCCTAATCAACACAGGGCATTTTGGGGAATCAGATAGTGAGGGAGTTAACAACCCACCTCAACAACTTAGTCCACCCATGAATCCTTAAGCGTAATCAACACAGGCTATTTTAGGGAATCGGATAGTGAGGGAGTTAACAACCCTCCTCAACAACTTATTCCACCCATGAATCGAATAGAGTGAAAACCGAGTTAACAACCCACCTCAATAGCTTAGTCCACCGATGAATCCTTGAGCCTAATTAACATAGGCCATTTTTGGGAATAGCATAGTGAGGGAGCTAACAACCCAGCTCAACAAGTTAGTCCACCCATAATGCCGTAGTCTAACCACCCTGCAAGATTTTAATAATATCCGGTAGGGATTTTTGTAAATACAGGTAATTGCTATCAAACTTCAAGATTTTGGGTGCCTTCGTAGTTTTTGATAGTGCTGAATCCATTTCCATCATCAAAAACATGATTGAAACACTTCCACTACAAGATTTCTTAAAAAAACCTTGTCTAAATTCTGACCACCATTAGGGGAATTTTGAGGTCTAAAATGGGCCTCCTAAGGAAAATGTACGATCAAAATTTACTTTATGAGAACCAATCACATTTTAGGAGATGACATCATCCCTAATGGTTGAGATGGCATTACTTGAGTTAAAAATACTTACTTGTCACATTCTCAATGGTGGATAAAACTCATGGTTAACCATGGTAGTGCTCTAAGTACTTAAAGTGAAATTAAAGTAATATTATTGACATTTCATATTTCTTGAAAGAAACAATGCATATCCCTATACATTTATTATATTATATTTTATTATATTATATTATTTTTATATAGTATATTAATTAAATTTTATTATACAATTTAATAAGTATAAATTTTAATTAATAGCATATAATATAATTAAGAATTTATAAATTTATATTTATATTTTATTTAAAGTTATTTAAGTACAAAGAATAAATTCATTAGTTGTTCAATGATAACGATTTTTTCTTAAAAGACTCATTCTTATTTATAGTCACATCAATATAATATGCCCAAAAACCATCTCTCATTTCACACTCAAAATATTTTATAATTATTTTATTTGAATTTAATGTTATAACATTTTTTTATTAAATTTAAAAGAAAATTATCACAATTATTCAAAATGCAAGATTCTATGATTCATGATTAATATCAAGTATTTTCCTAACTAAATCATATAGATTTTTTTGAGTCAAGGAACCACTTACTATGGTTCATAGTATAATTACTTTTAAGATATATACACCTCTATCACATGAAAATATATAAGATATAAATAGTAGCTATGAATTGAGATCCATTTCACCATATAAATTCGGATAATAATTTTGTAAGCATACTTAATTTTCATTAATAAGCACAAAAAAAAATTAGTACTTACAATATAAAAATATTTTTAGCCATGGATATTCATTACCACTTTACCATGGAGATTATTAACCATACCATACCATGGCTAATCAATACCACATGTCCAAAAACCATACCTCATTTCACAATCAAAACAATACCTACAATTAACAAGACTTTTAACCATGGATACTCACCCAATTTTACCATGAATATTATTAATCATACCATATCATGGGCCAATAACATGACTCATCAATACCACATGCCCAAAATCCATCTCATATTTGCCAATCAAAATCTTTTATAATTTTTTTTTTGTTTAATTTAATTTTATTACTTTTTTGGGCCAAGAGACCATCCTAGTATGGAAGAGTTGTAGTAATGCTCAATTATATTATGTTATCTAAACATTTTGACCCGTTCAAATTACATAAAAATTAAAAAAAAATTATTAATTAAAGCATTTTGACTTAGTGAAATTTTGTAAAAATAAAAATTAATAATTAAACCGGCCTAGATCCATCTCCACTCTGGATCTATCAAGCTCCTAGAGGGATCAAATTTCTCGAGGTAGAATTTATCCCTCTCCCTCTCGACTCTTGACAGATCTGGAGTTAAGATGGATCAAATTTCTCGAGGTAGAATTGATCCCTCTCCCTCTCGACTCTTGATAGATGCGGAGTTAAGATGGATCTAGACTGTTGTATACTTTGTTGGATCAGATTCTTTTCATCTATTAGTCTTGATGATAAACCATATTAATTGGTTTGAATTAAGTTGATTCTTTTGATCTATTATTCTTGATGATAAACCACATTAATTCCTTTGAATTAAGTTGAAAATCAATACATTTATGTGATGGATCTAGAAAACATATATTTAAATAATTCTACTCTTAAAACTTCCATTTAAATACTTTAATCCAATCTAAATATTAGAAAAAATAATCCACATATTTTAAAATTAAGCCAACCACACCCTCCAAAAAAAACATCAGTCACAATATCAAACATAAATAGTAATGACGCAATGGCTAATCATGAGCAGAGATGTTCCCTATTGACCACTAATGGAGTGAACCACGTAGGTACAGGTACTCCTAAGCTTAATCACGGATGGAGTGAACCCCCTAGGAACGCTTACTACTTGAGCTTAATCATAGTCTACTCATGAACATGATGGAGTGAAAACCCCCTAGGAATGCCTACTCCTTGAGCCTAATCAACACAGGCCATTTTGGGGAATCGGATAGTGAGGGAGTTAACAACCCTCCTCAACAAGTTAGTCCACCCATGAATGCTTGAGCCTAATCAACACAGGCCATTTTTGCGAATCGGATAGTGAGGGAGTTAACAACCCACCTCAACAACTTAGTCCACCCATGAATTGAATAGAGTGAAAACCGAGTTAACAACCCACCTCAGCAACCTAGTCCACCCATGAATCCTTGAGCCTAATCAACATAGGCCATTTTGGGGAATAGGATAGTGAGGGAGCTAACAACCCACCTCAACAACTTACTCCACCCATAATGCCATAGTCTAACCACCGTGCAAAATTTTAATAAAATCCAGTAGGGATTTTTGTAATTCCAGGTAACTGCTATCAAACTTCAAGATTTTGGGTGCCTTCGTAGTTTTCGACAGTGCTGAATCCACTTCCATCATCAAAAATATGATTCAAACACTACCACTACAAGATTTATTAAAAAAAACTTGTCTAAATTCCGACCACCATTAGGGGAATTTTGAGGTCTAAAATGGGCCTCCTAAGGAAAATGTACAATCAAAATTCACTTTATGAGAACCAGTCACATTTTAGGGGATGGCATCATCCCTAATGGTTGAGATGGCATTACTTGAGTTAAAAGCACTTACTTGTCACATTCTCGATGGTGGATAAAACTCATGGTTAACCATGGTAGTGCTCTAAGTACTTAAACTCAAATTAAAGTAATATTATTGACATTTCATATTTCTTGAAAGAAACAATGCATATCCCTATACATTTATTATATTATATTATATTATTTTTATATAGTATATTAATTACATTTTATTATACAATTTAATATATAAATTTTAATTAATATCATATAATATAATTAAGAATTTATAAATTTTTATTTATATTTTATTTTAAGTTATTTAAGTACAAAGAATAAATTCACTAGTTGTTCAATGATAAAAAAAATTTCTTAAAAAACTCATTCTTATTTATAGTCACATCAATATAATATGCCCAAAAACCATCTCTCATTTCACACTCAAAATATTTTATAAATATTTTATTTGAATTTAATTTTATAACATTTTTTTATTAAATTTAAAAGAAAAATATTACAATTATTCAAAATGCAAGCTTTTATGATTCATGATTAATATCTACTATTTTCCTAACTAAATCACATAGATTTTTTTGAGTCAAGGAACCACTTACTATGGTTCATATTATAATTACTTTTGAGATATATACACCTCTATCACATGAGAATATATAAGATATAAATAGTAGCTATGAATTGAGATCCATTTCACCATATAAATTAAGATAATAATTATGTAAGCATATTTAATTTTCATTAATAAGCACAAAAACAAATTAGTACTTACAATATAAAAATATTTTTAAACATGGATATTCATTACCACTTTACCATGGAGATTATTAACCATACCATACCATGGCTAATCAATACCACATGCCCAAAACCCATACCTCATTTCACAATCAAAACAATACTTACAATTAACAAGACTTTTAACCATGGATACTCACCCAATTTTAAGATGAATATTATTAATCATACCATATCATTGGCCAATAACATGACTCATCAATACCAAATGCCCAAAATCCATCTCTCATTTGCCAATCAAAATCTTTTATAATTTTTTTTTTTAATTTAATTTCATTACTTTTTTGGGCAAAGAGACACTCTCCATCCCAGTATGGAAGAGTTGAAGTAATGCTCAATTATATTATGTTATCTAAACATTTTGACCCGTTCAAATTACATAAAAATAAAAAATAAAATTATTAATTAAATCATTTTGACTTTGTGAAATTATGTAAAAATAGAAATTAAACTAAAAAAACTTAATAATTAAATTGGCCTAGATCCATCTCCACTCTGGATCTATCAAGCTCCTAGAGGGATCAAATTTCTCGAGGTAGAATTTATCCCTCTCCCTCTCGACTCTTCATAGATCCGAAGTTAAGATGTATCGAATTTCTCGAGGTAGAATTGATCCCTCTCCCTCTCGGCTCTTGATAGATTCGGAGTTAAGATGGATCTAGACTGTTGTATACTTTGTTGGAACAGATTATTTTCATCTATTAGTCTTGATGATAAACCATATTAATTGGTTTGAATTAAGTTGATTCTTTTCATCTATTAGTCATGATGATAAACCATATTAATTGCTTTGAATTAAGTTGACAATCAATACATTTATGTGATGGATCTAGAAACCATATATTTAAATAATTCTACTCTTAAAACATCCATTTAAATACTTTAATCCAATCAAAATGTTAGAAAAAATAATCCACATATTTTAAAATTAAGCCAACCACACCCTCCAAAAAAAAACATCAGTCACAATATCAAGCATAAATAGTAATGACCCAATGGCTAATCATGAGCAGAGATGTTCCCTATTGACCACTAATGGAGTGAACCCCCTAGGTACGGGTACTCCTAAGCTTAATCACGGATGGAGTAAACCCCCTAGGAACGCTTACTCCTTGAGCTTAATCATAGTATACCCATGAATAGGATGGAGTGAGAACCCCCTAGGAATGCCTACTCCTAAAACCTAATCAACACAGGCCATTTTTGGGAATCAGATAGTGAGGGAGTTAACAACCCACCTCAACAACTTAGTCCACCCATGAGTCCTTGAGCCTAATCAACATAGGCCATTTTGGGGAATCGGATAGTGAGGGAGTTAACAACCCACCTCAACAACTTAGTCCACCCATGAATCCTTGAACCTAATCAACATAGGCCATTTTTGGGAATAGGATAGTATGGGACCTAACAACCCACCTCAACAACTTAGTCCTCCCATAATCCCGTAGTCTAACCACCGTACAAGATTTTAATAAAATCCGCTAGGGATTTTTGTAAATCCAGGTAATTGCTATCAAACTTCAAGATTTTGGGTGCCTTATTGATCATACCATATCATGGGCCAATAACATGACTCATCAATACCACATTCCCAAAATCCATCTCTCATTTTCCAATCAAAATCTTTTATATTTTTTTTTTTTTTTAATTTAATTTTATTACCTTTTTGGGCCAAGAGACACTCTCCATTCCAATATGGAAGAGTTGTAGTAATGCTCAATTATATTATGTTATCTAAACATTTTGACCCGTTCAAATTACATAAAAATAAAAAATAAAATTATTAATTAAAGAAATTTGACTTAGTGAAATTATGTAAAAATAAAAATTAAACTAAAAAAAATTAATAATTAAACCGGCCTAGATCCATCTCCACTCTGGATCTATCAAGCTCTTAGAGGGATCAAATTTCTCGAGGTAGAATTGATCCCTCTCCCTCTTGACTCTTGATAGATCCGGAGTTAAGATGGATCAAATTTCTCGAGGCAGAATTGATCCCTCTCCCTCTCGGCTCTTGATAGATTCGGAGTTAAGATGGATCTAGACTGTTGTATACTTTGTTGGATCAGATTCTTCTCATCTATTAGTCTTGATGATAAACAATATTAATTGGTTTGAATTAAGTTGATTCTTTTCATCTATTAGTCTTGATGATAAACCATATTAATTTCTTTGAATTAAGTTGACAATCAATACATTTATGTAATGGATCTAGAAAACATATATTTAAATAATTATATTGTTAAAACTTCCATTTAAATACTTTAATCCAATCAAAATATTAGAAAAAATAATCCACATATTTTAAAATTAAGCCAACCACACCCTCCAAAAAAAACATCAGTCACAATATCAAACATAAATATTAATGACCCAATGGCTAATCATGAGCAGAGATGTTCCCTGTTGACCACTAATGGAGTGAACCGCCTAGGTACGGGTATTCCTAAGCTTAATCACGGATGGAGTGAACCCTCTAGGAAAGCTTACTCCTTGAGCTTAATCATAGTCTACCCATGAATAGGATGTAGTGAAAACCCCCTAGGAATGCCTACTCCTTGAGCCTAATCAACACAGGCCATTTTCGGGAATCGAATAGTGAGGGAGTTAACAACCCACCTCAACAAATTAGTCCACCCATGAATCCTTGAGCCTAATCAACACAGGACATTTTGGGGAATCGGATAGTGAGGGAGTTAACAACCCACCTCAACAACTTAGTCCACCCATGAATCGAATAGAGTGAAAACCGAGTTAACAACCCACGCCAACTACTTAGTCCACCCATGAATCCTTGAGCCTAATCAACATAGGCCATTTTGGGGAATAGGATAGTGAGGGAGCTAAAAACCCACCTCAACAACTTAGTCCACCCATAATGCCGTAGTCTAACCACCGTGCAAGATTTTAATAAAATCCGGTAGTGATTTTTGTAAATCCAGGTAATTGCTATCAAACTTCAAGATTTTGGGTGCCTTTGTAGTTTTCGATGGTGCTGAATCCATTTCCATCATCAAAAACCTGATTCAAACACTCCCATTACAATATTTCTTAAAAAAAACTTGTCTAAATTCTGACCACCATTAGGAGGATTTTGAGGTCTAAAATGGACCTCCTAAGGAAAATGTACAATCAAAATTCACTTTATGAGAACCAATCACATTTTAGGGGATGACATCATCCCTAATGGTTGAGATGACATTACTTGAGTTAAAAGTACTTACTTGTCACATTCTCAATGGTGGATAAAACTCATGGTTAACCATGGTAGTGCTCTAAGTACTTAAAGTCAAATTAAAATAATATTATTGACATTTCAGAAACAATGCATATCCCTATACATTTATTATATTATATTATATTATATTATTTTTATATAGTATATTAATTACATTTTATTATAAAATTTAATTAATATAAATTTTAATTAATAGCATATAATATAATTAAGAATTTATAAATTTATATTTATATTTTATTTTAAGTTATTTAAGTACAAAAAATAAATTCAATGATAATGATTTTTTCTTAAAAAAATCATTCTTATTTATAGTCACATCAATATAATATGGCGAAAAGCAATCTCTCATTTCACACTCAAAATATTTTATAAATATTTTATTTGAATTTAATTTTATAACATTTTTTATTAAATTTAAAAGAAAAATATTACAATTATTCAAAATGCAAGCTTCTATGATTCATGATTAATATCAAGTATTTTCCTAGCTAAATCACATAGATTTTTTTGAGTCAAGGAACCACTTACTATGGTACATATTATAATTACTTTTGAGATATATACACCTTTATCACATGAAAATATATAAGATATAAATAGTAGCTATGAATTGAGATCCATTTCACCATATAAATTAAGATAATAATTTTGTAAGCATATTTAATTTTCATTAATAAGCAAAAAAAAAATTTAGTACTTACAATATAAAAGTATTTTTAACCATGGATATTCATTACCACTTTACCATGGAGATTATTAACCATACCATACCATGGGCCAATATGATGGCTAATCAATACCACATGCCCAAAAACCATACCTCATTTCAGAATCAAAACAATACTTACAATTAACAAGACTTTTAACAATGGATACTCACCCAATTTTACCATGAATATTATTGATCATACCATATCATGGGCCAATAACATGACTCATCAATACCACATTCCCAAAATCCATCTCTCATTTTCCAATCAAAATCTTTTATAATTTTTTTTTTTAATTTAATTTTATTACTTTTTTGGGCCAAGAGACACTCTCCATCCCAGTATGGAAGAGTTGTAGTAATGCTCAATTATATTATGTTATCTAAACATTTTGACCCGTTCAAATTACATAATAATAAAAAATAAAATTATTAATTAAAGCAATTTGACTTAGTGAAATTATGTAAAAATAAAAATTAAGCTAAAAAAAATTAATAATTAAACCGGCCTAGATCCATCTCCACTCTGGATCTATCAAGCTCCTAGATCACCTCAGATAATTGATCCCTCAATCTCGACTCTCGATAGATCCAGATCGATGGGATCAAATTCGAGGTAGAATTCGATCCCTCTCCCTCTCGGCTCTTGATAGATTCGGAGTTAAGATGGATCTAGACTGTTGTATACTTTGTTGGATCAGATTCTTTTCATCTATTAGTCTTTATGATAAACCATATTAATTGGTTTGAATTAAGTTGATTCTTTTCATCTATCAGTCTTGATGATAAACCATATTAATTTCTTTGAATTAACTTGACAATCAATACATTTATGTGATGGATCTAGAAAACATATATTTAAATAATTCTATTGTTAAAACTTCCATTTAAATACTTTAATCCATTCAAAATATTAGAAAATATAATCCACATATTTTAAAATTAAGCCAACCACACCCTCCAAAAAAAACATCAGTCACAATATCAAACATAAATATTAATGACCCAATGGCTAATCATGAGCAGAGATGTTCCCTATTGACCACTACTGGAGTGAACCCCCTAGGTACGGGTATTCCTAAGCTTAATAACGGATGGAGTGAACCCCCTAGGAACGCTTACTCCTTGAGCTTAATCATAGTCTACCCATGAATAGGATGCAGTGAAAACCGCCTAGGAATGCCTACTCCTTAAGCCTAATCAACACAGGCCATTTTCGGGAATCGGATAGTGAGGGAGTTAACAACCCACCTCAACAAATTATTCCACCCATGAATCCTTGAGCCTAATCAACACAGGCCATTTTGGGGAATCGGATAGTGAGGGAGTTAACAACCCACCTCAACAACTTAGTCCACCCATGAATCGAATAGAGTGAAAACCGAGTTAACAACTCACGTCAACCACTTAGTCCACCCATGAATCCTTGAGCCTAATCAACATAGGCCATTTTGGGAAATAGGATAGTGAGGGAGCTAAAAAACCACCTCAACAACTTAGTCCACCCATAATGTCGTAGTCTAACCACCGTGCAAGATTTTAATAAAATCCGGTAGGGATTTTTTTAAATCCAGGTAATTGCTATCAAACTTCAAGATTTTGGGTGCCTTCGTAGTTTTCGATGGTGCTGAATCCATTTCCATCATCAAAAACCTGATTCAAACACTACCACTACAATATTTCTTAAAAAAAACTTGTCTAAATTCTAACCACCATTGGGAGAATTTTGAGGTCTAAAATGGACCTCCTAAGGAAAATGTACTATCAAAATTCACTTTATGAGAACCAATCACATTTTAGGGGATGGCATCATCCCTAATGGTTGAGATGACATTACTTGAGTTAAAAGTACTTACTTGTCACATTCTCAATGGTGTATAAAACTCATGGTTAACAATGGTAGTGCTCTAAGTACTTAATGTCAAATTAAAATAATATTATTGACATTTCAGAAACAATGCATATCCCTATACATTTATTATATTATATTATATTATATTATATTATTTTTATATAGTATATTAATTACATTTTATATACAATTTAATTAATATAAATTTTAATTAATAGCATATAATATAATTAAGAATTTATAAATTTATATTTATATTTTATTTTAAGTTATTTAAGTACAAAAAATAAATTCAATGATAATCATTTTTTCTTAAAAAACTCATTCTTATTTATAGTCACATCAATATAATATGCCCAAAAACAATCTCTAATTTCACACTCAAAATATTTTATAAATATTTTATTTGAATTTAATTTTATAACATTTTTTATTAAATTTAAAAGAAAAATATTACAATTATTCAAAATGCAAGCTTCTATGATTCATGATTAATATCAAGTATTTTCCTAGCTAAATCACATAGATTTTTTTGAGTCAAGGAACCACTTACTATGGTTCATATTATAATTAATTTTGAGATATATACACCTTTATCACATGAAAATATATAAGATATAAATAGTAGCTATGAATTGAGATCCATTTCACCATATAAATTAAGATAATAATTTTGTAAGCATATTTAATTTTCATTAATAAGCCAAAAAAAAAATTAGTACTTACAATATAAAAATATTTTTAACCATGGATATTCATTACCACTTTACCATGGAGATTATTAACCATACCATACCATGGGCCAATATGATGGCTAATCAATACCACATGCCCAAAAACCATACCTCATTTCAGAATCAAAACAATACTTACAATTAACAAGACTTTTAACCATGGATACTCACCCAATTTTACCATGAATATTATTGGTCATACCATATCATGGGCCAATAACATGACTCATCAATACCACATTCCCAAAATCCATCTCTCATTTTCCAAACAAAATCTTTTATAATTTTTTTTTTTTAATTTAATTTTATTACTTTTTTGGGCCAAGAGACACTCTCCATCCCAGTATGGAAGAGTTCTAGTAATGCTCAATTATATTATTTTATCTAAACATTTTGACCCGTTCAAATTACATAAAAATAAAAAAATAAAATTATTAATTAAAGCAATTTGACTTAGTGAAATTATGTAAAAATAAAAATTAAACTAAAAAACAATTAATAATTAAACCGGCCTAGATCCATCTCCACTCTGGATCTATCAAGCTCCTAGAGGGATCAAATTTCTCAAGGTACAATTGATCCCTCTCCCTCTCAACTCTTGATAGATCCGGAATTAAGATGAATCAAATTTCTCGAGGTAGAATTGATCCCTCTCCCTCTCGGCTCTTGATAGATTCAGAGTTAAGATGGATCTAGACTGTTGTATACTTTGTTGGATCAGATTCTTTTCATCTATTAGTCTTGATGATAAACCATATTAATTGGTTTGAATTAAGTTGATTCTTTTCATCTATTAGTCTTGATGATAAACCATATTAATTGCTTTGAATTAAGTTGACAATCAATACATTTATGTGATGGATCTTGAAAACATGTATTTAAATAATTCTATTGTTAAAACCTCCATTTAAATACTTTCATCCAATCAAAATATTAGAAAAAATAATCCACAAATTCTAAAATTAAGCCAACCACACCCTCCAAAAAAAACATCAGTCACAATATCAAACATAAATATTAATGACCTAATGGCTAATCATGAGCAGAGATGTTCCCTGTTGACCACTAATGGAGTGAACGCCCTAGGTACGAGTATTCCTAAGCTTAATCAGGGATGGAGTGAACCCCCTAGGAACGCTTACACCTTGAGCTTAATCATAGTCTACCCATGAATAGGATGCAGTGAAAACCCCCTAGGAATGCCTACTCCTTGAGCCTAATCAACACAGGCCATTTTCGGGAATCGGATAGTGAGGGAGTTAACAACCCACCTCAACAAATTAGTCCACCCATGAATCCTTGAGCCTAATCAACACAGGCCATTTTGGGGAATTGGATAGTGAGGGAGTTAACAACCCACCTCAACAACTTAGTCCACCCATGAATCGAATAGAGTGAAAACCGAGTTAACAACCCACGTCAACTACTTAGTCCACCCATGAATCCTTGAGCCTAATCAACATAGGCCATTTTGGGGAATAGGATAGTGAGGGAGCTAACAACCCACCTCAACAACTTAGTCCACCCATAATGCCATAGTCTAACCACCGTGCAAGATTTTAATAAAATCCAGTAGGGATTTTTGTAAATCCAGGTAATTGCTATCAAACTTCAAGATTTTGGGTGCCTTCGTAGTTTTTGATGGTGCTGAATCCATTTCCATCATCAAAAGCCCGATTCAAACACTACCACTACAATATTTCTTAAAAAAAACTTGTCTAAATTCTGACCACCATTAGGATAATTTTGAGGTCTAAAATGGACCTCCTAACGAAAATGTACAATCAAAATTCACTTTATGAGAACCAATCACATTTTAGGGGATGACATCATCTCTAATGGTTGAGATGACATTACTTGAGTTAAAAGTACTTACTTGTCACATTCTCAATGGTGGATAAAACTCATGGTTAACCATAGTAGTGCTCTAAGTACTTAAAGTCAAATTAAAATAATATTATTGACATTTCAGAAACAATGCATATCCCTATACATTTATTATATTATATTATATTATATTATATTATTTTTATATAGTATATTAATTACATTTTATTATACAATTTAATTAATATAAATTTTAATTAATAGCATATAATATAATTAAGAATTTATAAATTTATATTTATATTTTATTTTAAGTTATTTAAGTACAAAAAATAAATTCAATGATAATGATTTTTTCTTAAAAAACTCATTCTTATTTATAGTCACATCAATATAATATGCCTAAAACACCCTTCATTTCACATTCAAAATATTTTATAAATATTTTATTTGGAATTTAATTTTTATAACATTTTTTTTAATAAATTTAAAAGAAAATATTACAATTATTCAAAATGCAAGCTTCTATGATTCATGATTAATATCAAGTATTTTCCTAGCTAAATCACATAGATTTTTTGAGTCAAGGAACCACTTACCATGGTTCATGTTATAATGGCTTTTGAGATATATTACACCTTTACCATATTGAAAATATGATAAGATATAAATAGTATTGTCAGAATAATCCATTTTCCTGCAATCATGAATGCAGATACACTTCTAGCATATTTTAATTTTGGTTTATTGCCAAAAAATAGGCACACAATATAAAATATTTTTGAACCAAAGATATCCATTCACCTCTCACTTCATGGAGATTATTAACCATACCATACCAAGGGCCAATATGATGCTAGAAGATCAATACCACATGCCCAAAAACCATACCTCATTTCAGAATCAAAACAATACTTACAATTAACAAGACTTTTAACCATGGATACTCACCCAATTTTACCATGAATATTATTGACCATACCATATCATGGGCCAATAACATGACTCATCAATACCACATTCCCAAAATCCATCTCTCATTTTCCAATCAAAATCTTTTATAATTTTTTTTTTAATTTAATTTTATTACTTTTTTGGGCCAAGAGACACTCTCCATCCCAATATGGAAGAGTTGTAGTAATGCTCAATTATATTATGTTATCTAAACATTTTGACCCATTCAAATTACATAAAAATAAAAAATAAAATTATTAATTAAAGCAATTTGACTTAGCGAAATTATGTAAAAATAAAAATTAAACTAAAAAAAATTAATAATTAAACCGGCCTAGATCCATCTCCACTCTGGATCTATCAAGCTCCTAGAGGGATCAAATTTCTCGAGGTAGAATTGATCCCTCTCCCTCTCGACTCTTGATAGATCCGGAGTTAAGATGGATCAAATTTCTCGAGGTAGAATTGATCCCTCTCCCTCTCGGCTCTTGATAGATTCGGAGTTAAGATGGATCTAGACTGTTGTATACTTTGTTGGATCAGATTCTTTTCATCTAGTAGTCTTGATGATAAACCATATTAATTGGTTTGAATTAAGCTGATTCTTTTTATCTATTAGTCTTGATGATAAACCATATTAATTTGTTTGAATTAAGTTGACAATCAATACATTTATGTGATGGATCTAGAAAACATATATTTAAATAATTCTGTTGTTAAAACTTCCATTTAAATACTTTAATCCAATCAAAATATTGGAAAAAATAATCCACATATTTTAAAATTAAGCCAACCACACCCTCCAAAAAAAATATCAGTCACAATATCAAACATAAATATTAATGACTCAATGGCTAATCATGAGCAGAGATGTTCCCTGTTGACCACTAATGGAGTGAACCCCCTAGGTACGGGTATTCCTAAGCTTAATCACAGATGGAGTGAAACCCCTAGGAACACTTACTCCTTGAGCTTAATCATAGTCTACCCATGAATAGGATGTAGTCAAAACCCCCTAGGAATGCCTACTCCTTGAGCCTAATCAACACAGGCCATTTTCGGGAATCGGATAGTGAGGGAGTTAACAACCCACCTCAACAAATTAGTCCACCCATGAATCCTTGAGCCTAATCAACACAGGCCATTTTGGGGAATCGAATAGTGAGGGAGTTAACAACCCACCTCAACAACTTATTCCACCCATGAATCGAATAGAGTGAAAACCGAGTTAACAACCCACGTCAACTACTTAGTCCACCCATGAATCCCTGAGCCTAGTCAACATAGGCCATTTTTGGGAATAGGATAGTGAGGAAGCTAACAACCCACCTCAACAACTTAGTCCACCCATAATGCCGTAGTCTAACCACCGTGCAAGATTTTAATAAAATCCGGTAGGGATTTTTGTGAATCCAGGTAATTGCTATCAAACTTCAAGATTTTGGGTGCCTTCGTAGTTTTCGAATCCATTTCCATCATCAAAAACCTGATTCAAACACTACCACTACAAGATTTCTTAAAAAAAACTTGTCTAAATTCTGACCACCATTAGGAGAATTTTGAGGTCTAAAATGGACCTCCTAAGGAAAATGTACAATCAAAATTCACTTTATGAGAACCAATCACATTTTAGGGGATGACATCATCCCTAATGGTTGAGATGACATTACTTGAGTTAAAAGTACTTACTTGTCACATTCTCAATGGTGGATAAAACTCATGGTTAACCATGGTAGTGCTCTAAGTACTTAAAGTCAAATTAAAATAATATTATTGACATTTCAGAAACAATGCATATCCCTATACATTTATTATATTATATTATATTATATTATTTTTATATTGTATATTAATTACATTTTATTATACAATTTAATTAATATAAATTTTAATTAATAGCATATAATATTATTAAGAATTTATAAATTTATATTTATATTTTATTTTAAGTTATTTAAGTACAAAAAATATATTCAATGATAATGATTTTTTCTTAAAAAACTCATTCTTATTTATAGTCACATCAATATAATATGCCCAAAAACAATCTCTCATTTCACAATCAAAATATTTTATAAATATTTTATTTGAATTTAATTTTATAACAATTTTTATTAAATTTAAAAGAAAAATATTACAATTATTCAAAATGCAAGCTTCTATGATTCATGATTAATATCAAGTATTTTCCTAGCTAAATCACATAAATTTTTTTGAGTCAAGGAACCACTTACTATGGTTCATAATTACTTTTGAGATATATACACCTTTATCACATGAAAATATATAAGATATAAATAGTAGCTATGAATTGAGATCCATTTCACCATATAAATTAAGATAATAATTTTGTAAGCATATTTAATTTTCATTAATAAGCAAAAAAAAAAAAATTAGTACTTACAATATAAAAATATTTTTAACCATGGATATTCATTACCACTTTACCATGGAGATTATTAACCATACCATACTCATGGGCCAATATGATGGCTAATCAATACTAAGCTCCAAAACCATACTCATTTTAATCAAAATAATATCATACCAATAAGACTTTTAACCATGGATGTTTTAATCTAATTTTACCATGAATATTGTTGATCATGCCCATATCATATGGGCCAATAACAGACTCATCAATACTGACATTCCCAAAATCCATCTCTCATTTAGCAATCAAAATATTTTATAAATATTTTTTTTTTTAATTTAATTTTATTACATTTTTGGGCCAAGATACACTCTTCATCCAAATATGGAAGAGTTGTTGTAATGTCCAATTATATGATGTTATCTAAACATTTTGACCCACTCAAACTACATGAAAATAAAAAAATAAAATTATTAATTAAACCATTTTGACTCGGTGATATTATATAAATATAAAAATTAAACTAAAAAATAAAATTAATAATTAAACCATCCTAGAACCATCTAAACTCCAGATCTATCAAGCTCCGAGAGGGATCAAATTTCGAGGTAGAATTTGATCTCCCTCGACTCTTGATAGATCCGGAGTTAAGATGGATCAAATTTCTCGAGGTAGAATTGATCCCTCTCCCTCTCGGCTCTTGATAGATTCGGAGTTAAGATGGATCTAAACTGTTGTATACTTTGTTGGATCAGATTCTTTTCATCTATTGGTCTTGATGATAAACCATATTAATTGGTTTGAATTAAGTTGATTCTTTTCATCTATTAGTCTTGATGATAAACCATATTAATTGCTTTGAATTAAGTTGACAATCAATACATTTATGTGATGGATCTAGAAAACATATATTTAAATAATTCTATTGTTAAAAATTCCATTTAAATACTTTAATCCAATCAAAATATTAGAAAAAATAATCCACATATTTTAAAATTAAGCCAACCACACCCTTCAAAAAAAACATCAGTCACAATATCAAACATAAATATTAATGACCCAATGGCTAATCATGAGCAGAGATGTTCCCTGTTGACCACTAATGGAGTGAACCCCCTAGGTACGGGTATTCCTAAGCTTAATCACGGATGGAGTGAACCCCCTAGGAACGCTTACTCCTTGAGCTTAATCATAGTCTACCCATGAATAGGATGCAGTGAAAACCCCCTAGGAATGCCTACTCCTTGAGCCTAATCAACACAGGCCATTTTGGGGAATCGGATAGTGAGGGAGTTAACAACCCACCTCAACAAATTAGTCCACCCATGAATCCTTGAGCCTAATCAACACAGGCCATTTTGGGGAATCGGATAGTGAGGGAGTTAACAACCCACCTCAACAACTTAGTCCGCCCATGAATCGAATAGAGTGAAAACCGAGTTAACAACCCACGTCAACTACTTAGTCCACCCATGAATCCTTGAGCCTAATCAACATAGGCCATTTTGGGGAATAGGATAGTGAGGGAGCTAACAACCCACCTCAACAACTTACTCCACCCATAATGTCGTAATCTAACCACCGTGCAAGATTTTAATAAAATCCGGTAGGGATTTTTGTAAATCTAGGTAATTGCTATCAAACTTCAAGATTTTGGGTGCCTTCGTAGTTTTCGATGGTCCTGAATCCATTTCCATCATCAAAAACCTGATTCAAACACTACCACTACAAGATTTCTTAAAAAAAACTTGTCTAAATTCTGACTACCATTAGGAGAATTTTGAGGTCTAAAATGGACCTCCTAAGAAAAATGTACAATCAAAATTCACTTTATGAAAACCAATCACATTTTAGGGGCTGACATCATCCCTAATGGTTGAGATGACATTACTTAAGTTAAAAGTACTTACTTGTCACATTCTCAATGGTGGATAAAACTCATGGTTAACCATGGTAGTGCTCTAAGTACTAAATTAAAATAATATTATTGACATTTTAAAAACAATGCATATCCCTATACATTTATTATATTATATTATATTATATTATTTTTATATAATATATTAATTACATTTTATTATACAATTTAATTAATATAAATTTTAATTAATAGCATATAATATAATTAAGAATTTATAAATTTATATTTATATTTTATTTTAAGTGATTTAAGTACAAAAAAAAATAAATTGAATGATAATCATTTTTTCTTAAAAAACTCATTCTTATTTATAGTCACATCAATACAATTTTTAGTATACAATTTTTTTATTAATTTTATTTTGATACAAATTTTGAATTGAATTTAACTTTACCCTAATGTTTTGACCATAAATATGCTCTGAGCATAGGGATGTTCCTCCCTTACGATACCATAAATCCAGTCTCTGAAGCGTTTAAATCAAAGTCTGAGGTCCGGATCTGATTTCTCTGTGAAGAATGGCATGTTCTTCGAACCTGAAATATTTCCTAATTGCTTCAGCAATAGCGTTTTATTCCACTATTTCTGTGGTCGCTGCGGAAGAGGAAAATCATTGCTTGGGGAAAGAAAATTGCATAGACAATTATACATTTATTATTGTGAAGGTCGGAGTAATCGCTTCTATTGTTTTGGGGATTACCATTGGGGTGTGTTTGCCTCTCTTAGGCCGAACCTTCACTTCTGTCAAGCCTGACAGAAACACATTTTTTGTGTTTAGGGCTTTTACTGCTGGTCTTGTTCTTGCAACTTCTTTGGTGCAATTTCTTCCTGGCGCCTTTAAATTTCCTACCAGTGATTCCTCAGTATGGAACAGTATCCCATTGCCAGGCTTTCTAGCCATGTTTACGGCCCTGTGCACACTTATCGTGGATGCTCTGGCTACTGCTTACTCTCATTTGAAAGATCGAGAGAAACCGACTGATGAGGGTAAGGAGCCGAGCGAGGATAAAGAGCTTGGAGGTAATGGCGAAGATTCAGACGGTCACGCCCATGGATCCAATACCATAGACGAAGACTACAGGTTTTGCAGTTTGGTCATTTCTACGGTAAATTCTTTTACTTTAATGTATCCGATTTCTGGAATATAAGTTTTAATTTTTATTTACAGAAGATTTAGACAACTTTGGATGTGGCCGCTTCGTCTGATACATTAGATTTATGGATCAGGTTTTAGAAATGGCTATAATTGCTCTATCAGGTGTTGTTGGAATATCGATTGCTGAATCGAGTCTATGGAGGTTAATTAGAGCTTTAGCGGGAGCGTTTACACTCCTTCAATTTTGCGAAGGAATGAACCTAAGAGGATGGCAACTTGAGGTCACCATTTATTAGTCTCTTAAATTTTCCATTTTTTCTCAATTTATTCAAATAAACTCTTTTTTTTTTTTTCATCTCAAGAGTATTAAGCTAGAGCGTAGGTAAAGGTCCAGTTTGTTACTAGGTGGAAAAAGAAAGATAAACCAGATAAGGGTTCAGTGTCTTATTGGGCAGTTACAGTAGTTAACTGGTTTTTTGGGCTGAAAATCATAAAAATTCTGGTAAGATTTTAACAAAATTTGGCAGTTTTTTTTGTAAATCTAACTTATAGTTATCAAACTTCAATATTTTGGGCACTCTAGAGGTTTTTGATGGTACTGAATCAATTTCCACTATCAAAAACATGATTCAAACACTTCTACTAAAAGATTTCTTAAAAAAAAATTGGTTGGATTCCGCCCACTTTTTGCTAGGCAATTCCCCCGTCTCCTTAAACAACTCCATTTGTTATTAGGTGGAAAAAGAAAAATAAACCTTTAGTGGAAAAGATGTTATTAGGAAGGTTAGGTTAATCTTGAATGCTTTTGGGATTTAAATTTTCCGTGCCCTTTTTATAAGGTTTAAACCTTAAATCTAAATATGGGAAAAACTAAATCTTTTTAGACCAAGTGATCTACATCTCATAATTTTTCTGTCATAAGTTTCTCTCTCTCAAATTGAATTAATAAGTTATCATGATTATATTGTTCAAATTGTTTTAATTCTAATGAGTTGCCATATAAATGTTCTATTATTAAGTGATCCAATTTGGATCTGATATTTCTCTGATTCTATGACTCCACATTACTAGTTGATTAGAGATAACATCAAGCAAAAGTTCACCAATTTATTGGTTTTTAAAGAACATGTTTTTCAATTTTCTCATTATTTAAAAGAATCAGACATTTCTCTTACTCCATTTTAAGAGTTTATTGGTTTATGAGAAATAACATTAAGCAAGAGGGTTTCAGTACTAAATGCCCTTTTTGCTATATTTACTAATTTTTTGGTTTATAGAGAATATATTTCTCAATTAAAATATTGTTTCTTTTTAGTACATTAATTTGTTGATTTAGAGAAAACATATTTCTCAATCAAAACATTGTTTCATTTTACTAAGTTAATTTAATGTAACATTGTTTTTTTTACTACATTAATTTAATGTATTGGGTTAGAGAGAACTTATTTCTTAATTAAAACATTGTTTCTTTTTACTACATTTATTGGTTGATGAGAGATCACATCCAAATATAAGACTACATTGAATTTTCTATTTTAAAAAATCATGATTACTCACCACCAAATAAAAGGCATCTTTGATTTTTTCCATTATTTAAATTTTTAGAATTTTTTTTTGGTAATAATTACATACAAAAGAGCATTGTCAATGTGTTATGTTTCAACCGCGATTTTTAAAAAAATTTCCCTTTTAGCTACTTTGTTTATGGTTTGTTATTTTATTAGAGATCACAATCTATATAAAACATCCTGGACAAAACAACAAATTGTGTTTGTTTATTTTTCTTGCCAAGCAGGAGGGTTTCAATAATAAATTCCCAATTGCTTCACCAATACTTGGCTTTTTGGCCGGTGCCACAACAGGTATTGGACTGCTGTCATCGGATAGCAGCCCAACAGCAGTGATAGTTGAAAGAGTATTTATCATCGGATCTGCAGGAGTTATGGTTTACATGTGTTTGGTGGATCTTTCTGGTGACTATTTTTTCAAGTCAGAGACGCAAACTAGAAGATCGCTTCAGATATGGGCATGCATGGCTTTCATGCTGGTGTTTGGGTTAGCGGTTTTCATAATTTTGTGGATAGGTTTGTGGTTAAAGAGGATCGTTTAAGATATGGGCATACATGGCTTTCCTGGTGGGGTTAGCGGCTTTCATTTTAGTTATTTAAGTTTGGTGAAATTGCTATATTTTCATTATTTAAGTTTGTGGTGAAATTGCTATATTTTAGTTATTTAAGTTTGTGGTGAAAGTAAAGATATTGTTATAGGAGTTTAAGTTTCTGATTTTAATGAATTTTTGTGAGATTTTAGAAAAATTGAATTTGAAAAAGCTATTAGAAAAGTTTTCAATTTTTTTCCAAGAATCACACTAAAACAATTTGATTGGTTTATATAAATACCATATGTTTCTCCAAAAGACTTTAGATATTATAAAGAGTAATAAACAACTATTCCACATGTTTGTAAGACCTTATCTTTACATATGTATAAATGAAATTATACAACTTATTTGTTTCTCCAAAAGACTTTAGATATTATAAAGAGTAATAAACAACTATTCCACATGTTTGTAAGACCTTATCTTTACAAATGCATAAATGAATTTATACAACTTATTTGTAATATATTCTTGTTTGACCTTAACTATATCTTAAGTATTTTATTAAGACATTTTGATAAGCCCCTGGATTTACATGTGCATTAAAAATTTAAAGGATAGTTTGAATTTCAAAAGTTTCATGGATTCTAAAATTTCGAGTAGTTTTTAGTGTGACTTTTTGAAGGCTTTTACGGTGACTTTTTAAGGTGTAATTTCTCTAAATTCCGGCAGGAATTTATTGAAAAGAGAAGTTTGATTGCTAACTTTGCACAATCGAAGTGCCCTAGAGGTTTTTGAGGGTGCTGAATCCATATATAGATAACAAAAACCAAAATTTTACCTCAAAATTTTTCGCCGGATTCCGGCACCTGAAACTTCAAAAAGTCGCACTAAAGACAACTCTCTAAAATTTTATTATTATTTAAATGTTTAAAAATTCATAAATTTTTTGAATTAATTTAAATGTTTAAAAAATTATAAAAGTTTTGAATTTTTTAATATGAGTGTTCCAATTTTAATTAAAATATATAATTATAAAATTAGAATTTTCACTATCTAAGTCGTCTAATATGAATAGAAAAAAAAATAACAATAACTATAAAACTATTTTATTTAGACTAATAGATACATATTTTTTTTATTAAAAAATCTAAACATTTTGTGACATCCTTTTTTATCGAATTGTAAATGATTACAAATATCTTTTTTTTATTAATTAATCTAAACATTTTCTCACAAGTTTTTCATAGAATTGTGATTGAGAAAAAATAAATGATTATTTTTAGTTTTGTGAAATGATTAAATTTTGTTTCAAAAACTTGTAACCATTAACATTGTCTCCTCAAGTAGGGATAAACAAATTCTGAGTTAAACATTAAAACATGATAAGTGTGTTTTTGTGGAATTTTGCGATTTTTTTCCCCATTTTACTTGATATATAAAAGTGACAAGATGTATAGTTGCAAGGTTTTGAGTAGAGAACTTGAGATAACTTTATGCTAGAGAGATTCTTCTAAGGGTACAAAGATCAAATTGAGTTTGATTTATAGAGTGAACTTGAAATCTCAGGGATATATCTCTCGCTCGCGGATGACACATGTTCAAGTGGATTTGTGCAGAGGAGCATCATGCAAAAAGGATTACACGTAGAAGAGTCGACTAAAGACTAACACACATATTGCAAGAGTAATAGGAATTGCCCATGGTAAAAGTAGGTTATTTTTCAACTTTGTGCCCTAATCTAAAATATAAATAGATAAAGCCATGATGTAATAGGGTCAAAGTGATTTTATGCATAGATGAAGATAGACTTAGAAATCGAATGTATGTTCCATGTTATAATTTGATGGATTAGGTTGGTGAGCCATGATAGTTGTAATGTAATGAATGATTTTTTGAAGTAATACAAGTTTGTTTGCGTTCTTTGGGAGATATTGTGCATTATGTTGTGAATGATCCAATCTATTTTTTATTCTATGTTAATGCTTAACTCATTGCACAAATTAGGGGTATACTTAAAATTTGTATTGTATAGAGAATGATTGCGATAACATAAGCTCTTTGTTTCCTTCACCACTATAGAAATGTCCTACTTCCTATAGTCCCTTATAAGATGTCTCGGGTGAGTCTTCAAATGCTCGTCGGTGATGCTGAAAGTGCCGATGTCTCAAGGGTTGTGTTGGTTGTTTCACTTTAAACTTAGGTTCGCCCGTTGTGCACCAACAAATGGTTTTGTTGTTGGGATCGAGATATGTGACTGAAGGGGATGTGGAGGTCGACCAAGGAGGAGATACAATAGTGGATATAGATGAAGGAACACAAATTTGTGGCAGAAAAAATAAAAAACTAGTGAATCGATCTTGGAAATGGCTGCAAAAGTATGCCTTTACAGACTTACATGTCATTTTATTGTTGCCTTTCTTTTGGTTCTAGTTGAGTGGTTACCAAGACTATTAGAGAATGTTGAAAATTTGCGCACTGTGGTATTATATAATTGGAATCCATAACTAATTTGAAGAGTGAATTTGATGAAAAAAAAATTCTTGCGTGTAGATGATTTATGGTTGAACAATGTATTAGAGGGGCATATTGTTGAATTTGTGATAGATGTTGCTCATGAAATTGAGAGGATTTTTTTCAAAGGACCACGAGGGAGAATGTGAACTATTTACTTAGATAAAGATGGTGTTGTGTAACAAAGGAGTGATGTCGCTAGAATCTAATACCTTGAGTGGTTGAATCTCTTTGTGCACAATGGTGAGACTGGGGGATGACTAGCAGATGGCATGGGGGTATAAAAGAGAAGGATACGAGAGAGGAAATGATGTGGATTAAGGATGTTGAGACATCATAGAGATAAAAGCGCAAAATTTTCCATAAGGGTTAAAGCACAAACATCGACGCAGGAAGAGAATGCACCAAAATAATATAGCAAAATGTTGCACAATGGAACGAGATTTTGGCGTAGTAGTGAAGTGAGAGAGAGATATACATTGAAACTTGCGGCATATAGAAGGGCAACAAGAAAGGCTAGAGAAGGAACAAGAAGACAATGTCGTAGTGGAAGTTGGGAAGAGATCTGCATTGATCACCTATTTGATGGAGTGCCACACCTAGAGGATAATGAGATATTGTGCAAAGAAAAAGGAAAGGAAAATGAAGGTGATACTCAACTTATTTTAGAACAAGAGAAATTTTGAAATTTGATAACTAAAAATTTTCCTGCAATCCCAACCCAGTTTTAATTTTACCTTATCACTCCCATTCAATTAAATGCCCTTTCCCATAAACTTACATTCAACATATAGAAATATGGAAATGAAATTTTTGGATTAAAACACATTGGACCGTCAACACATGATGAAAATAAATATAGACATAAACAGACCAGCAACACATAAAAAAATACACAAATTTTTGGTCAACTTAGACTCAGGCAAAACCCCTTCAATCTTCTTTGGGGAAAACTTGTTAGAGAGCTCTTAAAATTTATTTATCTTTGAAGTTGAAGAAAAATATATTTGTAGACAAAACAAAATAGCAAAATACAACTTATCTCTTCAGCCCAAAACTCCTTGAAAACCATGCCCACTTTACCTCGATTTATGTTCTCACTTGAAGCTGAAAATGTACTATACGATTGCAGATTGTACTGTATGAATTTTGTACATATTGTACGGATTTTTTTTTCCCAAAAACTTCTCTCGAACTGCGTGCAACTCACAACATTAAATTTTGTTCGTATTGTACCTTCTATTGTCTTCTATGCCTTGATTTTCGTGCCCAACTTTGCTCAGAAGTCACTCCTTTAGCTTGCTGCAACAAATTTCTCTTTCAAAACTTTTCTCCAACCCTCAACCTCCTTTCTCCAATCTGCTCATGAAGAATGAAAGAATGGTGTTTCTCTCTTTTTTCCCCCTTTTGTTTCCCTAAATGACTTTTGGGAAACACAAAGATGAAATGGCTTAGATTCATTTAGATGAAGGGATGAGAATAAATGTGCATTTAATTCTCACTTTCTTTTTTTTAACTCACCCATTAAATAAAGTACTCACATTATACTTTATGTCGAAAGTCACTTTTCACTTTATAATTTAACATTGACTATACCACTTATAAAGTCACTTTCACTTTATAATTTAATATTGACTTTACCACTTATAAAGTCACTATCACTTTATAAAGTCACACTTAGGAAAATAATTATTTTGGACACTTTTCCCTAGGTAGAGACTAACCCATGGGAAACCACTTGCCAAAGGTACATTAAAAATCAACACTCTCTCTTACCGAGGATGTGTTTCTCACCACACCCATCTTGTCCCTAAAATGGACATGCTTGCCTCTTCGCAAGGACTTCGTGAGAACATCAACCACATGCTCATTTGTCGATATATACTCTAGCTTCGCTGCCCCCTTCTGAACATAGTCCCTGATGAAATGATATAATATGTCAATGTGTTTTCACTTGTCATGAACCACTGCATTATCCGCAAGTTTAATGCAACTCTGATTATCACATTGAATAATCGTTGGTCTCAACTCCTGATCAAATAGGCCATACAATAACTTATGAAGCCAAATGGCCTCACAACTAGCCTGGCTGTTAGCCATATACTCAGCCTCAGAAGAGCTCAATGTAAGTGACTTTTTCTTTCTACTGAGCCACGACATAAATGTCGAACCCAGTCTGAAGCAACACCCTGGAGTGCTTTTCTCGTCAAAAGCACTCCCTGCCCAATCTGAATCTGTGTAACCTACCAACCTCACTCCATATCCCTGCCTATAGTCCATACCATAATCAATAGTCCCCTACACGTAGCGAAAAATGTGCTTTCCATCTACCTAGTGCACCCTCCAGGGCTCAACCATGAACTAGATAAGTGTGTTCACTATAAAGCATATATCTTGCCTAGTGTTGACCAAATACATCAAGGACCCAATAAGCTCCTTATACAATGTGGGATCCACCAAATAGAATCTGAACCATGAAGCTTCTTCTAGTTAGTGATCATAGGTGTAGACATGGGTCTACAGTCTGCCATGTGAAATCGGCTCAACAAATCCACAACATACTGCCCCTGCCCCAAAAATATATGCCCCTCCTGCCACACCTCAAGCCCCAAAAAGTAATGCATTAACCCAATTTCCTTCATCTCGAACTCCATAGAAAGATCCTCCTTACAACCACTAATCAGTCTCTTTGTTCCAACAATGAACAAGTCATCAACATATAGCACAAGAATGAGCGGATCATCCCCTTCAACAATGTAGTATAGGTTCGTATCTGCATCAATCTTCATGAAACCCATCTACTACAGGTAAGTATCAATCCTCGAATACCAAGCTCTCGGATTTTTCTTAAGTTCATGGAGTGCTTACCTCAGCTGGGATACATGGTCTCCCTTCCAAGTACCTCAAAGCCCTATGGTTTCTCAACATACACCAACCCATCTATAACATCCATTTGATGGATCTGCCAACCCATTTCTGCAGCAATATAAATAAAGGACCAGATATAAGTGTATTGAGCTACGAGAGCAAAGGTCTCATTATAGTCAACTCCCTCTATTTTTGAGAACCCTCTAGCCACAAACCTCACCTTAAACTTCTCAGTGTTGCCATCTGCAACTTGCTTGATCTTGTAGAGCCACCTAGAAGTCACAACTAACTTTAACTCAATCCTAAGCACCACATCCCATACATTATTCTTAATGATATAGGCACAATCCTCCACCATAGCCTCTCTCCATACCTCTTGGATGGAAGACTCCTCATAGATAGTATGCTCATAGTCAACAATGCTAGTAGCCTTGGCTACATAACTGCAAAACCACTCAGGAGGCACACTCTCCCTGTTCACCCTCTTCGAAGGACCAATAGACTTCGCTTCCTTCAAAGTGTATTGAAGCCACTTGGGCCTCCTCTTCCCTGAAGAAGCTTCCCCATAGGGAACCTCATCCTCTACTCCCTAGTCCAGTGAACCTGAAGGTTTTCCAACTAACTGTGGTGTGCGTGTACCAACACTTGTCCTCGAAGAACCTATGCCTATGTCAGCTGAAGTGCCATGTGAACTATGTACCAGTGAACTCCCTAAAGAAGTGCTTGGTGAACTTGCCACTTGTGCCCCAAATATCACTGGCACTGAAGTACCTCATGTACCAGTCGATTCAAAACCCTGAGGTCCTGCTCCGTGTACCTGACCTCTCTGCTGAGGAGAAGTTTGTGATTCTCTCTCATCATACTCTCGTGATCTCCGATAGGCCCTGTCTTCCTCGAATTTCACATACCTCCTAATCACCACTCTTCATTTAGAAGGAATAAAGATTCGGTAGGCCTTTGAAGTCTCGTTGTAACCCATAAATATATTGTCAAGCCAGGAGGTAACTCCACAAATTGGAATCTGAATTTGATGGAGGGTGTGCATGAATTTACACTTGAAGGGTGAGACTGTTGGGATTCATTTCCCAATGTCTCTGAGCCTTCCTTATTTCCTAATTTACAATATCATACAATCTCACCCAATCCCTTAGGATTAGGTATCAACATTCCCCCCCTTAATCTGAAAGGATGTTGGTGAGTCCAAGCATCATTCTGAATTTTTCAAACTTTTCCCTTCCAAGCACTTTGGTGAAGATGTATGCAATCTACTCATTTGTGAAACAATGACGTAGACACAGGGGTGTCACTCAATTAACCTATGACATAGCACGTGCGTTCATGGCATACTAAACAATACCCTTAATTTGACTACATATTGGAAAATACCTCTAAAAATCACTTCATTTAACCCCCTACCAATACTAACCCATTACATTTTCCCAATTTAATAAACCCCTACTTTCACTAGATATTGTAGGTATCCATTTCTTCACTAACATTTTTATATCCCTTTATATTTATATCCTTAACATAATGACATGATGCCTCTCTTGTGACCCCACATGCATCCTAAAATTCACCTTTCTTCTTGTGATATACATAGTAGATGCATATTAGTATTCCCACTATGTGATTACCCAATTAACACTCAGGCACATCTCACTATGATTTGTAGCATTTAATGGTCCAATACAATGTGAATGATCCCTCACTTGCTGCAATGTGAATGATCCCTCATGCACTCTCCCTTGCCAAACCTACAAAACACCATATTGTTGCAATGCCAATGATCCCTTAGTTGCTGCAATGTGAATCCCTCAGTTGTTGCAATGTGAATGATCTCTCGTGCACTCAATGATACCTTATGTGATCTCCCTTGCCAAACCCGCAAGACACCAAATTGTTGCAATGTGAATCCCTAAGTTGTTGCAATGTGAATCACTCAGTTGATGTAATGCGAATGATCCCTCAGGCGCTCTCCCTTGCCAAACCCACAAAACAAGCCCGCTTGGTCCAAAAAATCAAAAAACAATACCTTAAATTGTTTATATTTCATATATAATTAAAAAACCCACTAACCCTTATTTATATATCCAATATACTTCTTTTGGTTTGTCTAATTTTATTTACCCCAATATGAATGCACGTGATATAATATTGCTTTGTTAGTGACGCCCCCGTGGACGTAGATGGATAGTTTTGGCCTCAACATGATGTCGAATCAGAAATTATTTTGTCTTGATGTGCTTTGTTCGATCATGGAACTTTGGGTTTGGCCAACTTTATTGCAGAAGTGTTGTCGATCATGAGTGGAGTTGAATGCTTTTGTTTCATCTGCAAATCTTCTAGGATGTTCCTGAGCCACACAATTTCCCTTGTCGCTTCACCTGCTGCCACATATTCTGCCTCAGTTGTGGAATCTATTGGAACTGACTATTTGCGTGATCTCCATGAGATAGCTCTTGATCCAATAGTATAACCTAAACTAGATACCCTAGTGTCTTTGTCCCCATTAAAGTCTGAATCAGAGTATCTGATCAAGATGAAGTCGCCCACCTTTGTATTTATTTGATTCCAAAGTCTTGTGTCCCCTTCGAGTACTTTAGAACTCTTTTTGTAGCAGACCAATGTCCTTCACAGGGTTTTTTGCATAAACCTGGAGAGGATTCCAACAACTAATGATATGTTTGGTCTGGTAGTAGTCAAGTACATAAGACTTCCTACAAGATGTCCATACTTCGTTGCATCCTAGAATTCCTTCCCTTCAATGGATGTGAGCTTCAAGTTTTGTTCCATTGGAGTTGTCAAAGGATTGCATTCATCCATGTCAAACTTGTTCAAAACATCTCCAATGTATCTCTTTTGAGAAAGGATTATAAATATAGGATGTTGAGTTACTTCAATACCCAGAGAGTAGTGAACATAGCCTCATTTCAAAACCTTTCTTCAATTCTTTCTTTATGGATGCAATATAACTCTCATTGTTCCATGTCATCAGAAGAGCATCTACATACACCACACGATATACAATTTTTTTCCAGTATTTCTTAACAAACAGAGTTGCATCATCAAGATCAAAATCTTTGAAGTCAAATTTCAGAATATGCTCAGTTAATTTCTCATACCAAGCTCGCGGTGCTTGCTTGAGGCCATACAAGGATTTTATAAGCTTGCATACTTTGTGTTCTTCTCCCTTCACGACAAATACTTCTAGCTGGGACATAAAAACCTTCTCCTATATATCTCCATTTAAATTGCAGTCTTTACATCCATTTTATGGACTTTCCATCTCTTATGAGCTGCTAGGGAAAAGAGTGTTCGGATGGTGGCCCATTTTACTGTGGGGGAAAAATGTTCCTCATAATCAACCCCTTCTTTCTGTGAAAAACCTTTTGCTACAAGCCTGGATGTGTGCTTGTCAAGTGAGCCATCCGCTTTGTGCATGTTCTTGTAGACCCACTTGAAGCCAATTGGTTTGGTTCCCAAAGGAGGATCAACCAACTTCCAAGTTCTATTATTTAAATCAAGGCATCATACTCCTTTTACATTGCTTCATTCCATTCAACATGAGAAGCGGCTTCTTTGAAGGAATTTGGTTCAAGAACTATAGACAAATTCATTTCATAGTCATAAGAAATATCCATATCAATAGGTGAATCATAATTATCTATGTCACCTCCATTTTGTCTGATGGAAACTCTTGTTCCTATCTTTCCAAACTCATCTGGACGAACGTTTTAATCCATTTTGGGGGACCTTTCTGAGATGGCCCAGGCTTCTCATTTGACTGAGTTTGAATTGAATCAAGATTCAATCTCCCAATTTTGTCAATCACGTCGTTCAAGGTGTCATCCATGGTTAGTTCTTCATGTAGGGAGAGAGTGCTTCCGAAGATGATTCCACAGATTGATTCAATATAGGAATCCCCCCTTCAAGATGTGGAATCTGATTATCAAATTCTTGAAATGTCTTTGCATGTTTGAATCTATCCAAGCGATCAAGTTTCGCTCAACATCATTGTAAGTCTTGGAAGATTCAATGAATATGACATATCTAGATATTAATAGCTTCTTATTGACTTCATCGTAGAGACGATATCCTTTGGAGGTGCTATCACTCATAAATTTTTCAAATTTATTTTGATAGGGTCACCTAAGTTTCACCTTGTCTCATAAGTTTGGGTCATTCATTTGATGAGAAATTCATTAAATCATGTCTATCCTAGGTCATAAACACTTCATTAGTCTTGTCATTGTTAGTCATTTCCATTAAAATCCACTTTAGGTTCACTTGCATAGTCTTAAAAACAGAAAGTGGCCACCCGTCTATTTTTTCATGTTTTCGTAGCAAATATAACAACGTACAGTTAGTTTTCGCTACGAAATGACCTAAACTTTTCGTAGAAAATATGCGAAAATTATAACAGGAACTGCTATGAAAACGTGTTTTTCCTATGATGAAAATGGAAATTTTTATCACAAAATTGGACCTGATAGGTTGCTTGATCAGAAAATGTCATGTAACTATTTCAAACCTAATCTTTTGACTGAGGCTTAGCCTCCTCAGCCTGAGAGGGCTCTCTCAAAAGGTTAATGATATGGATAAAGATATATATGGCTAACTCTATTTAGAAAATAAACTGATAAATGATAGTTGTAGGTTGAGAATTAGATCAGCATGTATACATTGGGCTTATGGAGTCAAAGCAATTCAGTAATTTAGTGAATCTACTTAAAATGGAAGTTGAGGCATATCAGGGTTTTTAGTCATAAGGCACACACACATGAAACATGTAAAAGCACAACCAGTTCACTTATACATGAAGTTAGAGCATGTAATAGATGAATTATGAGTAATATAGATGAACACCACTGCAAATGAGATATATAAAAGACACAAATAGAATAGGAAAACACTAAAAACCCCTTAAGAATCTCAAGTTGGTCAAGTAGAATATCTCTGTATTAGCTGAAATAATCAATTCACAAAAAGCTCAGTCTTTTGCCAAAAAATATCTAACCCTTGACAAATTTGACCCAATGGCCTTTAATAACCTTTTAAATCATCATATGATCTACCTCTAGGTTAGATACATCGAATTTATGTCCATTGACACCTTGCATAACCATAAAACATGGAATTTATTACAAAAAGACACCTATCAAACTTAACAGTCCTATTTCAAAAAGGACTCAAGCTCCTTATCACTATCTATAACAACCTTATCTATTTGAAATTATATCATTGACAAGTGTATTATCACATGGTCGAATTTGGATAATGATATTCAACTCTTCATGACCACTTTTCTATCCTCCACAAAAGCAGGAAACCATACCCTATTTTTTAGGCATAGGATATTTTCCCTTCTTTGAACATTTTGACCATCTTTTAATCTTCATTTCGTGGGTCCTTAGCTGTTGAATATTAGCTTGACATGTCCCATCACTCTTTCCTAGTCTCCAGCAGTCCAAAACCGCTTCAAAAACTGTCCAAAAGGCTGTAATATTTTGCACTACAAAAACACAGCAGTTTCGTAGCGCTTTTTGTAGTGCTGCCATTTCAAGCCTTTATTCTCCAAAAACTCGACTCCTTTTCTTGCATTGTTTTAATTACCTTTCAACACACCTTTCATAGTAAATTCAACTCTTAACCCATATTTTAACACCTTAATCTGACGAAAAGAAGCAAAAAAGGAAGCTACAACAGTTTCGTAGCGCTTTTCTACTTTTTTACACTGAACGCGCTACGAAACTGCTGAGTATGCAGATTTTTCATAAATTTGCTAATTGAAAATTGTAGTTTTTCCCAAAAACTCAAAATATACCTGTCTTCAATATTTGCAAACCATACAAAGTGTAAACCCACTTCAGTTTAGCTTCCTTGAGGCATTCTTTCTTCATTTACACTTGGTTGACCTATTGGTTCTTCTATGACTATCATTTTAATGCCTCTTCTCTTTAACTCATCATGAATTAACTCGAGTTGCTCTTATAAATCTTTCACCTAGTCTTTAAGTCTTCTATTAGTAGCTCTCAGATGGGTGTTTATTATTTTGACAAATTTAGCTTCTTTTATTGTTCGGACTGTCTACTCGAAAGGTTGCTCTGTATTTTATAAAGTTTCAGGAACAGAATCAGCCTGTCCTTCCCACATTTCCTTCATTCTTTTAAACTGCACTTTCTCGGCACTATGTTTTCTAGCTGTCTTTTTCATGACAACAATTTCTTGGTTTGCCAACTTTAACTTTTCCTCAAGGCACTGAAACTTTGTTTTCTCTGTCACTTTCTCTTTTCCCCTTTTTAATTTGTTAATTCTATGCTTCACTGTGGGTGATGAGAGATCAATAATCTCTTTGGGTGATTTAGCTATCTTAGAGGGCTTTTGAACTTCACTACTACCTTCCATTAATTTCTTAGCATGCCTTGTCATAGCCTTTCTTGCTTGAAAAATGTAACCTGCATCTTTCCCCTCAAAATCTAATCTCTTTGCAGACTTGACCTTTTTCAACTTATGCTCATCTTCCCTTATGAATTCAGCTTGTACAATATGTGTTTCTTCTATGTCAATAGCATGAAGAATATCCTCTAGACTCCCTTTTGTTACTAAGTTGTCTTCTATAGCCATTGTATTTCCTTTTAAAACCACTGCTTGGCTTCTAGTTATTCTTTTGGTTTCCTGTTTGTTGACAGCTTGTTTCTATTTTTCATCTTTGACAACATCTGATTTCTGTTTTCCAGGTGGGAGAGTCGGTGTATCAAGCATTCGCATTTTCTCTGCCCTTTAATCTTGCAGGTTCTTTTGGTTTTGCAACCCTAGGTTGACTTGGTTCTGCTGGTGGTGGTGATGGAACTTCTTTAGCTTTAGGTTTTCTTGCAGGAGTTAGGGTTTCCAACTCAAAACCATTTATAAACAAGAATGATGACCAATCTCTCCCTATCTTCTAAAGTTCATCTAAAATTAATAATTTCATTAAGCCATGATGAAATAATGATGTTGCACACCCTTTAGACTTTTCTTGCACCTTATCAGCCATCTTTGCAAGACTTCTATGCAGATAAAAAGGTAAATCAAGTGAAATATTACCAGTGAAGTGTAGAAGAAATTTAAAATGATATGAATAAACCTTGTGATATATGTCTTCACAAGTAAAATATTTCTGAATGTTGAGCAACAGTTTTGAGTAATTATCTTTGATGTAGCTTCTAGGGATAGCATTGTTAAGATCCATGTCAGTGTGCTCAGGGTTCATGAAATCTTTACACTGCTCCATATCAAATTTGAACCCTTTGAACCAGGTTTCTTGACCTCTTGGTATCTTTGTAAAGACAAAAATGACCTCTGGTGTGATAGACACACTTAGCATCCCGACTTTAGTGGTTGTTCCATTGAAATTCATAGAAAATTCCTTGGATACCTGTGTGTGACAGCCCTACAACTTCTCACAAAACCGTAGACAACCTGCTCTTCTAAATGCTTCCATCACTGCTGGGTCTTTAGTTATTGCCTTCATATCTTCAGGTTCATGCCTTAAGCACTGTCCTCCTCTGTGTATTTTTCTTTTCTCTGCCATATTCTTGAGAGAATCTCTCAGCCTCGCTTGAAAAATTCTTTCAGCCTCGCCTGATATGGATGTATCAGCCTCGCTTGAATAAATGTAACAACAACCTTGCTTGAAATGGATATAATGATCCTTTGTAAGAACCAGCCCCAGGTTTGGCTTGACACTCAGAGCTCAGACATTACGAATGAAAGTAAAAATGAATGAGGGTGACTAATTAGGAAAGAATTTGAATTTTAAATGTCCTTTCATAACTGAAAATGATGACTTACTCATACCTAAACTGACCATGATGACTGCAAACGTGGGTGTGTACTTTGATTCCATCCTTACATGACTCAACATGCCACTATCCTACCCTTTCCCAATGGTTTCTGACATTTGAAAACTCAACTGACAAGACAATTACAAAACCCTGTTTTCGTAGCGCCTGTAGTGCAATTTTTGTTGTTTGCGCTACGAAACTATCAGCGCTTTCATAGCGCAAAATGACTTTTTTCAATGGGTGGCGCTACGAAACTGTGGTTTCTTGGCTAATTAGGCATTTTTGATGCAAAAAAATTTGGGAAATGAAATTAATCCTAAAATGATGAAAGACTTGACATTAAAGACCTTAAAAATGAGTTTATTTAAACACTAGGGTAGGCTCAAACTTAAAAATTTAATACTTCCCTTGGTCAACCTCAAGAAATGACTCCTAATACCCTATTTTGACCCATGATCACAAATAATCTTTTGATAATGATGTTTTGAAATTTTTTAAGTGATAACAGTGGCTCCACTTAGGATAGTGTGCCCCTGGGGTACACTAGGAACCAGTAGTTCCAGTGCTGCTATCCATTTTCTTGACAGAACAAAAAAAACTTTGAAATTGCCAAGCTTTCTCCTCAAACTCTAATGGCCTTCACCTCGGGCTCAAGCTTGCTGATTTAGCTTGTCATTATTAGCATAAAAGACTCATAAAATGGAATACATACAATGATATGAATGATCAACAGGTTTATAGGAAGAGTAATTCTTTAAAAACCTGCCATTGACAGGTCCTCCAGCATATGATTTTCCATCCATCTCCTGCAGTATGTAAGTATTTTTTCCATGGAAAGCAGCTATTTTGAAAGGACCTTTCCATAAGTTCTCAAACATACCATGTTTTCCTTTCTCTTCAATTCTGGCCTCCCATTTTAGCACTACATCCTAAATTTGAAAACTTTCTTCTTTGATTTTCTTATCAAATGTCCTCTTGATTCTGTTTTGAGCTTGTTGATTGTTGTTATAAACTTCATCCCTCTTCTCTTACAGAGCTATTAACTAATTGATTCTTCTTTGAACTGCATTTGTTTCCTCTTCCAATCCTTGAATCAGCTTCATGACAAGTACCCCTAAATATTTAGGAAAAATAGCTTCAACTCCATATACCAATTCATATGGTGAAGTTCCAATTGACCTTTTTGTGCATATCCTATCAGCCCATAAGGCATACTTCATCTTCAAATGACAAGCCTTCTTATTTTCCAGCAACACCTTTTTAATTATCTTCACAATGCTCTTGTTAGAAGATTCAACAAGACCATTCCCTTGTGAATAATATGCCGTGGAATTCCCAAGAGTAATATGATATTGATGATAGAAATTAATCAAATAATTAGACTTAAATTCCTATGCATTATTAGTTATGATCTTCATGGGGCAACCAAATCTAGAAAAAATATTATTTTCCAAAAAAGAAATAATAATAGAATCATTTGCTTGCCTAGTTGGGATTGCTTCAATCCATTTGGTAAAGTAATAAATCGATGTGAGAATCCAGTGATGCTGACCTGATGATGATGGATGAATCTCTCCAATAAAATCTAGCCCCCATTGCTGAAATGGCGCTTCCACATAGATAGGCATTAAAGGTAAAGGTACAAGCTTCTTCTTACCATAAAAAATCTGGCATTCATGGCAGGCAGCAATATTTTGTAGACATCCTTAAATATTGTAGGCCAATAATACTCTGCTCTAAGAATCTTGTTCACTGTGGCCTTCCAATAATGGTGACCTCCACAATCTCCTTTGTGAAACTCTTCAATCACTTTATCAGCCTCCTCTGCCAGCAGACAATTCAGCAAGATACTGCTGGTATCCTTCCAATTTTTTTTTTTATCAAAAATGCAATACCTCAAGGATTTTAGCTTCACAAATATTGCCTTAGACTTTGTTATCTCAGCAGGTGCTCTATGACGATGTAGGACAAAAACAATATCCTTATACCAATCTAAAGTGATGTACTTTTCTTCAATAGGATCTAGTTCTTCTTCCTCATCTGAAATTTCTGATATTTCTACAATTAAATTTATGTCAAGACAGTCAAAGTTTGACTGTGCCATTAGCTTTGCTAAGCCTTGTCCTTTGACTAATTTTTTTGGGTTGATCTCTATATCATACTCCAGCAATTTAGCAATCCATTTTCCCCTCTTACCATCAAGATCAACTTGAGTTAGGATGTCTTTCACAATAGTATTGGGAACAAAAGCCACAATATGAGAATGCAAAATATAAATTCTAAAATCTTTGATAGCCTTAACCAAGGCATAGGATTTCTTCTCTAAGATATTGTACTTCAGCTTAGATTTAGCTAATTTCCTACTAAAAAATGAAATGGGCTGCTCAATACCTTGTTGTCCCTTTTGCAACAAAACTCCAACAATAGTATTTTCTGATGCAAAAGTGAAAACCAAAAATTATTTTGAGAAATCCAAGTTGATCAATACCGGTGCTTGAGTGAGTGCCTTTTTTATTTCCTCAAATGAGTGCCTTGCCTTTGCTATCCACTTAATGTCAACTCCCTTCTTCAACATTTTTGTTATGTCCTTCACAATCTCAGAAAAATTAGGAATAAATCTCCTTACAAAATTTAACTTTCTAAGGAAAGATTGAATCTCCTTCCCGCTTCTAGGAAAATCCACCTTCTGAATTACATTGACCCTATTTGGATCAATCTTAATCCCATCTTTAGAAATAATGTGTCCAAGTAATTTACCTGAAGTTAAAGAAAAAATATTTTTGGTGGGATTTAGAGAGATGCCAAACCTTCTACACTTCAACAAAATTCTTTCTAGGTGTTTCAAGTGATCTTATTCCCTCCTTGAGAAGACTGTTATGTCATCAAGATAAACAACCACCATCTTGTCCTTCTATTCAGAAAAAGCAATATACATTTCCCTCTGAAAGGTAGCTCCTGCATTCATAAGACCAAATGGAATCTTGGCATACATGAAAGTGCCCCATGGTGTAGTAAAGGCTGTTTTTTCCTGATCATCCGGATGTACAAGGATCTGATTGTAACCTGAAAAACCATCAAGCATAGACATCCTTTGAGAACCAACAATATTTTTCAAAATTTGGTCCATGTTTGGGAGAGGATAGTTTTCCTTCGGAGAGGCTTTATTCAAGTTTCTGAAGTCAATACATATTCTGATTTCTCCACTCTTTTTGCTAACTGGAACCAAGTTTGCAAGCCAATTTGAGAATTTGATTAGGACAATGATTTTGGCATCAAAGAGTTTCTTGATTTCTTTCTCAATCAATGGCATGAGAGGTGGATTAATCCTCCTCAACTTTTGCTTGAAAGGCTTTTCATTTTCTTTGATGGGAATAGTATGCTGAATAATAGTGGGGTCATACTCTTTCAAATCAACATAATTCCAAGCAAAAACATCTATAAATCTCTTCATCATCTCAATATACTTATACTTCATATCAACTGAAAGAAACTTTGAAAGTTTAATCATTTTGGGCATAGATACTATACGAAGGTTACAACTCTCAACCTCTTCATCATCAACTTATATCTTAGGAGATTTAAAAATATCATTCTGATCAAAAAGTTTTTCAAGAGGTATGAGACCCTTTGGTATGGAATTATTCTTTAGCTACAAAACTTCAAACTTTCCTTTAGATTCAGCAAGCATAGTTTGTTGATCTACTTGACCAGTACCCCTCCAACCAATCCAATCCCAGTATTATATAATAGGAACCCAAGGTTAGAATATTTAGTTCAACCTTTATTTATTGATTTCTGATTTCTAAAGGACAATTTGAAGCTTTAGCATTAACTCTTCTCTTTGCCCCAGTGGCTAATTGTACCAGCTGGGGATTCTTAAATTTATGGCTCTGCAAGTCACACTTTTCAACTATCCAGGGATTTACATTTCTTAAACTAGCACCAGGATCAACCAAAATAGAAATTGTTTGGGAATCTAGCTTACTTTCAAATTCTATCATGGTCAGCTGATAATCTTCTTTCCAATATTCAAGTGCCACATTAATTCTTGGTATGTTTTGAGCAACATCCCCCATCGTAGAAGCCTCTTGTAGGTTGGTTGTTGTTTTGATTCTCCCACAATGAGGAAAATTATTATAATAATGTGCCTTTCTGCATCCCCAGCACTGCAGAGGTGGTTTCTGGATCAGGCCATGATCTGGTCTGCTGGATGCTTTAGTGGGTCGCTCCTCTCTTGGCCATTTACGCTTCTGTTGGTTTATTTCATATTCTTTAGTTGTTGAATTTCTTACAACATTCTTAAAATTTCCAGATCTATTACTTTTAAAATTTGAAGTGTTTTTCTGCCCTTTCTTTGGCGGCCAATTCCTACCAACTTCCCCTTTTACCTTGGATCGTTGATAGCACATTTCTTCTTTTCAAATCACTTCATCCATAGTCTTTGGGTTCACGAATTCGATTCTTTATTTCATGTGAGCAGGGAAGATACTCAAGAATCACTACACCTTTGCCTTTTCATCTCTCATGTTCGGTACATATCTCAACAAGGATGTAAATTTAGTTATGAATTTGTCCATTCATAGTTGTCCTAATCTCAAATTATGAAATTCTCAGTATTTTCCATCATAAAATCCCTTTTTTAGGTACTTATCTTTGAAATACTTATGGAACTCATCCCAAGTCACACTTTGGTCTTCAATTCCTCGAACATTTTTTACTTCCTCCCATCATAAGGTGGATTTTTCCCATAGTTGGTAGATAGCCAAATGAGCTTTGAGTTTGCTGCTATATTCATAAACTTGAAAATATTTTTTCATGTTAATTATCCATGCTTCTGCTACCTCTTTGGCCTCTCCATCGAATGTAGGAGATTTAATTTTCCAAAATTCGCCCTGCAACTCCACTTTCTATTTTTACATCTCTTGTTGATCCGAAACATTTCCTGACTCTGCTTCGTTATAGGTTCTGTTTTTATTACTTCGCTGAGTATTAATTCATTTCGGCTTATCGTTATCCTATCACCGGTGTTCACTTTCTTCTCGGGTATCCCTTTCTGGGCTTGGTTGAGCTGTCCCTTGATTCTACATATTGGAGAGGCTTTTAAGAATCCTCTCCTACTCTCGCATCAACCTCTCATTATCGCTTCTTACCCGAACCATTTCTTCCTGCAATTGGTGCATCGTATCCAGAAGTATATTGGTTTTCCGTTGTTGTTCTTCAAACAATATACTTGTTTGTTGATGCTAATCCACGCTTAGCTGCACCCACTTTTCTAGTTTCATCTATGGATTAAGTTGGGGATGAGATTCCCCAATAGTACTTGGAACTTGGCGTGCTGACCCCCTTCTCATTGTATCCTTCTATCCCTTCCTTCTTATTTTCTGTGCACAATTTTATACACAACAAATATTATTCACATGACCCATCTGGGTCCCAGCGTGGGAACGTCGCTCTGATATGACTTGTAACATCTCCATACTATAGTAAAAAAAAAAATGTACTATTTAATTCTATTAATTACCATGTATATTAGTTTTTAGCACAATAAGAAATACATTAAAGAAATAAGTTCTTTATACATGTAATACGATTATGTTTTTAGGTACTATTTACCATAGTATATATTATGTTTAGACATATTGTTGACACGAATACTACATATAAATTTTGACTTACGAATAAACACAATAATAATTCTACCCGTATGTAGAAATCAAACTTATGGTTATAATTATTAATATACCACACCTGCATGGAAATCAACTTAGGATCTCAGTGGCATTATTATTTACTTGGGATGCAAAAATGATTAATTACAGATTTCATATGACTGGCTCATAATTTAATGAATGGTACAAGGTTATTGCTCCACCTCACCATCACACTTGATTTATCATGGTCCTTTGGATCTCTATCGACATTTGTGCTATTACACACCGTTGGATCCTCCATCAATCTACTACTGATAGTCGATCTTGAAGGCTTAGGGTATAGAGCTACTCTGCAAACCCTAACTGCTTGTCATTTATGAGAACGTTGCGAGAGCAACACAGGTTTTGCAACTCTATGTGTTTAAATCATCTTCTTTTGTCCTTCGATGTGGTCGGTTATAGGTGAGGCTAAACTGGTTAACCAATCCATTTCTATGTTGCAGAACTTACTTCGATGGCTAATTCCACATCTATGTATTTCATTCACATTCATCGAGTTAACTCATTCTATAGCCGCGGAATGGTGAATACTTGGTTAATACCTCTCTGTGCTTGAGAGAAGCTTGGAAATTTTTGGGTTCGATGTCCACAGCTCACCATGGGGGTTTACATCATTTCTTCAAGAGGATTCTATTATTCTCCTCCGGTGTGGTCATGACAGGTAAGCTTTTAAAAGAACAAGTTCTCTGTCTGATGAATTTATCATTTAGTCATTTCCTGCCATGTATTTTCTTCTCTCACTGAGTAAGGGTTCTTCTTTTATAGCTCAAGTTTACTACATCAACTCCGGCTGAAGACCTGAGGTGATTTTTCTTGTTCGGCACTGGTTTTACAATGTTATATTTATCTTATTTCCGACTCTTTTAACTACAAGCTCTAACTCAAACTTTGTCTTTGCAAGTATTCACCTACCCTATAAGTCGTCATTATGGTTTGGGTATAGTTCGACCTGCCTTCACGACTAATTATTAATCGACCTTCCCTCTTCCACGTACTTCTACTTTATTCTAAGGGGTTTCCGACATCTAAGAAATCTCCAGTTCCGATTAAAACCCAAGTCTCTGTGTGAGGATTTAAGTTATAATTTTTTGTTTAACATTATACTAAAGTCGCTAGGGCTCTTTCACTGTGATTAAACAATTCCTCTAGCCTATGGTTGGCTTAATGTATCAATTGCCTCGATATTTGTATGTATTCCGCAATGCAATTAGAAATTAACTTATTCCCTGGTATTTAAATGTTCGATTCTAGGGGATTCTCGACACTTATATTTTGTTAAGTTATGATACAGTAATTTTTTGGACTCTTCATTTGCTTATCTCAAAGCTAGACATGATTTGAACAGTAAATTATTTATATTTTTACATTGATATCCATACTTCCTTTTAGGTCTGATATCCATGTAGTTAATTTCTCTGTGTTTATCTGGTTCTCGTAGAAAAATGGGTTTTATTTTATTAATAATTATTCATTCAGACAGTGCACTTGCATGTTGGACAGTTTCCCTGTCATTGTAGTACTTCTATTTACATGTATCTTAAATAGCATTGCAAATACATATATTTTTTTTGGTAGTTTTCTTTCTTATGTTCTATATGTTGCCCTTGAAAGGGTCTGGTATTTACTGTACATACTGTTAGTTATTTTTTTTAGAATCATAATCATGTTATCTTATTGATTATACATCTCTTATATTTATGTTCAGTTTAGTAATTGTCATTTTCATAATCTGTTCCTCTTCTATCATTCTGTAACCCATAGTCCATGTATAGACTTAACCATAACTGTGAGGACGGACTGTACAATCTGGGGTTCTCTCCCCGGATGGACTAATTGTCCTTCCAAAGCTTGAGTTCTAAGTTTTCTTAATTAAATTTATAGTTTCCTACAGTTTTTCAACCTGCAATCTTCTTTTTGTCATGTGAGTTTTGTTTACTTTCATAGAATTTCTCTACACACACAATTATCTTTTTCCACGAAACAATCCATTCAAGGCATTCTATAAAGAAATACATTATCAAACAGTAATTTAATTAAATAAACCTTTCTATGCCATAAGGAATCCTTTTGGCTACTCTGTGAAAGAAAATATACAGTTACTTAACTATGTTATTAATTCCACAGTTGTAGAGATATGCAATTATTTAACCAAAAATCATGCCAAGCCTATTATATTCTTCTTAACAACGATTTAAATTACTTATGTCACTTTATGAAGAAAATGGTATCCTTCCAACCTCTAGAGAGGTAATTACGTCCTCAACTCCCCCCTCCCCCGTGCTCCTCACAAAAGTAAGATTTAGTTAGTGGTATTACTGGAGTAGACCTCCACTCCGGTCCAGTCTTCTCTCCAGTGTCAAGTTGCACAGTTCCACTAGTTCTAACCAACTTTGGATTACTCCCACCTTCAAGCCTTTTGGCCACCTTCCCATTCCACATAACCCCTTTTCCTCATTGGGATTTCCTTTTTAACCTTAGAGGAAAATGTAACTGTTTTTAACTGCTTTTGTCTAACTACTCTGGAATATTGGAAATATTTACCATAAATTTTATGGAAACCACTCCATAAGTAATTCTTTATTCAAAAAGAAAATAAATCATGTTCATTACTGGATTAACTTAGTTGTTATTCGTATTTTACTTTAAAAATAAATGCATAATTTTTAAAAATAGTTTAGAAAATTAATGCGAATGTTGCACGAGACCTCTTCATTAGAACTTATAACAACTCAAATTTGTCGTCCATAAGCTTGGACATCTCATCCCTTTCACTCTCCACTAAATCTAACCTCTTTTTGACCAATTGATACATACCCATCAGAATTTTAAGCAACCTCTCCACAGACTTCTTCCAACAATACATTTCACTTTAGCAACTTGGCTCTCCATAGCTGTTATAAAAACTATCTAATTCCTTAACAAGCCCAATGAGCCTAGAGGGAAAGAAGCAACTCGAGATTTCCCCTTAGCATCTTCTCAACATTTTGGCTCTCCATGACTACTGAGGCAAAGAAGAAATGGTAGCAAATGCTTTGTTTTTCATCCTATTATTCTTTTATTATAATTATGTATATTTATATTTATTATTGAATTTGGAGTTTTTAAATGTAATAAATTTCTTTTTTGTAATGATAGTTTTTTTTTACTTCAGACCTAGTTTTTTGACTCCTCCATGTCCAAGTTATAATACATAAATTGGTTAACATTTACATGTTAGGTTAAAATTAATATAGAATCCAAAGGAGATGTTGTAGTGTCTGTATAAAGTTAAAAGTAATAAAAATAATAAAATTCAAATTTGTTACATTGTAGTTTTGTTTTTATTAATAAAATTATGAGTAACTTTTTAGATTCAAAAAAATCATAATATACATATTACATTAAAATATATAAGTAGCAAGAATAAGCTAAGATCCATTTAATCTTATAAAATAAGGTAATGATTATATAACTATATTTAAATTTAATTAATAAGCACAAACACTTACAATATAACAATATGTTTAACTATGGATATTCATGTCCACTTTGCCATAGATATTATTAACTTGTAAATAGGCTTTGTTACAATACCATGAGCCAATACCATGGCTCATCAATACAATATGCCCAAAATATCTCATTTTATAACATTTTTTTATTAAATTTAAAAGAAAATTATTATAATTACTCAAAATGTAAGGTTCTATGATTCATGATTAATATCAAGTATTTTCCTAACTAAATCACATAGAAATTTTTGAGTCAACGAACCACTTACTATGGTTCATATTATAATTACTTTTGAGATATATACCCCTCTATCACATGAAAATATATAAGATATAAATAGTAGCTATAAATGAAGGTCCATTTCACCATATAAATTAAAATAATAATTTTGTAAGCATATTTAAATTTCATTAATCAACACAAAAACAAATTAGTAATTAAAATAGAAAAATATGTTTAACCATGGATATTCACCACCACTTTACCATGAGTATTATTAACCATACGATACAATGAGCCAATATGATGCCTCATCAATACCACATGCACAAAAACCATACCCCATTTCACAATCAAAACAATACTTACAATTAACAAGACTTTTAACCATGGATACTCACCCCATTTTAACATGAATATTATTAATCATACCATACCATGGGCCAATAGTATGACTCATCAGTACCACATGCCCAAAATCCATCCCTCATTTCCCAATCAAAATATTTTATAATTTTAATTTTTTTACATTTTTGGGCCAAGAAACACTCTCCATCGCAGTATGGAAGAGTTGTTGTAGTGCTCAGTAATATTATGTTATCTAAACATTTTGACCCGTTCAAATTACATAAAAATAAAAAATAAAACTATTAATTAAAACATTTTGCCCGTTCAAATTACATAAAAATAAGAAATAAAATTATTAATTAAAACATTTTGACTTAGTGAAATTATGTAAAAATAAAAATTAAACAAAAAAAATAAATTAATAATTAAACGTGCCTAGATCCATCTCCACTCTGGATCTATCAAGCTCTTAGAAGGATCAAATTTCTCTAGGTGCAAACCTTTCTTGATAAGATTCTCTTCATCTAATAGTCTTGATGATAAACCATATTAGTTGGTTTGAATTAAGCTGATAATCAATACATTTATGTGATGGATCTAGAAGACCTATATTTAAATAATTCTACTCATAAAACTTCCATTTATATACTTTAATCCAATCTAAATATTGGAAAAAATAATCCACATATTTAAAATGAAGCTAACCACACCCTCAAAAAAAAAATCACTCTCAATATTAAACATAAATAGTAA
Organism: Pinus albicaulis; assembly: GCA_034641835.2. Taxonomy (NCBI): domain Eukaryota; kingdom Viridiplantae; phylum Streptophyta; class Pinopsida; order Pinales; family Pinaceae; genus Pinus; species Pinus albicaulis. The sequence goes on along the minus strand of CM076583.1, from coordinate 911,399,561 downwards.
TGACCCAATGGCTAAGCAAGAGAGAGATGTCCATAAAAATCAAAAATAAAAATATTAATTAAAACATTTTTACCCATTAAAATTACATAAAAATAAAAATAAAATTATTAATTAAAACATTTTGACTTAGTAAAATTATGTAAAAATAAAAATTAAACTAAAAAAATAAATTAATAATTAATCCATATCCACTCTAGATCTATCAAGCTCCTAGAAGGATCAAATTTCTCTACGTGCAAACCTTTCTTGAAGTTTTGCACTCAGAAAAAGGTTTGCACCTGAAGATATTTGATCCGAGATTTGATTTCTCATCCAGAGTTAAGATGGATCTAGGCTAGTTGTATACTTTATAAATAAGATTCTCTTCATCTAATAGTCTTGATGATAAACCATATTAGTTGGTTTGAATTAAGTTGATAATCAATACATTTATGTGATAGATCTAGAAGACCTATATTTAAATAATTCTACTCATAAAAAGTTTCCATTTATATACTTTAATCCAATCTAAATATTGGAAAAAATAATCCACATATTTTAAAATGAAGCTAACCACACTCTCCAAAAAAAAAATCACTCACAATATCAAACACAAATAGTAATGACCCAATGGCTAAGCAAGAGACAAAATGTCCCGTTGACTAGCGGATGGAGTGAAAACTCCTTAGGAATGTCTACTCCTTGATATTAATCAACACATGTCATTTTGGGGAATCCCATAGTGACAGAGTTAACAACCCACCTCAACTACTTAGTACATCAAGGATGGAGTGAGAACTCCCTCAATCAACCTAACCACCAGGTAGTGACTCAGTTAACAACCCACCTCAACCACTTAGTCCATCAAGGATGGAGTGAAAACTCCCTCAATCCACCTCAACCACTTAGTCCGTCGAGGATGGAGTGAAAACCCTTCTAAGCAGGCCTACTCCTTCAACCTAATCAACGCCTCATTTTTGAGAATCGGATAGAGTTAAAATCTTTGGGAAATCCCATGGAGTTAAAATAGGGAATTAGATGGAGTTAAAATCTTTGGGGAATCAGATGGAGTTAAAACCACTCCTAGGAATGCCTACTCCTTTTGGGGAATCCGATGGAGTTAAAATCTTTGGGGAATAAGATGGAGTTAAAAAGGGGAATGGTAGGGAGTTAAAATATTTGGGGAATCCGATGGAGTTAAAACCATGGAGTTAAAATGGGGAATCCGAGGAAGTTAAAATCTTTGGGGAATCGGATGGAGTTAAAACCATCCCCTAGGAACGTTTACTCCTTGACTCTAATCAACACAGGTCATTTTGGAGAATAGGATAGTGAGGGAGTTAACAACCCATCTCAACAACTTACTGCACCCATAATGTCGTAGTATAACCATGTTTTTTTGCCTTCAAAATTATGGAAATTCCGGAAATTCCGGAAAGATTTTAATAAAATCTGGTCAAACTTCAAGATTTTGGGTGCCTTCGTTTTTCGATGGTGCTGAATCCGTTTCTATCATGAAAAACATGATTCAAACACAGACACTACAAAATTTCTGAAAAAAAACTTGTCTAAATTCAAACCACTTTTCACCATCCACACAATTCCTCGATAAACCGCTCCTAAAATAATTTCGCAAATGAAAAGACTATAAAATAGTTTCGAAAATGAAAAGACTTCCCGAAAAAGAGATACCAATACGGCAGGCTTATTTGTAGGGAACATAAATATGCTCTGAGCACAGGGGTGTTCCTCCCTTACGATACCATAAATACGGTCTCTGAAGCGTTTAAATCAAAGTCTGAGATCTGGATTTGATTTCTCTGTGAAGAATGGCATGCTCTTCGAACCTGAAATATTTCATAATTGCTTCAGCAATAGCGTTTTATTCCACTATTTCTGTGGTCGCTGAGGAAGAGGAAAATCATTGCTTGGGGAAAGAAAATTGCATAGACAATTCTACAGTTACTCCTGTGAAGGTCGGAGTAATCGCTTCTATTGTTTTGGGGATTACCATTGGGGTGTGTTTGCCTCTCCTAGGCCGAACCTTCACTTCTGTCAAGCCTGACAGAAACACATTTTTTGTGTTTAGGGCTTTTACTGCGGGTCTTGTTCTTGCAACTGCTTTGGTGCAATTTCTTCGTGGCGCCTCTAAATTTCCTACCAGTGAACAGTATCCCATGGCCAGGCTTCCTAGCCATGTTTACGGCCCTGTGCGCACTTATCGTGGATGCTCTGGCTACTGCTTACTCTAATTTGAAAGATCAAGAGAAACCGACTGATGAGGGTAAGGAGCCGACCGAGGATAAAGAGCTTGGAGGTAATGGCAAAGATTCAGACGGTTACGCCCATGGATCCAATACCATTTCTACGGTAAATTATTTTTCTTTAATGTATCCGATTTCTGAAATATAAGTTTTAATTTTTATTTACAGAAGATTTAGACAACTTTGGATGTGGCCGCTTCGTCTGATACATTAGGTTTATGGATCAGGTTTTAAAAATGGCTATAATTGCTCATTCATCTGTTGTTGGAATATCGTTGGGTGGATCGGAAAGTCTATGGAGGATAATTAGAGGTTTAGCGGGAACGTTTACACTTCTTCAATTTTGGGAAGGAATGAACCTAAGGGGATTACTCGTACTTGAGGTCACCATTTATTAAATTCTCAAATTATCCATTTTTTCTCAATTTAATCAAATAAACTCTTTTTTTTTCATCTCAATTGTATTAAGCTATAGCGTAGGTAAATGTCCAGTTTGTTATTAGGTGAAAAAAGAAAGATAAATCAGTTAAGTGTCTACTTTGTTATTGGGCAGTGTAACTAGAGTGTTTTTTTGGGCTGAAAATTATGAAAATTTTAGTAAGATTTTAAGAAAATTTCAGACTGATATTTGTAAATCCAAGTTATAGCTATCAAACTTCAATATTTTGGGTGCCCTAGAGGTTTTTGATGGCGCTGAATCAATTTCCACCATCAAAAACATGATTCAAACACTTTACTAGAAAATACCTTAAAAAAAAATTGCTTGGATTCTGACTACTTTTGGTTGAGCAATTCCTCTGCCTCCTTAAACAACTCCATTTATTATTACGTGGTAAAAGAAAAATAAACCCTTAGTGGGAAGGATGTGTAAATTTATGTAGATGTTCTATGCTTGATGCAATTTTACTTTTATAACAACAATCACATAAACAGTTAAGTAAAACGCTGATAGAACATACCAGTGGATCTATAGAAGACAAACCATAAACAGGAGAATGTGTTGGTGCGTTACGGCGGTTAGGAGGATGCTTCAACCAGCAAAGTCTTCTTGGTCGGCCAACCCAGCATGTGTCACAACAGTCCTCAAATCAGTCACCCAGTCAACTCAAAGTCAACCCCAGAAAAGTCAACGCAGTCTAGAAAAAAGTCAACGCAGGGCAGCAACAATAAAGTCAACGCAGCTCCAACTTCAGTCAACCTTTTGACCTCGATTTTTGTGCCAATGAGTACAGCCTTCAAAAATCGAACTCTCCACAAAATTTTAGCTCAAACGGACCATGCGTTGACCAAAGTCAACGCTGGTCAAACTTCCCCAGAAACCCTAACTGCAAAAAATTTGCTGCGGTAAATTTCGTCCTTTTGCTGCAGTAGATTTTGTCCTTCTTCTCACGTGGGAGATGAAACTGCTTCTCAAATGCTCGTAGATAATCAGAGGAGAAGATGTGTGATGTTGAGTGAGTGAAATGCTCTCCAACGTTGACTGTATTTATACCCATCATTGAGGTGTGTGACACATGTGTTGGGGGTGTAAAACCTTAAGGCCGACCTGCACTTAAATTTATTATAAATACTAAATTCAAAATAAATGTTCAGCTCATCAGATTAAACTCAATTTTATATTGATTTTACACCTCTCCGAAAGAGGAATCCAATACAATTATTGGAATCTTCATCTGAGCATCAGAAGATGGAGTTTGGACCTAGTTGTCCAAATTTAACACTCCCTCTCAACTAGGGAGAACTCCATCCACCAGTGCAATCAAACATCGTGCGTCATCCTGCCGTAACTTGCTGCTTGGCCTCTTGTTATTTGAACGAGGAGGTAGATTAGGTCACAAAGACAATACACAGAGATTGAAAAATTCCCAGCCCGAGAGGTCGAAACTTCTATCGGACCTCACAAAAGTCTCAAACCAATATCTTTGGATTTCATCGACTTAGAAGTCGGGTCAGGCGGAGGTCGAGACCTCACTATATATACGAGACCTCACAAATCTTTATCCCAGATCAAGTGGTTGGACCGTGCCATCCTAGATAGAGAGTACGGCAATCTCTGATGCGTCCATCAGTCTTTGCTAATAGTCTCTAACTTTTCCACACCTCATCGGCCAAATGAGAGGTCCTTCCCATGAGCACTGAACTCAATGGGTAGGATGCATACGGGGCACAAATAATGAGAGGTGAACCAACTCAATAATCACAATGGTGGGGTCCAAGCAACAAGGTTTGGCAAGCCCTAGCCTTGTGGTTGCTCATAGCTCGAGAACGAGAGGTTGTCCCCAAAGCCCCCAGGAAGCTCCTCGAGCTCATCGTCCAACGAGGACCCACATCATAGGGTCGTTCCACGAGTACCAAAGTCTCTCTCCGAAAAAGGTTCGGGTGGCGCGGGTCAAAGTGAGAATATCACGCTGCTCATCGGTTTCACCTTGTAGTCGAGCCTTGCGGTGCCTTGATGTACCATATCACAGATAAAGTGGTACCTGCTATCAATATTCTTGGATCGATCCTAGAATACGAGATTCTCGGACAAGCGAATCCCACTCTGGTTATCACAGAGTATCACGGTGGTATCTAGCACATGTCCGAACATCTCACTAAAGATCTTTCGCAACCAAACTGCTTCACAACAGGCCATACTCGCTGCAATGTATTCGGCCTTCGTAGTGCTCAAATCCACCAACTTCCACTTCCTTCTCATCCATGATATCGAAGCAGAACCAAGATTGAAGCGACATCCCAATGTGCTCTTACAATCCACCACACTGCCAGCCGAATTGGCATCAGTATATCCAAGGAGTGTCATGCTCCCAGCAGTGTATCTTAGCCCATGGTTTATTGTGCCTCAAAGATATCTCATAAGATTCTTGGCACCAACCCAGTGAAAGTGATGAGGCTCAACTATCTGTTGACTCAAAGTGTTCACTGCAAAACATATATCTGGACGGGTGTTCACTAAGAACATCAGGCTCCCTACGAGTTGACGACACTCAGTAGGATTTGCCAATACGGGCCCAGCAACGCTGCCACTCAACTTCTTGAAGTTGAGTTCCATTGGTGTCGACACGGACTTGCAGTCCACCATACTAAATCTTTCCAGAAGTTTCACAATGTATTTTCCTTGAGAAAGGAAAATCATGCCAGGTCTCTGCCAGACCTTTAGGCCTAGGAAGTAGTGCATTAGTCCTAGGTCCTTCATTTTGAACTCAGCAGCGAGCTCCCTCTTGCATTGATGAATAAGAGGGTCAACACCTGTCAGGAAGAGGTCGTCCACATACAGCACCAGAATGAGAGGCTTTCCCTGGACAACCTTGAAGTAAAGGTTCAGATCAGCATTACTACGAGTGAAGCCCAACTCCATCAAGTAGCTATCCATCCTCTCGTACCAAGCTCTGGGTGCTTGCTTCAACCCATAGAGGGCTTTCTTCAACCTGCAGACATAAGTGTCCCGATCCTGAACTTCAAACCCCAGAGGTTGCTCTACATACACCTCTTCCTTTATCGCACCATGTAGAAATGTGGTCTTCACATCCATTTGATGAAGACTCCACCCTTGCATAGTAGCAAGGGCTATGATAGATCAAATGGTGGTATATCGTGCCGCGGGTGCAAATATGTCATCATAGTCTATGCCTTCCTTTTGAGAGAAGCCACGGGCAACGAATCTTGCCTTGAACTTTTCAGCACTTCCATCAGATCCATGCTTGATCTTGTAGAGCCATTTCGAGGTGACAACTGCTTTGTCCTCCAGTCTTGGAACCACATCCCGGACATCATTCTTCATTATGGACTCATATTCTTCGTGCATAGCATCCTTTCAGACTTGATGCTTTACGACTTCCTCAAAAGATCCAGGTTCAGATTGTACAATAGTACTCATGGTAGCCAGATACCCTTGGTATCTACACGGCTTCTTACTTTCTCGGAATGTTCCCCTCGGGGCAGCATGTCCCTCGACATCTTCGAGAGTATCCTTGAGCCATGATGGTCTCTTTTTCAGTGAAGGAGATGGATCGATTGGGTCCATTGGTCCTTCAACATCAGGCATTGTCTCATCCTGCGGTTCTTCTTGATTTCCAGGCCTTGCTCCATGATTTTCCGCAGATCTTGGAAGATCTACTACTTTCTTCAGGGAAGTATCTTCGTCAAAAGTGACATCATGGCATATCTCTACTTCCCTTTGACCGGTACATAGACTCTATAGGCCTTAGAGGTTTCGTTGTAGCCTACAAACATTCCTTTCTTCCCAGAAGCATCCACCTTACTTCTCTTTTCTTTTGGCACATGAAAATAAACAAGACATCCAAAAATTCTAAAATGTGAGACGTTAGGTTTCTTACCAGTGAAAACCTCTTCGGGAGTTTTGGAGTCCAGGGCGGAATGAGGGCAGAGGTTTTGAATGTATACAGCAGTATTCGCAGCTTCTCCCCACAAAAACTTCGGTAGACCCTAGTCACATAGCATGGCATGGGCAGCTTCCACAATGGTCCTGTTATTTCGTTTAGCAACGCCATTTTGCTCAGGAGTATAGGCAGTAGTAGTCTCCCTCTTAATGCCAGCTTCTCTGCAAAAGTCCTTGAACTCATTGGACTCATATTCAGTGCCATTGTCGGTCCTCAAAATCTTGATCTTCTTCCCTGTCATATTTTCCACCAAGGCTTTCAAGGTACGGAACCACATGAAAGCCTCATCCTTCTTCTTCAAGAAGTATATCCAAGTTTTGCGGGAGAAGTCATTAGTGAATGTCATATAGTAAGAACATCCTCCCAGGGATGTCACGGGGAGCATACCAGATAGATCAAAATGGACCAGTTGCAAAATATCAGATGTCTTTGTGGCACTTGAGGGGAAAGGTCCCCTTGTATGCTTTCCTTCGACACAACCCTTACATACACCTCCATGATTATTTCCAAAATCAGGCATCCCTGTCACCACCTTCCTTGCTTCGGGAAGGGCCTTGTAATGAAGGTGTCCAAACCTCTGGTGCCATAGTTCAGTTTGTCGGATAGTATCACATGTCATAGCTCCAGGTGAGCTTCTTCAACAGTGGAGGTGTTTTCCAACTCTAAAACCAAACATGATAGCTTCCTTGAAGCTCTTCTTCCACATGCGCACCTTTCCATCAGTGAATGCCACGTTGAAACCTTTGTCTTCCATGGCTGATATAGACATGAGGTTCTTCTTCAAATTAGGTACATAGAGTACATCCTGCAAGTGGAGGACTTGACCTTGAGACAAGTGGAGGGTCACGGTCCCTGTCCCTTTCACGGGATATGTGGCATTATCTCCAAGGATAATTTCAAGATTAGTATCCTTCTCAATCATATCAGAGAGTGCTTCCTTGAACCCAGTGATGTGCCTTGAGGCACCACTCTCTATCAACTAGACATCCATAGTGTCGGACGGGGATGCAACAGAGAGGGCAGATACAAGAATGTATTCATTTCTTTTATCAACAAAATTTGATTCCTCATACTTGGAAATTCTTGACCTTTTGAAAGGTTGATCATTTCCGCCGGAGGGAGCCTTCCTCTTTCCCTGGAACTTGTTGTTCCTTTGATTGTCATCACCATCGGGAGAATCCTTCTTGAAAGGACATTCTCTAGCATAGTGACCTGGCGTATGACAAGTGTAACACTTGCCCTTCTTTCCTTGTGCCCCTGCTCTTCCTTTGATCTTTGGACCACCAAAGTTCTTCTTTCTAAAATGAGCAGTGTAGGCAGCATTCCCTTCATTTTCATACTCCTTCATTCTTGTCTCTTCTTGAACGCATCTCGATAGTACCTCGTCAAAGTCAGGTATCACATTATTATTGAGAATGGTAGTGTTGAATACTTTCCATTCATATGGGAGCCCTCCAAGTACGGTGAGTACCATCTCACGATCAGCTATTGTCTCCCCAATATCCAGCAAATTGTTCCTGATCTCGGTCAATTTCAGAAAGTATGTTAGGATAGATTCATCCCTGCCTTTCTTCAGATTCTTCAATTGATTCTTGAAGAATAGCACGTGGTTTTCATTGTTTACTTTGAACATTTGTATCAACTTATCATACATCTCTTTGGATGTGCCTAGCTCAGATATGTAGGCAACCAGACTTTTATGTATGGATTCCATGATCATTAGCTTTGCTTTGATCTCCCCCTTCTTATACTTGGTTTTAGCAGCAGCAGTAGCAGTGGATGGAGGTTCTTGTATCTTACCCAGTACATAGTCCATGAGATCATGGTCTTCTAATTTGAGATCTAATATCATCTTCCAAGCATGGAAGTCATCCCTTCCAGTTAGCTTGTCATCCTCCTTGAAGCCATAACTTGCAGAACTCATTTTTCTTTTTTGGTGATTGCTATAAGCTAGGGCTTGTCTTCACCTCAGCTCTGATACCATGTAAATTTATGGAGATGTTCTATGCTTGATGCAATTTTACTTTTATAACAACAATCACATAAACAGTTAAGTAAAATGCTAATAGAACATACCAGTGGATCTATAGAAGACAAACCAGAAACAGGAGAATGTGTTGGTGCGTTACGATGGTTAGCAGGATGCTTCAACCAGCAAAGTCTTCTTTGTCGACCAACCTAGCATGTGTCACAACAATCCTCAAATCAGTCACCCAGTCAACTCAAAGTCAACCCCAGAAAAGTCAACGCAGTCTAGAAAAAAGTCAACGCAGGGTAGCAACAATAAAGTCAATGCAGGTCCAACTTCGGTCAACCTTTTGACCTCGATTTTTGTGCCAATGAGTATAGCCTTCAAAAATTGAACTCTCCACAAAATTTCAGCTCAAACGGACCATGCATTGACCAAAGTCAACGCTGGTCAAACTTCCCTAGAGACCCCAACTGTAGAAAATTTGCTGCGGTAAATTTCGTCCTTTTGCTACAGTTGATTTTGTCCTTCTTCTCACGTGGGAGATGAAACTGCTTCTCAAATGCTTGTAGATAATCAGAGGAGAAGATGTGTGATGTTGAGTGAGTGAAATGCTCTCCAACGTTGACTGTATTTATCTCCATCATTGAGGTGTGTGACACATGTGTTGGGGGTGTAAAACCTTAAGGCCGACCTGCACTTAAATTTATTATAAATAATAAATTCAAAATAAATGTTCAGCTCATCAGATTAAAATAAATTTTATATCAATTTTACACCTCTCCGAAAGAGGAATCCAATACAACTATTGGAATCTTCATCTGAGCATCACAAGATGGAGTTTGGACCTAGTTGTCCAAATTTAACAGGATGTTATTAGGGAGGTTAGGTCAATCTTGAATGCTTTTGGGATTAAAATTTTTCGTGCCCTTTTTATAAGGTTTAAACCTTAAATCTGGGAAAGACTAAGTCTTTTTAGACCAACTAATCTACATCTCATAAGTTTCTCCCTCTCAAATTGAATTAATCAGTTGTCATGATTATATTGTTCAAACTGTAATCAGTTTCCATATACATGTTCTATTATTAAGTGACCCAACTTGGATCTGATTAGCAAAAATAACGATTCAAAATGCAGAATACATACTTAAAAGGAATCGAAAATTAAAACTTAAAACTTAAAATTGGCCATTAAATAATACCTCCAGCCATTTATGAATTATACTATGTAGAAAAAGTAATTTTGCAGAGATGAAATCAGCACAAAGATCAACGCTCCAAGAAGTGCTCCAACGAATGGTTTATTGCAGATTCTTCAAGGAAACAAAACAGACTTTAATAAAACTATAACGCAGTAGCGAGAGCCTCCAGAGTTCTTCTCCACGTTCACTTTTCTGCAACGAAGCCTCCTTAACGTAGCCACTACACAGCACTGCGTCCTCAACACCAACACTAAAGAAACTCTGAAGGTACTTCCAAGCTCTCCTCACTCTAACTTGATGGTGTAAGGCTGAAGGGGATTTAGTTAGTGAGCTTGGGGACCAAACGGAAGAATTTATAGCCAAGCTTCCATCAAGCTTCTGTTGGCTATTTGTTAAGTGTTCCACAAATCATGGTAGATAACTGTAATGGGAGTAATGGACTAGATAACTACAATGGGAGTAACGGATCACTTCAGAAGCTCCCAAAAAGAAATTAATTAACTTCAGTTGATTTCCGAATTTAAGGAAATAAATGCAGGTGGTTTCCATAATTTAAGGAAACAACTGCAGATCAGTTTCCAGAAATCGCATGTTGGGAGAGGGAGCTTAACATTCTCCCACTTGGTCCATACTTCCAATCTTAATGTCTCATCTTAAAACCCATTGAAAATCTGTACTAAGTAATAGATACATGAATCATGGCCATAAATCCTCTAATGACGAGTATTATCTTCCATGTATTACTATGTATTTATTTCTATTAAAATTTATGTGGCAACAATTTCTTAATGAATAAACCCTATGTTCATTCTTGGTCCTACATAGATGAATTCTCTCAAATCAAATTAAGGTGCACATAAATATGAGAAAAAACATCACAATAATTAAGAATTTCATTAAAATAACATTGTTCATACAATGAGAAACTACATAATGGAACCAAGTCCCATATTCATTACATGATCCTTGAATTTATACGGTGGCATGCCCTTAGTCAAAGGATTAGCGATCATCAACTTAGTGCTAACATGCTCACTGACCACATTCTTTTCTTTAACACGTTCCCTTGTAGCTAAATACTTAACGTCGATGTGTTTATTTCGACTCCCACTTTTGTTGTTCTTAGCCATAAAAACAACAACTGAATTGTCGCAATACATTCTCAATGGCTTAGAAATAGCATCCATAATTCTAAGCCCAGAAATGAAACTCTTAAGCCATACACCTTGTAAAGTAGCCTCAAAACAGGAGACGAACTTGGGTTCCATATTGGAAGTGGCAATCAAGGTCTGCTTGGCACTCCTCCATGATACAGCTCCACCAGCCATTATAAAAATGTATCCTGATGTTGATTTGTGTGAATCAACACATCCAGCAAAGTCAGAATCTGAGTAGCCAATTGCTTCCAAATTGTTTGTCCTTATATACATAAGCATGTAGTTATTGGTTCCTTGAAGGTACCTCATTACTTTCTTTGCAGCTCTCCAATGGTCTAAACCTAGATCACTCTGATATCATCCCAACATTCCCACAACAAATGCAATGTCAGGTCTTGTGCAGACTTGAGCATACATTAGGCTTCCGACAGCAGAAGCGTATGGAATGTTCTTCATTTGTTACCTTTCAAAGTCGTTCTTCGGGCATTGGTTCAAATTGAACCTATCACCTTTCACAATGGGAGCGACACTTGGTGAACAATCCTTCATCCGAAATCTCTTTAAAATTTTATTAATATAGGTTTCCTGAGACAGACCCAAGATGCCTCGAAATCTGTCTCTATGGATCTTAATGCTGATGACATAAGATGCCTCACCCATATCCTTCATATCGAAATTTTTAGAGAGGAATTGTTTCACCTCATGCAGCAAACCCTTATCATTGGTTGCTAGCAGAATGTCATCCACATATAAAACAAGAAAACAGATTTTACTCCCACTGACTTTCAGGTATATACATTCATCCATAATGTTTTCTACAAGACCGAAAGAATAAATTACATTATGAAATTTCAAATACCGTTGGCGGGATGCTTGTTTTAATCCGTATAATGATCAGGTTGTTTCATGTAAACCTCCTCCTCTAGATCTCCATTGAGAAATGTCGTTTTCACATCCATTTGGTGCAACTCTGTTGGAGTTAATGCTTACATTCCATATTTAAGAAGTTGGTTTGTGACGGTTGAGAAATTCTCTCAACCTCCCTCTCTAAATTAGGAATAAGTTAAATCTCAGAAACTCTATTTAATAGAGTAATCTGACTGTAATCTGTGTGTGTGAGTGTGTGTGCACATACACCATTTGTGCATAATATATGACTATGTTTATGTAATTGTGTCATTTTAGCCATTTCTTTCATGGTATCAGAGCACATAATGGCCTGTGTGGTGTGATTCTAAGTCTTTGGGGAAGGAGATCCTGTTAATTGGATTGCGTTTGGACGCAGCAAGGAGTTTTTCTGTTGTAGATGCTTGCGTGAATCATTTGCTGCGTTACGATATTTCGCTACGACCGTGGAAACTGTGGCCCGGATTGCAGTATTTCTACGTGCAAGGCCGCCTAGTGGGCCGGAGGAGAATTCAAGAATTTATTAACGCCTCGGCTAGATCTGTTACTAGCCATTTCTTTCAGTTTCATGTTCTTCCATTTAATAAATTTGAGCTTTTACTCTGCCTATAAATTGACCCCTTGTCAGTTCGCAGTAATATTACACTTTTCCCATATAAATTAATTGTTCTTTATCTTTCCAAGCATCTGTGTGCACAATCAGTTAAGCAAACTGTGAATCTAGGTAATGGTGAATAAAGAATCGGGAGATTATTATTACGTTCTCATGGCAGGTCCGGTCCCTGTAACTCGCAAGAACCCCATTACTAAGAATGTTGAGTAGTGACTGGTTCGAAGAACTAATGCAGCGAGGTGTTTTAAACTGACTGGTCGTTGAGTAGTTCTGTCACACAGAATTGGAGGGGACCAGTCGATGTGGAAAGATATTGTGCCATACCTGGTGCCTGATTTTAAGGTCAACACGATTCTCTCGATATTTTAGAAAAGGAGGTGTGATCTGGGTTCTTGGAAAGCCGTGGATTTCCATGTATTTAGAGTAGATGCACAGTGAAATGGAGTTGGCTGCAAGGTAATGTGGAATGAATTTAACGCATGGACACAGCCAGCTTGGTGGAATCTTGCACGAATTAAATTCTTCTCAAACGGTGTCGTTGGCCTGACCAGAATTAGGCATTCTACAGATTCGTTGGTTTGACTGGAATGGTGATTTGTGTCGCTTCAAGTCTTCAAATCAACTTCTCGGTCGTGGCAGTGAAGGGGTATTGTTCGAGAATTTTTAATCCCAGTCCATATGACGTCGCTTTTCAAGCAGCTGTTTCTTTGACCAGTTGAAAGTATGAGTTGTTTTGTTCTGACTTTGGAAATCAGTCTGGAGCTATATAGATTTTTTTAAATGCCTTGGAATGGTGTCTACGAACGAGAGTCTATGTTATCTGATATAAGTAGTATTATAAATTATTTGTAAATTAAGTGATGAATTTCAAACTAGATAAAAAGGTTATTTTGCAAAACTGATTCTAGATACATTCTGTATCTAGACGGCTTCCCTAGATAACTGGCGAGTATAGCGGTTGGCACCCATGTATCTCGGTGGATGGGAGCTTGTCCATAGAATGACTAGGAATTCAGTGATTGCAATCAATTGTTTTCAAAGAGATCAAGTGGCAGTAAGGCTCAATATGGATGGTTTTCTAGATAGTATGGCAATTGCAGATCTAGGGAAGGATCCCTCATTAGTGGTAGACATGGAAGTGGTCTCCTAATGAGGTTATGTGACAAATTGGGATGTTGTCCAGTAATTGACTTCGGGAGGTCCTTGATTCGGGAGTTGAGGAAGCGAACTCGGGAATCCAACTTGCCAACTACACCTTTCCGAGGGTTATGAGGCAACTTGATGGAGCATCTACTGATAAGCTTGATTATTTTGTTATTTTTATGTAATGTAATCATTAAGGGGGGATGTTGGAGATAATGCTTACATTCCATATTTGAGAAGTTGGTTTGATGGTTGAGAAATTCTCTCAACTTCTCTCTCTCTAAATTAGGAATAAGTTGGATCTCAGAAACTCTATTTAATAGAGTAATCTGATTGTAATCTGTGTGTGTGAGTGTGTGTGCACATACACCATTTGTGCATAATATATGACTATGTTTCTGTAATTGTGTCATTTTAGCCATTTCTTTCAAACTCCAAGTCAAAATGGACTACTAATGCCATAATAACGCGCAAGGAATATTTCTTAGATACAGGAGAGAAAGTCTCAGTGTAATCGATTCCTTCTTTCTGAGTGAAGCCCTTTGCAACGAGTCTTGCCTTGTATCTATCAATGTTGCCCAATGAGTCTTTCTTTGTCTTAAAGACCCATTTACATCCAATGGATTTTGCACCATTAGGCAACTCAAAAATATCCCAGAATTCGTTACTCTTCATATAAGTCATCTCTTCCTTCATGGCATCGTACCATAATTTTGATTCTTTGCAACTCATGGCTTGTGAAAAAGACTCGGGATCATTTTTGACTCCAATGTTGTAGTCAGATTTTTGCAGATACACAATATAATCATCAGGTATTGCTGATCTCTTTGGTCTAGTAGGTCTTCTTAATGTTGTACCACCATCTTCCTGAGAAGTATGTGGTTCAACTTGTTGTTCAAAAATTCTTGGCAATTCTTGAACTATCTGATCTACTGGAATGTCGTCAGCAACTTGTGGAGCTTCAACAATTGGTTGTTCAACACCAGTTTTTACTTGAGGGGTGCTGTGAACAATAACCAATGTATCACTTGAGGTGGAAGGTTGAGATTCTGAATGATCCTTCTCAGAAACTATGTTCCTGGTTTGATCGCTCGCACTGATCAAGTCATTTTCAAGAAACTTTGCATTTCTTGATTCCAAAATCCTAGTGTTGTGAGATGGAAAATAAAATCTGTAACCTTTAGACCTTTCAGCATATCCAATGAAATACCCACTAATGGTCCTTGGGTCCAGCTTCTTCTATTGTGGACTATATATTCTCACTTCAGACGGGCATCCCAAAACGTGCATATATCGCAAACTCGGTTTCCAACCTTTTCATAATTCAAATGGTGTTTTAGGAACAACCTTGTTTGGAAATCGGTTTAATATATACACTATCATCTTAAGTGCTTCAGTCCACAAGGATTTAGGAGGATTGGAGCTGCTAAGCATACTTCGCACCATGTCCAATAATGTTCGGTTTCTTCTTTCTGCTACACCATTCTTGTCGGGTGAACTAGGCATGGCGTATTGGGCAACAATCCCATGCTCTTGAAGGAATTTTGCAAATGGCCCAGGTGCTTGTCCATCTTCTGTGTATCTACCATAATATTCCCCACCTCTATCTGATCTCACGATCTTAATTTTCTTGCCGCATTGATTCTCTACTTCAGCCTTAAATATCTTAAATGCATCTAATGCTTCGCTCTTTTTATGAAGCATGTAGAGATACATATATCGTTAGTAATCATCTATAAAAGAGATGAATTATCTCTGTCCATGTGAGTCCATGTCTGGACTACATATATCAGTATGTATCATCTCTAATATGTCCGAAATTCTATTGGCACCTTTCTTTGACTTGTTGGTTTTCTTTCCCTTTATGCAGTCCACACAAGTCTCAAAATCAGTAAAATCTAGAGTATTAAGTACCCCTTCATTTATCAATCTTCTAATTATTTCTATGGAGATATGACCTAGTCTCTGGTGCCATAATTTAGAGGAATTTTCATTAATAACACATCTTTTAGTTCTAGTGTGAACATGCATTGAATCATAAGTGACATTGTTTTGTAAATTAATGTAGTAAAGACCATTAGACAAAATACCATTCCCAACACAATCAGATTTATAAAATAAATTGAAGGATGTTTCTGAAAAGTTAAAGGAATATCCAAAAGGTACAAGCCTTGAAACTTAAATCAAGTTTCTAGAAAAACTTCGAACATAAAAGTCTTTTCTAATTCTAAAACAAAGCCACTACTTAAAGTTAAATCGCATGTTCCTATAGCTTCCACATGCGAGCCCATCTTGTTTCCTGATAAGATGCTTTGCTCACTTCCCACTAGCCTCCTTAGGTTTTGCAAACCCTGCAAGGAATTCGAAATGTGAATTGTTGATCCAGAATCAATCCACCAAGTGTTAATATTGACTTTAACCATATTAGATTCATAACAAACAAACGAGATTGGATTATCTTTGTTCGCAAGCCATTTTTGAAATTTGGCGCATTCCTTCTTCATGTGTCCCTTCTTTTTACAGAAGAAACACTTGGAATCCTTCTTGATATCGGCTTGGGGAAGTACTTTACCTTTCCCTTTCCGATTGGCTTGAGATTTTTCCTTTCCTCACGTTGTCAGCATTGCACTTTCTCCCATTTTCATCACCAGTCTCTCTTCCTCTTGAACACACATGGTCATGAGTTCATTAATTGACCATTTATCCTTATGTGTGTTGTATGAGATTTTGAAGGGTCCATATTGGTGCGGAAGGGTGTTTAGGATGTAGTACACCATGAAAGACTCTGGTATTTCAACCTTGAGTTTCTTCAATTAAGCCACAGTGTCCCTCATTTGCATGATGTGCTCGCGCACACCTTTCACACTGGTGAGCCTTAGGGATGAGAGCTTCACGATTAGGGTGCTTGCTAGTGCCTTATCTGAAGTGACGAATTGATCATCAATTGCTTTCAGCAAGTCTCAGACCTTTTCATGCTGTTCAATGGAACCACGAATACCAGCTGAAATTTTAGTCTTATTGAACATCATTCTTATGTGATTAGATCGTTCCCATCGTTCATAAAGCGTGATGTCCGCGGCAGTGCTGGTATTATTGAGTGTCGGTGCTTCATCTTTCCTAATAGCATAGTCTATTTCCATCCACCCCAAATGAAGGAGAACTCTCTCATTCCAGACTTTATAGTTATCTCTCTTAAGTTCAGGGATATCAGTACGAATTTCAGAGAAATTTGTAGGTTGTACAACTGCATAAAATTAAAGATCACATGTTTATATTAAAATTGAGGCCTAAATAAAATTTCATGCTTTACCAATGTAAATCACGCTTAAAATTGAATCTAATGACATAAAAATTGTCTGTGGACTAAATTTTTATTTCAAGAAAATTCATTTATTCTTTATGATAGAATTTCTCAAATTATTCACTTAATTCATAGTTCTATTATGATTATAATTTGTTATAAATTCTATCTTAGTTTTGAACTTTATGATAAAACTATTAATTCATAATTCCTATGGGTAAGTTATGAATATTTTATCCTAATTAATTACATAAATATAACAAAAATTCCTGTGGGATAAAATTTATTATATTTAGTATAATTAATTACAATTAATGTCTAAAGTTTTGAACTTTATGATAAAACTATTAATTCATAATTCCTGTGGGTAAGTTATGAATATTTTATCCTAATTAATTACATAAATATAACAAAAATTCCTATGGGATAAAATTTATTATATTTAGTATAATTAATTACAATTAATGTCTAAATATTCTTTATGTGATCCTAATCAATCATAATATATATAATTTTATTTAATTAGAGATGCTGTGGCTATTCTCTTAATCAATTAAAATTATATGGATCACTAGACATTATTTACATAAAAAAAAAACTTGACATGAGAATAATGATAATTTGCATAAATAAAATTACAATATTCATGCATAACTTTTAACGATGGGTCTCGTTTACTCATCCAAAATAGCATATTTTAACTAGAGCGGTAATAATTAATTCATGCAAATTAAATTGCACAACTATTCAAATTGCACTAAATAAATATTATAATCATAAAATTGAGAAAAAAAAATTAGACATATTTCCAAATAATTTAATTCAGAAAATTCTCAAAATATGTCTATAATCACCAAGGCAGAGATAAAACCTTGCTCTGATACCAAATGCTAGCAAAAATAATGATTCAAAATGTGGAATAAATCGAAAATTAAAACTTAAAACTTAAAATTTCCCATTATATAATACCTCCAACCATTTATGAATTATACTATGTAGAAAAAGTAATTTTGCAGAGTTGAAATCTGCACAAAGATCAACGCTCCAAGAAGTTCTCCAACGAATGGTTTATTGCAGATTCTTCAGGGAAACGAAACAGACTTTAATAAAACTATAACGCAGCAGCCAGAGCCTTGAAAGTTCTTCTCCACGTTCACTTTTCTGCAACGAAGCCTTCTTAACGTAGCCACTACACAACACCGTGTCCTCAACACTAACACTAAAGAAAATCTGAAGGCACTTCCAAGCTCTCCTCACTCTAACTTGATGGTGTAAGGCTGAAGGGGATTTAGTTAGTGATCTTGGGGACCAAAAAAAAGAATTTATAGCCAAGCTTCCATCAAGCTTATGTTGGCTATTCGTTAAGTGTTCCAAAAATCATGGTAGATAACTGTAATGGGAGTAATGGACTAGATAACTGCAATGGGAGTAACGGATCATTTCAAAAGCTCCCAAAAAGAAATTAATTAACTTAAGTTGATTTCCTAATTTAAGGAAATAACTGAAGTTGGTTTCCATAATTTAAGGAAACAATTGCAGATTAGTTTCCAGAAATCGTACGTTGGGAGAGGGAGCTTAACATCTATGACTCCACATTACTAGTTGATTAGAGATAACATCAAGCAAAAGTTGTTCACTGATAAATGCCTTTTTGCTATATTCACCAATTTATTGGTTTTTAAAGAACATGTTTTTCAATTTTTTCATTATTTAAAAAAATCAGACATTTCTCTTACTCTATTTTATGAGTTTATTGGTTTATGAGAAATAACATTAAGCAAGAGGGTTTCAATACTAAATGCCCTTTTTGCTATATTCACTAATTTGTTTTTAGTACATTAATTTATTGGTTTAGAGAACATATTTCTTAATCAAAACATTGTTTCGTTTTACTACATTAATTTAATGTAACATTGTTTCTTTTTACTACAATAATTTAATGTATTAGGTTAGTGAGAATTTATTTCTTAATTAAAACATTGTTTCTTTTTACTACATTTATTGGTTTATGAGAGGTCACATCCAAATATAAGATCACTTTGAATTTTCTATTTAAAAAAAATCATGATTACTCACCACCAAATAAAAGGTATCTTTGATTTTTTCTATTATTTAAATTTTTAGAATTTTTTTTTCAGTAATAAGCACATGCAAAAAAAACACTGTCAATGCATTTGAACTCACCAATGCGATTTTAAAAAAAGTTTCCCTTTTCACTACTTTGTTTATGATTGGTTGTTTTATTAGAGATAATGATCAATATAAAGCATCCTTAAACATCCTTGACAAAATAAAAAATTGTATTTGTTTATTTTCCTTGTCGAGTAAGAGGGTTTCAATAATAAATTTCCACTTGCTTCACCAATGCTTGGATTTTTGGTTGGTGCCACAACAGGTATTGGACTGCTGTCATCTGATAGCAGCCCAACAACCGTGATTGTTGAAATCTAGTATTTATCATTAGATCTGCAGGAGTTATGGTTTACATGTGTTTGGTGGATCTTTCTAGTGACTATTTTTTCAAGTCGGAGACTCAAATTAGAGGATCACTTCAGATATGGGCATATATGGCTTTCCTGTTGGTGTTGATGGTTTTCCTAATGGTGTGATTAATCGAAAAGTTCTTTTATTTGCATTATGGATCACAAAAGTCTTAAATCTATCATTTTAGTTATTTAAGTTTATGATGAAATTACTATATCTTCACTGTTTAAGTTTGTGGTGAAAATAAGAATATTTGTTTAGAAATTCAAGTTTTTTATTTCAGTAAATTTCTGTCACATTTTAGAGAAAATAGATTTGAAAAATCTATTGAAAAAACTTCAAATTTTTTTCCAAAAATCGCACTAAAACAATTCGATTGGTTTATATAAATAGCTCATATTTCTCCAAAAGACCTAAAGAGTGAGACCACCTTATCTTTACATATGTATAACTGAATTTATACAACTTCTTTGTAATATATACTTGTTTGACCTTAACTATATTTTTAGTATTTTATTAATACATTTTGATAAACGCTTGGATTTACATGTGCATTAAAAATTTAAAGGGTAGTTTAAATTTCAAAAGTTTCATGGATCCTAAAATTTTATTATTATTTAAATGTTTAAAAATTTATAAAATTTTTGAATTTATTTAATTTTAAATTAGTTTAAATGTTTAGAGAATTGATAAAAGTTTTGAATTATTTTATTTTAAATTAATTTAAATGTTTAGAAAATTGATAAAAATTTTGAATTCTAAATTTTATTATTATTTAAATGTTTAAAAAATTATAAAAAAAATTGAATTTATTTTATTTTAAATTAATTTAAATGTTTAGAAAATTGATAAAATTTTTGAATATTTATAACTGTAAAATTAGAAATTTCGCTGTTTAAGTAGTCTAATTTGAATAGAAAAGGAAAAATAACTATCACTATAAAAACATTTTATTTAGATTAATAGACATATCTTTTTTTATTAATTAATCTAAACATTTTGTGACATCTTTTTTTATAGAATTTTATTATTTTATTTAGATTAATAAACATATATTTTTTTATTAATTAATCTAAACATTTTGTGACATCTTTTTTTATAGAATTTTAAATGATTACATATTTTTTTTATTAACTAATTTAAACATTTTGTGGCATTCTTTTTCATAGAATTGGGAGAGATAAAAAATAAATGATGTTTTTATTTTTGTTAAATGATTAAGTTTTGTTTCAAAAAGTTGTAACCATTAACATTGTCTCCCTAAGTCGCCATAAACAAATTCAGAGTTAAACGTTAAAACATGATAAGTGTTTTTTGTGTAGAATTTTGTGATTTTATTTTTCCATTTTACTTGATATATTAAAGTGACAAGATGTACAGTTGCAAGGTTTTGAGTAGAGAACTTGAGATAACTTTATGCTAGAGAGATTCTTCTAAGGGTATGAGGATCAAATTGAGTTTGATTTATAGACTAAGCTTGAAATTGAAGGGATATATCTCTCGTTCGTGGATGCCACCTGTTGGAGTGGATCTATGGAGAGGAGCATCATGGAAAAGGATTACATGCATAATAGTCAACTAAATACGAGCATGTAGAATGCAAGAAAGAATTAAGGCTAGTTTTTGGGAATTTTTCCCATAGTAATAGGAACTGCTGTTGTGGAGGTAAATCCCCTCTACGGATAGAGGCGATCCCACTAGCCCTAGAGTGGGTCTAGCAACAATCAAAACACGCAAGGCTATTGATTCCTAGTTACAAAAGATAGAATCGCAATAGATCGCTTACCGTGATTCCTTCGCTGCTGTTGTCGAAGAAAAAGTGGTGCTTCCGTTCCTAGCTAGACAGGTCACGATCCGTGAGCTCGCTGCATCCAAATACTTGTACACATGCAAAGAAGAGAGACAACATGCAACGTAATATTTCACACTTTATAACTATCGATCAGTCAGAGAGGAACGAATGAAATTACATTATATAATGGGAAAACGCAATCATGGAACCAATAGCAGAGTCATGTATATTAAGATATGAGAGAACGATTACAACTGATGCTCTGATGTCATGATCTTCCTTCGACAGGGTTCCAGCGGGACGTGTCTCACCAAGCTCATCAGGGATTTGACAAAACTCTCTCTCTCACAGGGTTCTCCTTAGCTCTGCTCTTGATTGTCAATCAGCTATAATTTCCTTCCCAAAAGTTCAGCTAGCTAGCAAATGGAGAGGGCAGGATTTTATAGAGGGAGAAGGAGAGGTTAGGCTCCCTATAATCATGGGGAAGAGTCTTATCTCTTAGGAAGGTTCCATGAGAGGTGGAAAACCACTTCCTAAATAGGGAGATCTAGAGCCAAACAACCCAACCTCTTTTTGATGATTCGTTTTGAAGTTCTTAGAATCAAACTTCCACCTTCTATTTTTAAAAAACATTTCTTAACAGGCTTGGCCCAGGCAGAACATAGGGACAGAGTGCTAGCTGGCGCACCCACTAGTGTGTATTTTCCCCATTGACGCGAGGGATGAACTGGCTACCCGCGCCAATGCCAAAACATGGGTTTTTAGGGTTTTTCAGAGGAAATGTTCTTGAGGAGAATTCTTGCCCTTATGCAGAAGGATGCCATCAAGGTGGTTTCAGGACATTTTACTGTTCACAGGTCATGGGAATATTCCTCCAATGTACGGGACGAGGAATTGCAGGGATGGTGACAAAATGTTGTGTAACAAATGCCCCCTAAAGCATGAGGTTCGAGAGAGAGGGAGGGGTGAAATTCTTTATGAGAATGCGTCCAATTGAAAACACTACCGTCGGAAGACCTGCGAGTGCAAATACAACTAATATCTCTGATACATGATATGTGGTATGGGCGTAGCCATCCATAATAAAGTGTACAAAAACTGGGATCCATGGTATGGACGCAGCCATCCAGTAAATAAGGATCAACACGTAGACTCAGGTATGGTCGCAGCCATCTAATTAAAAGAGTCATGTAATAAATCATAATAATCCACAAAGAACTCGCAACCTGGATGTTTATCAGACAAAATCCAGGGTCTTGCGCTCCATCTTGATCCGAACAGAGTACAAGTTCAAGCATGCGAATATGTGACCTGAACTCGAACATGCAAGGACATCGTCTGATTACCAGCCAATGATGAAAGCTGTTAACAGATGCGAGAGAAACTACCAATAATGACGATGGCTCCCAATGTACAAGAGGTACAATCCACGAAATGTGAATAGTGAACTGGCATCGAACACCCACAGAATCATCCGATCAAAGGCCAATAATGAAAACATGGCATCGAATGCGAAGAACCTGCCATTGAGGCATGCAGGCTCCAAGGTACCTGAAGGGAGCCTCTAGACCAACTTCCTGGATAATAAGCTGGAGTCAACAGGAAGTGACCTTGATCGAAGGTGGGCCATAATGTTTCCCACATCATCGACACGAGACAGAGGGATATAATGTTTGTGAATCAAGACCAACAGAGAATCAGAGGGAGGTTGAAAACTGCAGAGGCCAACTTCTCTTGAACATATCGGCGGCATGACATTGGATTTGGCAGTATTTGACATCAAGGGATTTGAGGTCATGGTGATGTGGCAAAGAGCATATGAGCAATCAAAAGATATTAACAAAACCCATGAAGGCAAGCAGATAACGAGATGAGATGTCCCCAACCCGACACGAATGCAGACAAGTACCATGTTCAAGAGCGACATACTTCTGACACGACTATAATACTGGTTCCATTTTCCCCCACCATTTCTGGCGAGTACCCCAATTATTTTTTGGAAACAAGCTTGAAGGGGATAGCATGTGCTTGCGATATAAGTTTTTCCTTCAGAAAAATCCAACCTAGTACATTTTACGAGCCCTAGGAAGGAGAAACTCAAGTAACGTCATTACGATGGAGTCCGATGTCATCAGTTTTTAATGAGTCTGACAAAGGAAGAACTAGACACCTTTTCATATTTAGAGAGTTTGAAAAGACAACGGAAAAGAAAACTCCAGTAGTCCCTTTTCGTAGTTAGTCCCTCAGATCCAAAAAGGTAGAAAACTATGTTTGAGAGAACCTCCTAGTCGCGACAGGCTAGGGTATTCCTTTTTCATAAATAATCCATCCCAGCCCGAAAAAGGGGTAAACATATATTGGGTAGATGTCTTTTCGTAGCCAATTTAACAAGCTGAAAACAACAATCGACTCGGCAATCTTTTCAGTTTTAGAGAGTCAGAAAAGAGCTAAAAGGTGACTCCAAATAGTGACTTTTTCGTGTTTTTACCGAGTCCGAAAAAGTAAAAAATACAACTCGTCTCTTCGTCAAAATCATGTGGAAAACCTGTTGCTGCACAAAAAGATGCGTGTAAAACGTATTCGATGAAAATAATGCGAAAATATATTCGAAAAACATGTTAAAAAACCCATTTAGGACTTTGAAAAGCTATAAAAAGACCAATAGTGGTAAAAAATATTTACTTTTCACTTTTACTTCTTTGCAGAGCAACATTGACCCTTTTGTGCTTCGATCTGCAGGGGACGAGTGCGACCAATCCAATGGACCAAATCGACTTCCGTCTGGTTCAGGTAAGAGCCAACCTCTTTGTCCATCTTTTAAGTTATATTTCACTATATTTAATCATTGTTTGAGGTGTTTTAGAGAGGGACTTTCAAATTTTAGGGCTCCGCAGTTGGCGCGGATTCCAGGCACAGACCCACGCCAATCTGCTCTGTTTTACACAGACTTCGTGCCAATTGGCGCGACTGTCAGCCAAACAGCCGTGCCAACGACGCAACACAAAATATGGCTAAACTTTCTCAAATTTGAAACAATGAATGTAATTTTGAATACCCAAGGCGGTTTATAACATTCCTATGTTTGATTTGATGCAGTTATCTAGCAAAAAGATGGTCATTGAATGGAAAGAGAGAGAGAATAGCGAAGAGGATGAATTGGTAATGGGAAATGAGCATTGTATGAATGCTCTCCGAAATTGCAGGTTGAAAAAATTCTTTCTAACGCCATGTCTCCGGGCTCAGCCCGAACTACTGCAGTATCTCATTAGCATTTGGGATGAGAATGAGGAAAAATTTAAACTTCAATACCAATAGCTTGAGCTCTAAGTATCAGACATGTACTTCATTACTGGACTGTCACGTGGGGGTCCAGTTCCTATTCTGACCGGTGCCAGGCCTTCAGGAGAAAACATGGCAATGGTCAAGGACAGGGTGTGTCGAGGGGCACGCAAAGGAACAGGGAGTGGGAAAGTAGACATTCATATTGTCCCCGATCTAGCACTAAGAGTAGTGCTACACACCATTACGCGGGCTGCAG
Source organism: Pinus albicaulis (assembly GCA_034641835.2). NCBI lineage: Eukaryota > Viridiplantae > Streptophyta > Pinopsida > Pinales > Pinaceae > Pinus > Pinus albicaulis. Next base: position 911,374,813 of record CM076583.1, on the reverse strand, counting down.
GATTGCAGGCACTGCACGAGGCCAAAAAGACGCAGCTACTACTTGCATCGGAGTGCATGAACCCAACTATCTTTGACTGGGCCACAACCGTGACCATGAACATTAAACGAAAACTCACAAAATGCAAGAAGACCAAACTGAAATAGTTTGGGTATGGGTCAATTCTGGTGTCGTTCTTCCTGGAACGATTACCAATTTTCCAGCGCTAAGAGGCCATAGTTCTGGATCCACCACTTAGAGAGCCATGGATGGCTCGATGGGTGACATTGATGCCCAGGGCAGGGGGCAGCCAACAGATGTCTTGGCAGCCCGAGTTCTTTGACTAGCTTTAACGACAGTTGATCATCGTGGAGGACTGGCCCTATGCGTGCACTGATTTTACCAGAGACCCAGACCTTCCGCTCCCAGAGGGAGAGGACTGGGACAAGGAGCTTGGTAAGACTCTTTTTAATTTTATGAGTTTTATGATTTTTTGGTATACATGCATGTTCTAATAGCTAATCTTATATGTATGCAGATGTTGGCCCAGAGAGGCCCGTCGGAATGTCACCAATAGTGAGAAGGACCCCTCTCGCTCATGACCATCAAGGTGAGGGGGGCGAGGGGGATGAGCTCGTATAGAACCTAGAGGGGATCGCTCGCGGAATTCTGGATTATGCTCATTTAGCTGATGTTCCCCTAGCTTATCAGAGGCACACCGTAGGGGTGCCAGGTCGTCTCCACCACTTACTGAGGCGGTTGGTGCGGGCAATGACGTGCTACCATGAGCACCATACCGATTAGTCACCTAGGCTTTCTATTTGCATATTTTTGAGAGACATGTCGTCTCCAAATGTAACTGAAACAAACATGTATATTTTTGGTTTTATATGATGCACACGTTGCAAACACTCAACATATATATATACATCTATTTTCTACATGGATCTTGCTTACATATGATTATGTTTTTACGAATTGCGTAAATGTCTATCTAATACCATATTGGCTACTTCATCTATTAATGTATTCATTTGTCTTGGTATATGCTGATATGTGATGTAATCAAAATTTATTTCGAGTAAACGAATACGTAGATACAATCTTAAAATGCATGGGTTTCTAACTGAATAATGACCAATGAGCTGTAAAACCGCAAGCTGTGAGTCCAGATGTACAAGTAACACGTGAATGCCGAGGTTAACAGCCTCGCTTAATAATTCCAAAACGACACTATATTCTGCGACATTATTTGTAGTAGGCCCTAGACAAACATCTTGTAAATTAACCAACTCACCAGCAGGACCGTAAATTACCTAGGCTGCCGAAGACAAGTTCCTGGTACTGTAGGAGACACCATCCGCGAAACCGACATAAGGAGTAATAGACATCTACACAATCAGGAAGACCCAAAAAGCACAAAAATGCTTACAAAGAACACCACACCACACATGCACAAAAATGAAAAAAATCACCTATGTACATATACTACGCAAGAATGATTCAATCATAATATTTCTTCAGGTACAACCCATTTCTGGGCTGTGCCAAAGGAAGACCTTCATAATCAATCAGCTCATAAGCCCCATTTTTCAATATACGTTTAACGATATAGGGCCCATGCCACATAGGTTGGAATTTGCCTGCCCCAAGCTTTTCATGGGCTTGATCATACAAGAGGACGAGGTCCCCTTCGATAAAAGAGCGCGGAGAAACCATTTGATCGAAATGAGCTTTAACTCATTTTTTCTGTGCCTCGATAACCAAAGCAGCCAAGTGGCGAGTCTCGTCCAATCTCTCGAGATATAGGAGATGTTCTTCCTCCGGTGAAGTATCGGGCAGTAATTCCACAACCAATTTTAGTGAAGGGATCTCACATTCAATCAGAATAGTAGCTTCCAGACCATACACCAACTGAAATGATGTGAATCTGGTTGCACTCTTCATTGACATTCGGTAGGCCCAAAGAGCTGAAAACAACTAGAGATGCCAACTCGATTTGTGTATACCAATTGTTCGTTGAAGCATCGTGACAAGCACCTTGTTCACAGCTTCAACCTGGCCATTTTCCTGAGGGTAATATGGTGTTGAGCTGTCATGATGCAAGCCCAAATTAGATGTCAGCTCTGCCATCATGTAGTCCTGAAAATGAGAGCAATTATCAGTGACGATGGCTTGAGGAATGCCGGAACGAGTGATCACATGGTTGAAAATGAACTGGGCAGTTGTGTTACCATCTTCAGCCAGTGTAGGCATTGCTTCGGCCCACTTGGTGAAATAATCTACAGCAACGATGATATAAGCATGCCCCCTGGCGGAGTGAGGGTTACACGTCATAAAATCAATGCCCCATTTGGCAAACGGGCCTACAGTAATGACAGGATGTAATGGGAGAGGCAGTGCACGCATCTTGCGTTGGAATATCTGGCATGCATGACACTTTCGTACGACAACAATACAGTATTTAAATATAGATGGCCAGAAATAACCCGCACGAAGGATCTTCTGTGCAGTATCATAACCAGACATGTGACTGCCACAGGCACCACTATGACAGTCATTCAGATCTTTCTCAGCCTCTTCTAAGGTCAAACATCGACGGAGTATGGAATCGACTCCAACACGATATAGGGTATCTCCGACAATGCGATATGGTTATGACTGATGTCAAACGGGGCGTCGAGCATCCTTCGTTAAGTCGGACCGAAATGTTGATGTCTAGAGGTACATGATGATATCACCGTACCATGGACCGAGAGTGCTGATTAAGAAGAGAGTTTCGTCCAAGATATGATCCTTGGATTGAGACGGAACAAAGTTGGTAGGTAGAGAACAAATGAGATCAACAACAACCAGTGATTTCTTAGATTTGGCAGCAGTGAACTCCAAATCAAACTCTTGGAGGATCACAATCCACTTTGAGTACTTTCCCCCCAGCAATTGTCAAGACAAAATGTAAGTCATGGGGTTGCAGTCGGAAATCACGGTTACTGTGCGTAACAGGATGTAATGGCGAAATCGTTGAACGACCTAGACTGCGGCTAGCGCTAACTTCTCGACGTGTGCATAGCACATTTCAGTGTTGAGGAGGTTCCAAGACAGGTAATAAATCACGTGTTTTTTACCGTCATCGTCATCATCATCCTGTACCAGAACCATGGAAATCGTACTGAATGCAGCAGCCAAATAGAGGGTAAAGTCGCAATGATAATTCAGCGGATGTATTAATGGAGCATTGACAAGCAACGTCTTAAGGTTATCGAAATATTGCTGAGCAATCTTGTCCCAACAGAAAGGGACGTCCTGCTTTAGAAGTCACGTAAACCCTTTGGCTACCTCCGCATAGTTCGGGATAAAACGACGTAAGAAATTCGCTTTCCCTTGAAGAATTTGAAGCTAATGCAACGAGGATGGGGAGGGGAGATTAACAATAGCCTCAACCTTAAGAGGGTCGAGGCGAATTCTGTCCTTAGAGACAATGAATCCTAAAAGTTTACCAGAGTCAATGCAGAAGACGCACTTGTGAGGATTAAGCTTGATGTTGTAACATCTATAGCGGAGAAAAATCTGGCGGAGATGCTCCGGATGGTCTTCGCTTAGAACTGAATGAGCTGGAAGGTCATCCAGGTATGGCTGAACAACATTACGTATGTCGTGAAAAGCGTAAGACATGGCACGCTGGAAGGTAGCCCCAACGTTTTTCAAGCCGAAAGGGAGTTTCTTATAGGCGAATGTTCCCCACAGACAGATGAAAGCGGTCTTATGTTGGTCGAATGGGAGGATATTGATTTGATTATAACCCGAAAAGTCATCCATAAGGGAAAATATCTCACTCCCCGCACAATCGTCAATGATCTGATCGATGAAAGGGGTGGGATAGTTGTCCTTAGGGAAAGCTCGATTGATATCTCGATAGTCAACACAGACTCGAATTGTGCCCTGCTTCTTATCCACAGGGAAAATTTTGGAAACCCACTCTGTCAAAGGGATCAGATATATGAAACTCGCTTTAAGAAGTTTCTCAACTTCAACTTTTATAGCAGCGACTTTCCGAGGATGCACTGGGCACAGATGCTGGCGCATAGGCTTCGCACTGGGATAGGTGGGAATTTCATGCACGACGATACTGGGATCAATTCCAGGCATCTTTCGTAGGACCATGCGAAAACATCACGGAATTCGTGCAAGAGACTAGTGCCCAATTGAATCTCATCGGGAGAACAAGTGACTCTCACATGGATGTTCTCGACAACCCTCGGTTTAACGGAGATGTCAATAGGCATCGTTTGGGTAATATTACTCAAATTTCCTTCCGAGAAAAATTTGTGAGTCAATATTGGCGTTTGGAGTGATAGAGAGGGAACCTGAGATGCAAAACGCTTGAGATAATTGGACATTGCCCCCAGGCTAGGCATGAATGAGGAACGATGATGTCCATCTCTCGACGACAGATCTTCAAGAGGCATAGTCTCCACAATAGCTTCGTCAGATGGAAAAACTTCTCTCAAAGGATCGGGCGAATCCGCATCGTCGAGCCAAGGGGATTGAGAATAAACATCAAGAGCCATGCTCAAAGGAGCATTATCAGCAAGAGGAGGATCCGATGCGGCAATGATCTCACAATAATTGATTTCAACTGGGGTCAGAGGCATCGATTCTCCAAAAGAGGCAACTTGTTCAGGAGAAGGGATGATCCATGGGTCATCCGGCCTAGAGATCATATTGACTTGAACCGTATTCGGTGGTGGAATGGGGAAAATACCCATGAGAATGGGGTCCTTGAAAAGACCTGGTCATATACTATCAGGGGGATTAGGAATTTTATCCACGTATGGCACTTTTTTCTAGGAAGACGAGGTAAAGAAAGACAACTGATCGACAGTAATAATCTTTCCCTCATGTGGAAACTTCAAAAGTCGAAAGAGGGTGGACGAAATTCACAACATGGCATGGGTCAAACTGTGACCGAGTAGAAGATTGTAGTTGAGTTTGGCATCAACAACTTCCACTTCAACTTTGACTGTCTTTCCTTGCAATGTAATTGGTAGACTCACGAGAACACCCAAGGGTTTCAATTCCCTTCCATCAAATGCCTCGAGGGCATTGGGTGACGAATTGAGGGCTAGAGAGCCAATGGCTTTCCAGCAAACAGATGACATGATGCAGGTAGATGCACCTTTGTCCACTATGAACCTATGGATATTGAGACCGTTAATACCGACTTGTATAACAAGCGCGATCTGGTGCGGAAGTTAGGGAACAAAATTCTCTAGATTGAAAGCGAGAAGACTAGAATCGGCAGGATCGATACTGCCGATCGCAGATAACAATGCTTTCCGTTGAGATGGACAAATCTGGAGGACTTCTAACACGGACATCGCGGATGGAGCCTGCGCTAAATCCTCAACAATACTGTAATGTTGAGCAGCATGGGCATTAGGATTATAGGAAGACTTCCAGAGAACACCTTTAGAAGGTGGCCATATAACGGGTTCAACACTTGGCTTCTCAATTTCAAAGGGACTAGAGGTAGGTGGGGGAGGAGGACCATCAACAAGCTCCTTCCCGGCTGCCTGACGTGATACAGCATAATATTTCGATCAAGTAGCAATGGAAATGAGTGCAGAACCATTCATCCTGAAAACTTGAGAGCCAAACGACACAGATGGTGCAGATTGATCAACCATCTGGGTCTGCTGAGATGGAAAAGGTTCTTCAAGGACTTCCGGAGTTCCCTTAGTGCCTTTTAGTAGTTGATTAACCTCAGATCGTTGAGGACAATCTTTAGTATAGTGATCCTCTTCAATAATCAGGCAGGGATACTTTGGTTTTCACTGCGAACCATCATCAGCATGGGGTTTAGATGATTCTGGTTTTGGGGCATCGGATTTGGACTTGCCTTTGCCCTTCTTTTTCCCTTTGGTGGTCTTGTCTGTAGGATTGGCCTGAACGGTGTTGACCTCCACGGTTTTACCAGAATCTGGAGCAGGCTGAGATGCAGAAGTATTGGAAGAATTCAATTTCTTCTTCCCATTGGAAGACTTGCGAGAAGTCTGACTGACGGAACCAATAACACCTTATACTGATGGAGTAGGCGGCACTTTAGAGGTCCTCACTCGCGGGGCATCAATCAAGATGTCGTATAACGTGCCCAATTGAGAGTACACTAAATCGAGGTACTGGACGAAAGCGATGGCCTGTTCCTCGGTTACACATGCCCCCATAGCAATGTCCTGCGCAATATTATTGAAAAAGGAGGTAGTGAACCAGTGAGTCAGAAGCTAATCAGGAATGTCAAACTTTATCAGACGACGACAATGTCTCCATTCGTGAATGTGATCTGAAATATGAGTAGCTTTGTCCTGTTTTAGAGATGTCAGGAGATGCGTCCCAGCTTCGTAATGAATCGGTAACTGGAAATGCGTTAGGAACAGCATAGCTAGAGTATTAAAATCTTGAAAAATATCACGGGGTAGTTCTATGTACCATTTATCAGCAACATCAGTGAGAGTGCGCTGGAAAAGACGCAGACGAACCGAGTCATCTACCCAAGAATTCGAAGAACACAAGTGGTATGTCATGACGTGCGCTTGGGGGTCTTCTCCAAATTTCCCCTCAAACTTAGGACAATAACCAGGCACCTTCATTGGAACCGGAGGCTAATATGGATTATGAAGAATCGGATCATTGGTCAATTTGGACACGTCTGGTAACTCCAACGTGGCGAGAAAAGGTAATTGAGGGTTAAAAGGCATGACAGGTTCTTGATAAGGACCCGTACTTATACTCCATCCTGGTTGAGCATAACTCTGCCCCCATGGGTTCTGTCCTAGAGGATTCTGACCATAGGGGGTATAAGCCAGATAATTGGGTTGATATGGTGGCCAAAAACCAGGATACGGGGGTTGATAACCAGGATACTGATTCTGAGTATACATGGGTCCCGATTGAGCAGTGTAAGGATTTTGCTACAGAGTATAAGTATAGCCTGGCTGTTGAGGGTAACAACCAGAACCTTGAGGCGGGTTGTAAACCGGTCGAGACTGGACTTGAGGGTAATAGTCGCCTTGGGGTCGAACGGGCTGCTGGTAAGTGGGACCCTACTGAGTCGAATAATTCGAGCGCATAGGCGGATTCGGCTGTGGCATAGAATAGATCAACAACTAAGCAGGGTTAATAGGTTGTGCAGGTTGTCCTGGTTGAACAGGTTGACCTGGCTGATGAGGGACACCAGGTTGCCCCGGCTGAGCAGGTTGGCATGATGGCAGGAGTGGGCCAGGTTGTGCCTGATAACCAGGTTGACCTGGGACAGGACCATAGGATGGCCCTGGCTGTGCAAAATTTGACCAATTGGAAAATGAGGTTGCTGAGGTTGCACCAAAGGTTGAGATGGATGGGTTTCCCCCTAGGACCGTATGACGGTCTAGGTTGATACACCGTGTTGATCATGTTAGCCCCCTATTAATTTTTTTTGACAAGAAAACAGGGGGTCAAACTGTCTTTGAGCTTTCAAGGAATTCATTCCCTTTGAAAACACATTATCCTCAAAGCATCCTTGTGCTTTTGTCCTTTGGGGAATCCTCACCGCTGTTCCTAGTTTTGAAGCCTCTCTGTTTGTGAAGAAGAATTCCCAAAAAGGCCTTTTCCCTCTTATTTCATTCCCACTTAACCTCTGCTTCTTCACCTTTTTTCCCCTCTCTTAATTCCTCATTAACCCCTTAAAATCACCCAAATCCCCTTTTAAACCTTACAAATACCCTTTCTTGGTCTAAAAATCCCTTTTCCCCTCTATTGAAACCCCTTTTAAAGCCTTGAAAACCCTCTTTTTGGCTTTAAAACGCTTATTCTACATATGAGGCATAAGCCCCTTTCGGCCAGCCCCCTTAACCACTTCCCCTCCATATGCCCTGCGCCTGAGACCAAATGCTTAAGGCCCAGGCACTTATCACAATCGGAGCTCTCACTTTGGCGCAATTCCTTTTGTTAACACATTTGTTCCGATGCGATGAGTTTTGTTCTACCCATACTCCGCTGCAATCTCGACCGTCGATATTTTAAGATCTGATGGCCAGTGCTTGTCCTGCTCGCGCCCATCACCCAATCCTTTCACCCCTCCGATTGCATATCAACCATCGATCTATCAATGGATCCGACGGCTATCGCACTACCTTTAAAGTGTGCCGCCTACTGCACTCCCCGATTGTGATCCTCCGATTGTAATCTCCGCCGTCGATTTCCCTTTGATTCGATGGCCCTTATTTCTCCCGCTCTGCTCCTTTACCCTCGTCCATCTCCCCGCCGATTGAGTCTCCGCCGTCGATCTTGTTCCAGATCGGACGGCTGGCACTCAATCGCACATCGCCAATCGCAAGTCCTTAAATATGTCACCCGTTGCCTTCCCCGATCGTGATCCGTCGATCCAATCGTGACTGTTCATCCAAGTTAGATCAACGGTCCTCATTGCATCGCCTTGTTCATTCATATTTCTTCATCAGAGTTCTGGCCTCGCTTTGCTTCGATGTGATTAGATCGCAACCGTTGATCTCTCGGGATCCGACGGTTCATACCTAATCGACCCCCGTCATGCTCGGATCCCACCACTTCTACTGTGTTATAGTCATTATCAGGGTTCAAACTCCACGTCTCATCAATGCTTCATAGGAATTGATGCCTTGTGAGCCCTGCGTAGCGCTGCACATCAACAAGACACACAGGATCACGTTAAAGGAGTATCAATGTCGAAGACCTGCCATGGCAGAAACAGAAGATTGAAGACAATTTGGGGATTACGGCTAAGATTGATTATCAAAATCCCAATCCTCCAAATTAAATCAGAATTAAAGAAAATCATAAAGATATACAGGCTGAAAAGCCTCCACTTCCACATCAGAGGCAAATTGATTCCTCTCTGCCAACCTGTGTCAGTGACCGCCTCGACTCCATCTCATCAGTGAACATTGTCAATTCATGATTCGGCCCTAGTGGCCTTTTAATTTCATTTTAGTTTGTTACTTTCAAATTTCGAGTGGAATTCACATTCCACTCCTGCATTTTACCTTCTATCAGAAACTTTTATTTAATATTTTTGTTTAAAACTTTCGTGAGCCTAACTGCAAATGATGAGATGCCCCTATTCCTCATCATGAATTTTGGTTATTTTTGATGGAGACCTCTAACTGATTACCAGCACGTGAGGAAGATATTTTTCCCAAAAATATCTTCTCGCTCATGTTTCTCAGGCTTCTATATAAGTAGCTACTAAAGAGAAAAACGGGTTCCAGATTTTCTGAAGAATTTGCTGTGAAAGAGTTTCTTGTATGCATTTTGTTGAAGTTTTAATACAAATGTGAAGAGCCCGTTGGGTCTCACCGATAAGGAGTTTTACCTTTAATGAGGATTCTGGTCTTGATGCTTTATATTTTGTAATTTTGTCTTATGTGATATATTTTAGCTGTTCATTTCACTATTTCCATCCTTCTTGTATAATGCTCTGGAATGTGAGTGGCTCACTGGTTCTGGTATGAATTTATCACAATAGATACTCATGCTAAACCTCTATAGTGCTTTAAATATGGCTCAGTCATGATATACTGTTTCATTTTCAACTTCATCCACGTTTCTTCTATATTAAGTGCTATGGGATGTTATTTTTTGAAAGCTATGGACATGTGTAAGTTCTTATTATCTTAAGCCATCTCATGGCTAGGATATGTTTATGGAATTTCATCTCATTAGTAGTTAGTATTCCTTCTATATTTCTTACACAGCAAATGCCGTCTGATTTTCAATCTCTGTAAAGCATTTTTAGAATCCAACCCTCCTTATAGCAAGCTGTCTTTGAGTTGTTTGATACATTTATATTTAGAATTCACTCCTTGCCTCTGCAGTGTTCCTTTCATTATGCTGAGTTTGTGAATATTATGGTTCCATCTACATTGATATTTCCTGTTAAAACTAAAATAGAAAAAGAGCCTTGTTTTGCTAATTGTCCTTGTTATATCATACTGCTCCTTGCTATATAAAATGTCCTAGGCACTGGTCTTTCACAACTCAAGGCTGTCTCTAGGATTTTCAACATTTTTTTGGCACCGTTGCCGGGGAATCGAAGTTGAGAGAATTTGAATCCCTGGGCCTCGAAAAAACCTTATTCACTCTTCAAATAGGTGAGCATGGAGAGTTGAGAGTTGTAGATCCCTCACCTTGGCGACTCCACATACATTTATCAGAAAAATTTGCTTGCAGTCCTGGCTCCTCGTAAGCCGCACCTGAGGTCAGATACGTCTCAGCCAAAGACACCTTATGTGTCTGACCCAGAGAATATCCTACATAGAAGGAGTTAGAGAGAAAGACCATTAGTCCATACTGAGATCCCTGAATTCTCTTTAGAAGACTTTCCATCCTCCTCCTCTCAAGTTTCTCAAGTACATGGTCCCGACTCCACTGTGGGAGATACCGATTACTACTCAGATAGTCCACCCTGGAGAGGTGTCCGAATTAAAGACGAAGCTGGGTCAAGGGATACCACATACTACCCCTTTCACCCTACTCCTGAAGTCGAAGAGGTCAAGGAAGTCACCAAAGTACCTGCTATTCACAACCTGTTGTTCCCATCAACACCTCAAGCTACTGTCCAATACATTCCTATTGTTATTCATACTTCACTTCCACCTCCTCCCCCTCCTTTTACACATCAAACCCTTGCACTACCTCCACCTCCTCCAATGGCCAATGTTCCTGGCTTCTTGTTGGATAAATATGCCCCCCTGGCATTACCTCAAGTGTTGAATGAGATGCCACAGGATTATCTGAAGATCTTACCCCGATTTAATGGGGAAAACGAGATTGAAGCTCAAAAACATCTTGAGGTATTATGTTCTTTTGCAGAGAACTTTAATGTGGAACACCTAGATGTAGTCCTAAGACTGTTTGTGCAATCTCTTGATGGTGAAGCCAGAAAGTGGTTTAAGACATTAGGAGACCGTTCCATCACCACTTGGGAAGGAATGGAAGATACTTTTCTCAGGAAATGGGGAGAGAAGAAAGATCATGGACATTGTCTTACTGAGTTTAACACACTCAAGAAAATACATAATGAAGGCGTGTCAAAATTTATCAAGAGATTTAACAAGTTGTATTTGAGCCTTCCTGCTGATATGAAACCTCATCAAACTGCCACTAAAGTTTCTTTCGTGGCAGCTTTTGACTCATAATTCGATTTCTCTCTGAGAGAGAGAAAGCCTGCCACCCTGGATGATGCTCAAATAGATGCACTAGAGCTGGAAGAAAATTTTTCCTCCACTCGTAAATCAAAGGGAAAATCTGAACAAGATACTAGAAGAAAAGGTAAAGAAGAGGTATCCACCTCTAGCCAAGACACAGACTCAGCTAATGAAAGAATTAAGGAAATGGACAAAATGATTAAGAATCTTTCAAATAAGCTGGTCAAAATTGAACTAGAGGCCAAAAATTCATCCTCCAAGAACTTCCAAAATGCTCTAAACAGGGGTTACAACCCTCAGTACAGAAAACCACCCTTGTAGATACTGCAAAGGGAACAGAAGGAGCAACAAGATCAGGTACCACACCCTCTGTACTTGGAAGGTCAAGTAGATGGTCCTACCAAAGACACCACTTACGAGAAATAGGAGGCATACCTTGCTTTATCTAACATTGATGAAGTAGAATGTCTGTTAAAATTGGAAAACTAGGTCCAAACACCATGTTGTGATGCTCAGATTAAGATACTAATATTTTTGTTGGATTCCTCTTTCGGAGAGGTGTAAGATCCATATAAAATTTATCTTAATCCGATGAGAAGAACATTTATTTTGAATTTATTATTTATAATAAATTATATGTGCAGGTCGGCCTTAAGGTTTTGCACCCCCAGCAGATGTGTATCACACCTCAATGATGGATATAAATACAGTCAAAGTTGGAGAGCATTTCACTCATCTCATCTCATCACTTCCTCTTCTCTTCTCTGATTTAGTACGAGCTTCTTAGAGGACAAATTCAGCTCACACGTGGGAAAAAGGACAAGCTACTACAGCCAAGAAGAAGGACACAGTCTGCTGCAGCTAGGGTTTCCTAGGAAGTTTTACCAGCGTTGACTTTGGTTAACGCATGGTCCAAAGAGGCCCAAAATTTGTGGAGACTTTGATTTTATTAGGCCGTACACTTTGGCACAAGAACCGAGGTCAAAAGGTTGACCGAAGTTGGATATGCATTGACTTTTATGTTGCTGCCCTACGTTGACTTTTCTGGACAATGTTGACTTTTCTGGAGTTGACTTGTGTTGACTAATTTGAGGATTGTTGTGACACATTCTAGGTTGGCTGATCAAGAAGAATTTGCTGGTTGAAGCATCCTGTTGACCGCCGTAACGCTCCACCACATTCTCCTGTTTCTGGTTTGTCTTCTACAGATCCACTGGTATGTTCTATCAGCATTTTACTTAAACTGTTTGGGTGATTGCTGTAATAAAAGTAAAGTTGCATCAAGCATAGAACATCTACAAAAATTAACATGGTATCGGAGCTGAGGTGAAGACAAGCTCTACCTTTAGCAATCACCATCTAAGAAAAATGGGTTCCACAAGTTATGGCTTCAAGGAGAATGACAAGCTGACTGGAAGGGATGACTTCCATGCCTGGAAGATGATATTAGATCTCAAATTGGAAGACCATGATCTCATGGACAATGTACTGGGTAAGATACAAGAACCTCCATCTAATGCTTCTGCTGCTACTAAAACCAAGTACAAGAAGGGGGAGATCAAAGCAAAGTTGATGATTAGGGAATCCATTCATAAAATCCTGGTGGCCTACATCTCTGAGTTGGGCACATCCAAAGAGATGTATGATAAATTGATTCTTATGTTCAAGGTAAAAAATGTAAACCAAGTGATATTCTTCAAGAATCAATTGAAGAATATGAAGAAGGGTCGGGATGAGTCTGTTCAAACATACTTCCTGAAATTGACCGAGATCAGGAATAATCCGCTGGCTATTGGGGAGACAATAGCCGATCGTGAGATGGTACTCACCGCACTTGGAGGACTCCCATATGAATGGCATGTATTCAACACTACCATTCCCAATAATAATACAATTCCTAACTTTGATGAGCTACTGTCCAGTTGCACGCAAGAGGAGACAAGAATGAAGTAATACGAAAATGACAAGAATGCTGCCTATGCTGCTCATTCTAGAAAGAAGAACTCTGGTGGTCCTAAGAACAAAGGAAGAACAAGGGCTCAAGGAAAGAAGGGCAAGTGTTTCACTTGTCATAGGCCTGGTCACTATGCTAGAGAATGTCCTTTCAAGAAGGATTCTCCCGATAGTGATGACAACAACAACAATCGGAGGAATGGAAATCAAAGAAACAACAGATCCAAAGGAAAGAGGGAGGCTCCCTCTGATGAAAACAATCAACCTTTCAAAAGGTCTAGAAACTCCAGGTATGAGGAATCTAATGCTGTTGACAAAAGAGATGAATACATTCTTGTATCTGCTCTCTCTGCTGCATCCCTGCCCGACACTATGGATGTCTGGATGATAGATAGTGGTGCCTCAAGACACATCACTGGGTTCAAGGAAGCACTCTATGACATGGTTGAAAAGGATACCAATCTAGAAATTATTCTTGGAGATAATGCCACATATCCCGTGAGAGGGATTGGGACTGTGACTCTCCACTTGTCTCAAGGACAAGTCCTACATTTGCAGGATGTACTCTATGTACCAAAATTGAAGAAGAACCTTGTGTCTATATCAGCAATTGAAGACAAAGGCTTCAATGTGGCATTCATTGAAGGAAAGGTGCACATGTGGAAGAAGAATCTCAAGGAAGCTATCGTGATTGGTTTTAGAGTTGGAACACTCTACCAGGTTGAAGGAAGTCCTCTAGGAGCTATGACATGTGATACTATCCAACAAATTGAACTATGGCACTGAAAGGTTTTGACACTTTCATTACGAGGCCCTTCCCGAAGCAAGGAAGGTGGTGACAGGGATGCCCGATTTTGGAAATAATCATGAAGGTGTATGTAAGGGTTGTGCTGAAGGAAAACACAAAGGGGACCTCTCCCCAACTAGCATTTGATGTCTTGCATTGATACTTTCTGATATGTCTGGTATGCTGCTCGTGACATCCTTGACAGGATGTTCCTTTTATGAGACAAACATGTTTAGGAACGTTTGCAGAGGAGCTATCATCAAGAGGGAGAACACAATGTGTGTGGACTACAGTGAAATCTCTCAGGCTTATAGAGTTTATGTACTTGGTCAAAGGAAAGTTGAGATATGACATAATGTCAATTTGACGAAGATGCTTGCCTGAGGAAAGTTTTATATCTTCTGAGATCTGAGGAAAATCATGAAGCAAGACCTGGAAATCAAGATGCTGAGGGACATGCTCCCCTGAGAGGGACATTCCAAGAAAGCTAGAAGCTGTGTAGATACCAAGGGCATCTAGCTGCCATGAGTACTATTGTACAATCTGAACCTGGATCTTTTGAGGAAGCCGTAAAGCATCAAGTATGGAAGGATGCTATGCACGAAGAATATGAGTCCATAATGAAGAATGATGTCTAGGATGTGGTTCCAAGACCGAAGGACAAATCAATTGTCACCGCGAAATGGCTCTACAAGATCAAGCATGGATCTGATGGAAGTGCTGAAAGGTTCAAGGCAAGATTTGTTGCCCGAGGCTTCTCTCAAAGAGAAGGGGTGTATGTAGAACAACCTCTAGGGCTTGAAGTCTAGGATCGGGACACCCATGTCTGCAGTTTGAAGAAAGCCCTCTATGGGTTGAAGCAAGCACCCAGAGCTTGGTACGAGAAGATAGATAGCTACTTGATGAAGCTGGGCTTCACTCGAAGTAATGCTGATCCGAACCTTTACTTCAAGGTTGTCCAGGGGAAGCCTCTCATTTTGGTGTTGTATGTGGACGATCTCTCTCTGATAGGTGTTGACCCTCTCAGTGTAAGAGGGAGCTCGATACTCAGTTCGAGATGAAGGACCTAGGACTGATGCACTACTTCCTAGGCCTAGAGGTCTAGAAGAGACCTGGCGAGATTTTCCTTTCTCAAGGAAAATACATTATGAAGCTTCTGGTATGGTGGACTGTAAGTCCGTACTGATGGAAATCAACTTTAAGAAGTTGAGTGGCAGCGATGCTGGGCCCGTATTAGAAAATCTTACCGAGTGTCGTCAACTTGTGGGGGGCCCTGATGTTCTTAGGGAACATCCGTCTGGACATATGTTGTGCAGTGAAAACTTTGACTCAACACATGGTTGATCATAACATTCACTAGGTTGGTGCCTAGAAACTCTTGAGATATCTCTGAGGCACGATAGACCATGGGCTGAGATACACTTCCGGGAGTGTCACACTCCATGGATATACTGATGTCAATTGGGCTGGAAGTGTGGTGGAATGCAAGAGCACATCTGGATGCTACTTCACATGTAGATCTGCTTTGGGCAGGAAACTGAAGTCGGTAGCCTTGAGCACCGCTGAGGCCGAATACATTATAACATGTATGGCCTATTGTGAAGTCACTTGGTTGCGAAAGCTCTTTAGTGAGTTGTTCAAGCATGTGCTAGATGCCACCGTTATCCTTTGTGATAACTAGAGGGGGATTCTTTTGTCATAGAATCCCATGTTCCACTAACGATCCAAGCATGTTGATGGCTGGTACCACTATCCGGGATATGGTACAGTAAGGCGCCGTAAGGCTCGATCATATAGGAACTGATGAGCAGGTTGCGGATATTCTCACTATTCCCTTGGGGAAGGTCATGTTCCTAACCTTCCGTGAGAATCTTGGTATCCTGGAATGACCCTATGATGTGGGTCCTGTTGGACGATGAGCTCTGGGAGCTCTGGGGGGGCTTTGGGGAGAGCTTCTCGGAGCTATGGGCAACCACAAGGCTAGGCTTGCCAAACCTTGTTGGTGTGCTTGGACCCCACCATTGTGATTTTGAGTTGGTTCACCTCTCATTATCAGTGCCCCGTATGCATCCTACCCATTTAGTTCAGGGCTCATGGGAAGTACCTCTCATTTTTCCAATGAGATGGGAAAGGTTAGAGACAAGTAGAAAAGACTGATGGATGTATCAGAATTTTCCGTACTCTCTATCTAGGATGGCACAGTCCAACCACTTGATCTGGGATCAAGTATAGTGAGGTTTCGGACCTCCGCCTGACTTCGGGTCAGATGAACCAACTTCGGGTTGGTTGGAGACTCTTTGTGAGTCTGATAAAGGTTTCGGACCTCTGGGCTGAATTTGTCAGCCGGGGGATGATGTCTTTGTGACTAACCCACTTCTGTTCTGAAATAAAGAGGCTAGAAAAGCAAGTTACGGCGGGATGACGCACGATGTTTGATTGCACTGATGGATGGAGTTCTCCCTAGTTGAGAGGGAGTGTTAAAATTGGACAACCTGAGTCCAAACTCCATGTTGTCGATGCTCGGTTAAGATGCGATATTTTTGTTGGATTCCTCTGGAGAGGTGCTAGATTGTGCTAAGATATATAAAATTTATCTTGTCCAGGTAAACGGTAATTATTAATTATTAACCCCGCTAATAAATTATGTGTACGGAGTCGGCCTTAAGGTTTTGCACCCCCAGCAGATGTGTCACACACCTCAATGATGGATATAAATACAGTCAAAGTTGGAGAGCATTTCACTCATCTCATCTCATCACTTCCTCTTCTCTTCTCTGATTTAGTATGAGCTTCTTAGAGGACAAATTTATCTCACACGTGGGAAAAAGGACAAGCTACTATAGCCAAGAAGAAGGACGCAGTCTGCTGCAGCTAGGGTTTCCTAGGAAGTTTGACCAACGTTGACTTTGGTCAACGCATGGTCCAAAGAGGCCCAAAATTTGTGGAGACTTCGATTTTAGTAGGCCGTACACTTTGGCACAAGAACCGAGGTCAAAAGGTTGACCAAAGTTGGAGATGCGTTGACTTTTATGTTGCTGCCCTTCGTTGACTTTTCTGGACATTGTTGACTTTTCTGGAGTTGACTTGTGTTGACTAATTTGAGGATTGTTGTGACACATTCTGGGTTGGCTGATCAAGAAGACTTTGCTGGTTGAAGCATCATGTTGACCGCCGTAACGCTCCACCACATTCTCCTGTTTCTGGTTTGTCTTCTACAGATCCACTGGTATGTTCTATCAGCATTTTACTTAAACTGTTTGGGTGATTGCTGTAATAAAAGTAAAGTTGCATCAAGCATAGAACATCTACAAAAATTAACAATGTCCCCAACAAGAAAGTGATGAAGTAGAGATTCCATCACATGTGGAAGAAAAAGCTAATGAAAGCACCGAAGATCCTGAGATAGATGACTACTGCAAGCAGTTTGTCGATTTCATGCAGGCACAGTTTAATAGAAGATATGACCTCAGATCTTCTAGGAAGAGAACTCGTACTTAGGATCAGGAGGAAGACACACCTCATGAGGAAGCATTTTCTCAAAAGGAGACAACAGCTCAAAGGAACACAGACAAAGGTAAGAGGCCTCTTAATGAATCTTTGTAGTCTGTTGATCAAATTCCTTCCTCTTTACAAGTGGCTGCTCCCCCTAATGTCAAGTCAGTCACAAAGGAAGTCAAACCCCTTGTCCAAAGAAAAGAGTCAAAAGAAGTGTTAGTCGATAAGTCATCCTCGGTCTTCAGTTTATAGAAGGAGCTTGAGAAGGTCAAAATCCCAGTTCCCTTGACCGAATTGTTGAAGCAGCCTGCATATCAGTCCCAGATCACATCCTTTATGCTTCCCCCAGAAGTAGCACATATTCCAGATAGTCTGAACCTTTAAGAAGAAATACCTATGGTTTTATTTGGCCCACATGTTAAGGAATTAGATACTTCTACTCCCCCATTTTATGTGTCCCTAGTAATTCATGACTTGCTGTTGCATAACTGTATGTTAGATTCAGGAGCCTCCCATAATTTATTTCCCCTATTGGTCATGGAACAACTAGGATTACAAATCACTCGTCCATACAAAGACCTCTATTCATTTGATTCCAAAAGAGTTAAATGCCTGGGTATGATCAAGGATTTGGTGGTCAATTTGGCCCAAATCCCAGCAAAAAGTGTGGTGATGGACATCGTGGTGGCTGACATCCCAGCTCGCTTTAGCATGTTGCTATCAAGGTCCTGGGGAACTAAAATTGGTGTGTCAATCAAGTTGGACTTGACCTATGCTACTATCTCGGTTTTTGGTGGCCAGGAGAGGAGGTTGTACCGGGAAACTAGATTTGTCAAGACAGTTACCAAGGCTAATAACTCAGTTAATTCTCTAGTTTATAGTAAGGAGGGAGATTTATCATGTTTTATGCTGGAAGAAGATCAATATTATGCTCATGAACCATCATTTTTCCAGATCAAGACCGAGCAGTCCATAGAGAGCCATGAAGCAGGAATTTGGACACTTCATTTTGATGGAGCAAACTCCAGAGAAGGTAATGGGTCTGGAGTATTATTGATTTCTCCTACAGGCCAATGGGTCCCATTGTCTTTCAAGCTAGAGTATGAAGCCACTAATAATGTGGCCGAGTATGAAGCACTTCTGTTAGGGTTACAGACAGCCAGGAGCATGAACATACAGAGTTTAAAGGTTCTGGGAGATTCAGAACTGGTGGTTAGACAGGTGAAGAATCAGTGCCAAACCAAACATCCTAGGCTGAGGGCTTATAGGAATGAAGTTTGGGACCTAGTGGAGAATTTTTTCTTGGCATTTAATATTCAGTTCATGCCCCGGGAGCAGAATAGGATGGTAGACTCCCTTGCAGTTGTTGCCAGTACTTTCCATCCACCTCAAAACCCTCTCCTAAGATATGAAATTGAGGTACGTTATCGGCCATCAATCCCAGATAACATTAAGCATTGGCAGGTGTTTGAGGATGAGGAACAAGTGAAAATATTCTTGGAAACAGTTGGAAAATTCTCCAACATGGAGATCGATTCTTGTGAAGAAGAAGAGGCTGAAAACACTTCAGAAAATAAATGGGAAGAAAAGGTGGCTGGCCATAAATTTCTACAACTAAAAGGCAACGTTATACCCCAAGGACTAGTGCCCTTAGAAATTATGTTTAATAGGAATGATGTCCCATTGCAGCCAAGCAAAGTTGTGGAGGAAAATCGGGTGGAAGATCTTAACCTTGGTACTGATGCTGACCCAAAAGTTGTGAAGATATCCAAGAAAGCCCCAGAGGAATATAAAGAGCTCTACCAGAAATTATTCCAGTCATACAAATATGTGTTTGCATGGTCTTATCAGGACCTAAAAACCTTCGATATCAGCATCATGCAACATAAAATTCCACTGAAGGGAGATGCGAAGCCACATAAACAGAAGCTTAGACAGATAAATCCCCTGCTGCTTCCCTCCATTGAGAAGGAAATTAAGAAACTATTGAAGGCCAAAATCATTGTGCCATTGAGGTATTCTGAGTGGGTAGCAAACCTAGTTCCCGTCCAGAAAAAGAATGGAGAAATAAGGCTATGCATTGATTTCCGAAATTTAAATTGGGAACCCTTAAAGGATAATTATTCACTGCCCAAGATGGATCACATCCTGCAGAAAGTGGTAGGAGCTTCTCGAATGTCGATGATGGATGGATTCTCTGGTTACAATTAGGTGGTTGTACTACCAAAAGATCAGAAGAAGACTGCCTTTACCACACCATGGGGTACGTTTATGTATGCTAGGATGCTTTTTGGGTTGATCAATGCAGGGGCCACTTTTCAAAGGGCCATGGACATTGCCTTTGTTGGGGAGCAAGATAAGTTTGTGGTAGTATATCTGGATGATATCATTGTGTTCTCAAAAGATGATGCAAAGCACATTGAACACTTGTGTAGAAATTTTGAGAAGTGCAGAAGGTATGGTCTCTCTCTCAATCCACAGAAGTCATTGTTTTCATTAGAAGAGGGTAAGCTTTTGGGACATATTGTAACCAAATATGGGGTAAAAATAGATCCTAAGAGAGTAGAAGTTATAAATGGAATTTCTCTTCCCAGAAATAAAAAGGAGGTGTAGGTGTTCCTAGGGCGCATTAACTTTATGAGGAGGTTTATCCCTAACTATGCTGAGATAGTTAGACATATAACTGACATGCTGAAGAAAAATAATGAGGTAAAGTGGTCTTAGGAATCCCAAGAGGCCTTTTCCAGGATAAAAAATGCCTTTGCAGAAGCCCCTGTGCTAGCTAGACTAGACTATGCCAAACCTTTCATGATATTTTCATTTGCATCACCTCATACAGTGGCAGGAGTTTTATTGTAGAAAAATGAAGAAGGGTATGAGTAGCCCATCGCTTTTTTCAGTCAGGTGCTCCGTGATGCAAAGCTGAAATATAACATATTGGAAAAGCAGGCATATGCTTTGGTGAAGTCTCTTAAAGCATTTTGTATGTATGTCTTGCAGTCCCATATCACTGCATTTATGCCTACAACAGCGGTAAAAGATATTCTGATCCAAGGAGAGAGCGAAGGAAAAAGAGGGAAATGGATTGCCAAAATACAAGAGTATGAGCTAGACATCCGTCCTACCAAAATGATCAAGGGACAAGGGTTAGCCAAAATCTTGTCTGAATCAAACTGTTAGGCTCTGGGTATAAATCTGTCCATGATAGCAAATGAGGAGTCTGAGAGGAAAGAAGAGCAGCTGGGAGTAGAGATAGCTACTCAGAAGACACATATGAAGTACCTCATCAGCCCGTGGTACAAAGAGATAGTGGAATATCTTCTAACACTCAGCTTCCCTCCTAGCTGTGACAAAGCTAAATACAGAACACTGAGGTTGAGATCACAGAAGTATGTGGTTGCCAATGATTGGTTGTACTGGCAATATCCCTCAGGAATTCTACTCCCGTGTCTCACAGAAGACGAGATTGAGAGTATAATGGCTGAATCTCATGAAGGAATCTGTGGGGGTCATTATAGTTGGAGGGCCACTGCTCACAAAATCCTG
The DNA here is from genome assembly GCA_034641835.2 of Pinus albicaulis. Taxonomy (NCBI): domain Eukaryota; kingdom Viridiplantae; phylum Streptophyta; class Pinopsida; order Pinales; family Pinaceae; genus Pinus; species Pinus albicaulis. The sequence continues at coordinate 911,353,834 of CM076583.1, read as the reverse complement.
AAGGCTAGTTTCTTCTGGCCCAAACTCTTTGGAGATTTGTTTACCTAGGTTAGAGCTTGTGAGAAATGCCAAAGGTTTGCTGAAAGATAGAAATTAGCACATATGCCCATGATACCTGTTCACGTGGATGAGCCATTCTAGCAATGGGGAATTGACTTTATCGGTGAAATAAATCCTCCTTCAAGTGGTCAGCATAAGTGGATATTAACTTCCATAGATTATTTCACAAAGTGGGTGGAAGCTATACCTGCAAGGAATGCAACAGATGCTGTGGTAATGAAATTTATGGAAGAAAATATCATATCCAGATTTGGCTGCCCTGCCAAGATAGTGACCGACAATGCACAGGCCTTTAAATCTACAAAATTTTTCAACTTCTACCAGCAATATAACATTGCACTAGGCCACTCTATGGCTTATTACCCACAAGGAAATGGCCTGGCAGAGTCTTCAAATAAAACCCTGGTGAGAGCACTGAGGAAGGCTATCAACGAAAATCAGAAAAATTGGGATTCCCAGTTGAAATTCGCTCTATGGGCCAACAGGATTACCAGCAAGAGAGAAACCAGGAAGTCCCCATATGAATTAGTATATGGGAGGGCAGTAGTAATCCCTATACAATTAGCCTTACCAGTAGCCCGATTCATGCAAGAAATTCAAGAAGAACCCGATGATGTGACCAGGAGAATAAATCAGCTGGTGGAGTTAGAAGAAACACGGAACCAGGTAAGTCAGAGGCTAACTAAATATCAAGAGAAGATGAAGGACCTTTTTTATCAGCATGCCAAGGACAGGAAGTTACAGGTTGGGGATGTAGTGCTCAGATGGGATATTCGAAGAGCTGAAAAGGGGAAACATGGTAAATTCGACCCACTCTAGTTTGGCCCTTTTAAAATAGTGGAACAAGGGGGCAACAACACTTTCAGGTTGGAAACTTACAGGGAGACTTGCTCAATACCCCTGTAAATGGTTAGTTTCTCAAACCATACTTCCAGTTCTGATTCAGGCCGAGAGAGCCTGATGTAACATACTGTACATGGGTTTTATGTTTTCATCTTTGTTCGAATGATGTGTGTGTTGTGATGAATCATGAAGAAAAAAATAAAAAGTGCTGAAGAGTGGTGTCCACACAGAAGATTAACAGGTGGTCTGCGAAGTTCTCGACATGCCCAAGGATGAACGTGTCATCCCCAGGTGGAGCCAATGTTGATCATGTTAGCCCCCTATTAATTTTTTTTGACAAGCAAACAGGGGGTCAAAATATCTTTGAGCTTTCAAGGAATGAATTCCCTCTGAAAACACATCATCCTCAAAGCCTCCTTGTGCTTTTGTCCTTTGGGGAATCCTCACCGCTGTTCCTAGTTTTGAAGCCTCTCTGTTTGTGAAGAAGAATGCCCAAAAAGGCCTTTTCCCTCTTATTTCATTCCCACTTAACCTCTGCTTCTTCACCTTTTTTCCCCTCTCTTAATTCCTCATTAACCCCTTAAAATCACCAAAATCCCCTTTTAAACCTTACAAATACCCTTTGTTGGTCTAAAAATCCTTTTTCCCCTTTATTGAAACCCCTTTTAAAGCCTTGAAAACCCTCTTTTTGGCTTTAAAATGCTTATTCTACATATGAGGCATAAGCCCCTTTCAGCCAGCCCCCTTAACCACTTCCCCTCCATATGCCCCGCACCTGAGACCAAACACTTAAGGCAAAGGCACTTATCGCAATCAGAGCTCTCACTTTGGCGCAATTCCTTTTGTTAACACATTTGTTCCGATGCGATGAGTTTTGTTTTACCCGTACTCTGTCGCAATCTCGACCGTCGATCTTTTAAGATCTGACGGCCAGCGCTTGTCCCGCTCGCACCCATCGCCCCAATCCTTTCACCCCTCCGATTGCATATCAATCGTTGATCTATCAATGGATCTGATGGCTATCTCACTACCACACCAAACGCAATCGTAGCCTTTAAAGTGTGCTGCCTGCCACACTCCTCGATTGCGATCCTCCGATTGTAATCTCCGTCGTCGATTTCCCTTTGATCCGATGACCCTTATTTCTCCCGCTCCTCTCCTTTACCCCCGTCCGTCTCCCCGCCAATTGAGTCTCCGCCGTCGATCTTGTTCCAGATCAGATGGCTAGCACTCAATCGCGCATCGCCAATCGCAAGTCCTTAAATATGTCACCCGCTGCCTTCCCCGATTGCGATCCGCCAATCCAATCGTGATCGTCCATCCAATTTAGATCAACGGTACTCATTGCATCGCCCTGTTCATTCATATTTCTTCATCAGAGTTCCGTCCTCGCTTTGCTCCAATGCGATTAGATCGCAACCATTGATCTCTCGGGATCCGACGGTTCATACCTAATCGCCCCCCGTCATGCTGGGATCCCACCACTTCTACTGTGTTACAGTCATTATCAGGGTTCAAACTCCACGTCTCGTTGATGCTTCATAGGCATTGATGCCTTGTGAGCCCTGCGCAACACTGCACATCAACAAGACACATGGGATCACGTTAAAAGAGTATCAGTGTCGAAGACCTGCCATGGCAGAAACAAAAGATTGAAGACAATTTGGGGATTACGGCTAAGATTGATTATCAAAAGCCCAATCCTCCAAATTAAATTAGAATTAAAGAAAATCATAAAGATATACAAGCTGAAAAGCCACCACTGCCACATCAGAGGCAAATTGATTCCTCTCTGCCAACCTGTGTCAGCGACCGCCTCGACTCCATCTTGTCAGTGAACATTATCAATTCATGATTCGGCCCTAGTGGCCTTTTACTTTCATTTTAGTTTGTTACTTTCAAATTTCGAGTGGAATTCACATTCCACTCCTGCATTTGACCTTTTGTCAGAAACTGTTATTTAATATTTTTGTTTAAAACGATGGTGAGCATAACTGTAAATGATGAGATGGCCCTATTCCTCATCATGAATTTTGGTTATTTTTGATGGAGACCTCTAACTGATTACCAGCACGCGAGGAAGATAATTTCCCCAAAAATATCTTCTCGCTCATGTTTCTCAGGCTTCTATATAAGCAGCAACTAAAGAGAAAAACGGGTTCCATATTTTCTGAAGAATTTGCTGTGAAAGAGTTTCTTGTATGCATTTTGTTGAAGTTTTAATACAAATGTGAAGAGCTCGTTGGGTCTCAATGATAAGGAGTTTTACCTTTAATGGGGATTCTGGTCTTGATGCTTCATAGTTTGTAATTCTGTCTAATGTGATATAGTTTAGCTGTTCATTTCACTATTTCCATCCTTCTTGTATCATGCTCTGGAATGTGAGTTGCTCACTGGTTCTGGTATGAATTTATCACAATCGATACTCATGCTAAACCTGTCTAGTGCTTTAAATATGGCTCAGTCATGATATGCTGTTTCATTTTCAACTTCATCCATGTTTCTTCTATATTAAGTGCTATGGGATGTTATTTTTTGAAATCTATGGACATGTATGGATTCTTATTATCTTAAGCCCATCTCATGTTCAGATATGTTTATGGAATTTCATCTCATTAGTAGTTAGTATTCCTTCTATATTTCTTACACAACAAATGCCCTCTGATTTTCAATCTCTGTAAAGCATTTTTAGAATCCAGCCCTCCTTACAGCAAGCTATCTTTGAGTTGTCTGATAGATTGATATTGAGAATTCACTCCTTGCCTCTGCAGTGTTCCTTTCATTATGCTGATTTTGTGAATATTCTGGTTCCATCTACATTGATCTTTCCTGTTAAAACTGAAATAGCAAAAGAGCCTTGTTCTACTAATTTTCCTTGTTATATCATACTGCTCCTTGCTATATAAGATGTCCTAGGCACTAGTCTTTCACAACTCAAGGCTGTCTCTAGGATTGACAACACACTGGCTTCCCTGCCGATCCTTGAGTTTTCCCTGGTTGGACCGCAGGGTGAGGTTGTAGAGGTTGACCTTAAGGATTGTAAGGCTGCCCTTGCGGGCCGTAAAATAATCCCTTCTGGACCGAAGGTTGTCCCTATAAGGGTTTCCCTTGCTAGTCGTATGCATACCCTGGCTGGGCCGAAGGTTGTCCCTGGGAGGGTTTTCCTTGTGGGCCAGAAGCATATCCTTGCTGAAACAAAGGTTGTCCCTGAAAGGGTTGTCCTTGTTGGTTAGAAGGTTGCACAGGAAAGGTAGGTATAAAACCGTTAATATACTGATAAGCCTTAGGAGCCAAAAAAATAATGGGGTTACCGTGCTCATCATATTGAAATGGAAATGAATAGAGTGGGGTACCATCCACTCCATAATGAGAAAATTAAGGACGATTAAGAATCTGAGATGACTGATCAACCTGGGAGATCGGTGGCTGTAAAGTCATCCGATACTCCTCAGGAGAAAGGTTCTCAGGAATAGTCGAAGCTATATAAACGTCTTCAGGAACTGACGAGGTCCTAGTTGATTGAGTGGTGACAACATGTGTAGATGCAGCCACGCAGAAAGAAGGTCTAACAGATGCCGATGTGACAAAAGGAGATGCTGTGAGAGGTGTCTGCGGCGACATCCCTAATGAGGGAATGATCGGTTCCGTGGACGGAGTCAATATTCCCATAGAGGCAATAGCGGCCATGACCTGACTTAAAGACCTATATCCAGCTGGGAGCGATGGAACAGGTGAAGACAAAACAAAAGGTTCAGGGATGTCTTCGGGGAAGAGCTGGTAGTCTTCACCAGAAGTAGGAATTCCCTCACTAGGAATAGGACTGGATGAGTCCATATCTGACCCTGTCGTAAGATCTTCTAAGAGACGATGGGGACTAGGAGGTATGACATCATCCAAAATTGGTGATCCCAATGTAAGAGGAGGGAAGTGTTCCCCAACTCCAAATCCAAACCAAGCTAATAGCAAAATTTTTGAATCCAGGCACTAAGGAGAGCTAGTCTATCTTGTCTTCTTTTCATTTACCATGGTTTCTACACACATTCCTCTTAGTTCCAATTTCATTCATCAAATTTACAAATTTGATTAATGAAATGTAGTATAAGCTTTGAGGCCCTTTAGGTTACCACCGTTCTTGAAAATAACCCAACTTTTAATTTCCCGACTTTAGAAGTGCTTAACTATACATCATTAAAATATATGCATTGGCGCTTCACCTTCTAAACAAATATCCAAGGTTAATATAACATGGTGAAAACGTTTCACTCGGCGCTTAACTCCTCTCGTCACAATATTTTGATATCATAACGAAGGTTTGATCCCTTTAACTCAACCATCAAGCCTCAGGGTTTTATTAACCTCAATACATTAACCCCATTAAACTTTCGACGCAACTTCCCTTTGAACAATACCTAAGCCTTAACCTTAGGATAATCAAATGTATTAAACTCCGACACAAACATAACCCGACGCCTAGCTCTTTCGACCCTAGCATTAAACCTTATAACAAAGGTTAGACCAACCTTGGACTTATATTATTAATCCCAATTACACTACCAACGTGACATTTTATAACATATTTCGCCACGGGCCCCACACATCAAATGTACTTAAATAAACGTTAAATCAACACAAAACCGCCAGTTCACACCTTGGCTTATCCTCCGTGCAACTATTTGCGCGACTGTCGTCAGATCTCTTGGCCTCCAGATCAGGCGATGCTCATCAATATCGCGATTTTTTTCTTGCCGGACTTTAACACTTCAGAAAAACGCGATATGGGCGATATTATCCTGGTGACGTGGCAGAATTTACTAGGATCACATTTTTTTTTGTGTGGTTTCGCTTCGGGCCAAAAGCTGCGTGATAAGCGCTGTATTGGTTTCAAAAACCACTCCTGGTAAATGCACAGTGTTTAACTGGATTCTCACTATAGTTAACACATTTCTTCGATTTATATCCTCATGTTAACTCTATGGTTAAGTCCCACTAACATTACTCAGCTAGCAACAAAAAAATGCTCTTTTACTCCAACAGACAGGGATTCTAAAGAATCATCGCGTTCTATGCAACGGGGTTTAACACTTAGAGAGAGGTTCGCGCCTTAGACAGAGATTAAAGATTATTCCATTAAACTGAGAGTCACCATTATCACAGTCCAACAACAAAATCACCTCTCCGGTTCCTTCAGGGTTTCTATAGAAATTAAACACATTCAACTTAATCACTGAGAGCATGCACTCGAGACAGACAGAGAGAACCACAGGAATTTCACACAGCGTTTATTCAAGTTATGCACAGAGTTCTCAACTCAAAAGAATGAATTCTTCGGAGAGTAACACACACACAGAGAATTGAGCCTAAAATTTGATCAGCAGAGAACAATGCTTTTAATTCAATAACTCACTGTCAAATCCCCCCTTTCACATAGACCGCGGACACATACATTCAATGTCCTGTCAATATCCTACTCCAGTGCTTATTGGGGTTCAAGATACTCTCTACGCAGAGTCGAGCCAAACAATACCCATATAGTGCTTAATCCCATAATCAACCTTTCAATGGTAACATAGCACAAGGCCATTCTATCGCAGGGTCTTATTCACACCTATTTAACTGAACCTCAACATTCTTCTCATAGAATTAATAAATCAATACAGAGACATTCAGGAACACTTTCTTTCATAATATGCACATGAATTTACTTACAAAACTCTTATTTGGCCAGGTCTTCAATTCAAGTGGCCCTCCTACAACGTTACTCTGTACAACTCTATAGGTCTATGCAGCTCTATGCAGGTCTGTCTACTAATGCCTTTGAGGCTTATTCTTATATAGGATGGTAGTGAACCGATCCAGTTCCTACAATGACTCAACAACTCTTCAGATTCCCAAATTTCTAAGTTTAGCCTAAGAACTGAAACTGAACTGAATCCTCTTGTCCTCTACTCATTCGAGGGCAGTTACATTCTCTCTACAATTAATCAAAATGAATTAAACCCTACTAAATTCATTACATAAGCCTACTCTCTTGAAAACTCAAAAACCCATAAGTCTAATAAAACATATGGAATTTGTTTTTTCCTAATGCCCCTGCATCAGAAGCGTTGGACAAGGGCCAATTGAACTCAACTGGTCCTCCAAAGGGAAGCTCAGATATGACCGGTCCCCCAAAGGGAAGCTCGGATACAGCATGCTGCTTATGCTCAGCAGAGGATTAAGAGACTTCTGACAAATCATCTGTATAAGGACTACCAGTAGACAAAACTGATGGCTCCGCCACGGTGACTATAGCAAAAATAGGAAGAGATAAAAAATAAAGACACACGGGAAAAAACCAAGGCAAACAAAAACATGCCTAAAAATTAATCTCTAAATGGGCGTGTGATCATAGGTGATTAATTTTACCACATTGAAACTGGAAATTTTACTGTTTCATGTTTTAAGAGTCTAGAAACGAGTAAAAGATGACTCTATCACTTTCAGTTTGGAAACAAGCATGAAAGGACAAGTGCTTGATGATCTTTTCACATTTAGGGAGTCAGTAAAGATCAAAATGATTGCTCTGGTAATCTAGGTAAATGGGTGTACCAGATATCCGTGAACTGCCATATACACCTTGGTAAAAAGGAAAGAGAAATCAACCAAGGAATTAACGTACGTGCAGGTAATCTCTATGAATGTTGTGTCCGGTGTATCACGGGTAAAATACGGTAGACTTGGCTTCCTATGAATAAAGGATTTGCAACCAAATGGGGCCTCCCTTTATATACGCGACGGTACAGGGAGCAGAAGTCCGTACTAGCGCTGTCTGTAGCCAGATGGCGAGCGACAACTTCTAGGCTTAAAGACGCGGGAACACGTCTCTACCTTAGACTACCAGATGTTCCATTAAGTTTTAATGCTGCCTTAGGTTAATTCAGTAAATTTTAAATTTGATCTTCAATTTACGTTTCGATTTCAAGGCCCTATCAAATGTTGGATCTCATAAAACCTCTAGATGTAGACTACATGCCACAAAAATTCATTTCATTCAATGAAGAGCTATCTACAGGAGAGTTGAGAGCTTTCAAATGATAGCGAAATGAACACACAAAAACATCCACTATTGATTTCAAAGCAAGCTAATGAAACTAGAAAACTTTTCTCTAGAATTATACAATGCTAGTAATGCGTAAGAGTTTTCCATTTTCACTATGCCAATCAAGAATGCAAAAGATTTGTTTTTGTATTTTTCAATATATTAGAGCAAATGCACTATATAAATGAAAAACTAATGAAAACATCAATTTGAGAATGATAAAGAGAGAGTTGAAACCAAACAAGTTCACTCAACTCAAACAAACACAATCAAGACTCAAACCAATGACGAAATCCCTCAAAGCGAAGAAGAATCTCGAAAGAGACTCAAACAAGCCATGTGATCTAGGCTTGGAGCAACACAAAGCGAAACTAAACGAAAGAGAGGACAATCACTCAATAAACACAATGAATCAATTTTATTCAGCAAGATGAATGCAAAGAAGAACAAACAAAGTTGACCAGGAAAGAAAAGACCCAAAACTCCCACGGGAGGCTCAGCACACTGAAGCACCTAAAAGCCCTAGGGCTAAAATGAAAAACTGATAGAGAAGGGAAAAAAACCAGAGGACAAGGGCTAAACACAGTAAAAAATGACGTCAAAGCACTCAAACAATCATAAAAAACAACCCAGGACCAAAACTCAAGCTCAGAGAGTCCAAGAACAGGAAAACCCTAAAACCAAGCAGGGTTGGCGCGCCTGTCTAGCTGTAATTTGCGCCAAACAGGGGATGGCGTGGGTGCCTAACTAGCAACTCATGCCCTTTTGCGCGACTGTCAGAGGGATAACCACGCCAATCAGGTTTACCCTAGAAAAGTATGAGAATGAACTAACATAGGCTAGATCTGGTCTTATGGGGGCTGAACAAGGTTTTAACACCAAGGAAGGTGAACCAGAAAAGAAGACTAATACAAAAAAAAGCCAAAAAAACAACCCAATGGAGAAAGGACCAACTCCCACTGATCCCCAGTAGAGTCGCCAAAATTGTTGTGGAGGTAGATCCCCTCTGCGAACAGAGGCGATCCCACTAGCCCTAGAGTGGGTCTAGAAACAATCAAAACACGCAAGGCTATTGATTCCTAGTTACAAAATATAGAATCGAGATAGATCGCTTACCGTGATTCCTTCGCTGTTGTTTTCGAAGAAGAAGTGGTGCTTCCATTCATAGCTAGACAGGTCACGATCCGTGAGCTTGCTGCATCTAGATACCTATACACACACAAAGAAGAGAGACAACATGTAACATAATATTTCACACTTTATAACTATCGATCAATCAGAGAGGAACGAATGAAATTGAATTATATAATGGACAAACACAATCATGGAACCAATAGCAGAGTCATGTATATTAAGATACTAGATAATGATTACAACCGATGCTCTAACGTCGTAATCTTCCTTTGACAGGGTTTCAGCGGGATGTGTCTCACCAAGCTCATCAGGGATTTGACAAAACTCTCTCTCTCACAGGGTTCTCCTTAGCTCTGCTTTTGATTGTCACTCAGCTATAATTTCCTTCCCAAAAGTTCAGCTAGCTAGCAAATGGAGAGGGCAGGCTTTTATAGAGGGAGAGGGAGAGGTTAGGCTCCCTATAATCATGGGTAAGAGTCCTATCTCTTAGGAAGGTTCCATGAGAGGTGTAAAACCACTTCTTAAACAGGGAGATCTGGAGCCAAACAACCCAACCTCTTTTTGATGATTCGTTCTGAAGTTGTTAGAATCAAACTTCCGCATTCTATTGTTAAAAAACATTCCTTAATAGGCTTGGCGCAGGTAGAACACAGGGACAGAGCGCCAGCTGGTGTGCCCACTAGTGTGTATTTTCCCCATTGGCGTGAGGGATGAACTAGCTACCCGCGCCAATGCCAAAACATGGGTTTTTAGGGTTTTTCAGAGGAAAAATTCTTTAGGAGAATTCTTGCCCTTATGCAGAAGGATGCCATCAAGGTGTTTTCATGACATTTTACTGTTCACAGGTCACAGGAATAGTCCTCCAATTTAGGGACAAGGGATTGCACGGACGGTGACAAAATGCTGTGTAACAACTGCCCATGGAAGTAGGTTGTTTGTCGACTTTGCACCCTAATGTAAAATATAAATAGATAAAGCCATGATGTAATAAGTTCAAAGTGATTTTATGCATACATGAAGATAGACTTAGAAATCGAATGTATGTTCCACACTATAATTTGATGGATTAGGGTGGTGAGCCACGAAATTTGCAATGTAATGAATGATTTTTTGAAGTGATATAATTTTGCCAGGGTTCATTGGTTAATATTGTCCATTATGTTGTGAATGGTCCAATCTATTTTTTATTCTCTGTTAATGCTTAACTCATTGCACAAATTAGGGGTATACTTAAAATTTCTGTTGTATTGAGAATGATAGCGATAACATAGGCTCTTTGTTTCCTTCACAGCTATAGAAATTTCTTGGTTCCTATAGTCCCTTATAAGATGTCTCGGGTGAGACTTCAAATGCTCATCGGTGATGCTGAAGGCATTGATGTCTCAAGGATTTTGCTGGTTTTTTCACTTTCAACTTGGGTTCACCCATTGTGCGCCAACAAATGGTTTCGTTGCCGGGATCAAGATATGTGAATGAAGTGGATGTGGAGGCCGACTAAGGAGGAGAGGCAATAGTCGACACAGATGAAGGAACACAATTTTTTTGCAGAGAAACTAAAGAACTAGTGAATCGATCTTGGAAATGGTTGCAAAAGTATGCCTTTACAATGTAGATGTGATTTTCTTTGTTGCCTTTCTTGTGGTTCTAGTTAAGTGGTTACCAATACTATCAGAGAATGTTTAAAATTTCCGTAGTGTGGTATTCTATAAGTGGAATCCATACCTATTTCGAAGAGTGAATTCGAGGAACAACAAAGCCTTACGTGTAGACGATTTATGGTTGAACAATGTATTAGAGGGGCATATTGTTAAATTCGTGATAGAGGCTACTCATGAAATTGAGAGGATTTTTTTTCAAAGGATCATGAGAGAGATTTTTTAAATCACTATTTACTTGGATAAAGTTGGTGTTGTGTGACAAAGAAGTGATGTCACTAGAATATGATACCATGAGTGATTGAATCTCTTTGCGCACGATGCTGAGACTGGGGGATGACTAGCAGATGGCATGGGGGTATAAAAGAGAAGGATACAAGAGATCCCGTAAGGTGATTAAGGATGTCGAGACATCATAGAGATAAAAGTGAAAAATTTTCCATAAGGGTTAAAGCACAAACATCGACACAGGAAGAGAATGCAGAAAATCTCTTCTTTGCAATACTCTTGAACTAAGATGCAGACCATTTAGATCAAGAGGATATGTTTGGTATTGTTGTACCTCAACATTGTAAGTGGGTTGACATACTTCATGGTGTGGTTTTGGAAATGGGGGTACAAGTAGTTGAGTGCGGGTGGATATATGAGATGGATGTGGTTGTGGTGGAGGTGGATGGTAGGGATAACATGGAGTTGGGTATGGAGGATATTGAGCGAAATATTGAGGATGTTGAGGATTTTCCCAATAAGGTCCTTTCCAATCATGTTGCCAAGATCGGGTTTGAGGTTGAGATGGCCAAGGTTTCCAAGGAGGGAGTGTGTCCCAATTAGTTTGAGATGGATGTGAATAAGCTTGACATTGTGAAGTAGGTACTTGCATCATATCAAGTTGGCTAGGCTTCCAGGGTCTCCTTGGAGCTACATAACATAGCTTCTTTGGTGATTTCTTTGCTCCATTGTCTTCTTGGTAAAATTCTTTAAACTTGGGGAATGATGACCAACATTTAGTAGCATATGATTCTGCATGGATAACAAAAATATCAGCATCTTCTTTTTTCTCATTTTGCATTCTTAAAATTTCTACTTGTTCACTTATATTGCTAAAAAATTATGTTTTAAAATTATCAAGAAAATTTCCAAGTTTATATTGCCATACCAATGTTGATGTTGATTTCCTTACTCTTTCCCTTCATCTTGATATGCGCTTGCATGTTTCACAAATTTCTTCGAATGACAATTGGTATACGTCTCCTCTACTCATGAGGTTAAGGAGATCTATCCATTCATCCCTAATTGTTCTAAGTAAGAGGGTTTTTAGTGTGTCAAATCCTAGATGATGCAATTTTTCCCTCTTAAAATTATACATGAACCTCTCTATTAGATCCTCAAGGCTCTCTTCTTCTTCTTAGTTCATTGTAAAAATTTCTTCTCTAAGATCACGATCTTTATATTTTTTTAGAAATATCTTTTGCATATCATTCCATGATCTTACTGAATTAGTACCTAGACTCATGAACCATTTAAGAGCTCTATCCTTCAATTTTGCAGGAAACAATCTCAGTTTTTGAGTGTGTGATAAGTAGCCATAAGACCTACAAAGTATCTCAAATTCAAAGAGAAATGTTTCCGGATCCTCTGTCCTCATACCATGGAAGTTGGGAAGGAAAGATGGAGGGATGTTCTTCATAGGTACACTTATGTCCATATCTTGAATGGGAAACCCAATAAGATGTTATTCATTTTCATCATATCCAACCATCTCTTCATCCTTCAAAAGTGTATGGTGATGTGGTTCTTACTGCACCACGTGTTCAAGTGGGGGGGGGGGGGGGTTGGTATTGGAGAAGTATTTTCTTTTTTTAAATATTCTGAGTATCCCTACTCCTATGAGGCATGAAAATCAGATTTTTTTTTATTTTTCAATATTTCGGAAACGACACCTCCCCGGAAACGATGCCAAAAAGTGGCGAGCCCTGGTATTGCACCGAGAGTGTTGCAATTCCTAGGGGCTGACCTACTTTACATTATCAACTCAGGGTTCATACAAACTTGGAGGTGACAGTGCTATATACATAACAGATGCATTCTGTTCATGTCATCCTCTTCCTCTTTACGAAAGGGTGCTATTTCTAAGGGTTCTTAGTGAAGTCTGTCACACTTTAATGAAACTAAACTAAATTTTAGAAAGGAAATGATAGAAGGAAACTAAATTAAATCTCTGAAAAGAAATGACAAAAATGAAACTAATTTAATTTTTAGAAAAGGAAATGACTGAAAAGAAACTAAACTATATTGTTGAAAAGACATTGAAGAAAAGGAACTGATTCTAAACCACACTTAACTTGCCCAATCATCTAAATGCATTCTACTTATCCTATGGTCTATCTATCATGCTTCTATCCATGCAACTAATATATCCATGACTTGATTCTAATTCAAAAAGTGTTGATTTGTAGCTTGGAGGAGAGAAAAGGGAAAAAGTGCTTAATGGAGGGCTTAACACATGAAACATGGCTTAGAAGCAGAAAGTGGGGGTTTAAACCTTATAAAACCTTAAAATGTGGCGAAGAAATGGCTTTGGAGAGGAATAATGTGAAATATATGATGAGGGAGATGCGATGGAGGCAAAGGTTGCGATATGCAATGTCGCAATCGAAATTTCTCAAAAGTAAAGGGATAGTGAAAATGTAGTTTGGGAGCGGGAGAAAAATGAAAAATGGGATGAGGTAAATCCCGTGAAGTGCGATGTGAGACGTGGAGGTGGGACCGATATCACAATCACAATATCACAACGTTGGAGCGGTAAATGTTGAAGGGAGAGGGGAAATGTTGTGAAGTGAAATGTGCGATGCGGCAGAGTTATCGCATCGGCGGAACGGGAGGTAAGTGTTAAACGAAAGAGGTAAATGGTGCAATTTGTGATTTGTGATTTCACAATATTGCAATTGGAAGATAGGAGCGGTAAGTGTAATGGAGAAAGGGGAAAAGTTGTGGTTTGCGAAGTGCGATGTACGGTAGTTGGAGTTTTGATGAGGAAAGGTGGAGGTCGAGTTCAATGGTTTTTCAAGCATTTTTTGTTAAAAAGAGTAAGGCGACTATTACCATTATAAACAAAGGAATAAGGCAGGCTAAATTCTTTAAGGGATTTTAAGGAAAAATTTTGGTGCAACATTTAAACAAGAGGAAAATGAGTGGAACGGAGGCATAAAAAACAGTGTTTAAGTCGTGAAGATGGAGATGAAAAATGAAGCAGGAAGCGCCATGGAGCTGCTCTGGGGTGTAGAAATTAATTCCAACGAACAAACCTACAAATTCATGCACAGGAAAACATAAAAGAATGTGTGATAAAACAACGAACAGAAAGCAGTTTTTGGGTTTGTGGGAAGTTTTACCCTCCTCGAGCTCTATTGACAGAGATGATAAGGGAAGTATAGATCCATATCTTTTTGCTTTTTCTCCTCTACTATATTACTCACAAGAAAATAAAAACTACAGCAACGAACTCAAAGCAGAGACTAAGCAGCAATGAAACTATCAAAAGCATATCTAACTAAATGGCAGAAGCTAAACTAGCTAAATGACAGAAAGGAAAAGATATGAACAACAGAGAAGTTGAGGCACATGGGTTGGGCCCTAACCCACGAGCCCAAATCTCTGGAATTAAATCAGTATAATGGTGTCTACCTACTCTTTTCATTCTAAATGAAATCTTATTACATCCCAAAGGTCTTAAACAACAAAATCCTAATAGCTTGCAGCAAAAGTTTTGAATGGAATCGAATCACTGACTAAATAACTAACTCCCTAGCTCTAGCTCTGCTCTATTTATTCTATAGGGCAGCTACCAACAACACCCTTAAAAATTGTGATTGATTCCACTTGACTCCAAGTAAGAATATATTCAATGCCCTTCATCTTCGGTTTCTTGGTTGCCTCTTGGAATTCGATTTTCTGGAGACTCCAAGTGAAGTATGGCTTGAGTGCACTTGGTCTTGAGTTTCTTGGCTACCTCTGTATTTCAAATTGTTGGAGGGGGATCTCATGAGGATCCTTTGGTCGCCTTTGAGATTTAAGGAGTGTGGAAGATCCCCTTGAATCTCTCCAAGATTTCTCCCTAATTTCCCGATTTTGTGCTCATTTATTCTCCAATCCTGATCTTCCAGTGGCAGAGAGCAAGTCCCTAAATCATCTCCTTGTACAAATCTATATAATCTGCCAAATATTCTCACAATATTGTACAAAAATAACCAATATTAGGCAAAAATATGCAACTACCTTTAAGCCTTCCTAAGAACATATTAAAGCATAAGAAAAAATTATTAAGTGCAAAAGGAGAGATTTAATATATTCTTTTATGTGCATAAGGAAGGTAGATGGGCCTAAGAAAGGTTAGATAGGCCTTATTTTATGTCTAATTTAGAGGCCCATCATCAACCCCCTACTAAAGCTATTGCCCATCCTCTTAGGAACCTATTCATTCTCCATGCCTTATGGTTCTTCCTGCATGCTTCCTGCTAATCTTCTTCCTATTCTACTTGCATTTATTTTTGTAGGTGCTGCATGGAGGTCCTTTGGTGCCTTAAGAAAATATATTTTTCATGCCAAGAGGTGGTGAGTCCACTTTTTATTCTATTTTTCTTCTTTTTCTTCTTTTTTTCCTTCTTTTTTCCAACTTTTCTTTATTGCATGCAAAATAAACTCAGAGTTCTTTTTTTCTATCAACTGAGTTCACCCAGGGTTACCCCTTTGGCACTCGTCTTTTATTACAATAAACTGCTTACGGCCCACTTTCTCAAGTCCTTTTTTACTTTTGTCTTGTTTCTTTTCTTGGTGTAAAAAGTGAGGCTAGTTGCTAGATAAGGCTGAGGTTGCTCTACTACTGATTTTGGTTTAAAAAAAAAATTTCCTTCTCACACTTTTTAATGTTTTATTAATCTAAAATAGATTCGAAGAAAGGGTTAGATGATTGCATACCTGAGCCTTACCATTGATTTGTTTTTGCATGTGATATTGAAGCTATTGTTGAAGTTGCTTGTGGCGATCTGCTTGAGGTCCTTTGGAGCTTCTGAGCATAGGAGAAGGAAGTCCAAGTTTGACTACCTTTGACTAAAGTTTTGACCAAATTTTATTTTGTGCCAACTTGTTGTTTTCTGCTTGCAAATTTTGGAGAGCACCTTCATTCATTAGAGGGAGATACATGGAGAAATACAATTTATTTTTATTTTTATTTTTTTAAGGCCTACTAGCTACCTCAATGAGGTTTTGCACTAGTAGGTCTACCTAGGTGCCTCAAAGAATGTTTTCATCTAGGATATTTTATTATTATTATTTTTTTTTCAACCCAATGAGCGCCTCATGGAGGTTTTCAATTAGCGAGCCAATCTCAGGCGCGTCAAAGAGGTTTTCATATGAGATCTTATTCTTTCCCTTTTTTTTTCTTTTTTTTTCACTTTCTTACTCTAATTGAAAAAAACAATTTTTTTTTCAAGTATAGGAATACTTCCAATGGAGCCATGTACACATCAAGATGACAGATAAAATTACATGCATACATGGAATACATTCTTTGACATGTACCTGAATATGATAGATGAATTGCTTTGACTGGGATTGTATCAAGTACGGTTGGAGAAGAGAGTGTGCTTGCAACTTAATGGATGTTTGGAACCATATGTCAATATATTTGTGATGTCCCTAGTCCACTTGCTAAGTTGGATCACCTTGGATGTCCTCTTCTATTATTACATTCAAGTATTCCTCTTTTTTTTTTATTGTTCTTTTGAACACATGGAGGAAATGTTGGTAAACATGAGGAGCCTTTCTAAACATACGATTTTGATATCTGCTCTTCATCAAGTGCAGCCCTTGATCTTTTGATCTCCTCATTTGGATCTTATTCTTCTTGATGATGTCCTTCAATGACATTAAGAAAATCTCTTTTTTGCAATACCTTTCTTGAACTAAGATGCAGACCATTTAGATTAAGAGGATATGTTTGGTAGTTTTGTACCTCAACATTGTAAGTGGGCTGAGATAGTTCATGGTGTGGGTTTGTAAATGGGGGTACAAGTAGTTCAGTGGGGGTGGATATATGAGATGGATGTGGTTGATCCTGTGGTTGTGGTGGAGGTGGATGGTAGGGATAACATGGAGTTGGGTATGGCAGATATTGAGGGAAATATTGAGGATGTTGAGGATTTTCCCAGTAAGGTCCTTGCCAATCATGTTTCCAAGATTGGGTTTGAGGTTGAGATGGACAAGGTTGCCAAGGAGGGAGTGTTTCCCAATTAGTTTGAGATGGATGTGAATAAACTTGACATTGTGAAGTATGTCCTTGAATCATATCAAGTTGACTAGGCTACTAGGGTCTCCTTGGAGCTACATAACATAGCTTCTTTGGTGATTTCCTTTCTCCAGTGTCTTCATGGTAAACTTCTTAAACTTGGGTAATGATGAACAACATTTAGTAGCATATGATTCTGCATGGATAAAAAAAATATCAACATCTTTTTTTTGCTCATTTTGCATTCTTAGCATTTCTACTTGTTCACTAAGATTGCTAA
Organism: Pinus albicaulis; assembly: GCA_034641835.2. Classification (NCBI taxonomy): domain Eukaryota; kingdom Viridiplantae; phylum Streptophyta; class Pinopsida; order Pinales; family Pinaceae; genus Pinus; species Pinus albicaulis. The sequence continues at coordinate 911,336,501 of CM076583.1, read as the reverse complement.
GAAATTCTATTTTAAAGTTATCAAGAAAATTTCCAAGTTCATCTTGCCTTACCAATGTTGATGTTGATTTACTTACTCTTTCCCTTCATCTTGATATGCGCTTGCATGTTTCACAAACTTCTTCAAATGAAAATTGGTATACATCTCCTCTACTCATGAGATTAAGGAGATCAATCCACTCATCCCTAATTGTTCTAAGTATGAGGGTTTTTAGTGTGTCAAATCCTAGACGTTGCAATTTTTCCCTGTTAACATTATACATGAACCTTTCTATTAGATCCTCAAGGCTCTCATCTTCTTCTTGGTTCATTCTAAAATTTTCATCTCTAAGATCACGATCTTTATATTTTTCTAGAAATATCTTTTGCATATCATTCCATGATCTTATTGAATTAGTACCTAGATTCATGAACCTTTTAAGAGCTCTATTGTTGAATGTTGCAGGAAACAATATCACTTTTTGAGTGTGTGATAAGTAGTCATAAGACCTACAAAGTATCTCAAATTCAAAGAGAAATGTTTCTGAATCCTCTGTCCTCATACCATGGAAGTTGGGAAGGAAATATGGAGGGATTTTCTTCATAGGTACACTGATGTCCATATATTGAATGGGAAACCCAATAATATCTTCTTCATTTTCATCATATCCATCCATCTCTTCTTCCTTCAAAAGTGTATGGTGATGTGGTTCTTACTGCACCACGTGGTCAAGTGAGGGGGTTGGTATTGGAGAAGTATTTTTTTTTAAATATTCCGAGTATCCCTACTCCTATGAGGCATGAAAATCAATTTTTTTTGAATTTTTCAATATTTCGGAAACAACATGAAAAGGAAAGCAGAAAATAATTCTAAAACATAATCAATGTATCAACTAGACACCTCCTCGACAACGACACCAAAAAGTGGTGAGCCCTGGTATTGCACCAAGAGTGCTGCAATTCCCAAGGGTTTCCCTACTTTACTTTATCAACCTGGGGTTCATACAAAATTGGAGGTTACAGTGCTATATACACAGCAGATGCATTATTTTCATGTCATGCTCTTCTGCTTTACGAAAGGGTGCTATTTCTAAGGGTTCTCGGTGAAGTCTGTCACACATCAATGAAACTAAACTAAATTGCAGAAAGGAAATGAAAGAAGGAAACTAAATTATATCGCTAAAAAGAAATGAGAGAAATGAAACTAATTTAATACGCAGAAAAGGAAATGACTGAAAAGAAACTAAACTAGATTGCTGAAAAGAAATGGCAGAAAAGGAACTGATTCTAAACCACACTTAACTCAGCCAATCGACCTAATGTGCTCTACTTATCCTATGGTCTATCTATCATGCTTCTATCCATTCAACTAAGCTATCGATGACCTGATTCTAATTCAAAAAATGTTTGTTTGCAACTTAGATGAAAGAAAAGGGAAAAAGTTGTTAATGGAGGGCTTAGCACATGAAACAAGGCTTAGAAGTGGAAAGCGGGGGTTTAAACCTTATAAAACCTTACAATATGGTGCAAAAATGGCTTTGGAGAGGAACAAGGTGAAATATGCGATGGAAGAGATGTGATGGAGGCAAAGGTCATGATATGCGATATCACAATCGTAATATCGCAATGTTGGAGTGGTAAGTGTTGAAGGGAGGGGGGAAATGTTGTGAAGTGTGATGTGCGATGCGGCGGAGTTATCGCATCGGCGGAATGAGAGGTAAGTGTTAAACGAAAGAGGTAAACAGTGCGATTTGTGATTTGTGATTTCACAATATTGCAATCGATAGATAGGAGTAGTAAGTGTAACGGAGAAAGGGGAAAATTTGCAGTTTGTGAAGTGTGATGTATGGTAGCGGGAGTTTCGATGAGGAAAGGAGGAGGTCGAGTGTTAATGGTTTTTCAAGTGTTTTGCATTAAAACGAGTAAGGTGACTGTGACCGATAGAAACAAAGGAATAAGGTGGGCTAAAGGTTTTAAGTGCTTTTATGGAAAAAGGTGGGTGCAACATTTAAACTAGAGGAAAAGGAGGGGAATGGAGGTGTAAAAAACAGTGTTTAAGCCGTCAAGATGGAGATGAAAAATGAAGCAGGAAGCACCAAAAAGCTGCTCTGGGGTGTTGACATTAATTCTGGCGAACAAACTTGTGGATTCATGCACGAGAAAACATAAAAGAATGTGTGATAAAATAGTGAACAGAGAGGAGTTTTTGGGTCTATTAGAAGGTTTACCCTCCTCGAGCTCTATTGAAAGAGATGAGAAGGGAAGTCTAGATCCACATCTTTTTGGTTTTTCTCCTCTACTCTATTACTCACAAGAAAATAAAAACTACAACAATGAACTGAAAAAAAAAAGACTAAGAAGAATTGAAACTATCAAAAGAAGATCTAACTAAATGGCAGAAGTTAAACTATCTAAATGACAGAAAGGAAAATATAGTAACATCAGAGAAGATGAGCCACAGGGTTGGGCCCTAACCCACGAGCTGAGCTATCTAGAATTAAATCAGTGAAATGGATTATGTCTACTCATTTCATTCCAAATGAAATTGTATTACATCCTGAAGGTCTTAAACAACAAAATCCAAATAGCTTGCAGCAAAAGTTATGAATGGAATCGAATCACTGACTAACTAACTAACTCCCCAGCTCTAGCTCTGCTCTATTTATTCTATAGGGAAGATACCAACAACTCCCTTGAGAATGGTGATTGAGTCCAATTTGACTCCAAGTAAACATAGATTGAGTGCCCTTCTTCTTCAGTTTCTTGGCTGCCTCTTAGAATTCGATTTGCTAGAGACTCCAATAGAAGTATGGGTTGAGTGCACTTGGTATTGAGTTTTTTGGCTACCTTTGGAATTCAAATTTCTTGAGGGGGATCTCATGAGGATACTTTGGCTACCTTTGAGAGCTAAGGAGGGTGGACAATCCCCTTAAATCTCTCCAAGATTTCTCCCTAATTTCCTAATGTCGTGCTCATTTATTCTCCAATCCCGATCTTCGAGTGGTAGGGAGCAAGTCCCTAAATCATCTCCTTCTCCAAATCTATATAATCTGCCAAATATTCTCACAATATTCTACAAAAATAACCAATATTAGGAAAAAACATTCAACTACCTTTAATCCTTCCTAAAAACATATTAAAGCATAAGAAAACATTATTAAGTGCAGAAAGAGAGATTTAATATATCCTTTTATGTGCATAAGGAAGGTAGATGGGCCTAACAAAGGTTAGGTGGGCCTTATTTTATGTCTAATTTAGAGGCCCATCACTTTGCCTCGATTTCCGTGCCCAATTGAAGTTGAAAATGTGTTGTACGGATGCAGCTTGTACTGTATGGATTCTATATGAATTGTATGGATTTTTTTTATTTTTTTTTTGCCCAAAAACTTCTCTCGAACTACGTGTAGCTCACAACATTAAATTTTGTTCGTAATGTACCTTTTTTTGTCTTCTATGCCTTGATTTCCTTGCCCAAATTTTCTCAGAAATCACACCTTTAGCTTTCTGCAAAAATGTCTCTTTTAGAAATTTTATCCAATCCTCAGCATCCTTTCTCCAATCTGCTCATAAAGAATGAATGAATGCAATCTCTATTTTCTTTTCCCCATTTTGTTTTCCTAAATGAATTTTGGGCAACCCTAAGATCTAATGGCTAATATTCATTTAGATCAAGGGATGATAATAAATGTGCATTTAATTCTCCCTTTCTATTTTTTAACTCACCCATTAAATAAAGTACCCACATTGTACTTTATGTCTAAAGTCACTTTTCACTTTATAATTTAACATTGACTTTACCACTTATAAAGTCACTTTCACTTTATAATTTAAAATTGACTTTACCACTTATAAAGTCATTTTCACTTTATAATTTAATATTGACTTTACCACTTATAAAGTCACTTTCACTTTATAAAGTCACACTTAGGAAAATAGTTATTTGGAAACTTTTCCCTAGGTAGAGACTAACCCATGGGAAACCACTTGTCCAAGGCACATTAAAAATCAACACTCCCTCTTACCGAGGAAAGTGTTTCTCACCACACCCATCTTGCCCCTGAAATGGACATGCTTGCCTCTTCGTAAGGACTTCATGAGAACATCGGCCACTTGCTCATCTATCGATGTATACTCCAGCTTCATTGCCCCCTTCTGAACATAGTCCTTGATGAAATGATATCTGATGTCAATGTGTTTTAACTTGTCATGAACCATTCGATTCTTCATGAGTTTTATGCAAATCTGATTATCACAGTGAATAATCATCGATCTTAAATCCTGATCAAATAGGCCATACAACAATTTGCGAAGCTAAATGGCCTCACAACTAGCCTGGACAGCAACCATATACTCAACCTCAGAAGAGCTCAAATAAGTTGACTTTTTCTTTCGACTGAACTACGACACGACTCCCAAGCCAAACCTGAAGCAACACCCTGAAGAGCTTTTCCCGTCAGAAGCACTCCCTGCCCAATCTAAATCTGTGTAACCTACCAACCTCACTCCATCTCCCCACCTATAGTCCAGACCATAATAAAAAATCCCCTACATGTAGTGAAGAATGTGCTTTGCAGCTACCCAGTGCACCCTCCTGGGCTCAACCATGAACTGGCTAAGTGTTTTCACTACAAAGAATATATCTGGCCTAATGTTGAATAGATACATCAAGGACCCAGTAAGTTGCCTATAAAATGTGGGATCCACCAAACTAGAATTTGAAGCATGAAGATGCTCCCATTTGGTGATCATAGGTGTAGACATGGGTCTACATTCTTCCATGTGAAATCTTCTCAACACATCCACAACATAATGCCCCTACCCCAGAAATATATGCCCCTCCTCCTGCCACACCTCAAGCCCCAAAAAGTAATGCATCAACCCAATGTCCTTCATCTCAAACTCCATAGAAAGATCCTCCTTACAACCGCTAATCAGTGTCTCTACCCCAGTAATGAAAAAGACATCAACATATAACACAAGAATGAGTGGATCATACCCTACAAAAATGTAGTATAGGTTCGGATCTACATCACTCTTCATGAAACCCATTTGTTGCAAGTAAGTATCAATCCTAGAATACCAAGCTCTCGGAGCTTGCTTAAGTCAGTAGAGTGCTCACCTCAACCGACATACATGGGTCTCCCTCCCAAGTACCTCAAAGCCCTGTGGCTACTCAATGGACACCTCCTCCTCTATAAATTCATTCACAAATGCAGTCTTCACATCCATTTAATGGATCTGCCAGCCCATTTCTATAGTAATATAAATAAAGGACCGGATAGAAGTGTACCAAGCTACAGAGCGAACATCTCATCATAGTCAACTCCCTCTATCCGTGAGAACCCTCTAGACACAACCCTCACCTTGAAATTTTCAATGCTACCATCCGTAACATGATTTTTCTTGTAGAGCCACTTGGAAGTCACAACTGACTTGCCCTTAGGCCTAGGCACCACCTCCCAGACATTGTTCTTAATGATAGAGGCATAATCCTCCATGATAGCTTTTCTCCATACCTCTTGGCTGACAGTCTCCCCATAGCTAGTATGCTTAGAGTCAACAATTCTGGTATCCTTCGCTACATAACAGAAAAACCGCTCAGGTGGCACACTCTCCTTGTTCACCCTCTTCGAAGGACCAAAAAAATTTTCTTCCTTTAAGGTGTCTTGAAGCCACTTGGGCCTCCTCTTCCCTGAAGAAGGTTCCCCATAGGGAACCTCATCCTCCGCTCCCAAATATAGTGAACCTGATGTCTTCCAACTGACCATGGTGTGCCTTTATCAACGCTTGTCCTCGAAGAAACTGTGCCTGTGTTAGCTGAAGTGCCATGTGAACTTTGTACAAGTGGACTCCCTAAAGAAGTGATCGGTGAACTCACCACTGGTGACCTATATGTCACTAACACTGAAGTACCTCCTGTACCAGTCGATTCTGAACCCGGAGGTCGTGCTACTGGTACCTGACCTCCCTGCTGAGGAGAATTATATGACTCTCTCTCATCATACTCCCATCTTCGTCCTGTACTCCTTGGGGATATAAGAATATGTGAGACATACAAATATACGAATATGTCCCACATGAAGATTCTCTCTAGTGAAAGCCTCTTCTAGAGTCATATTCCCTAATACTCTTTGAGGAATCCTCTTCTGAAGATAGCCAATAATATTGCAGGCCTCAACCAACAAAAACAATGGCAACACCTGATCCTGAATCATCGCTCTAGAAACCCCAAAAATACCCCATTCAGTTGGGGGTTGTAAGGAACCATGAATTCTCTCTTAATGCCCTCGTATGCACAAAATTCAGATTACCCACCATCTTTGTATTCACCACCATTTTCTAACCTCAATACTTGAATATTCTTACCTGTCTACTTTTCCACAAGAGATTTGAAATCTTTAAAGCGATAGAAAACTTCACCCTTGTTCTTCAAGAAATATATTCAAGTCCTACTAGAGTAGTCATCAATGAATATAACATAATACTCATAACCACCGAAAGACACATGAGACATATGACCACTAACATCAGTATGAATCAAGTCTGGTATACCTGTATATCTGATGTTGCTTGCTAGGAATGGTAACTTGGTGTACTTGCCAAAAGAACACCATATATAGACCTCATAATGCTCGACACTAAAATCAAGAACTCCAATAGTGATCTCCCTCAGAAATCTCAAAGATCCATGATGCATATGTGCCATCCTCTGGTGCCATAACTCATACAAGTCTCTACTGCTAGTGGTACTAGTGTGAGTGCTACCAAATGTGCTAATCACCAATACTCCCGCCAACTGAAAACTGAAATTGTATAGTTTCCCAGAGTGTACTCCAATCACTTTGGCCAAAGTGATGGAAGCTCCCCTGGGATGCATCAATACCTGTCCTCCCGAGAAAGTGATGTCAAACACCTTCTCCTCCATACCAGACACTGAAATAAATTTCTTCTTCATCCCTAGAACATACAAAACATCCATGAACTTCAAAGGAGGCAAGGAATCCCTCTCAAAGGTCACAATCCCCACACCAACAACTCTCACAATGGGGTCATCTCCTAATACAATCTCAATATCAAGTTCCATCTCTACAAGCTCTGAAAATAACTCTCGTGCACCTATCATATGGCGGGAAGCCCCAATATCTATGAACTACACATCGAATGATGTACTCATAATAGATGTAGGAGTAAGAAATGTAAATTCCTTGTGAAACTGTGAAGCAAACTGCTCCACCTCTGCTGAATTTTCAATATCCTTCTTCCCCTTGTTTTCCTTCTTACGACATGTAGCAGCATAGTGTCCCATCTTCTTACATGCTCAACATTTGACTTTGGACATATATGTATCTTTCTTATTTTTCTTCTCCTTTCCCTTAGCCCCATCTGATGAGGCCCATTTTTTTTCCTTCCCTTTGTTCTTCCCCCAGGATGTCAAGGCTACATCCTCCTCTTATGTTATCTTCACCCCACCACTACCAGTCTTCCGTATCTCATGCTGTACACAATCATCCAAGACCCAATTGGAAAGATTCTCCCTAGAGGTAACAATATCTCCAAAGGCCTCCCATGACTTAGGAAGTCCTGCGACGACTATCCTGACTAACTCTGTGGGTGAAAATACCTCACCAATAGCAGCCAAATCATCATGTACTTGTTTGACCCTTCCATGATAATGAACTACACTTTCAGATTTTGTCATCATGATGTTATTCAATTGTTCTTTGAATACCATCTTGCTCCTCTCATTGGTACTCTGGTAGAGAGCGATTAGAGCTATCCACATCTGATATGCATATGTGTTTCCTCTCAGCTGAGGAACCACATGATCCTTCAGACTATCTATCAAAATCCTTTTTTCCTTTGCATTATTTTTTGTGAATTCAACAAGTTCATCTACAATAGTAGGAGGTCCAACCTCTTGCCGCACTATGTCCCAAATTGTTTCCTCTTCAAATACTGTCTAAATTCTATCCTTCTAGACGACATAGTTGAATATCCCATCCACTATGTCCTCTATCCTTAAAAACATGGCCATGACTGCTATCCAAAAATTCAAAACCAAGGAAATGGAGAAATGAACTTTTCAGTACACCTTGCTGTCCCAAAAGTTCAGTCTGTGTGAAATTCATCTTGCTGTCCAAAAATATCAGTTTGTTGTCCAAAAATTTAGTTTGTTGTCCAAACCACTGTTTTTTGTCCCAAACAACTGTTTGTTGTTCAAATTGCAATTTTCAGCCTGTAGCTCTGATACCATGTTGAAATTTTATGATTAAAAGGTTTCCTCCAATCCCAACCTGGTTTTAATTTCGTCTTATCAATCCCATTCATTTAAATTCCATTTCCCATAAACTTACATTCAACATATAGAATTCTGGAAATGAAACTTTTGGATTAAAACACATGTGACTGTCAACACATGCTGAAAATAAATATGGCCTTAAATAGAGCAGCAACACAAAAAAATACACAGATTTTTGGTCAATTTAGACCAAGGAAAAACCCCTTCAATCTTCTCTGGGGAAAACCTGTTAGAGAGCTCTTCAAATTTATTTATCTTTCAAGTTCAAGAAAATAAATTTTCAGACAAAACAAACAACAAAACACAACTTATCTCTTCAGCCCAAAAATTCTTGAAAACCGTGCCCACTTTGCATCGATTTGTGTGCCCACATGAACCTGAAAATGTAATGTACGGAAATAGATTGTACTGTATGGATTCCATATGGACTGTACAGATTTCCGTACCACTCGACGTACTGTACTATTTTTTTTCATATATATATATATATATTTAATTATTATTTTTTCCCAAAAACTTCTCTCGAACTACGTGCAACTCACAATAATAAATGGTGTTCGTACTGTACCTTCTTCTATGTTTTATGCCTTGATTTCTATGCCCAAATTTTCCTAGCAATCGCTCATTCAAATTGCTGCAATAAATTTCTCTTTCAGAACTTTTCTCCAAGCGTCATCCTCCTTTCTCAAATCTGCTCATGAAGAATGAATGAATGCAGTCTCTCTTTTCTTTTCCCCCGTTTGTTTCCGTAAATGAATTTTGGGCAACTCTAAGATCTAATGGCTCAAATTCATTTAGTTCAAGGGATGAGAATAAATGTGCATTTAATTCTCACTTTCTATTTTTTAACTCACCCATTAAATAAAGTATACACATTGTACTTTATGTCTAAAGTCACTTTTCACTCTATAATTTAACATTGACTTTACCACTTATAAAGTCACTTTCAATTTATAATTTAATATTGAATTTACCACTTATAAAGTCACTTTTACTTTATAAAGTCACACTTAGGAAAATAATTATTTTGGAAACCTTTCCCTAGGTAGAGACTGACCCATGGGAAATCACTTGTCCAGGGTACATTAAAAATCCACAAGGAACTAGTGTATCTCAGTGACCTTGATCATGCCATACCCTGCGTTGAACCCATGACCTCGCGCACGTTAAATAAAGAATTAACATCTCCTGTTAAGTTATTGTACAAGAGAAGAATAAAAGTAGTCAGAATAGTGCAAGTAGTCAGACATGACTTAGGATATCAACAAATCAGGCAAAAGTATTGCAGAGCATAACTACGTGAAGGACGATTACAGATGTTGACCCTTCCATGTGAATGTTGATATTTCATAATGCCAAATTGGAGGAACTTGACCAACATATTTTTGTGTGTGATGCTGTTTGGAATGTCAAGCAGGTACAAAATGAAAAAACAAAAGTGGTTCAATTGGAGACCACTTTCGGGGATCATACGTTTACATCATAAATGAAATATAAGAAAACTACACCAGAGGAGAAGGTATATGATAGGGAGAGATTAAGCAAGGATTGTTAAAGGAGTTACAAAAGTCAAAATTGGAGTCTCAATGCATTACAAAGATTAAGGAAATTAAACAACACATTGGCAAGACAATATGGGACTTTGTTTAAAAGTCCAAAGTTTTCCTAGAGCGGTTATCATTTCTAATTCCTGATGCACGACATAGAGAATGATTCATTACAAGATTGTTGCCGCATATACGTATTCCATTAACTTATAAAAAAATTTCCACATAGTATAAATCATTGGAGACTCTTATGAAGCTAGAAGCATACCTTGTAGGTAGTAAAAACAACCCAAGGATGACTTAAGCCTAGTCACAACTAGTAGCACCAACAATATAATTGCAGGACCTTGCAAAATGAAAAGAGAAGTGCGAAGAATTCTGGTGTACCATATGTAGAAAGGAGGGACACCATAGAAACAAATGTCCCACTGTCACAACATGCATGGTTATAGGAGTTGTGAATCCATTTGCGCAAGGGAGGGGATTATGGTGTGAGATTTTCAAAGTTTGGGGACATATACCCACATCTTATCTGATGATGTAGAAGTATCAAAATCTTGGTAAAGTCTTTATTCTGTGACTTTTGTATGTCAGTTGGGCATGAGATACATATGTGTCGTGCATTGGGCTTGTTGAGAGAGTTCACTATTGATACTTCTATGTTTTTCAGTGTATTTGTTATATATTCTTTGCCACTATTTGGAAAACCAAAATATTATAATGGGAAATATAATTTAAAGTGGAAGGGGAAAACAATCATAGTTGAATTTTCTTTCTTTGAATCAATGAAATCCCACACATTGTAGTCTCTACACATTGTATCCAAGAGCATGTTGCATAAAATCCTTAACATTTATAACAAAACCAAAAATGACATGCATGAGTATTTGGGGGGAAGGCAGTCACACAAGAAAATATCCCCATGCTTGTAAAAGTACAACATTCTTATGAAAACATAAATATCATAGTGAAGTGCAATTTATTTCAAAATAAAGGTTTTATTTAGCATTAGTTCAAAAGGTGGTGTTTTACTATAAGGTTCATCACACCTTGTCTTATAACCACACAAACAAGGAGTAGATTCAATTAACGTTTGTAAACATTATTTTTGTAACACCTTTGGTTGGGCAAAGGTGCCCAATACTTGCTACATGAGTTTATAAGCATGATGAATCCAAAATACAAGGAAACAAAATACAGAATTTAGATATCAAAGTAGGCTTACCAACTAGATATTGTGCATCAAAAGAACTTATATAACAATTTTTTTTTCCATGTGTTGGGACCGAGGAGAAACTAAAACTTGAAATAAATGTTGCATCACTTTGAAAACTGCATCCTCATCAGCAACTACAGTCTTCATACTTTCCAATAATTTTTCAGACTTCCAAAATAGTTTTCTGCCCCAGGAGTCCTCACTTCCATGAAATATCCTCCTCCAAACACAGTCAAATTCCTTCATGAGGGCTTTCGTATCCCAATTAGGGGAACTGTGATAAAACACATCCTCCACCCAACCTAATAGTTCGGATGACCTCTTACATGCCATACACCTGAAAATCATTTTAGATGACCTTGTTGGCGCTTAAGACTGGTACCTATGCTTATTTTTCTAGCATAAATTTCACAATCTATGCGTGTCTAGTGGGAATAAGTATTACAACCCACCGATCAACAAGTATTCACCTCAAAATCAAATTTGATGTAAATAATACACATGCAAAGTCTACCGAATCCTCTCTTCGTGCTACAAGTTACACAGCTACAACCATCCACAGGAAGTTGACTCTGACATGCTATATTTCTACATCATTTACGGAAAAATATCTCAATAAGGAAAATTTGAGTGACACTATTATCTGAATGTAAAAATACTTGAATCCATAATTTTATAGCAACAAATAGTTCTATTTGGACCCTGTGTGCCCTAGAGATTGACTCATTCGTAAGATCACTCTTTCCTTGTACAAGCTTTTGCAAAAGGAAAATTCTTCCATGTTGAATACCTCCTGTGAATTCAAGGATCACCTGGAGCTCGCTTTCAGATATTCCAAAAATTCCTCTAGTTGTTCCCTCATTCTCTCTGCAATTACATCAAGCCCTCCACCTGCTACATCTCAAACCAGGAACCGATATGAATTTGTTACTCTATGTACCACTATCTGCTCTAGCTCTTCACTTTCGCCCTCTGTTTATTCCTCTCAATTTCCTTCTTGTAACAATAATGTTCTACTACCACCTCCACACATGTCTTCTCAGTAGGCCATGTTTCACGTGAGCTTTCACTCTCTGAGGGAGACTCACACACTTTGTCAATGTTGAAATTTGGTACCGGAGGACAGGTGGTTCCCTAAGGCTTTGATCTTTGGCCTAGGGAAAAGTGTCCAAAAGAATTTAATTTTTCTCCTAAAGTAACTTAATAATTTTTATAAAGTCAAATCTAATTTAAAGTGACTTTAAGTGATAAAGTTACTAAAGTGACTTTATAAAGTTATAAAGTCAAATCTAATTTAAAAGTGACTTTAAGTGATAAAGTTACTAAAGTCTAATTTTAAAGTGACTTTAATAAAGTCAATATAAAATTAGAAAGGAAAAAGTGACTTTCGAAATAAAAGACTAAGTGGGTCTTTATTAAAGTGGGGTGAATTAAAAAATAGAAATTGAGATTTAAATGAGCATTTAATCTCAGCCCTAGATCTCAATCTATCTCAGCCATTGGATTTAGGGATTCCCCAAAAGTCACTTAGGGTTAGGTTAAAGGAGGAAAAGGAGGAAAAAGGTCATTCATTCTTTCATGAGCAGATTGGGAGAAGGAGAGAAAACAGAGAGATTTACAGCGATGAGGAGAAGAGCTGACAACTTGGCACATTCACGAAAGCTGACATTTCGGTAAGACGATTCAGTAAGCTTTAGCACACGAAGCAAGGTAGATTTTGGCACGATTTTTTGAGGAAGAAGGACGTACGACGGCCGTATAACGGAGTCGTACGACGGCAAATGCAATGATTACACTTGCGGTGCACGATTTCGGAAACGGGTGAGGCGAAATCTGTGTGAAGTGGACCACCTTTGCTTGTTGAGTAGAAATAGTACAAAAATTTGCTGAATGACTTACCAGTAGTCTAGGCGGCCAGGTACGGCGGCTGGGGTGACTGACCTTTAATCAAGAAATCGGTACGGCATTTATTAACATTCCTATTTTCGTGTGCACATTTTCCGAGGCGGTGGTTAAGCATGGAAAACGAGATAAGTTGTAAAAGTTTACTTGCTGATTTTTTTGCTGAATATTTCTCTCACTGTAAAAAGCATTTTTCCAGAAATAAGAAGGAGCTTTCGAACTGGTTTTCCCCAAGAGTTGTAGGGGGTTTTTCCAGGGTCACCTTGACCAAAAATACTGAGTTATGATGTGTTGAATGATTGTTTGTTACTGCTGTTATTTTATTTCTGCATTTTCAGCATTCTGAAAAATTTCCAGAATTTGTGTTTTCAGCAAATTTATTTTCCAGTTTATTAAATGTATGGATATGGGAAAGGGCATTTAATTATTTTGGAGTAATAAGGTGAAAACTGAAAACCGGGGTGGGAAACTAGAATTTTCTACAGTCAAAATGGGAAATAAACCCTCGTAGGTTCGTTGATCCATAAGCTTCATATGATGCAAGATAGAGAGGTGTTTAGGCCAGGAATCCTATATGGTTGCCGAGGTGGAGGCATATGCTCTTATTGATGTTCAAAGAATGATATAGATGAGGTCCCCATGAAAAAACAGAACTCTCTTTTAGTCTCGGTGTAGCTACAGATTTTTTTTGTGCTATAACAATGCAATAAGTTGTCTGTTTCATCAAAAGTAGTTGTAAAGTCAAAACCTGCTTAACCTATTTTAACACATATGCATACTTTACCTATTGAAAACCCCTCATCAGCCTCTAATCCCTTGACTTGGCCAAAGTTTCTCCAAATGCTGAAAATATATATTTTCCGATATGGACTTCTTCCTGAAAAATTACGAACGCATCATATATTTGTCGCTATGGACCTTCAAACATATCAATCCTTTTCTTGTGGTCCTCAATCTATTTCACCATCTCAAAAATCTAGCTATAACATGTTAAGCCAGAAGGTCAATGGAAAATCAACTAAAATGTCACTTGATCAAATACAAAGACTTCTACCTTTGTTGATGGATCTGCTTCAATGAGTTCTGATTATTTCATTTCCGACCAAGCCAAGACTCTTCAGAAGAGAAAAGCCAAATTCATGACCTTCCAGGACTTCAAATTGGAGTAGGCCTAAACAACTGACTGTCGGGGCTTAGGTGGTTTAAACAGAAGCGACAACAACGAGCAAGGTTCGTAGAAACAAGGCCCTATATTTGATCACCTCCAAAATTATTGAAAACGACAACCACCAAAATTTAGAGCAACAAAAAATATTAATTCATTATAGCTACCTAAAGCAATCATTTCCTTCGAAATATTAAGAATAAAACACAAACCTTGCTGCCAAAAATATTGTTCATTTAATATAAAAAAAGAATGAACCAAATCGGATCCTTAATCGACTTAGTACACAACACATAAAGATCACAAATTACGGTTAATCAGCCTACACTAGTTCAAAACTGTCCATACCTTGACACACTAACCTCAACAGAAACAATTAACATGATTTTCAATCATCTAAACATATTTCTTGTGGCCATTACTCTAAAATAAATCGAATTTGATAGCTGAAATTAGGTTAGGTTCAACCCAAACAATGAGGTCTTGATATTTAAGAACTCACAGGAAAGTGCAACTATCCATTTGGTCTATAGGGTTAAATGGAAATAATCTAGCAGCAAATACACATATGTAAAATTCATGTAGATATTGAGAGATATTAAAGGCCAAACTTCATCTACACAAGAAACAAAAGAAAATATTACCAATAGTATCGTGTTCTCTCGGTTTTGTTCAATCTCTGCCTCCGGAAATGAAAAATAGAGAAAGGAAGCCTGAAGACTCGAACTTCAAACCACCTCAAAGATTTAACCTCTGTAAGTAAAATAAATATCAACAAAAACTTAGAATAAATTGCAACCTACCTTTCAATGACCCCACCCAATAGAAAACTTGAATAAAATGAGAGAAATGAAGAAAACCCCTACCTCATAGTAATACGTTGTGATGTAGAATCACAAGTTCATGGTCGATTTCAAATGAAGACACCATAATTCAACCTCCTATGTTTTGTGCCATCCAAAAATAGAAATAACAATAATATTTGACCCGATCCCCTCCCAACAACTGAATTCACTAATTCAATATATAAGCCAAGATTTGTAAGGTGTATTTTGAGGAGGAGAAAATTATAAACATCTTAGAGTGTAATGGGTGGTAGCATGGAAATTGCATGGTTGAGCAGTAAAGGTATTCCATAATTTAGATGAAAATTATTGCAATACTTATTTATTTAAAGTATTTACCGTATACGATTAATGGCTTTTTGTTGGGGAATGGAAGAGGAAGATAAGAAAGGAGAGGCACTAACACTTGTTGTAAACCAATCAAAAGGAAGGGAAATTTTCTTCTATTTGCAGGATTTTTCAAGTTGCCTCTTCAATAGGACTAAATTTTAGTTGGAGCTGGGGAGTTGGGCTCAAAATCATTGATTGGGTACTCTAGAAATCCATGACCTAAAATATCCAATATAATCCATTAGATAGATACGTCTTGCAAAAATGTTGGAGAGGTTAAGGTGAAAATCTCCCCTTTTTAATGTGGGTTTTAAAATTTCCATTTGAGAATGCTAAAAATAAGGTCCTGATATTGAAAGGAGGTTCTTAATTTTACCAAAACTCAATGTCAATGCTTAACCCATGGTGTGATTATTTCTATTTGGATTTGGCCTTGAATGCTAAGATCTATCTTTCAGTCTAGTTATCAATTTTCCATTTCATTTATGCGTTGAGAAGGTTTTAAGGGTTATAGGGGATAATATGGTTATTTTCCAGTACCCCTTCCTTGAAACCCTATAAACAGATGGCGTGACCCATTTTTTTGTCACAATATTTCAACCACAAGCTCTTCCTATGAGGATTCCCTTGAAGGGAGGGTATGTAAAGGAAATTGAAGAAAAAAAAATTATGCATTGAGTCGAAGGAGGGGTATAGATTTCAAGTGTATCTAGAGGTCTTGACAAAGATGAATGGAAATGGATTTTACCTCCTATTACAACGCCTTCTATTCCAAAATTTTAGGTGCTAAAGGGTGTTGAGCTTAAAGGTAATAGGTGAAAGCTCACTAAGATCCTAAATATGAGAAGGTAGGTGTGATTTAGTGTAGGATTTATTCTTCAACAATTCACTTTTACGGTGAGATTTCCCAATAAATGGAAAATATCGAAGCCCTACAACCTATAGATTAAGTAGAGTATGAGAAAATGTTTCCTAAGATTCAAAGAAACATTTCCTAAGAGTCTATCCATTTTTTTTCCATGAGATCCATGGAAGGTATGCTCAAGTGTTGATAACTCATGTTAAGACATCATCTTTGATTCACGAAACATATACTTCTTCAACTAGTGGTGGAGATTCCAACCAATGAGTAGGCAAGGTTGTTCATTTAGAAGCTTGGCATCAATCAAGTATCCCCCCTCTCTTCCGAACTCTAAGATGAGGAGTGTACATAATGAACTTATTATCGTAAACAATTAAAAATATTGGATTATCTTGAAGTTCAAGGACTTGAAGTGGTTGCCTCAACCTACAAATCTTTAAAGGAACTATGTGTTTCTCAACTAGACCCTTACGGTCAAGGAGATGAAAAAGAGGAACATT
Source organism: Pinus albicaulis (assembly GCA_034641835.2). Lineage (NCBI taxonomy): Eukaryota > Viridiplantae > Streptophyta > Pinopsida > Pinales > Pinaceae > Pinus > Pinus albicaulis. The sequence continues at coordinate 911,319,857 of CM076583.1, read as the reverse complement.
TTATGGCTATTTTTAAGGGGTTAGGCTAGGCTCACTTATGTACTAACTTATTTTATCAAATAAAAAATGTGACTTGGGTTAATGTTCCAAGAAAGTAAATTGTTCTCTTATCACTTGTTTATGCTTGTGTATTATTGATCCCAAAAAATTATATCATGTGATAAGTAAGCTCTACGTGAAGAGTTTGGCGAAATTGTGCCTAACTTTCTCATGAACAAGGCCTTTCAAGGTATTCTGAACAAATACTTAGAAAAATAATTTTCAATATTATGTGTTCCCCCTTTATTGACATCCATGGATGATGAATGTTATTGTTGATAACAAAAGCAGGTCACATTGAGTTAGTATATTCAAGCTCTCGAGATGGATTGACACCACGAGCTATCAACGATCCATAAAACACTAGTGAAGTGATGGGATAACACCAAATTCATTCAAGGAATTTAGCTAAGGGCGGTACTCGACTTAGATTTTGAAGTTGGTAGTTTAATATTCCATGGTCCTAAAGATCATATCATATAAAGAGGAAGACATAACCCATTTCTACAAGAATTGAATCATTGTGTTATAGGGCCTTATGAATACAAAACCATCTTAAATGAGGTTTATATCATCTCCAACAACTTGGTCCATGAAATATGTAACTTAAATAATCATTTCCTTGGTTGATGTTTCAAATTATTTATGTCCTCCTACCTATTAGATTGTTAAGTATGTTCTTTTAACCCATTCCATAACATGTGCTTTGGGTTGGATCTACAATGAATCTTGAAATACATGTATTTGCCAAAATATTTAGAATTTGAATCATATTCACGACTATCCAAGGATTTGTAATGAATTTATTTCCCCACCCTATAACTTATTGTTGAGAAGGAGTTCCTTGGGTTCTCCCCCACAATTGTGCTTTCCTTGGAGTTGATTGGTAAAATATATATAACTAAGAATGGAAGCTACATACATGCATCTAGAGCTACTAAGCCTCACTATTCCTTTCCAAATCATGATTGGATAGGCTCTTTATAAAACAAATAACCTACCAAACTACTTTATATGGATTCAACATTACAATTAAGGTTAGGGTGAATTGACAATATCCTCATCATCATATTTTTTAGGTGCACAAAACTTCCATGATTTTGGTCACATCATAATTATGGTTACATAGAAAAAATAATATCATATATATGTGGAACCATACACAATGCATGACCTATTATGTGTATCTATGTAGTTTTTTATTTAAATGTTTGTTACACAGTAATTTGTCACCGTCCCTGTACTCCCCATTCCTTGATCCTGGAGGGCCCATACAGTGACCCTTGTGTACTTTCCAAGCATGGAATACATACCCTTGACCACATTTTGTCTGCCAATTTATCTCCCTTTACAAATTTTCTGGAAGATCCTTGTAAAAGATTAGTTTTCAAGGTCGGTGATTTTTCTCAGTGTCTGACTGGCGTCGATAGCAGAGATTTGCACTGAGACTCGTGCCGATCAGTGATGTGTCTTAATATCATATCCATGCTGATCCTATTTTGGAAAGTTTTTTAAATAGAAAGGAAGCTTCCGCGACTAGAATCTTCACGAGGTGGTGAGATGGATGTTTGTTTTGAGGATATGGCCAAGGAATTCCACTTTGGGCTTCTTGTTCCCAAGAAATAGGAACTACTCCAAAGGATAAGCTCTTTTCCCATTATTTGTGGGTCCATAACCTTCTCCTCCATTGTTATATTAAGAGACCTCCTTCAGTTCTACAACCTTAGTTAGTGATGATAGAAAGGAAAAGAAATTATAGGTTCAAGAGAATAGTGCAGAGTGTGATCATTTTTGTGTGTTGGGAACATAGTGAGATCTTCGACCTTTGTGTCTGAGGGTGCTACAAACATGCTTGGATATAGACCTGCCAAAGGAGAGCCTCAACATCAAGGCTTGGTTGTAAACTCCCCTTGTATTTATCATAATAAAATGAATATGATGTTTATCTTCCACTCTTGTTTATATTTATAATGAGATTTCTATCATTCCTTGATTAGTTAGATAGGTTGTAATTGTTCTATGTTTGTCATGATTTTATGCTTGTCGTGGTGTCTTGACTGTCTGTACAGGTAATGGAACGTTGGCAGCAAAGTGTATCAAACTTGAGGAGAACAACAGATCAAGAAGCTTCGACAGAAGATGAAAACATAGCATCAGAACAAGGCAGGTCATCTTTCTTGCTATGAATTTCATTTACAATCTAGGAAGGTAGATGTTAGTATGTTCCCGTAGTTGCTACAACCACTATAGGGATAGAGCGATCGTCCTTGTCCGCAGAGAGGATTTACGTGGACAACATATTGGTGACTCCATTGGGGAGTTTCCTCTGAGTTTGTCACTCTTTGAGGTCTTCGTCATTCAACAAGTTTAGTCGAACGATGTTTTTCCTATTTGTTCCTATGTTTTTCATCAATTACGATCTTTTAGTTTTTTCTTGACATGGTGAGTCTAGTCTTGGTTGGGAGAAATTATTTGTTTTTTCTTTTTTAGGCATTAGCACTTTTATTTTTCTAATAGTTGAGCCAATTGGCGCTATTTTTTAGTTATCAAGTCATGCCAATCGGCCATTGGTGCTAGTTTTCAGTTATCAAGTCACACCAGTTGGCACTAGTTTCATGCAACAAAGTCATGCCAATTTCAGGGTGTGTGAAATATTTAGGTTTTTTCCCTAAGTCCTTCACCAGTCTGTCTTTCCCTTCCGATATTTTTCTCTGTATAATTTACACATTCTCCCATTTACTTGTTCACTTGTGAGCATAGATTACATTGCTCATTGTTCAACTGAAAAGTCTTCTTTCTATGATTGCTTGATGTAAAAGGGAAATAATTCCTGGTTTTGAGCTCACGCTTTGAAAGTCCTCATTGTGCTTGATCTCATATGTCTTGTAGCCTTTTGAGGAATTTTGTTACAAAGTGTTCGAAACAACGATTAAATTCTTAGTGTTTGTTTGTTTGCATCCCTTTTGCATTCATCTTCCATTAAGGAAATTTGCGTTCATTTAGTTTTCATCTCAACGTTTGCTTTTCGTTAAAATGCATTAGATCACATTGCATTGAAAAGTATTATTTGAGATCCATCATTGAACTTAGATTACATTATTTACTGATTGAAAGCTAAAATTTCATTGAGTGTATTCTCTTTCATTAAAAGCATGAATTAAGTAGATTCTCATTTCATTGAAAAATGCATTAAGTGCATTCTTATCCATTCAAAAGGAAAAGGAAATTGTGCATAGTTTTCAAAAATGAGGATTTTGCATAGATTACATTGCATAATTCACATCATTGAATGTTTTAGATTACTTTTGGATAGTGAAAGTCATCTAGTTTGGAAAATTTTCATTTGCAGTATTACTATTTGTTGCATCATTGTTTGAGACTCTTCCCTTAACTAGATAGCATTCATCGAATTGAAAGATTTCTTTCCTAATATAGCTGCATGTAGGAGATTGTAAGATGATAGCGGTAGGGCCTTGGCATTGAAACCTAATTCAAGATCAACCATAAAATTTATTCAATCAATCTAAGGAAGCATTGAAACCTAGTGCACAATTTTAGAGCTCTAGGCTAGTGACATGTTCCGGCATCGTTAAACCTAGTAACTTTCATTCGCCATCTGGCACTAGACAGTGCTAGTACGGACTTGTGGTCCCCGTACCTTCGCATATATAAAGGGAGACCCTCATAGATTGCAATCCCTTATCCAAAGGAAGTCGAGTCTGCCACCTTGTAACCATGATACACAGAACCCAACATTTAGGGAGGCTGCCTGCATGTACATTAAGTCCTTGGTCTAATCACCAAGGTGTATATTGCAATTCACGGGAGCTTGGTACACCCTCTTGCTTAGATATCCTGAGTAGTCATTTTTTATCTTACTGACTCTCTAAAAGTGAAAAGATCATCGAGCACTTTTCCTTTCATGCTTGTTTCAACCTGAAAGTGATAGAGTCACCTTTTGCCTGTTTCTTGACTCTTAAAATATGAAACAATAGAGTTTTTTTTTAGTGTCTTAAAAAATTAATTGTCCACGAAATATTCCTGGTTAAATTTATCTTCCTTAGTGATTTTTGAGGGTTTTTTCCAATGGCAACGTTTCCATAGATTACCAACTAAGGAATCATCTTCGAAGGGAATCTTGGTCCCTTTCCTTCATTTGGGAATGTTGGTGCTCCTTATATGGAAACATTGTGCCTTCCTAGGTTAACTATCAGTTTACCTATATGGTTATTCTCGACCTCAGTGGTCTCGAGTATTCTAACCTATGTTCAACCATCTCCTCCGTCTGAACAACATCATGTTGATTCTAAGGTAGACCTCTCCCCTTCTTCGCCTATTTCTTCGTCCTCATCCTCTACTTCGCCTGGTGAAAGTTTGGATTCTAGTAACCAGGTGGCTAAGAAGAAGAAGAAGAAGAAGTCAGATAAGTGAGAGGCTCATGTTGCAGCTCTTGCTCCTAAGAAGCCTTCCCTTGATAAACCATTCAACCTTCCATGGAAATTCAAATTCCCTTGCATGTTGTGCAAAGGTGATGATCTTCTTCGAGACTGCCCTGGTATTCCCAAGGTTCTTGAAGCATGGTCAAACAACCGTCCATCGTTGCCTTTGGCTTCTGGAAGTCATATTGGTGCCATGTCTTTGAATAGCCTTGATAAGACTCATAAGAAACAGGGTAATATTACCAATCCCTGTAAGTTGTGTGAAGGGCATCATCCCATTCACCTTTTTACATACATGGATGAAGCCAAGATAGTCTTGGACAACCCTATTGTTTCTGCACCCTGCCTCCTAGCTAGTTACCAAAAGCTTTCTTTGAGTCCTCTGCTAGTTGGTTGAATGATCGGTCGAGAGTCATCCTTGGTCGATCCCGCTTCCCTGGAAATAAAAAATCAAGAATCCATTCCTGACCAACCATTGGTCGTGGAATCAGTTGATTTGACCTCGCATGTGGTTCATCGGGTATTTTCCGTCGAAAGTGGATCTCATCCCTCTCATGTTCTTCTTGTTTCTTCAGATTCCTCAGACTTGGAGAAATATTCTCCTATCCCTGTAGTTCAAGAAGGTGCTCCTCTTGATCCGATGTCTGTGGTCCAGGAGGATGCTCCTCTTACTCCGGTAACACTAGGGGATGACCATCTCAGTTCGATGGTACCCCCTCCAAGTAGTTTGGTCGCTTCCTTCGATTGGAGTCGATTTGTGGGATACCGCCTTCCTTCTTATGTGCCTTTTGAGATTACGGTACAAGCCTTCGATATGGTTGTACCTAGCACGATTATAGATGAAGGTGTGTTTGTTATTGTTCTGTATTGAACTACTTAGAAAGCTTTTGGTTCTCCACCGCTTGTGCCTGTTACGTAGAATCTGTTTGCCTTTAACAGACGAACAAGTCAACCGTTAGGGATCCTTCTGAAGTTGCCTATCACTTTGAGAGGGAAAACCATCTATATAGATGTGATGGTTGTTCCAGGCCCCTTGGATTTCAATTTAATCTTAGGGCATGACTATGCTTATGTCATGGGTGCACTTGTCTCCTCCATCTTTCGTGTGATCTGTTTTCCACATGAAGGTTGGATCGTGACCATTGATCAGCTTTCATTCTTTGGTCATGAGGTGGCCACTGGCCCACCATCATCTCTGCCGGATTCTTATCCACTGGTTGTATCGCCCTCGCCACAAGTTAATTATGTGGCTACTTATCCCGTGCCCACATTTAGTGATAGTTATGTTGTGCATCATGTGCTGGGGACATTGGGTCCCGACTTCCGAGATGTTGTCCTCCCATCAGATGAAAAAATCTTGGAAGCCATGACCTCTTATTTGTCATGATGAGTTGTTGTTCAGAGCATGGTTCATTTTCTTGTGTCAAACCCCTCAAAAAATGAAACAAGCTCTTCCGAGATGAGTTCCTTTTCTTGTGTCAATCTCCTTAAAAAATGAAAGAAGCTCTTATGAGGATAGTTCTTTTATTGTGTCAACCTCATTAAAAAATGAAACAGTTTCCCTTTTCAATTTGAGTCTTTGATCAGATCTCCTGACATCCCAGTCAAGTATTTCTCTTGGTCTCGTAATTGAACCTTCATTTCATCCACTTGTTAGTAATTAGTAGTCTACTCCGATGAATGCGTTGAAGCTTGGGGGGCATGTACCTCGAATTGAGTCACCATGCTGGGGGCATGCAAATCTTTCTTCAAGCACATTTTATCTTTGTTTCAAGCTTGTGTAAAAATGAAACCAACTTCAAGCATAGTTTCCTATTTTGAAGCTTTTGTATAAATGAAACCATTCTTATTTTATCTCTCGTGATTGCCATTTTATCAGCCTGTTTTTCCAGATGAACCTTAGTTTTCTCATTCCATCGTCACCATATGCTTGGCCGATCATATGCCTTCACTTGATTGTTTTACCTATTCTTGAGGAGCCACTGCAATGAGTGGTCTTGTTAGCCAGCCTCTTGACCTTTACCTGTCTTGAGCAGTTCCACCATCACCAGAACTAGTTTCTATCATTAATACCACTCGTTCCTCCAGGAGGAGTCAACTTTCATCTCTTTTCTGACTCTTAAAAATTAAAAATATTGCCAAGACTCTTGTCGTTTTGAACTTGTTAAAGGTTGCAAAACAATATCTACCCAGTATAAGTTTGGTAGATAAGTTTAACCCTTTTTTGGGCTGTAGTAGATTATTTACGAAAAAGGAATACCTTAGCCTATCACGATTAAGAGGTTATCTCAGACACAGTTTTCTACCTTTCCAAATCTATGAGACTATCTACAAAAAGGGAATGCTGGAGTTTTATTTTCCGCTTCTTTTCAAACTCTCTAAACATGAAAATATGCTGAGTTCATCCTTTGTCATACTCGTTAAAACTAAATGACATCGAAGATCATCACCATGACGTAACCGACTTCCTCCTTCCTAGGGCTCATAAAATGTACTAGGATGGATTTGTCCGAAGGAAAAAATTATATGACAAGAATATGCTATCCTCTTCAAGATTGTGTAAAAATAAAGAGGTACTCACCAGAAATGGTGGGGTAAAATGGAAGTTATTCATCAGTTGTGTCGGTAGTATGTCAGTCTTGAACATGACACTTATCTGCAGTTCGTGTTGGGTTGGGATATCTTCACTCTATCACTTTCCCTCCATGGGTTTGGGAGATCTGTTTGTCTCTCATTCGATTACCAATCTTATCAACATGACCTCTGATCCTATTTGAGTCAAGCGCTGCCAAATTCTGGAGTCATGTCATCGATATGTTCAAGAGAAAATCCTTCTGCAGTTTGTAAATTCCTTGATCCTCTGTTTCACTCTTAATTTACACTCATATTACCTTCCTTGTTTCACGTCGATGATGTGAGATTCATTATGACCCTCCTTTGACGGATCGCTTCTGTCGACTTCAGTTCCTTATTCGGGAAGTGAATATAAAGACTCCTTTTTGGTATCTTAGAGCTTGCATGCCTCCATGGCAAGTTCTTGACATTCGATGACAGGTTCACATCACGGGCCTTCGATCGGGTGATTTCACAGGTGTTCGACTTCAACTCACTATTCACATTTCGTGGATTGTACTAGTAGTACCTTGAGATCCATTGAAATTATGGGCAGTTTCTCTCACACTTGTTAATAGTTCACATCATTGATCGGTAATCAAGTGATTTTCTATCATGTTCGACTTTAACATATCTATTCACATGTTGGAATTTTTTCTTTGATCGGGTGGTGTTGGAGCGCAAGACCCTGGGCTTCGATCACAAAAGTCCAGGTTGCGAGGAGTGATGAGTCATTCATGATTATATACCATGAGTCTATATGAGATATTTCTCAAATGGATGGCTGCGACCATACCATAGTCTCTTTTATGGATGGTTGCGTCGATACCTGGATTCATGTATTTTCATCAGAGATTTCAGTTATGTATATGTATCTATGCTTGATTTTCAGGTCTCCTAACAGCAGCATCTGGTTCCTTACACTTAATTGTAAAGCATGTCACCCCTCACTCATGTTCAGAATTCATATTTTAGGGGGCATCTGTTACACAATAATTTGTCACCGTCCCTGTACTCCCCATTCCTTGATCCTAGAGGACCCATACAGTGACCCTTGTGTACTTTCCAAGAATGGAATACATACCCCTGAACCACATTTTTTCTTCCAATTCATCTCCCTCTACAACTTTTCTGGAAGATCCTTGTAAAAGCTTGGTTTTCAAGGTTGGTGCTTTTTCTGAGTGTCTTACCCACACCGATAGCAGATATTTGCACTAAGACCTGCATCGATTGACGCTCTATATTAATATTGAACCCACTCTGATCTTGTTTTGGAAAGTTTTTTAAATAGAAAGGAAGCTTCCATGACTAGAAGCTTCGCGAGGTGGCGAGCTGGAAGTTTTTTTTGAGGATATGGCCAAGGAATTCCCCTTTGGGCTTCTTGTTCCCAAGAAATAGGAACTACTCCAAAGGATAAGCTCTTTTCCCATTATTTTAGGGCCCATAACCTTCTCCTCCATTGTAATATAAAGAGACCTCCTTCAGCTCTACAGCCTTAGTTAGTGGTGATATAAAGGAGAAGCAATTATAGCTTCAGGAGAATAGTGTAGAGTGTGATCATTTTTGTGTGTTGGGAACATAGTGAGATCTTTGACCTTTGTGTCTGAGGGTGCTGCAAACGTGCTTGGATACGGACCCGTCGAAGGAGAGCCTCAACATCAAGGCTTGGTTGTAAACTCCCCTTGTATTTATCATAATAAAATGCATCTGATGTTTATCTTCCACTCTTTTTTATATTTATAATGAGATTTCTAGCATTCCTTGATCAGTTAGATAGGTTGTAATTGTTCTATGTTTTTCAGGATTTTACGCTTTTCGTGGTGTCTTGACTACCTGTACAGGTAATCGAACATTGGCAGTAGCGTGTATCAAACTTGAGGAGAACAACAGATAAAGAAGCTTCGTCGGAAGACGACAACATAGCATCAGAACGAGGAAGGTCATATTCCTTTCTTTGAATTTCATTTACAACCTAGGAAGGTATATGTTAGTATGTTCCCGTAGTTTCTAGACCCACTCTAGGTCTAGAGGGATCGTCTCTATCCATAGAGAGCATTTACCTGGATAACAATGTTAATGATGTTTCTTACATGAATTTGTTGAAATGTTGACATTTTTATAAACAAATTGAATCTATAGAAAATGATTCCCCGTCTCTTGAATATGCAACAAAGGAGAATGTCACTGCAATATTTTTGGGGCCTGAGAGGAGGTTTTGTGTACGTGGGGCTGAATTTGGATTCACTCCTACTGAATTGTTAAAAAACAAGTGTGCTTACAAGAAGCAATTTCATAATATAAAAAAAAATTGAGAGAAAAATACAATGAACAAGGAAGATGAAGATCAATTATCGAAGAATTAATGGAATGGAAATATATCATTGATGTGGGAAAATAAAATAGTCAAGTGGATCCAAAACCGTGCAACAATGTAAGAATTTCGTGTGTAGATTATTTAATTTTTGGCATATGCCATCTTTATATATTTGGATTTTAAAAGCACAATGCCAATATGAACATGATTGTATTTTTCTAGGATGTGTAGTTAATGAAACGTTTGTTTTGTAGCTTAACTCTTCATCTTCTAATTTCATGGTATTCATGCAAACTATTTATTTTTTATCAGAGTTCCCTGAGTCCTAGTCAATCTTCATCAAAAAAGCTCCATTGACTTGAGGAAAACATATTCATGCCCCAATTGGTGACTCTTTAACAGAGGTAAGTTTATTCTTGTTTAATATTATCTTCTTATTCCATGGAATCTCAAAAGAAGTTGTTTGTTGGCAGGGTCAACCGCAAACACTACCTTCAAATATAAGATTGAAGGGAAAAAAATGTTTACTTAAATATTTTAATGGTCGAGTGAAGGTTGCAAAAGGTTACATAAAAGACATTGAACCAAAATTTTCCATGCCCAATGGAGAAGAATTAAGAAAATGATATTATTTTTCTTTCCCACAATCAATTTAGGTTGATCTTGAATACGAAATCAAGCTTAAGAGAAGAAGTAATCAATGTGAGTATTTAGGAGATGCACTTAACACTTTTATATGTTGGAATATTAATGAAATTGAATTGATCAATGATTAAAATCAATGACTTGGGAAATTACTATCCCAACGATTGATTATGAAATTAACAACTCTTCTTTAAGAGGAATAAGGGATGACAAGTTCTCAAGTTGAGTTTTAGTATTCTTATCAACTATGGATTGAGTTCATTTGTAACTTTGATTGAATTGATGGAGTTCATTTCAAAATATAAAATTGCATCTATATGGAAAATTGAGACTTTGAAAATAAGGGATGACAAGTTCTCAAGTTGAGTTTTAGTATTCTTATTAACTATGGATTGAGTTCGTTTGTAACTTTGATTGAATTGATGGAGTTCATTTCAAACTATAAATTGAATCTATATGCAACATTGAGACTTTGAAAATAATTTCAAGTGTTGAAATATGTCCTTTGTCCAAATTACAAGCTTAAGTGTATCATTTGCCTTGTCATTTTCCCCTTAATTTCATTGATTTTTTCTAGTGCGAATTTTCTAACCTTATACAACTTCTTGAGGATTGTAAATCACATTGAAATTTTTTATGAGGTTGAATTTTTAACAAACCCCACCTTAACTATACCAGTAATTGGTGTAGTTACTATGTGAAGCTTATTCTCAATATTTGGTTATGAGAATGGGGTAAAATATTATTTTTTTGTATCAATAAATGTAATATTCCCAAATGGGGAATGCAGTAATACAATAACTAAACACGATTTTTTCAGAAAATTATGTTATAACAGTCAATAAAATCCCATGGATCCATTATTTTATCCATTATAAAAACCAAATATGCAAGGAGATCAGAAACAAGGCATTATTGCTTAGTTAAACAACCCTCCCAAGCCTAGAACAACCCAAAAACACTGCAACCCCATCACTACTGCAACACAGAAATTCTAAAGAAAGTAATAGCGCAATTTTATGAGAGTTAATACTACAGAAATAGAGAGAAAAATGGATCTACTGATATATTACTTAAAAGAGCTGAAAAACTAAGATCTAGTCTCTTTTACACAATTCTAAGATAACCCGGCAAGGATTTCCTGAAATATAAAAAATACAAAAATGTCGGAATGCAGCCCTAGGGTTGAATAGCAGCTGCTACTGAATAAATGGATGAATATGGTTGTAGATAATACACATAAGGAATAGATCTCCTCTAATAGATTCTTGAAGTGAAAGGCTGATCCTAACATTGAAGATCTCACCCTCCAATCAAGCAATGAAAACCCCCACTACAAATGCTCACTGAAATCACGCAATAAAAGAGGGATATTGCACTTCAGATGATGGGAATATGTTGGCATGGTGAAAATATGTGAAAGAAATCTCAATAACCTCCCTTACTGACCTCCCAAAGAAAAGGATGCTTCCTCCTCTGAGAAACTACGCTGTAGCTGAAGACTGATGCTTGGCCTTAAGCCTGAGTGTGGAAAATGAAGTGCCATGCTCCTCCAAGAGGCCTCTCAAGGAAGGGGATGGGATTACCACTCGGGAACACCCAGTGCTAAACAACACATCAATCTCAACTAAACAACTGAAGAATGCAACGTACTCATGCAGACCATAAAATAAATAATCAATAGCATGCCTCACTATGGCTTCCTTTCTCTCCTTATAAAAAAATGTGTGCCTTCTCACCTTAGGTCCCACTCATTAGGGTTTCCTCCATCATGGAATCTTCCTCCCCTTCACACTGCGCTATCTATATTGATGTTCCATTCCTCCCATACCAGCGTTGTTGAATTGGTCAAACTTGACCTTGTCCACATGCATTAGCCCTTGTCCACATATGAGGGTGCTTTAGCCAACTATGAATATGATCCCTTTTCAAATTTAAGAGGGCTTTTATGCCTACTAAAGATATTTATGGGCCTCCCTACCCATTTATTCATCTAACTAAATGACAAGAGAAAAAATAGTATTCCAATTAGTTGCATGCTAATTTAGGAATATTATAGTCCTCCCCTCCCAAATGTTGCTTGTTCTCATGAAACTGCAAGGATAGAACTGAAGAGCCTCCTCTCCTCCTCTTGTAGCATCCTCATATGATAAACTACTCCAAGGAACAAGATGTTGTCTCATCAATAAATATCCAAGTTGCCCCTCCCAAGTATGCAAGTTAGCTTTTGGTGACCATCCCAAATAGCTATCATAATGTAGAAGTAAAAAACCCATGGAGGCAACAATGTGTTGTCTAGAGGCCTTCTTGAGGCAGGGAATCTGAAATATTTTGGGAAGTATCATTCCCATGTGAATCTCCCATCCCCAAGCTATCATCTATACAATATGAGCCATCCTCTAAAATGGTAACTCATGAAGAATATCCTCCACCTTTGGCTCCTACAATGTAGGTGAGCTACATAAATGAGCATGGTAGAAAAAATGGCCTACCCCACACTATCTCTCTCTCCACTTATGATAAGTGTGGAGTAGCTGCTTATTTTGGGTTGCAATAATGTTGCCTTCAAGAGGCAAGAAGAAGACTGGATCTTCAAAGATCCTCTCTCTAGAGTCATGAATCATGCTGGCCCAAACCATCTCATTGAAAGTGAATGGTACATCATCACCATATGGTATCCAAGTCAGAAAATTGCTGAAGGTTATACGAAATTTTGGATGGTACCAATGGTTTCTCCAGTGGATACAACGCAGTTTTACCAACTGTTGTTTTAGAACATCATGTGGCAAGTTGTCTCCCAACAAGTTGCTAGCTGAGCATGTTTGCTTATCTACTATGAGATAGTAAATGACATTATATATCAACTGAGCACAATAAAAATAACACCACATTTTCCCAAAGTCATGCAAAGAAGGGCTATCTCCATCATAATTGTTGGCTCTAGAATGACCATGAAATCTAAAGATAATCTTTCCCTCTTGTGGAGAAATTCACTGTACATAGATAGTGAGAAGATGTAAATACTTTATGAAATAATAAATAAGTACATAAATACATTTCTTACCATGAATAGTGAGTAGGCTGAAAGTGAGGTCCATAGATGAACCCTCCCAAGAGAATCTCCTCATAAGGATTTGAAAAATTAAGGGATGCATACTCCCCTTGGAACACTCCATCAATAGATACATACTCCCAAGTGACAGCGTTGTTGGCCTTAGTGATAAGGCTCTGCCACCCCATGACTCCATTCTTTGACATGCCATATGCGAAAGTCAGCCACCATCATGCTACTATGTGTGGGAGTCTCCTTCCTATGTGGAAGTACCTCCAGATCCTCCAATGATGAAGGATAGCCTCCTTGCACTTTGATTGTGCCATTCTTCTCTCCTGAAATATCATGCGAAGTATGGGAGGAATTATGCCCATACTCTCCCAAGAGTAACCAAAGCAACAATAGATCTTGTTGCCCCTTCACACCTCCATCATACAAATCATGAGGTGTAAATATGATGATTGAAATGAAGAATGTCATATCAACACAATGCACCCAAACTCTTTTCTGCCCTATGATGTAAGTGCCATTCCAAGTTACATCCACCAACATACCCTTAGAAGAAGGATATGTCACATGATGGGAAAAATATTTCAATAGTAGCCAACACATCCATGCCTCTTGCTACCCTATGTCATAGATATGTAGGTGGCTCACCAACCTCTTGATGACCATCCACACCCATTCATCCAAATGTAGGTGTCCCCTACCATGCTCCATCTTGGTATTCCTCCAATGGAGAATACCATCCTCCCAAATCAGATTTCTACCTTTGCATTTCATGGGATGTTGAAATGCAATCTCTTGGAGATCCCCAAGTGAAGGCCACTCATCAATGACCATGTTGAATCCATAAGGATCCAAGTATACTGCTGGCAAAGCCTTCCCACTGAGCTGTGAAATGCTCATCAACAAAGGTCCTTCACAATAGTGAAAGATAAGATGTCTCTCATCAATCATCTGTCCATCCAATATCACATAAGTATAATGGTCACTAGAACGGTATAATAATAGCTGGGCCCCTAACTCATCACTGATGCTCAATGACAACGCTGCTAATCTCCATAATGGTGCATCTGTTGCCTCATGCTCATGCTCAATGCTGAAGATATAGTTCTGCATTGGAATTTTTAGGAAAATGCTCATGGTAACCTCCCCAAATCCACACTCAACTCCTGGAGTTGTGCGGATCTCAATAATGAATAACTAGGATGATTGTTTATCCCTCCTTGAACAACTCAAGGCTGCTTAGCGTAGTGATGGTTTGCTGCTCCAAATAAAAAATGTTTTTTCATCCATGGTCAAGCAATGGCATATTTCCACCATCCTCCATAAGATGTGCTGAAATAATAGATAGTGAAAACATATGCATACCTTGGTAAAGCTTGGGAAAATCTTGTACTACTACATGGGTTCCTCCCTCCGGTGTGATGAATTCTCCAACTACTCATGGTGATGGTTGCTCATCTATGGATGTATCAGTGCTGGTACAAGTCTCCTACTACTCATGCATCTCCAGAATAGTGCATGGGGCTCTAAATGTCAAGAGATCAAGACTACTTTGCAAAGGTGCAAGTGTTCTTTCTCCTAGTGTAGGTGCTCCTCCAACAAGTGGTGGTGAAGGCTTCTTCTCCTCTGATCTCTTCTTGTCAAACTTCTTGATCAAAATTTGAGTGGAATCTACATATATAGTCATTTTTTCATGACTCAAATGGCTGAACCACCAAATATTTGCTTCACCCTCAAGGTGCAGTGCTGTAATCTCAACAACTTCTTTCTCTACTACTGGATGTAGTAGAAAAATTGCATCTAACTTCTTTCCCCGAGCCCTTGTTGTACATGTGGATGACCCATCAAAGGTAGAAAATAGAAATATACTGCCCTTTATTTTCCTACTGCTACAAGGTGTCGTCTCTTCTTCTAGCTTAATGAACTATGGGAGAGTTAGAGTCTCCTTGAAAGCTATAGATTGAGACTTATATTCTGCTAGGTATTCACTTAGAATTTCATCTTCCAAGTGCCCTCCATCTCCATGCTTCTTGTATTCTTCCTCAAAAGAGAAGGGAATAGTGTACTAATTTGGAGCTCTATGCAACACTGGTTCTTTCTTCTGATGATAGGAAGTACATGGGCCTTCCTCTTCTTGAAACCCTTTAAAGGTTTCATTACATCTCTCCTCTTTCTTCTGCTTAACCTCCTTAGAGAGGTTCTTCATAGATCAGAAACGTGATGAGACAAAGCTCATTCCTTCCATCATTGTAGATCTCTTATTTTAATCTTCTTCTTCTTATATCATAATGGCTGAAACTCACAGGCTGAGCCAAGATTATGCTCTGATACCACTGTAATATTCCCAAATGGGGAATGTAGCAATACAAGCACTAAAAACACATTTTTCAGAAAATTATGTTATAAAAGTCAAGAAAAACCCATGGATCCATTATTTTTTCCATTATAACAACCAAATATGCAAGGAGATCAGAAACAAAGCATTATTGCTTAGTTAAACAAGCCTCCCAAGCCCAGAACAACCCAAAAACACAGCAACCCCATGAATACTGCAACACAAAAATTATGAAGCAAGTAATAGCGCAATTTTATGAGGATTAATACTACAGAAATAGAGATAAAATGGATCTGCTTATATATTACTTAAAAGAGCCGAAAAACTGAGATCTTGTCTCTTTTACACAATTCCAAGATAACTCGGCAAGGATTTCCTGAAATATACAAAATACAAAAATGTCAGAATGCAGCCTTAGGTCTGAATAAAAGTTGCTACTAAATAACTGGATGAATATGGTTGTAGATAATACACATAAGGAATATATCTCCTCCAATAAATTATTTAAGTGAAAGGATGATCCTAACACTGAAGATCTCAGCCCCCAATCAAGCACTGAAAACCCCCATTGCAAATGCTCATTGAAATAACGCAGTAAAACAGGGATACTACACTCTATCTGAGGGGAATATGTTGGCCTATTTCCAAGATGTGAAATAAATCTCAATAACCTCCCTTTCTGACCTCCCAAAGAAAAGGATGCTTCCTCCTCTGAGAAACTAGCTCTAGAAGTGGGTTTCTCAACCCTCCACTGTAACACCCTATAACACAACACAATACTCTGCAGAAACTGCACTTTAGTTGAATAATAATGCTTGGCCTTAAGCCTGAGTGTGGAAAATAAAGTGCAATGCTCCTCCAAGAGGCCTGTCAAGGAAGGAGATGGGATTCCTACTCGGGAACACCCGGTGCTAAACATCACAGCAATCTCAGCTAAATAGCTGAAGAATGCAATGCAGTCATGCAAATCATAAAATAAATAATCAATAACATGCCTCACTATGGCTGCCTTGCCCTCCTTATAAAAAAATGTGAGCCTTCTCACCTTGGGTCCCACTCATTAGGGTTTCCTCCATCATGGAATCTTCCTCCCATTCACACTGCGCTGTCTCTATTGATGTTCCACTCCTCCAATACCAACACTATTGACTTGGTCAAACTTGACCTTGTCCACATGCATTAGCCCCGATCCACATATGAGGGTGCTTTATCTAGTTATGAATATGATCCATTTTCACATTTAAGAGGTATTTTATGCCTACTAAAGAGATTTGTGGGCCTCCCTACCCATTTATTCATCTAACTAAATGAAAAGAGAAAAATTAATATTCCAATTAGTTGCATGCTAATTTAGGAATATTACAATAAATTTACATGCATATTCCGAGTGAAAACTTGTAAACACTATAAATAACTTTGGAAGTTTGGATTGACACCTTATGGTTTTTTACGACTTAGACCAAATTGATTTGAAGTTTTCTAATCTAGGTTTTGATGGTTTACTCGAAGACACTTGTACTTCATCAATTATGTATACGCATCGTAAGGGTGGTGCAAGTTAGTGATGAAAGGTAGATTATTTCTCCAATGTAGACAATGAAGTCTAAGATTTTCACCAATTTTATTAATTATATAATACCATAACCCTAATTAGCATTATTTTCAATCACAAACTAACCTTAGATTTTGTGTATGGGTAAACTATAAGACACTGGGGCATGTAATACACCATAATAAGCATGAAATAAATTTTAATGTCTTATACCTGATCATTGGTAGCTTCGTGGATCATGAGAAACTTGTTTTCCCTAGTTTTGGTATGCACTACATATATGATATAGCCTAATGTTATAGTAACACAAATCGATGACTATTAGTTAAATATTAAGGAGAGTGATCTTGTATGCCTCAAATTTCCTTGGATTCATATGAAGACTCTTAGCTAATTTCTCTATTGATTCTATGCTCAATGCATTTATGAGTGCAAATCCTTCGCTCACTATTTCTGAGTGTAAAGGTTAAGGGGTTATGGCTTCAGGGTTAATGGGATAGGGAATTTAGTGGTTATGGGTTGTGATAATGGGGTCCTTAGTATTCTTATCACAACTATCGAGGGTTCCCCTATCAATTTATCTTGTTTCCTTCCCTCTAGGCTCATTAGCCTTTATTGCATGAGGTCCTAATGAATCTTCTCATTCTTTAATTATAGGATTATAGATCTCAGTAAACCATGCTCAAACCTCTCACTTCTACCCATCCATGCTACCCTTAAGTCCACTTGCCCCGTTAAATACAAAAAAATATGCCCCTCTCCCCAAATTCATGAGAATTTAACATTTGGAGGTAGTCATTTAACAATCGCTTCTAAAATTTTATTTCTAATGACTTTTGGTGGAGGGGGTTAACAAATACTACCTCCAAAAGTCACATGGTCATGATTTTTAAGGGTGATTCATGGATTCTAAGTTAAGGGTTAGTGGCTTAGGGTTTAATGGATCAAGGGGTTAATGGGTTATGAGTTACGAGTGCAGGGGTTAAGGTATTATGGCTTGGCGGCTATGGGGATAGGGAATTTAGTGGTTATGGGTTAAGGGATTATACGTTGTGATAATGGGGCATCTAATCCCCTTATCACAATGATTGTGGGTTACCCTATCAATTATTCCTGTTTTATTTCCTATAGGACCCCTTGCCCTCATGCAATGATACCCTAAGGCACCTTCTCATTCTATATCGCTATGATTATAGATCTTAGTAAGCCATGCTCGAACCTCTCACTTCTGCCCATCCATGCTACCCTTATGTCCCCTTTCCCCATTTAATGCACCAAAAGACTCCCCTCCCAAAAATTTCATGAGAATTGAACATTTGGAGGCGGTCATTTAAAAACCACCTCTAAAATTTTAATTCTAATGACTCGTTTTTGTTTTTCGAGGGGGGCGGCGAGGTGGGTGTCCAAAAATGCCTTAAAAAATTATAATGTCGTGACTTTTAAGGGGGGTTGTTAAACTAGCCCCTTTATAGGTCGCAATAACTGAAATTTTGGAGGTTGTTTTGGACACCCCACCCCAAAAAAAAGTCACGTGAGTTAAACTTTTAGAGAGTTATTAAATGTCCGCCACTAAATGTTCAATTCTCATGACTTTTTATGAAGGGAGTTTTCAAAAACTACCTCCAAAAGTTAAATTCGCATGAATTTTAGGGGGGTTGTCAAAAAACACCATGAAAAAATTATTTTGGGGTACTCATTTAAACACCCCCCCCCCCCCCAAGCAAAAATCATGACAAAACACTTTTAGAGGGAACTACCACAATGTAGTTGTAACTAATTTTCTTTATTTTAATGAAGAGTTTCTCTATGTGTTTTCTTATTCTCTATTCACGTTCAAGTTTCTCATATTTTGACCCCAAGATATGCATCAATGGTATCAAAGTAATTCTTTCTTGGTAGTCATTATGTCTCATCCTCAACCATGATGAGATCTCAATTAAAAGATATGACAAATTTTTTCTCACTTAGATGGACAATGGTTTTTGACATCTATTGTTGTGTGAACCTCTCTTTCAGAAGACCATGGTTCACAACAAACCCTAGCTTTTTGCGATTGCACTACGTCACGTGTAATCTCCTAACCCATGATATATACATAGGTATGAAAACTACATTCCCCTCTCCCCTTAGTGGAAACTTTCAAATATCAAGAGAATAAATATGCAGCAACTACAGGGTATCCACCTATTAATTACAATTTTGCACATGGAAATCCTAGACATTTCATAGTTAAAGTTTTAGGGAATGGGGATGAGACTGTTGATAAAAATAAGAGGAATAGAACTAGAAACCTCTTAATGAAGGCCAAAAATATGAAGGGGGGGGGGGGGGGGATGATGAAGAAGGGAGGGGACTATTCATATTCATTCCTAGATGAGGTGCTGGAGCACATTTTTTTTATGGATTTGATCAAGGAAAAGTGTGTGGTTTTGCTGGTATGCAAGGCTTGAAGCCACTAGAAGTTATTGAATGGAAACTATTATTCCATCTCGTCAACAATATTGGTGAGGCACTTCCACAAGATAACAGACATAATTCTCAAGGGGAAGACATGCTTCTCAGATTTCAACCTCGTGCCTCCTCACTTGGGGGAGAAAATTAACCCGTGGCTCCTAGTCATGCATAGGGTTTGTCCATGGATTCAAGAGCTTAGGATTAATACAATGCTTATCGCAAATGAAATCCTTGAGCTCATAGTGCATTCCTTCCTTAAATTTTGTGCTCTTTCGCTCAAAAATTGTGAAGGCTTCAACACTAATGGTCTCAAAATAATTGCAACCCATTGTAGAGACATGCAAGTTGGACCTATAGAAGAGTAAGGTCAATGATCAAGGAAAATAATCGCTAAGTTGTTTTCCAAAAGGTTGTGTTTCTCTAGTGTCGGTAATTTTTTCTTGTCTGCAAAGTGAGGTGAATTTTGATGCCATTTAGAGGCTTGTGGCTAGATGTACTTCTTTTAGGATCTTGAAATTAAATAAAGCTCTTTCTTTAAAAAAATTGAAGCGACTTCTTGTAACAACTCCTCAGTTGATGGAGTTGGTTATAGGTTCATTTTTTCAAGAGTTCAATTGGTAGAAATTTATAGATTTGGGAGAATATTTTAACAATTGTAAGGAACTTAGAACTTTGAGAGGGATGTGGAAAGAAACACCTTTGTATCTTCCTACCTTCTATTCCTTGTGCTCAAAATTGACATTTTTTAAATCAAGCTATGACAATATCTGAATAATGGAGTTGGTATAGCTTGTTTTTAATTTTCATCACCTCCTTCAACTTTGGGTTCTTGATACTGTTGGAGACAATGGTTGGGAACTGTATCATTAAGTTGTAAGAAAAAGGGTGTCACAATGTGTGCCACTGATTGTCAAGGAAAAAAAAGGAGAAAAAAGTTAATCTACAAGGAAATGAACACATAAGAGGGTTAATAATTCATCAATTTAACTTTTCCAATAGGGGCATGCTAGCCACACCAACACTAGGCTCCAATAGGTGCCAAGTTCCAAGTCTTAGTTAATTTCAAGTACTAAATATTTCTTTGTTACATCTCATCTACTTTCCAAAAAACGATCTCAAATAAATTTAATATTAAACCATGCCCAATCAAACTAAGGAAACTCAACGCATTCCATACATGCTAATACTTTCCAAGTGCCAACACGTTCCAAGTGCTAATATGTGTTAGGGAGTGTTATGATTTTAGGTCCCTATATTACTAGTTTAGTCCCTTATTGTTATTAGTGTAGCCCCCTTATTGTTATTTTTGTACCCCTGTAACCCCAATATTGTTATTATTGTGCCCTTACATTGTTATTATTAGGTCGGCTAGGATTATATTGTGGGCCTATGGACTCCTATATATGGAAGGAGGTTTTTGTCATTTGTATCATCCAAGAATTGTTCATTTATGTGATGTATTGGAGGTTTCCCCCTCGAAGTGGCTAATTTATAAGGCGTTGATCTCTCTTTTCTTCTATTTTTGGAGCTGGTTTCATAACATTTAGTATCATAGCTTTGGATTCTAGGGTTTCGCTGCTCCAAACTGGTCATTATGGAATTTTCGCAATAATTTTTTTTCTACAAAGTTTCAGAAGCTGAAATTTCTACAGCACGAAGCCGAAATCCATAAGAACCTCCTATAAATATTTCAGATCTTGGTTCACAATATTTTCGGAGATATGATCTGGGGAAGTTAAGGTGTGTTCAGGCTCCCGAATTTTAACTAAAATAGGCAATCGTGGAATTTTTTCTATAACATTTTGTATACAAAGTTTCAGAAGCTGAAATTATTACAGTGTGAAGCCGAAATCCTGAGGAACCTCCTGTAAAAATTTTTGATCTTGCTTCACAATATTTTAGGAGATATGATCTTTGGAAGTTAGGATTGTTTCAGGCTCCCAAATTTCATCTCAAAGAATTGACCATAGGAAAAATATCATAACTCTCTCTCTGAGTGTTGGATTTAGATTTTGTAAAAAGTGGCTGCAATGGACTCTAGTTTTTGGCATATCAATTTCGGATACGAAGGAGAAAAAAGTGGCACGTGGCAAGTCATACAAGTTTTCTCTAGTGAATCAGTCCATAATTAGGTCATCATGGGAGATTGGGCATAACTTTGTCTTGAAGAATCCAAATCAGGTTTAACCCATGGCATTTTAAAGAAGATTCATAGGGCTGCTTCAGGGCTGAATTTCAGATATTGAAGATCTGAAATAACAGAGATAATTTAGTTTCAATATCTAGCTCGTTAAAAGAAAGAAAAATGTGTGTATTTTTTTCGAATTACATAACTCTCGTTTGAAAAAAATTAGTTTGAATTTATTCCAAGGGCATATTGAAGAATATATATTAGTATTTGGTTCTAAAATTCCCCCTAAAAAGTATTCAACACCCATTAAGCCTTCAGAAGGCTCTACTATGACTCATGAAGACTAAGAAACACAACATGAGATATCAAAATTACAAGAGCAAGTGCACCAAATTTCGTTATCGCAAAGAGCAAGAAAAAATGAAATGAAATTTTTGAGGAAAGGTGTAGAAACTAAGATGGATGGTTTGAAGAAAGACATGGAATATAAGAGGAATGGTTTGGAAGCTAAGATGGATGGCATGGAAGTGGGCATGGAAGCTAAGATGGATGGCATGGAAGCTAAGATGGATGAAATGGAAGCTAAGATCGATGAAAAAATGAAAGAAAACATGGAAAACATGAAGAATGATCTAAAAGTAGACATCGAAGGTTTGGAAAAGTTGATACAAGAAATGTTTCCCAATGGCAAAAATATAGTAGAGGAAACTCATGATGAGAAAAAATAATTATTAATCGTGATTTCATAAACTCTAATGTTGGATGGAAGAACCACCATATTCCAAAGACAGATATGAGGAAGTTTGATGGAAAGGATCCCGTAACATGGATACTACATATGGAGCAATATTTTGATCTCAATAATGTGCAAAACACACAAAAGGTACACGTTGCAACTTTACATTTAGAACAAAATACATTTGTATGGTATCAATGGCTTTGCTCCTATAAAAAAATTGTCACTTGGTCAATTTTTACAGAGGAAATGATAGCACATTATGAGGATACAAAAATCAACACCTTTAACCAATTGATAAATCTCAAACAAAAGGGTTCAGTGGTGGAGCACATTGAGGACTTCCAAAAATTGAATATAAGGGTAATTGATATTCCAGAGGAACACAGGATTGATGTCTTCATAGGGACTTTAAAGGATAACATCCAACATGAAGTTCGCATTCGGGAACATGATTCATTGGAAAAGGCATTCAGGTTGGCAAGAAAAATTGAATGTAAAATTATGTCGACAAGGAAGCCTACCACTCACATATATAAATATGAAAGTGTTGCTACTCCTAGACTTCCACAACCTACAAGGTTGACACCACAACAATTGGAAGAAAAAAGAGCAAAAGGGCTTTGCTACAGTTGTGATAGAAAATACACTAAAGGTCATAAGTGTGCTGAGAAGAAATTATTTTACATAGATTGTGAAGAGGAAGAAGAAGTTGAACTAGAATCTTCAAAAGAAGAGGCTATATACCAAGAACCAACCCTAGAAGAGGAAGAAATGAGTCCAACCATATCGTGTAATGAATTGGTAGGAATCACCACTCCTCAAACTCTCAAGATAGAAGGACATATCAAGAAGAAAAAGGTAATAGTGTTGATGGATTCGGGTAGTACCCATAATTTTATTCATTGTAAGGTAGCCAAGGAATTGAATTGTTTCCTATACCCAGCACCAGAATGTCAGGTGATGGTTGCAAATGGAGGAACTATAAATTTCTCTACAAAATGCCATAATATGAAGCTAATTACGGGGGAATATGTATTGAATATTCCAATGTTTTCCATTCCTATGGGAGGTGCTGATGTTGTACTAGGAGTACAATGGTTACAATATTTGGGGACGATAGATTTTAATTTTCAAGAATGTTTCTTGAATTTTTTTTCAGAAGGAAAGGAAGTCGAATTACGGGGTATCACACGGAAGCCAGGAAAGATAATAAGCTCCAATGTCATGACAAAGCTTTTGAAGAAATAACAACGAGGCATAATTTCACAATTATTCTCACTAGAAGTTCCAACATCAAAATTGTCTATTTCCGCAGACCTCCAAAAAGTCTTAGGTAGTCATTCCAAGGTGTTTGAAACTCCCAAAGGACTCCCACCTATTTGTGATCATGATCATGGTATTCATTTGATTCAAGGAAGTGTTCCTCCAAACATCAAGCCTTATAGATATCCTTATGTCCAAAAGAGCGAAATTGAACGTATGATTCGAGAAATGTTAGAGGCTGGTATAATTCAACTTCTTTATGGTTGTGGGGTCTACCTTAACACCATTGTGAGATAAAATATGGAAGGGTGTTAATGGAAAGTCCCCACAACCATAAAGAAGTTGCGAGGATTTCTCGGGTTAACAGGGTATTATCGCAAGTTTGTTAAGAATTATGGGAGAGTAGCAGCACCTCTAACAAAATTATTGAAGAAAGATGCATTTTCATGGACTCGTGAAGCAACTAAGGCCTTTGAACATCTTAAAGGGGAAGTGTGCCTAGCACCAGTCTTAGCTATTCCAGACTTCACAAAATCCTTTAGTATGGAATGTGATGCCTAAAGAAATGGAATTGGTGTTGTTTTAATGCAAGAAGGAAGACCCATTGCTTTTGAAAGCCTCCCAATCTAAGGAAAGTATTTACGAAAATCTATTTATGAGAATGAAATGTTAGAAATACTACATCAACTAAAGAAATGGCGACCTTACCTAATGGGAAGACACTTCAAGGTAAAATCTAATCATGATAGTCTTAAACACTTTTTGGAACAAAAAATATCTTCAGAAGATCAATGAAAATTGGTCCCAAAGATGTTGGGTTATGACTTTGAAATAATCTACAAAAAATGGAAGCTAAATGCTGTTGTAGATGCACTCTCAAGAAAGAATGAAGAGGTGGAAGCATTTTTTTGTGCCATTTCTATTATCCAACCAGATTGGATAACCGAAGCAAGTGATGAATGAAAGAAGGACGAAGATATGTGGACACTTATTCAAAAGTAACAGCAAGATCCTAGTACATCTGATACATTTAGTTGGAAAAATTATTCCTTATGGTACAAATATCACTTATACCTTTGTAAGAATTCCGAACTAAAACAAAAGATTCTTTTGTAATTGCACACTTCTCCTTTAGGAGGACACTCAGTATTCTTAAAAACTTACCACAGGGTAAAGAAAGAAATTTTTTGGGATGGCCTTAAATATGATATTCAAAAGTTTGTGGTAGAATGTTTGGTTTGTCAGCAAAATAAAGTTGAGACAATTAAGACCCTAGGTCTTCTAAAACCTATATCCATTCCAAGTCAACGTTGGGAGGAGATTTCAATGGATTTTATCATAGGTTTACCTAAGTCCGAAGGAAGGAGTGTCATCATGGTGGTAGTTGATAGACTTACCAATTATGAAAACTTTTGTGCATTATCTCATCCATTTAAACCAAGTACAGTTGCTACTACATTTATGGACACAATTCAAAAGCTACATGGAAACCCAAAGGTTATTGTGAGCGACAGAGATCCCATTTTTACTGGAAATTTTTGGACATATTTATTTTCTTGTTTGGGTACTCGATTAGCTCATAGCTCATCTTATCATCCTTAATCCGATGGTTAAACTGAGATAGTGAATAAATTTTTGGAAGGATATCTTTGTTGTTTATTATCTGATAAACAAACACAATGGGTCAAGTGGTTATCTCTTGCTAAATGGTGGTATAACACTTCCTTCCATACTGTAGGAAAAAAGACTCCATTTATGGCACTTTATGGATATCATCCACCATCCATCACATCATCTTTAAGAGAAAATTCTAAGGTTCAAGCAGTGGAAGATCACATTGAGCATCAACAAGAAGCTCTCCAACTCTTAAAGTATAACCTAAATTTGGCACAAAATCGAATGAAACAACAGGCATATCAACATTGTAGCGAGAGACGTTTTGATGTAGGAGACTGGGTATTTTTACAGCTACAACCATACAAACAAATTTCCTCAAGCAAGCTAAGAAGGATAATAAATTATCGCAAACGTACTATGGTCCTTACAAGGTGTTGAAAAATATTGGTACTATGGCATACAAATTGGAGCTTCCTGCTTCTTCTCAAGTGCATCCAGTTTTCCATTTTTCATGCTTAAAGAAGGTTATGGGTGAAAATCTTCCAGTTCAAACAATATTTCCAGAACTTGCTGAGGAAGGAAAAATCATATTGGAACCTGAAGCGGTCACGGAAACAAGAACTCGATAGCTACGAAATCGATCGATTTTAGAGTATCTCATCAAGAGGAAGAACTTACCCACTGAAGATTCTACATGGGAGGATGAGAATTTTATATAGAAGAACCCATAGCTACTCAAGCATTGAGGACAACACTTTTTTGAAGGAGAGGGGCATGTTAGGTCTCTATATTACTATTTTAGTCCCTTATTTTTATTAGTGTAGCCCCCTTATTGTTATTGTTGTACCCCTGTAACCCCAATATTGTTATTATTGTGCCCTTACATTGTTATTGTTAGGTCAGCTAGGATTATATTATGGGCCCATGGACTCCTATATATAGAAGGAGGTTTTTCTCATTTGTATCATCTAATAATTTTTCATTTATGTGTTGTATTGAAGGTTGCCCCCTCGAAGTGGTTGATTTCTAAGGCTTTGATCTCTCTTTTCTTCTATTTTTGGAGTTCGTTTCATAACATATGCATGCTTTGAAGTGGTAGGGCATTTAAAAGAGTGCTAAGGTGTGCTAGAGAGTGCTAATGCATGTTGTGGAGTGTTAGGAAGTACTAGTAATTGAATGAACATGAGGGACTTGTGCGAGGGACTAGTGTCTATGAGTGCTAGACGTCATGCCAAGGAGGGAGTGACAAGGTATGCTAAGCACTGGTAAGGAACAATAGGGAATAGCAAGGCATTTCAAGAAGTTCCAAAGTGTGCTAGGAAGGGAAATTTTGAGGATGGAAGTTTATCTTAAAGTTTAACAACATTGGCGAATCTTACTAGTCCCTAATATCCAAATTTTAAAATGTTTGATGATAATTTTGTAAAAATTGTGTAGATTTCTAATTATTTTACATTACGAAATATATAATATTGGTGATTTTTAAGGTTTATTAATTTTATACTATAAATTTTTGGCAAATTCATTTTGAGAAAAATGGAATTTGTCAATTTTTTTTTTTTTTTGGAAAAAGGATGGAATATTAGCCCACCTGTGAATATTAGCCCCAAAATTTTTTCCTAGTGCTAAAGAGTTCCAAGGTGTGTTAATATGTGCCAAATAGTGCCAAAGAATGCCAAGACATGTTAGGTGCTAAGGCATGCTAGGATATGCATGTAGGTTTTAACCCTGCACAAAAATTATCTGCAAACAAATTATTAAAGATAGAAAATAAATAATAGCAAGAGCATAAAACATAAAATAGATATACACAGAGATTTTCCCCTAGATCCCAAATTGGGACTACCAGCTTCATCTTTCATTATATTCCTTTTAGTGTTACAACACACACACATATATATACATGTTGAAGCATTCATAAACCCCAATCCATTAACCATGAATTAGAACATAACCGTAGCTCCCTTGAATAAATATACAAAATACCAGGGGCCAAAAACCATCATGCCCCAAAAGCGTGTTCAAATTCATGCACAAAACCATAGGCAGGTGTAGGGAACCAAAGAATATAACACATACCCAACCATGCAGGGTGCCAAGGTATGCTAATATGTGTCAAGTAGTGTTAAGGAAAAAAAAGGAAGAACCAAGCTAAAATGCAAGGAAATGAACTCACAAGAGGGTTAATAAGTTGGGACTTTATATTTTTCAATAGGGGAATTCTAGGCACACTAATAATATTTCTCAATACATGCCAAGTTCCAATGTGTGCCAACTGCTAATGTATGTTAATTCCTGCAACCAAGGTGTTCCAGGGCATGCTAGGGACTATAGGCATGCCAACACATGATAGGAGAGTGCTATGATGTGCTACGACATTCCCACATGTGCTTGGGCATCCAAGTCATGGAAATATGTTCTAGGTACAAATATGTTCCAAGACATACTAGGTGCTAAGAAATGTTAGTATGCGCCAAAGAATTAATTTAAGTTGTGCCCAGATTGTTGAGGAGTGTTATGTCTCTCTCATTAATAGAATTGACACAACTTTATTATGTATTAAATCATATATTTCGTAAAACCACTAGTGGAACTTTATATAAAGGGAATTTTCTAGATAATAAACCTAATAGAGATGAACCATGTGTTGACTCATAGGAAAACTCTATTCTCATTACTTGAGGGAAATGATACACACTAATTACTTCTTAAAAAATTGACTAACTCTAACCACGATGGACTTGGGTACAAAATTAAAAAGAATCCACAATAATGGTCTTAAATCATTATCTTTTAACAAAAATATAGTAATAGGCACATAGCATTACCAAAAACTCATTGGAATTATCAATGATGACGAACATTTTTTGACCATCACCAAAAGTAACCAAAAAGAGCATTGCTGAGGGTCAATAAAAGATCGTCACTAGAAGTGAAACCAAAGAGAGAATTAGTGATAGGCCTTTAACGACCCTCACCAAAAGTGTGATTTAAAATGTCTTTGGTGACAAACCTTAAAGGACCATCACTATATACATTTACAAAAATGTTTTTTAAGGTCCCTCACCATATGTCACATTGGTGACAGACCTTAAAGGTCCGTCATAGGCATGACCCTCCCTAATGTCCTTTGGTATTGTAGTGTAAGCATAATTTGAGGAATAATACTTTTCGAACACTCTTTGTTGGATAATGGATCAAGGAAGCATAATAGGCTTGCCAATTAAAAAAATATATTTGCAGTAATGAAATAAATACAAATAGGAAAAGGAGTCTAAATCTAAATTAATCTATTCCTAATTCTAATTTCATGACAGGAAATGTAACTAGGTATAGTCATAATTCCAATGTAACCATTCAAGCAGATTATTTCATGCATGTATGTACAGGAAAAAAATCAGTAGAAAAATTTAAAATATAATTAAAATAATAGAACTAAACCTGAATGCAGAATGTACATTTATTGCTAACATATTTACGTAAATGAATTTATTTGTAGGTGGTTCACTTACAAACATTATCTCGTAGAAATATTCTTCTAGCCATATTTCTATGGGATCATAAAAATAAGGATGGATATTCATTGGAGAAAGGAAGAAGACAAATGGGAGAGAGGTCAAACAACCATTAGTGTTATGTAAATAAAACAATCCATTAGAAATCTTCTATGAACATGAAACTTCCAACCATCTTTGAAATGGATCAATGAAGTGTGAATGGAGGCTTAGCACATATGTCAGAAGATATTCAATTGCGTAAGATGACCGGTCATATTTAATCAATGCGTTCACAAGTGTTTATCTACTTTGAAGATGAACTCTAGAAGGAAACGAAAACTGATATTATATTACCATAAAATGAAATTGTCAAAACCAATAACTCTTGATGGTCATAATCTAAACTTTGTGATTCCTCTTCACATTCTGGTAATGCACATTGTGAATTTTGAACACTTAATTGTTTAATATGCCAACAAATAACATGTAAAAAATGAAAAATGAAAACATAAAATAATTCTTAAATCAAAACAAAATAAGTGAAGGAATAAAAATTAAATCAAATCATAATTTACACTATGGTTACAACTAATGTTGCAACAAAATTGGGACTGAATTGAAGTAATTTCCTCTTCACAAGAATTGGACAAAATAATACAATTGGAATGATCATCTTGTGAAAGAGGGAAATATTCATGAATATAAATAGGAGTGAGAATTTTATCATCATAGGAATCATAAATTGGGATGGATTCTTGAATGATGAAATAAAAAAGATGATTGTTTATTTGAGAATGAAAATTAATTGGAACAATTTCTGAATTGGAGTTTTCTTCATTCTCAAATGTGATTTGGCATTGATCATGATGATTTAAACGATATAAATATAGATCAACATCCTCAATTTCAAAGTAATCATCATTAACGACTTCATGATATCATATTCACTATATTTCTCTTCATTCCCATACAATGCATCAGAAGAAGAAGAAGGAATATTGAGCACATGTTCATCAATTTCAGAAGAATGATCAATTATTTCTCTATGTTGATAAAAACTAATAGGAAATTAATTTATATCATCCTTTATTTTTTTTGGAATAACATTAATGCAAAGAGGGGATAAATTTATATCAACAAAAATATCAGGATATAGATAAAAATGAGAATTGGAAGCAATGCATTTGAAAATATATCTATTTACAATTTTTTGTGTATTTTATTCATTGCAAGTTTTAGATCCTAGATCATTCAATTGGATAACCGTTCTTTCTTGATCATCATGAAAGAATTCAGAAATTTATGTAGAAAATCACATAATATTATAATCTTCAATTTGTATTTGTTCTTGCTAATTTATTAACTATTTTCTTGAATTTATTTCATAGTGATTTTTAGATTTCATGGCAGCTGATTCTCCATGTTTTTTGTTGATATTTTATTGCATTTAATGACCAAAATTTGCCAAGATTTGTGATTGTGTTTCATTAACATGATAGTGATTATAGTGCTCATCATTAATGCTATAAGAGGTGTGAACTAAATGAAGGAAGTAGAGACAACTTCATCATGATAGGTATGCACCTCCATATTCGAATTCTCAATTATGTTAATGAAGTTTGAAGAAGATTGATCAAATCTTGTAATTGTTTCATATGGATTGAGAATGCAAGAAATAGAGAAAACATATTCAAACCACTCTAAAAATTCTTCCTTTGAAGTTTTATCTACAATTTTGAATCTCAAACAATTAATCGAAATCTAGCAGTAAAATATATGAAATATTTATTTTCAAACCATCATAAATCTTTAAATTCATCGCATGCATGTTCATAATTATAACCGTCAAATTCATAAAGGAAATTTGTGATAAATTGATCCCAACTGTAAATAGAGGTAACTAGAAAAAATTGACACCATCTTCTGACTTTTCCTGAGAATGTAAGAGTAAAAATCCTGCATAGAATACCTTCATCAATATCATGAATAGTAGAATTTGTAAAATTTTGAATAAAGTGTAAAACATGATAAAATGCGTAAACATTTATCTTACTGATAAATTTTACCTTTGAAAAGTGTATTACTATTTCTGGTGGAGTATTGGCAGATGCACGTCGAGAGATACAACTCCAAATTGGAATTTTGAAAGGAGCCATTGTGATTAGATAAAAACTTTAAAATACAAAACTCTGACAGAAAACAACTCGCCAGGCCCTCCTCCTAGCGCCAAAAATGGCGATGGCCCAAAAATACCATTCAACATTGTAAGGTAAACTACTCGATTAGGAACTTAAAGCACCTCCTTTTCTGTTTGGAATGGTGGGTTCCAACTGGTTAAATTAGGTCGAGTTACCTTCTCTCTATCTCTACTAGCTTAAAGTATGTCTTTTACTTACCAAGAGGGAAGAGACATAAGATCAACCATCTTGCTGAGATCTAGCAAGAAATTTATCGGTAAGCTGATATACATTTTAGCTAAGCCACAACTAAATTTTTCCTCTTTGATAAGAGGACTTCTACAAATGTAATGATTAATCTAAATGCAAACCAGTCCTATAATGGAAGCAAAACTAATCCTATCTCAAATTGGGAAAATGATAGTCATTTCTCAATTCAAGAGAATATGGACTAACTAATAAGGGGAATATGATTTCTTATATGATTGAACTCATTAAATAATTTTCATCAATTAAAGGAATAATTCATTTAATTCATGAAAGAGAAACCAAAATAGGAATGTAATTTAACAACAAATAGTTACTTCCTAACACAATTTTTTATTCTACTCCTCAGAGATAGCTCCGACGGAATTTCAATAGCGTAAACCAATGATAAGACAATAGTGCTTAATATCAAAATGCATACACTATTTACAACAAAAAATAAAAGCAATTAGGGAAATTCTGGTAATACAAAATTAACTCCTAACTCAAAAAATAGTGCATTGAAATAAAAATTTATTAAACTCATACCAAAACTTCATTCCAAATTTGCAGTCCTTGAGCAGCTTCAGTTCCTTGGAGAAATTACCAACAGTGGTGCCGAAGGAAATTCTCTTTCAGAACTGAAAATAATCTTTATCTCCATAATTTAACTTACAATACATTACAGTAGTGCACATGCACAACAAGCATAAAGCACAAAGTTTCCCGCTAACCTTAGATCTAAATTTTTCCTCCTACCTACAAATATAATCTCTTCAACAATATTGCTATCATAACCTCTAGTTGCAGAGTATAGATAATTTTTCTCCCATCTGCAAATCATTATTTATAACTACAAGAATGAATTCCAAATAGGAGAGTTGTTGAAGAACAAATCTTCTCCAACAATCTTCATTGGTCAAAATTATTTTTCTTCTCTTGTTGGAGAAATTACATTGATTCAAATCTTCTTTTCCTTATATCCTCAACTGTTCTCCTGCCAAAAACCAACCAGAATTAATGTAAAAATAAAATCAAAATAAAAAATACCAAATCTAGAAAACAAACATCTCCAATTGAATTTTAACTAAATAAATAAATAAAAATAAATATAACCTTCCAATTGATCCTTTTAAATATTTTATTGCTCAAAGAGAACATAATATAATGGATATGAAATCCATAAAGGCTTTGAGCAAATGAAAATGGAAAAAAATTGTTATAGGTCAATTTGGGCATCATTCCCAATGACCTGGTTAAACTGGACATCGATCCCAGAACCAACGAAATAGGGTCTATCACCCCCTATCATTTCAGTTGCTACATGCACAAAGACAAGAATAAGAACAAATCATCCATGACTTCCATTGCAAGGTTTCCAAGATTTGAAGTACATGTTATATCACCTATGAGCTCACCAACATAGCCTCTCAAGGGACTAACTGATTTTCATATGCAGTTACCTCCATTCAAGGGTGCTTTGCAAAGCACTTCTGGACATTCAAGAGTGCATTGGTAAAATGGGAGTGAAATTCTCATTTTTTCGGAATCTCCACATGGCTAGTGGCTTCTAGAAGAGTCCATATGTGTTAAATTTACAATCCATGTGTCCATCTAACACCTCTGAGCTTGGGAACATGTATTGCCTATTATTGGAAAGTCATTAATTGAGAAACTACTGTCAGCTGCTCTATAAATTGAGCATAGATCCTAGTGCTTGAGAAGGAAGAAATTGGGTAAAGAAATGTTGTTAGATTCTCAATTGAGTGTTTGATTAGAGTGATATGTTGTTGGAGAGAATTTTATTGTGATGTGGCTCAGATGAATGCTGGAGCTGGTGACATCAAATCAATCGTTGGTTGTAAACTCCCCCTTCTGTCCATTAATAAATATTGCTGCTCATTTTCTCACATATGTATTTGTTTATGTTTCTATATTTCATATCATGGATCCTTAGCTGATGTATATGTTTCATGTTTCATTGATTTAACTGATTAAGATAAATAACCATATGTATATTGCAATATATTTTTTGTTTAGTGTTTATACTTGGAGGAACTAGTTTGACGATCAAAGTTGGATTGGAAGATACATTAAGAGCTACAAAAGGAGAATAGGAAGCACTTGGATCACAAGTAAGTTTCTCCATCTTTCTATGTGTCTATTTACTCTTAGGAAAAGTGTCTGCAAAGTCTTTGATATGTTGTTCTAAATGCATAGCACCACATTTACGAAAGGTTTTTTAATCTATAATCCATAATTCTGCATAACAAATTGGTGACTCCACTAGGGAGTTTTCCTTTCATCCTTGGTTTTTTTTCCTTTTCTTATCCGCCGAGTAGCATCTACTCTCAATTATTAGGTTTTTGAAACATAAAATTGCATTAGAAGTGTGTTTAGTAGCTTGAATTTTGTTCTCTACTGCGCCCAACACACTGTTGGTCAAGACACAGTGCTTTGCATAGCATTGTCTCCCACTCGAGGGTTATTTGCACCACACTATCTCCCCTTAGAGACTGTGTTTCCCCCTAAGCCAACCAAATTCCCTTTGAATTTGCCATTGCCATTAGTTTCAGCCTTTTTTTTGCTGTGTTTTCAATTGTCTGATGCCTCATAGAGAGTAGTGAATTTTCCTGATTCTTCCCCCTTTGAAAAGTAAGTTTGTTCAATGTCTCTTTAAGTATTTTTCTTTATCATTGACAAATAAAATTCAAAGTATTTTTATTTCTACATTAGATCCATTTGTTTTCGTAAATGATTTTTTTTTTAAATTCTTCGTTTCCTATAGGAAAAATTGTAATTTCATTCTTCATTTTTCCTAAAAGAGAAATTGTTGTTAAGTTCATCATTTCTCAAAGAAGAAAGCATTTGTTTTTGGTTGATTTTATGCATATAGTTTCCTTTTTTCATTCATTAAGGGGACTGAAAAGAAAAACATGCATTTTCATATAGTGAATTGTCTGTTTTGCATAGGAACAAATTAGGAAAGTGTCATATTAGTTTTTTCTCTTAGTTTTTTTCTCTCAAAATAGATCTCTTTCCCTTTAGTAGCTAATATTTTCATTGAAAAAGGTAAAATTGAAAAGTTTGCTTATCATTTCAGTTTACATTTTAGGAATTTCCATCACATCATCACGGTCATGGGGGATTCACTGCGAGAGCAATACCATAGCACGTGGGTTCATATTGGGGGATATATAATGAGGAAAAAATGACATAATATATTGGAGGATACATAGGGGGTAAAGAATTTTTATATTTGCAGGTATAAAAAATGGAGCTCAAAGTCAAGGAACCTTTGACGTTCTACCCCTGATGATGGACTCACATAGACAGTCCGAAACGTTGGGTTATTAATAAAAACTCAGAAACAGGTTATTCCTCTCCTCTATGGTATAAAAAATGTTAATGAAATAATGGATACCTGCAATACATATATTGAAATTAGGGTATTTTTAAATTGGGAAAGTGTATTAGGTTTATATTGGTAGGGGTTTAAATAATGTGATTTTTAGAGGTATTGTCCAATATGTACTAAAATTAAGGGTATTGTTTAATATGATATGATCATACATGATATGTTAGAGTTTTATTGAGTGAAACCCCTGTGATCACGGTGAACCTTGAAAGGGAAATTGATAAATAAAATCAACTTAAAAATTACATCAATTTACTAAAAAAAGCATTGGAATCATAGCGATAAAATTTAGAAGGTCTAGGCTAGAGACGTGTTCTGGCGTCGCAAAACATAGTAGCTGTCATTAATTGTCTGTGATACATTCCGAGTGTGATACCTCACTCCACATCCATAAGTATATTGTTTCTCGTCCACGTACCTTCGGGTATATCAGGCAGTGTTATAGTACGAAAAGTATAAAGGGGTGCTCTCACTGCGTGGTTTTACATTAGACAGTGCTAATACGAACATGGGCCTCCATGTACCTCTGGGTATATTTTGGAGGACAAATTTAGGTTGTTATCCATCCATAGTGAACTGAGTCGGCCTCCTTGTAAATTGTGATACACCAAACACAACATTTGGGGAGATTTCCTACCCATACTTCTTGGTTCGCCAGGAGGTATTTTGAAGTCCACAATTTCTTGGTAAACATTTTTCCTAGTACTACCATTTTATTTTGTTTATTTTTTTTTGGTCATAAAATAAATCAGTCATTGTGGAAGAATAAAATCCCTTTCCCCGTCATTTGCGTAGACTTGGATTGAAACAATCTTTACCACCGGAAGTCACTTCTAGTCAGCGAAGGCGACATCGCTCTACCGAAACCAGTACCATCAGTACCTTTGGTGAAACATCATCTTCCTATATTCCAGAGTCGGCACAATTTGTTTCTATAAATCCTGGTTCATTTACTATTGTTGAGACGGAGTCCTCATAGCTACCCATGGTCATTATCCGTCAAATCAGTGAGACCATACCTCCCAAACCTGACGTTGTTCAACTGGAAGTTAGTCTAGATCCTGTATATTTTTTGCCAGAACATCTACATCCTGAAGTCGAATGACCAAAATTTGTTCCTGTATCGGTCACCCCACAATATATTGTAGCCATTGAGTCTCCCATATCGTGCAGTCAACCCCCTAAAATATACTTTGGGCTTGACGGTGAAATACTTCCACCTGGTTTAATTTTGATTGAAGAAATCCCACAAGACAAAACACCTTTAACTCCAACCCATTTTTGGGAGGATCTTTACCTCTACGAATATTTTTCTCAATCACCACCCTGTACTTTTGTTGATCATATGCCTATTAAAATTTCCGTCGATTCAAAAGGGTATACATTTGGTCATGTAACCATGCCTGAACCAACATCTTTGGTTAGAACATAATTTCTGATTGCGTCAGCACCTACTCTCGCTACCCTGTCAATGTTCACAACTTCACCAGAGTCATATTTACATTGTGGCCCTATGGTCCCATTAGGTTATAAATATTTATTTGGAATTTTCTTTGGTGAATATTCAAACCCATGGACATCACTAATGTCATCGTTTGGTATTCTAACTAGTAAAACTATAGTGAGTACTGAACAGATTGATCCTTTATATCCATCGTCAAGGCAATATCAAGCTAGTCCATTTGGGTCTATTCCATCAAGTACAATTTCAACTATACTCCCTACATTTGGAGAAAAATATTTTCCATCTTATTATACTCCTCATGTTGGGGGGAAACCTATGGTCACCCACTTTGACAGTACTACGTCTTTTTTTGGTCAACCTAATGTCAAAATGAATGTTTTTCAATGGCAACCCACTCTGCATGTCCAACCACGAACGATTGTACACTTGTATCAATCGGTTCAACTTGTCGCACCCACATCAATTCCACTTGTTAATACATATTTACCCCTATTACAGACTCAAATTGTTGTACAACAATCATTTCAGGTAGGTCCTTCAACTCAATACCCTCAAGTATTGGGCCCTCAAACTCCAAATCCTTCATCTAATTTACAACAACCTGTACCCGGAATCACGTATTCACAAGTTGGATTACCATATTATGGGATGTCGCAGCCACAACTGGGTTATACCTATCCTCAACCAAATCCAATTTATTATAATTTGGTTTATAACATTGGTGGACAGACCCCTTGGTAGCCACAGGCGTACATGCCTCAACCTTCATTTCAACAAGTATCATACCCAAGTTTTGGTCAACAGAATCCTTAAGTGTTTTCTTATCAAAATAACCCCTATCTGGGTTACGAGAAATAGATTTCTTATGATGGTGCTCAAAGGCCTGTTGCTCAAGAAATTCCATCATACCCTGGCTATCCTCAACCTGACCTTAATCAACACTTGCCCTTTCTGGAAACTTTATAATTAGCAGATTTAAACAAACTGACCAATGACCCAATCAATTATACTCCTTGGTGGCCGGTGATACCTCATAAATTACCCTCCGATATTCCTAAGTTCAATGGAAACCTTGGAGAAGACCCGTTGACTCATGCTATGACTTACCATTTGTGATGTTCATCAAACTCCCTAAATGATGACTCTGTTCGGCTACATCTTTTCGAGCGTACGCTCACTAGTCCGGCTGCAAAATGGTACATTGAGTTACCTAGAGCTTCTTTTGATAATTTCACTACCATAACTACTTCCTTTTTGAGTCACTTCTAGTTACCCATACACTACAAGGAAAAGACCCTCTAGCAGATGTTTTTGAGGAACCCCTTATAAAAATACCGCAGACATCCATTTCTAGTGGAGGTTACTAGCGGAGGTTGGTGGGTGAAGGTTTTTGCCGATGTATTTCGTCCGGTGCGCTTATCACCATAAAACGCACTGGTGCGTTCAACAAGAGAAAACACCTGTGCACACAAAACATTGGTACACTGGACACCGTGCACTCTGTACACACCCACCTGGTGCGTTGTATTTCTGTAGTGCACCATTTCTTTACAACACTTCTGCACCAGTGCTTCATAAAAAGCACGCGAAAACAGAAACTGCCCAGGGAAAAATGCAACAAATGCATCGGTGCGCCCACAAAACCCCGCGCACCAGAACAGGGTTAAATAAAAAACAATTACGGCCAAAAAAATACAAAAAACATTGGTACACCAGATACCGGGCGCTCCGTACACACCTATCAGGTGCATTGTATTTTTGTACCGCACTGGTTCTTTACAACACTTCTGCAACAGTGCCTCATAAAAAGCACAAGAAAACAGAAATCTCCTAGTGCGGAATGAAGAAAACGCATCAGTGCACCCATAAAACCCCACGCACCGAAACATGGTTAACTAAAAAAAAATTACAGCCAAAAAACCGCACAAAAAATTGGCACACCGAACACCATGTGCTTCGTACACACCCGCCCGGTGCATTGTATTATT
The DNA here is from genome assembly GCA_034641835.2 of Pinus albicaulis. NCBI lineage: Eukaryota > Viridiplantae > Streptophyta > Pinopsida > Pinales > Pinaceae > Pinus > Pinus albicaulis. The sequence continues at coordinate 911,281,864 of CM076583.1, read as the reverse complement.
GTAGCGCACCAGTTCTTTACAACACTTCTGCACTGGTGCTTCATAAAAAGTGTGTGAAAATAGAAACTGCCCAGTGCCGAATGAAGCAAACGCACCGGTGCGCCCAGAAAACCCCACAAACTGGAACAGGGTTAAATAAAAAAAATTTATGGCCAAAAACTGCATTTTCCACTTTTTTCAGTGCTACAAAGATCTCAATAACTAGTGAAATTTATCCTTGTTTGAGCTGCCTTGACATCGGTGCTCCCATTGCACTCATTACATGCATTGTTGTTGTGCATTTCCCACCAATCTACAGCTTGAATTTTGAAAAATGGTGGAAAAGTTTTCTTTTGCAAATTCTACAGCCCTCAATGGTCAAATGTACAAGAATTTTTCTATTTTTTCCATAATTAAGCCATTTAGTGGATTATAATTTCAAATAACCTTAAAATTAACCATTTAGAAGAAAAATAAATAAATTTTCGCGAAGTGCGCTCGAGCCGTTCGGCTCGCACCGGTTTGCGGTGCTTCTTGTAAATTTACGAGCCGCATAGCAACTGGTGCTAATGGTATCCACACCGGTTCTGGGGCGGTGCTGATAGGTGCACCGTGTTATTTTAAAAAAAATTCAAAAGTGCGGTGCGGTCATTTACCAGGCCGCACCGTTGATAATGTAAATAGCGGCAACACGGTGCGTTAATTGAATTATTCGCCTTGGGGCGGGTAATGTTGTCAGCGCACCCCATACTGCATTTCGACAACGTCAACGGTTCAGCCTGGTAAATTGGTGCTAACGATATCTGCACCGGTTCCGGGGTGGTACCGAAGGTGGACCGTGTTATTTTTTTTTTTTTTTTAAAGTGTCGTGCGATCAGTTACTCGGCGGCACCATTGACCTAGTGGAATAGCGACGATGCAGTGCATTGACCAAAATAGCTGCCCCAGGACAACTATTTTTGTCATCGCATGAATTTTTGTATTTCGCGTGGGTCAATGGTGCGGCCTTGTAAAAGACCGCACTTTTCACTATGTCATGATGGTAGGAGGTCGATTCGTTGACTTAACTATATGCCCCAGGGCATAGATTTTAGATAGCGCATCGCCCTCCTGACACTGTACATAGTCAACGGTGCGCTACAAATTTTTCGGGAGCACTGCCCCTGGTGCACTAAATATTATTAGGTACACCAACGCGGCTACGCTCCATATAAAGACACATCGGGACCAGTGCGTGACTGCTTTTTTGGTGCACCGACTGTTTTTTTATTTTTTTTTCAATTTATATATATATATATATATATATATATAGATATATTTATTTATTTCTAAATACAAGTCTCAATTAATAAAAAAATTTCTTTTAATATGTCAATCATTCAAAGACGTGAAAAGAGAGAAGAGGGGGAACAACAACAACAACAACATGTGGAGCAGTATAACATGGTTCGCCTGTGGGAGGCACGAGAGAGGGAGAGAGATGCATACCCTCACCCTATTTCAGCAGCTACGTAGGGGCTTCTAAGGCAGGTATGCATCCTCAAGTTCTATGAGGAGGCTACTTCCCTAAAGGGCCATGATTTGTTTTTGAGACATATTATCTGAAGGTGGAATGCCCACCAACATGCTTTTCGGGTTGGTATCGACCAGTGGTACATGCCCACTAAGGAGTATATATATTTCACTACAGGGCTATCGAGGAGAGGGGTGGATTTTCCCTCATTCCTAGAGGTTCTAGCTGGCTGTGTAGCAAGGAGTCAGTTAGTTTACTCCTAGAGATACGTTAGAGAAAATTTACTGTCTCCTGTAGAGTTTCAGGTCACTAGAGTTCAATTACGTATTGGTGCATTTGGTAGTGAGGAGGTGCAGTGTCTCTCACTTATCATTTCGACCATTTCACACAACACCAATGACGATCAATGCATTAGTTGCTCGCTTCTATATTTTGTCGATTTTTTAGCACAGGAGCCATGACTTGTCAGGTGGTCTGCCATTTTTTTGTGGTAGTTATGTAAAACCTTAGATAGATATCGTGCTCATGCACAAGGGAGGGTCAACTTCCCTTTTTCTTCAGATTTTTTTTGTTTATTTTTTGAGAGGTTTCCAGAGATGAGGCCTACTATTTTTCGACAGCCACCCAGGCCGATGTTTAAGGCACATATGCACATGTGGGGGAAGATGATGCCCAAGAGGGATGAGACTCTGTTTCCAGCGAGGATATCACATGATGCACTGGAGTTGCTAGTCAGTGTTGATGAGCATCTCTTCATTATTGTCCCTTGTCCTTATGCGGGTTTGGATTGGCAAGGGTGTGCCAACATCCTCTTCATAGCTGATGATAGAGGTAATATTACTATTTTCTTTAAATTTATTATAGCATGTTCTTTAATTTGTTTTTATTAAATTGTGTAATGAAAATTTCTAATTATTGTTGCGTACTTGTATATATTTTGCAGACATTGGCTCTTTTGATGGTGAGGACATGCCGGCACCACCACATGACCCAGGTGTGGATCCTGATGACGATCAGGGCATGCCAGATGTTGAGGATCATTAGGAGGACAACGTAGAGAGACCTTCTCCTAATGGTGCGTCGGTACCACCTTTTGCTAGGCGCGGTCGACTTGATGCTAGATACAGGATGGAGTTGGGCGACCAACTCAGTGCATTGATTGTTGAGGTGGGAATCAGGCCCACTCATTATAGAGACATAAAGGCCGATGATAGGCTATTACAGATGTGGAGAGGCATGCCATGTGATAGGTACAACCTGATGCGGCATGTCGTAGGAGCTACGACAATTGTTATGCGGCTGAGGAGGACTGTTGCATATTATAGGCATGGTCGAGCCGCAACATGTGATGGATAGTCCACGAGTAGTAAATCATCATCTCATGATCGTTCAACTCGCGCCGCGCCAGATGAGCATGAGCCTCCACTAGCTCTAGCAGTAGTCATCATGGAGATGAGCCTAGACCATCAGCCATGTCCAGTCAGCAGCTTGCAGCATCCATTAGTACTCATGATCATGAGCAGGCTGGACCATCGACCGTCGAGGCTACACCATTGGCTGAGAAGGCCTCCACTAGTACTGCTATTGAAGTTGTACTATCACCAGTTGATCCATGACATTTATATTATAGTTGTATATTTTTAACATTATATATATATATATATATATATATATATATATATATATATATATATGTGGTCCATTTATTTTATGTTCGTGTTGCAGTTGTACTTAATTTACATGTTGGTGATCATCATGATGTGTATAGTTTTAGGTCATGTTAGATATGTTCATTTAATGTGCAACTTGCAGATAGATGTTTATGTGATAGCATGAGTTATTTCAAATGAGATGTATATTTGATGTTTTTGTTGTGATGATGTTAATATATAATGTTAATTGTTTTTTGTTAGATGATCATGATCACGATGATGTTAGCGATTTTGAACGTGTTTTTTAGTCAAACATGATGTTTGTACGATGGTTATCATGAACGTGATGTTTACTAATTAATTTAATATTAAATGATCATGATATTGTAAAATTGTAATATTTGTAATTCTAATTGTATGTAAAATTCTAAAATTGTAATTGTAATGGTATATATGTAAATTTGTAAAATTGTAATTATAAATGTAATTTTTTAATTTGTAAAATTGTAATTGTATATATGTAAAATTCTAAAATTGTAATTGTAATTGTAATTATACGTGAAATTGTAAAATTTCAATTATAATTGTAATTATAATTGTATGTAAAATATTTGTAAAATTTTAATTGCATTACTGTGAATCGATTGTAATTGTAAAATTGTAATTGTGTAAAATTCTAAAATTGTAATTGTAATTGTAATTGTAATTCTAATTGTGTGTAAAATATTTGTAAAATTTTAATTGTATTAATGTGAAATGATTTTATTAAAAGTTTTAAATTTGTAAATTTGTAAACTTTAAATAATTGAAAAAATAATAAATCTAGAATAATATGAATTATTGTAACATAATAAAGTTTAGAAAATAATGAAAATAAATTCATGTACTTTAGAATTATCATTATTTTATTATGATCTTAGATACAAAAAAAAGAACTAATTTAGATCAACATAATTGCAAATTATCAAGTGAACTATGGATTTTAACATTAACACAATGCAAATTACCAATTAATGAAAAATACATGTTATAATGTTTCGAAAAACCCATCTTAAAAATTATAAATATTGATGAAATAACACATGTCCCATATCACTCTCGGTTTTCATGATCACCCTCATTATCTTCCAGCTCGCATCGCATGATAACACTATTGTTCTCAAAAATATGTTTTGATCTAGGATCACGTGTCAATATGAACCACCAATCCCTATCCAACACATCTGGGTAAAAAAGCACTTATTTGTAGTGTTTGGGGAAAACATAGGGCTTCTTAGCTTCATCCCACATCTTTCTAGAGTTGATACATATCAGCCTACCATTGCAATCTTCCTTTACATTATTCCGATCAAATGTGTCCCACCACTTGCACCTAAAAATAACACATTGGAAAGAAGAGAAATACACTTCAATGATCTCTTGTATTTTTTAGATGTAATCTACCATCCCTCGTACTAGGTTTTGATCACGATGGCTAGATTGGCTAGATTGATCGAACTCGACTTCCAGTCCATAGTCTTGTGTGATGTTTCCAGCATCGGCATTTTCTGTGTGAAAATGGTGTCCATATGCCCACATAGATGGGAACAAATGCACCTATTATAAAAAAGTTAAAAAAATCATAGTGTCCTATGTCTTATAATAACCCAACAGTTAAAATATGAAATATAGATGTCTTATAAGTTTCAAATTTACATATAAATTAAAAATATTATTACCGAGTTGCTGCACCCAATCCCTACATTTAGCACATCCTCTTCAGCACATGGGTAACGACCGGTAGCACTGTATTTCTCTCTGACTTGGTCAGCAACCGAACTGTTAGGGCATATTTTTTGCATATTTTCTTTCAAATGATAAGGCACACTTCTACCATTCAACTGTCTGAATTCTTTCCTGTCACTACTCCATTTCATCCTATTTTGTTCGTACAATGCAACCCACGGTTGTGTTGCTTCAGAATTGTAAAGAACGAATTTATTGATTGCCTCAATTTCTGCATTCGCTGATCAAATCAAACCAACATTATATAGTAATTAGAGATCAAAATATACATTATATCGAAGTTCAACATGAATATTAATTACTTTTTTTAAATTTGAAAAATTATAAGTCGCTTACTCTTTATAAAGCTCTTTTTTCCACTCATTTGGAGCAACTCCCCTTCTCTTTTGTCTTCATCTCTTTCATCGTCCCAAATCACCGCACCTGGTTTGTTGCTGATCTGCTTGATGTACTCACTAGCATAATGGAAAGACTCATATGATATGTACCCCTCTGCCATACACCCCTTGGGTTTTTCCCTTTGTCGAACAAAACCTTTCAATTTCTTCATGTACCTCTCTAAGAAGAAAATCCAAGGACAGCAAAGCACGCCAACTAATTCAAACTCATCTACTAGGTGGATTAGAAGATGAACCTGTAAGTCCATGAAACTCGTTGGCAGTTCCTTCTCAAACATAAAAACAATCTCAACTATCTCTTGACGCCACCATTGAATGGTAGCCACATGAATCTCCTTTGATGTGATCCAACGTACAAATGAAGATAATCTAGATATGGCACATCCTAGGTCTTGAGGGAATTCATGTTTCACACACCCATGAATGAACAAAGGATAGTGACACTGCAAAGTTAAAACACGTGCAATAATATACAAAATTATTTATGTTTTATGATCCCCACATGGGATAAAATTTATTAATATAACAAATAATAAAATCATGCTTTTGACATTATACGTACTCTTATAAGATTCAAATCGTCATGCGATTTCAACCCTGAAAAATGGTCATCCACGGTGAAGCAGCACCGTAGTGAAGACCCGTATGAAGTTGGCACCCTCACACCCATTATAAATTTCTTTGCCAAAGAAATATCATCTTTTTTTTTAAATCCATGGGACATCACCTTCTTTGAAAAACCATGAATTAGAGGGACCAACACTTGCCTCTGATCCCATACTTTCTAATCGTCTTGGCCAATGTTTCTTTTTAGTTTTTGAAGTAATAAGATCTTTCCTAAGAGCAAATGTGTCACTTTGTTTCGATGATATGTGCCTCCATAAAGAAGATGAAACATTTTTAAATATATGCATGAGATCTAATAGGTGGGTAATATTAAGATGCTCCCAATATGGTAGGTTATAAAATATAGATTTCCTTTTCATCCCAATGGGAAATTTCTCAACATAGGTGGCGAAGAAATCTGGATCATCGAACATAGGCTCCCCATTTGAATTAAACATTTCTATGAACTCCTTCTCCTTCTCTCTCTCATATGCTCTAAGCCATTCAGCTAGTGTCATTATTGGAGGCCTTTGGATTCTCTCTCATTTACCATTGAAAGTGGATGTTGCTCTTCTGTAAGAGTGTTCTTCTGGTAGGAATACCCCGGAGCAATCATACACTGGCTTTTGTAGGTCCTTGGACCATCTAGCTTTCAGAGAAGGTCCACAAAATTTACATCCAAAATACCCTTTTGTTACAAGACCTGCGAGATTATATTTGTATACATTAATTAATATGCATGGCATGTTAAATAATATCATGAAGATTAGAATAAATATTACAACGAATTAAATAACTAATATGTGAAAGAATATTGTTACGTATATAAACAAATCAATAAACTAAACATGTAATTTACCAAAGAAAACTCTTAAGTCTGGATAATCATGTGTCATGTAAGTACATATGCCATACAATGTAAAACTCCTCTTTGTTGCGATGGGTCTTAATACATCGTATACATTTATCCCATCCCATAATTCCTTCAATTCATCTACCAGTGGTTGTAAGTAGACATCCATATTCTTCACTTATCTTCTACCGGGGACTATGAGAGCCAACATAAGATGTTCATTATTCACGGACAACCATGGGGGGATATTGTTATTGATTAGTACTACAGGCCAAATATAATAGTTAGTGTTCTGGAGGGAATATGGGTTGATGCCATCCATGGCTATGCTAAGTCGTAGACTTCATATTTCATCCTTGAATTTTTTGGGCCATGTATCCTCTATATGATTCATGGCTATTAAATCAGTTGGGATTCGCATAACTCCCAACTCACTTCCGTGTGAGGCATGCCATCCCTGCAACATAGCTAATTCATTGCAATGAAAGAGCCTTTGAATCCTTGGGATTATAGGCATGTGCCTCAATATCTTAAAAGGAGGACCTATACGTGATTAACACTACTTTTTTTATTTATCATACCTGTCATGCCCACATTTCGGACACATATCTTTGTCTGTATATTCTCCTCTATATAGAATACAATCATTTAGACATGCATGATATGATATGTACTCAACACCCAACATTTTCAACAATTTATTTGCCTCTTCGTAGCTACCAGGCAAGACATTATCACTCGGAAGAACCTTATCTTTGAATAACCTGTAGTTGGTGATCATGGAAAAATATATTAATAAATTTACATTAATGTCGATTTAATTATTAATGTTCATAAAATTTACCATTTCTAATGTTCATTGCAATGTACTGATTATATTTCAAATTTATATAAGGGAGTACTTTATGGTAACTTACCTCAAAAGTTCCGATAAACATGCATTCGAAAAACCAAAATTTTCTTTCAAGTTGTAGAGTAACATCATTGTCCCCAACTAGGTATACTTTGACTAACCGCCAAGTCCAAAGAGAGGGGTGGTGGAAGAAAATTTATGGCTTTCAAAAAAGGTGTCAGCGATATGAGCATCATCCCCTAGATGATCATCATTTTGGAATGCATCTAACAACATTGTCTCCATGGCAGTCGTATCCCTTAAGTAATCATCCATACCAACTTCTATTTGATTTCCTCCATTTCTAGCTTGTAAAGAACTACTATTGTTGTAGTCATTCCTAATTGGTGAATCTGGATGTAGCGGGAATTGAATTCGTGGTTGATTCAACCATTCTTGGTATCGTTCCTCTCTAATTTTTTCTCTTAATCCAGTCTTCTCTTGATTTGACATTGTCATGGGGTGCAATGGAAGATGGTAGGTAGGTTGTTCATCATCACTAGAATTCTAATAATCAAAAAAAAAAAAAATTGAACATGACTAGTACAAAATATATGATATCAATTAGTAACCACGTTGACAATATTGCATGATTATAAATTGGTTTGACGTTGAAATAATTACATATTAATAAATATATATATACAAAATAATTATAATTATAACCATCATTGTCTCGGGATTGTGGCTAGAAGATGCAATATTGTTACAATTGGTGGGGTGAAGCAGTTGTCCATTTTCATATACCAAATGTGCCTTGCGGTTTGTAGCTCTTGATAAGAACTTCCAACGTTTTGGAGCAGTTTGAATATTTTGTGCATCTGAACTCGATGTTGAATCTGCATGAACCTGAAAATTTGTATACATTATAAATTCAATTAAGCTGTGCATGATTGACTGCATCAATAAAAAACATAAATTCAATTAGATAGTGAAATATAAATAAAATTTGAAGTAAATATTATATCTCGAGATGGATAGGGAGAACTCCGCGATGGACTTTGAGAAATATTATGGCACAAGCTGAATTTTGAAGAATGTCCATTCGATATAACTATGATATTTTCTCCCTGCATTTGAGCAAAACAACAACAAGTTTTGGTGCACACACCTAAAAGTAATTCCGGTGCCTAATGTACAGATCAACGCACCGGTGCATTTTTGGTAATGTGCACTGGTGTTGTTTTATACATAGATGCACTGGTGTGGTTCGATCAAGGGACGCACCGGTGATGAATAACCGCAAATAATAAAAGTGCAATTCTATTTTCTTTAAATGAAAAAGAGCGGTAAACTGAAAAATAGGCGGCAAAATATTTTCGAAAATCTAATTTTATAAAACATTTATTTAAATACTAAACACTTTTCAATGTTTCACTATTTTTGTAAAAATATTTAGCCAGAGATTTGCAGGAGAGATATCTGGAGCAAACAAAGCACGAGAGCACTATGGAGCAGGGAAATATGTTGGAACAAAAGTATTCAGACAATTAGAATTCCAAACCTCTGGTGATAATTCAAACCCTGTAGAATAGAATTTCAAATGATCTTGTGAATAAAGTTTATTGTTTTTTTTACTTTTTTTGCAGTTTTTTTTATGCAGTAAAAGAAAAAAATCAAAGTTTATTGTTTTTTTTTTAAACTTTTTTAGCAGTTTTTTTTATGCAGTAAAAGAACAAAATCAAAGTTTATTTTTTTGTACTTTTTCTGTAGCTTTTTTTACTTTTTCAGCAGTTTTCAGAAACAAAATAGAAAAAACCATTTTTAGAAACAAACCCTAGATTATTTTTGTTTCTACCCTTTCTTCTCCCTCTTTTTGTGATTTCAGAATTAGGGCTTTTCAATTTAGATTTATAGGGTTTGAAATGCTAAATATAGGCGTAATACATCCAACCCATGGGAGGACTTGCATAGTCGGATCCCAATCCATGTCGGCCTTTGCGTGAATTTAAAAAAAAAAATACAGATTTTTTTTCCTCAGTGTGCCATGCGTAACCTAACGCACCGGTGTGCTCTATTATCCCAGCGCACCGCGAAAGTACTGTGATAAAAAATAAAAAAAATAAATTTTTTTTTTATCAGTGCGTCATTGGTAAAATATGGCATTGGTGCACTATGTTTCACACAAAAAAAAATCCATTTTAGAAACAAACCCTACATTCTCTTTGTTTTTTGCCTTTCTTCTCTCTCTTTCTGTGATTTCAGAATTACGCCTTTTCAATTAATATTTATAGGGTTTGTATTGCTAAATATAAGCCTAAGACATCCAACCCACGGGAAAACTTGCATAGTCCGATCCCAATCCATGTCGGCCCTTGCGTAAATTAAAAGAAATAAAAATTCATCAGTGCGCCCTGCATAACCTAGTGCACTGGTGCACTCTATTCTGCTAGCGCACCGTGAAGGTATTGTGATAAAAAATTGAAAAAACAAAATTATTTTTTCTTAGTGCGCCATATGAAAAGTATGCCATTGGTGCGTTATTTCATTATGGCGCACTGCGAACATTCTGTTTTGCACAAATAAAAAATCCATTTTAGAAACAAACCCTACATTCTTTTTGTTTCTTCCCTTTTTTCTCCCACTTTCCGTGATTTCAGAATTAGGGCTTTTCAATTTAGATTTGTAGGGTTTTTGTTGCTAGATATAGACCTAAGACATCCAACCGATGGGACGATTTGCATAGTCAGATCCCAATCCATGTCGGCCCTTGCGTGAATTTAAAAAAAACATATTTTTTTTCATCGGTGCGCCCGACGTAACCTAGCGCATCGGTGCTCTGTATTGTAAAAGCGCACCGCGAAAGTACTGTGATAAAAAATTAAAAAACAATTTTTTTTTTATCACTGCGCCATATGCAAAATATGCATCGGTTTATGCTACAAAAACTAACACTAGACGATTTTTATTATTTTATCATGGTTAATCAATGTGGTGGTTGACATGTAACACACCGGTGCTCCTTGTTGACATAGAGTATCGTACGGTCTATTATACTCTTTGTTCGGTGTGTTTATAAGACCCCCCACGCACCGACGTCAGTGCGTACACTATGAATGGTAGACCGGTTTCTTGAGATTTTTTTTTTACTTGAAAAGTTGACAATTTATTTATAAATATATTAATGAATGATATGGTATAGGTTTGAGATTTATAAAGAAATGATTGACAGGAGATAAAGTAACAAAAATACTGATAACACATCAAGAAAAGAAAAAAAGGCAAGTTCTTTGTAAATTCTTTACAAAAAATATTATTTTTGAAATATATGTAAGTTTAACTAATATGTAGTTTTTACTGTGTATCATGCAGAGCCACAAAATGACGAAGCTCGATAATATTATTTCTGATATAGAACCAGAATAGCATAAAATCTTGATGGAAAAATTTCAAAAGTATGAATCAGGTGAATGAAAAAATACTATCGATCCAATATGAGTTTTTTTTTTTAACTTTCATTAATAAAATAAATAAAATTATTAGATTACATGTGTCAAACAGTCTATTAATTCACATCTGTTTAATGTTCTACAGGGACCAACAACTCAGAAAAGGAATGTTGTTCTAAGAAAAGAAAAAAATAGAACACACAAATGAAAATGAATTCCTCTTTAGCTCATCTGGAGTGGTGCTGGAGGTTAACAAAAGAGGGAAAATATTTTACAAAAGTTTGAGGGATCTAGTGCAACGAATGTATAGAAGTTATTTCCACTTATAATACCAAAACCAATCCAATGATTCCAAGAACCAAATTTTATCTAAACTGCAGGAAGAGTTTCCAGAGAATTGGTCAATGAGACATGTCAGACTTTTAATAGAAAAAACGTACAACAACAAAAAAGAAGGAATGAAAAATTAATATTCCTTTAAATGTTTGTCTAGAATTATTTATAAATATCACTTTTGTTATATTTAATTTTCATATATGAATATAAAAATTAAATAGTTTATTGTCCTGTTACATTTTCAGGAAGATTATGAAAATCTCAAAAGATGAATGAGCTGATACTAGAAATATGCCATTAGGAATGTCCAAAAAGGTGTACAAGGAGATGGTCAAAGAAATGGACAAAATTGCATCACAGGAGGAGCCATCTCAACAACAAAATGTTTCAAATGTAATATGTAATCATTAGATTTTTCAATCATTAGGTACAATAAATAAACAATTTAGCATTAAATATTAATTTTCAAGTATTTTCTTGCAGAAAAGAAAAGAAAATGGAACCCATTCAGCACATAAAACAGGACGACAAGGAAGAAAAGGGTTGATATCTAAGTTTGTGAGTAATTGTTACTTCATTATAACAACTTAAATTGATTTCATTTTTGTATTTTTTAAGTTTCTTTACAAAAATCATCATTGAATGTCTTCAAACAGGTGCTAACATACAAAGAAGAACCATCAGAGGAATTGATTGAAATTGGGTTAAATATGGGTTGTGAGTATATGTTGGCGTATCAGAACTTAATTATGGAATTTGTAAGCATTTATCGATCTTCTTTTACTTAGCTCTTCCTACAATTAATAGAAGAAAAAATTATTTTATATTAAATATATGATTTGTTATGGGGTATAAAACTTGCAGGAAACAAAGTATGGAACTACACCAACAGATGAAATCTTGAAAGATGGCATGTTACATGGTTTTGAAAGAATGTGTATAGTTTATGAGTCAATTTTTTCAATGGTACGTCATTTCTTTTCGATTTACATTGATGTATATTATTTAATATTTCAATTTTCATTATTCTCACCAATGTATATACACTCATTATAATTTATTTTTATGTTTGTAGATGGAAGGTGAAGAGGAAGAAATAAATCAAAACCACGAACAACACATTCCTGAAAATAACCCAAGTCATGGAAGTAGCTCTAGCAGTGACAACAGTTCAAGCGAAGAATGATGGTCACTATGTTTAGATATCAAGCAAGGCTTTGTACTTTTTGAAATATTATCTTGTGAAATCAGACATTTTGTTTCATGTAATGGACATAGTGTCCTAATTGAAAGACAAAGGGATACCAATAACTGTCCCATTTTGTATGAAAAAGTCTATCTTATTCATATATATATATATATATATATATATATGTATGTATGTATGTATGTACAATAAAATATGTTTTCATTTATTCTATTGCGTTCTCCATTGTCGCTGTGAAATATAACACCACTGATTAAATTTATGGATGATTAAATATTACAATGAAGAGATGTGAAATTCGATGATATGATATAACAAATTAATCCAAACATCACATTCAAATGCACTAATAAAGTTTAATTCATATGAATGTTGTTATAAGATATATATGTGTCGACTTTTGATGAATAATGAACTTTAAAAAATCACAATAATTGCACTATCATAGGTCGATGTTTCTAAACAATAAAAAATGAAAACCAATGCGTGTCAGTTACTGTACATCGGTGCGCTTGTATTCTGAAGTGCACCGGTGCATTTTTACGAACTCTCGGCACCCCACAAATACCAATACCAATTATAAATATCGGTGCATTTTTGTGATACTATGCACCGGTGCATTTATGTGTCTATACGCACTGGTTCCATTGTACAACCTATGGGCACCACACAAATACCGATACCAATTACAAAGCTCAGTGCGTTTGTGTGATACTATGCACCAGGGCGTTTATGTGTCTATACACACCAGTGCATTTGTATGACCTATGGGAACCACACGAATACCGATACCAATTATAAATCTCAGTGCATTTCTGTGATGTTGCGCACTAGTGCGTTTCTATAAGTCTACGCACCAGTGCGTTGATATGACCTATGGGCACTGCACAAATCCCATGAACAATTAGAACGGCCCCATGCATTGTACCACCAACACTACACCCAGTGCGTTTTTTATACCTTAACGGCCCAGTGCATTCTCCTTCAACTGCCCTAGCGCACCTTCTACATGTACGCACTGGTGCGTTAAAGCTAGAGTAGTGTACCGATGAAAAAAAACACCTGCAGTGACCTCTGGGCGCCCATTTTTTTATAATTGTGTTGAAGTTCTGTTAAAAGATCCACCAAAACCTCTATAACCATAAATGGATGTTGTAATTTTTTTTTTTTGACAATTTTGGCCAATTTTATAACACTAAAAACCTCCTTTATAACCTCTGCTAGAAGGTCTTTTCCTTGTAGTGATACGATATGAAACTTGAACAGAACTCTTGAATAATTTTAAATAGACTTAAGATACTCACATTTTTTATCATATTCATGAGTGGCATCGTCGTCGTAGAATGGTTAAGACATTTGTTCCTGATCAACTCCTTGCTGAGTGGTTCATTAAGTCCCTGTTACCATATATAACTAAGGATGTAGCTAAGGGTGACGTCGTCACTGCATAGCAGGTTATTTCTCATTACCAATATTTAGAATTGATTTATACTCAGTCTGGCATGCTCTATGAGAAAATTCCTAACGCGCCGCGATATAATTTTACTGTTCCTCCTCCATCAAAGGATTCTCATGCTGGAGACGGTATGATTGGTACTGCAAGCACACATCATACTAATGCATTGATCTTATGCCTTCTTCCAAAATTAATGCCATGTCATTTGATAAAGGAAAAAGTGACAGGCAACCTGGAATTAAGAAAAAATGGAAATCAAAGAAAAAGAAAACTTCTACCTCGCAGGAAAGATCATCTGATCAATCGTGTGGAAATAGGAAACCTCGTTATGCATGCATAATCTGTAATGAGGAACACTTTATTAGGGATTTTTCTCACCGTGCTAAAGTCTCAAAAATGGTTAAGGCTTCACATGCTTCAGCTATGTTCACAGATCTATTTCTGAATCCGGACACAAATTTGGTTGCTATGGATGCAACTTCTAGTTCCTAAGTGATTAAGCTATCTGTCACAAAGCCATCGACAGATGTTTTGGTGTCAACACGTAATAAAGATTACAGTAGTCAAGACACTGATTGATTTGAAAATGGGTGGATAACTTGAAATGCTTATGAGAAAGCACCTCCCACTGAGTTAAACAAATAAATGATCATGCTAATATATGACTGTGCCGAATTTTATACTTGAAACAGGTCTATGTTTTTTAAATTGTTTAAGTGCTTTAAGAACATTTTTTTTTCTGATATTAAGCATGTGTAGCAACCATAAAATTTAGAAAATACACATCAACACATAACAAAAAATTTACTCTAGGAGTTCACCTGAATATCGTGGGTTACATCTCCTTGAGCCTATGTCAACTGACTTGGATCTTTGGGATTATGATTGGAAAATTATCTTACAATTTAATAACTCAACCCCAATGTTTATTTGGGCTGTACCATTGGGTTTATAATACCATCATACCCCTGTCATGGTTGTCATCACTCTGAAGAAAGAACCAGGTTCCCTTAGACTTGATTTCTGTTTTTGGTGCCTTAAGCTTCCCTGAGCTTGTCCCTGAAACCTTCTCTATTTTCTCCATCACATATTAGACCTCCAAAATAGGCTGATCATTTTCTCAAAATGAGCTCCGGCTCCCTAATCTAGGCCTCCATCCAATGTTGGCCCTAGGTTGCCCGAAATTTCCCTATGGATTCTAGACCTTCAAAAGTCTCCCAATGACTCTGTAAATCCATTCAATGGATTTATAATATCCATAATATTCATAATATAATAATAACTTGCATAAATTGGCCTTCGGCTTCTCTGGTTACACCTCCAACACCTCGTGGCACTCCTTGGCTCTAAGTTCACTGAAAATTTACTTGAAGCATCTAGACCTTCAGAAGTATGAAAAATATTTTTAAAATTCCTCCATTGGATTAAAAAGGCTCAAAATAGTCAGAATAGACTACTGGTTTGCTGAGAATGGATACTGGCTGCACTGGATTGGCCTCATTCTCCCACTGGCACCTGGTGGCCCTTTAGAACTTCTTTGAAGCATCTCAGCCTTCAAAAGTCTTCTACTGGCTCTGAAAACTTCATTATTAGTTCCAAAATGTCTGAATCATCCAAAATTGACAATTTTATTCTTGATTAAGGCCTCTAGCTACCCTGGCTAGGCCTCATTCTATTGCTAGCTCCTGGTGACCCTCGTGGCCCCTAGAACTTATCTGATGCAAAATCTTGCTCATAATTCCTATGATGGCTCTACAACCCTCACTAATGATTTTGGAATGTACAAGAAAGCCAAAATTCACTATTCACACTCCAATACTTTGTTTAGGCTCTATCTTGAGCTATATTCACACTCCAATACTGGTTGAATATAGCTCAAGATAGAGCCTAAACAAATTTTGTCCAGTGACCCATAAATCAGCTCCACCAAAAATAGAGCAACTAAACTTAACTGAAGTTAGTTTAGGAAATATGCCTAGATTTTGGTGCTCTAGATAAAAAATCACCAATATTAACCGCATCAATAGATTTATGGTTTGGTTGGGAACATGCAACCCATAAACCGCGCTCATGAAGACAATTAGGTGGAACCCAATGCTGAAACCACGGTAAAGTTTAATTGCACTGAAGTTTAATTTGCATTACGAAAACCGTCGGATGGAGGTTATCATTAAATTCTATGTGAACACATATGAATTTGGTGACAGCTACAAATTTGGTAGTTAGGGTCTTAATCTCTTGGCTCGGGGTCACGGGCCGACGACCATATGGGTAGGGGATGGCCCCTCTGAGCCACCAAATGCAAAATAGTTAGAACATAAATATAATCGAAGTCCTATTGCTTTTAAGAACTTCTCATAGCGCAGTAGGTGGCGGTATATGTGCATAGGCCAGAGGTCATGTGCTCAATCCTGCGGAGTCCCAAACCAAAATTTTAAACGGTGGCTCAAGGGCCACATGGCGGCCTCAGGGCTGGCCCCGTGGCACCTTTTCATTGGCCCACAAAACTCTGCATCAAATTAAACTACGACACTTATCAACAAATAACTGGCCCGAAAAGAATATTTCGATGAATATTCCAAGGAATACTCTAGGAATATTCTTTTTGTTGAATATTCAAATTCCCAGTTAGACGAAGTCAAAGGTCAAAAATTGCAGTTTACTGGAGTTTTCAAATCGCGATAACTTCTTCATACGGTGTTGGTTTTTCGAACCGTTCATGGCACCGGAATCAAGAAGACGAGATATATCCAGTCACTTGGGTTTGACACAATTTTGAATGCTTTGAAATTTGATCTATCACTTATCTCCATGATCTAGATCTGATCACACTTCCCCATTAGGAATCTTTTGGACCCCAAAAGACTGATTACCTGATCTGTTCAGTAGATGAGAGTACAACACCCTCACCTTTCTAGCCTCCATACACTTTTTCTTGCTTGGATTAGTGCCTTTGAACTGCAACTCGAAGGTAGTCAACACTTCCCTTTTTGAATGCTCTTGTCCTCTTGTCAAGAATTGTCTTCCTTGAACTCACTCAGAAACTTCTACCAAGAGATTTTATAAAGGTAGCTTAACATCATTTCCTTGATCATCAATCCAAGGTGGTTAAAACAAAAATAAGTTTCCAACAGAAGTGCATACATAACTGAAATTTTCATATGTACAAATGAATGTATGTTTTACTGAGTTAAGAATTCAAACCACTTCTTACCAAGCCACTTCCATGGCGATTTTTGCTGCTGAAAATCTTATTCATGTGAAACATCTGTTCTCACATCAATGATGGAATATTTTGTTCCATTTTCACCAGTATTTATATCCTGTTGCTTCCAATTCTTGGGACGATTAGTTCAATGCAATGTCCAATAATGGGCAATTAAATATCCCCTCTTCTGGCAATGTGTGCAAGTCTTTTGCACCTTTTGAGCAAGTTTCCTTCGCTTCAATTGTTTCCTGTATGCCTTCATCCTCTTCCAGCATTTTGAAACATCATGGTTATATAGACCACAATAGGAACATCGAGTCTTTCTACCATTCAAGCATGCATATTTTTCATGCTTATCAGAAACATAATCAACTTGACTATTGGAGGAATTATACCTCGCATGTTGCTTTGCATGTCCATCTTTTTAACCTTCTTGAGGAGATGAACTTGTAGAGGTTCCATCCTTCTTTTGAAGACCAGCATCAATGTTCTTGTCTTGATATTTTTTGGAACTCTCTTTCTCACCATAAGATGCAAGTATACACACATCTTGTTGCAACATAGGCTTCAAATAATGGAAATCAACTTGAAAACAAACTTGACATGTTTGTGGTTTAGAACTTGTGACAAAATTTATTTTTGGAGTTGTCTCAAATGCCTTCATGGCTTTAGAGTTTTCACCATAAGATTGAACATAGCATAGACTCAAATTCTTAGGTATTTCCTCAACCAAAATAGGATCAATCATGGCTTGTGCATGTTTGCCTAAACCATCGCCTTCATAGCCCATTTTTAACATCAACTTGGACCCTATACCTCTTGTGTGCTTTTCAACTGAACCTGCACATCTATTTGAAGAGGAAATTGAAGACAAATTTGAGTGATTTACCTCTCCTTCAAGCATGTTCTTGGTCAAGGCCTCTTGGGCTTGATGGAGCTGCATCTCCATATCATGAATTCTTTGAAGAAGTTATTATTTCTCTTGATTCATAGCAACCAATTTCTCATGAAGTCTAGTGCTTTCCTTTCTAGCTTCAAACAAAATTTGCACCATATCCTTCAGGATGTAGAAGTCTCGCTTCATCTCTTCATCGAAGAATATTGTGAAGGAGGAGGATTTTGAATCCTAACTTGAAGAAGTTGTCATCTTATGAAAATGAACTAAATACCTTCAACGAAAATTCACAAAGCTTTCAAAAAAAATTGAAAAAGCTTCTGAACAAAATGGCTGTAGAGTCAAGCTCTTCTTCAAGCAGCCTTTTGCAAACAAACCCTCTTGTGCTTCATGGAGAATTCCTTCATCATTCTTCGTTCTTGTCCTCTTCTGGACTTAGCTAACAGTAGCCTTCCCTTCACCTCTAGAAAAATTCAAACTAGTAGCCATCAGTTAATTTTCAAAGAGTTAAATTCTTTGTAGTGTTATACACCTTTCCAGTCAAACAAGCAACCTAGTGCTATGTCAAGCAAGAAACCTAGTGCTTTGATAAGAAAACTAGTGCTCTGATACCAATGTGATCTAAAAGTGGGTGGATAACTTGAAATTCTTATGCGCAAGCACCTCCCACTGATTTAAACAAATAAATGATCATGCTTATACATGACTCTGCGGAAAGAACCAGGTTCCCTTAGACTTGATTTCTCGTGTCGATGCCTTAAGATTACCTGAGCTTCTCCATGGAACTAACCCTTTAAGAAATACATTTCTATCCCTGAAACATTCTCTACTATCTCTAACACATATCAAACCTCCAAAATAGATTGATTATTTTCTCAAAATGAGCTCTAGTTCCCCAATCTAGGCCTCCATCCACTGTTGGCCCTAGGCTTCCCGAAACTTCCCTATGGCTTCTTGACCCTCAGAAGTATCCCAATGACTCTATAAATCCCTACAATGGATTTATAATGTTAAAAATAGTCAAAATATACTATTCACTTGCATAAATTGGCGTTCAACTGCTCCGATTACGATTCCAACACCTAGCGGCACCCCTGGCTCAGAGTTCGCTAAAAACTCCCCTGAAGCATATCGACCTTCAAAAGTCTTCAAAAGATTTTTTAAATCCCTACATTCGATTAACACGGCTCAAAATAGTCATAATATACTATTTTTTTTTTTAGAATGGATACTAGATGCTCTGGATAGGCCTGATTGTCCTGTTGGCACCTAGTGGCCCTAGTGGCTCTTGGAAATTATTTGAAGCATATCGGCCTTCAGAAGTCCTCTAATGGATCTGAAAACCTCACCATTAGTTCCATAATGTATGAAACATCCAAAATTGACTATTGGATTCTTGAGTAAGGCCTTTATCTACCATGGCTAGGCCTCATTCTGTTGCTGGCTTTTGGTGGCCCAAGTGGCCCCTAGAACTTCTTTGATGAAAAATCTCACTCAGAAGTCCTTTGATGGCTCTAAAACCCTAACCAATGAGTCTGGAATGTCCAAGAAAGTCAAAATTTCCTATTCACACTCCCATAATGGTCGAATCTAGCTCAAGATATAGCCTAAACAAATTTTGTCAAGTGGACCCTAAATCAGCTCCACCAAAAATGGAGCAACTGCACTTAACTGAAGTCGGTTTAGGAAATCTGTGTAAATTTGGGCACTCTGGCTAAAACCCCGCCAATAATAACCGAAACAATAATTTTATGGTTTGGTTGGGCACATGCAACCCATAAACCGTGGTCATGAAGATCGTTGGGTGGAACCCAATGCTGAAAGCACGGTAAAGTTTAATTGCATTCAAGTTTAATTCGCGTTACGAAAAGTGTTGGTTGGAGGTTATTGTTAAATGCCATGTGAACACATACGAATTCGGTGATGGTTGCAGATTTGGTGGTTAGGGGCTTAAGCCCTTGGCCTGGGCTCACGGGCTGACGGATATATGGGGAGGGGCTGGCCCCTCTGAACACCCAAATGCAAAATAGTTAGACCATCAATATAACCGAAGTCCTATTGTTTTTAAGAACTTCTCATAGCACAGTTGGTGGCGGTCTATGCACGTAGCCCTGAGGCCATGCGATCAGTCCCGCAGAGCCCCAAACCAAAATTTTAAATGGTGCTTCAAGGGCCACGTGGTGGCCTTAGGGCTAGCCATGTGGTGCCTTTTCATTGGCCCACAAAACTAACACGATTACCGATGAAATAGGTAACCTAACTTCAAAACGGGAACTCTAGCCCAAAAAGACTCAAAAAACATGAAAAAACACCCCAAAAACAAAAAAAGTGTATTCCAGAACGCACTTGGTTTTTTTTGAAGGTAAAATTTCAACATTTTATAAAATTATGCTAAAAACAAAATTGTTTCTTGAAAAAAGGATTGAAAAAACACACTCAAAACAAAACCAGTTGATGCTGGAATAACAAAAAGAAAAAATTGTGTCATATTTTTGACATTTTAAAAAATAGAAATAACATTTTTTAATTTTTAAAATTCAAACATTAAAAAAAACCTAAAATTTAAAAAATAAAAACATTTTAGAGCTTAAAATTTAAAAATATATAGGAATAAAAAAATAAAAATAAAAACAAAATAAAAATTTTAATTCAAACATTAAAAAAAACCTAAAATTTAAGAAAATAATAATAATAATAATAATAATTTAAAGATTAAAATTTCAAAATATATAGAAATAAAAAAATAAAAATAAAAACAAAATAAAAATATTAAATTAAAAAAAAATACAAGTTAAAAAAAGAAAGAAATTATAAAAAATAAAATATAGAAATTAAATTTAAAAAAGAAAAAGAAAATGTTTATTAAATTAGAAAAAAAAAATTAAATTTTAAAATAAAAAATTAAATTTAAAGAAATATATTAAATTTTAATAAATTTAAAACTTAAATTAAAAAAAAAAAAAACATTATTTAAATTAAAAGTAAAAAAATGAAAAATGAATTAAAAATAAAAAATGAAAAATAAAATACAATAAAAATATTAAATTTAAAAAATTATATATTAAAAAAACAAATAAATTATAAAAAATAAATTAAACTTAAATTATAAAAAATAATATATATATATATATATATATATATATATATATATATATATATATATATACTTAAATTAAAAAAAATATATATTAGATATTATTAAATTAAAAAAAAAAATTAATATTAAAATAACAAATTAAATTAAAAAAAAAATATTAAATTTTAATAAATAAATGAATAAACAAATAAATTTTGAAAAAAAAAAAAATTCAAATATAAAGAAAAAAAAAACCATTGTTAAAATAAAAAGTTAAAAAACTTTAAACATCAATTAAAAATGAAAAATTGAAAAAAATAAATTAAAAAAATATATTAAATAAAAAATAAAATAAAAAACAAATTAATTTGAAAATATTAAGTTTAATTAAAAAATAATCTAGTTTTAAATACATAATTTTAATTGAAATAAAAAAAATATAAAAATTTTATGTAATTAAAAAAATAATAATAAAAAATTAAAAAATTAAAAAAAAAATTAAATTCAAATAAATTAAAAAAAAATACAAAATGTATTAAATTTTAAAAAATTAAATGAAAAAACTAAACATAAAATTTAATAATAAAAAAAATATGAAAAAATTTAAAAAAAAATCAATTAAATAAAAAAAATTACAAAATTTAATAAAAGTTATTTACAAAATTTAGAAAAAAAATTAAAATAAAAAAAAATTAAAATAAAAACAAAAGAAAAAAAAAACAAATTAAATTTCAAATATAAAAATTAAATTAAAAAATAATAATTTTAAAATTTTTGAATTTAAAAATAAAAATTAAAAAAAAATCAAATTAAAAAAAAAAAGGATTTTTTGGTGGAGGCCGATTCCGGGAATTGGCCTCCCGCCCAGGTGGTGGCGGAGGCCAGCCGCTGGGCGAGTGGGGGGCTGTAGGCCGATTCCGGGAATCAGCCTCCAACCCAGGTGGAATTCCAGGATACTGTCAATGTGTTTCTGTGAATAGAAAACTGTTTCTGTTGTTGGCTGCATCCCTCAGTAGAGCAACGAGTCGTATTTATATTTACGATTTTGTGTCCACCAGATGGAGCCGCGGAGCTTATACTCCCAATATCTACTTTGCCAGGGGGCATGATGAACATGAGAACCATTTGGCGACTGCGCAAGCTTATGACGTGGAGGAGGATAAGTGGGAAGTTCTGCCTCCCATGAGCGAACCACGCATCCATTGTCACGGTGTTTGCACTGGTGGAAAATTCATGGTAATAGGCGGCGGAGCCAGCGACAGTAGTACAGAAGTTTTCGATCCAAGGGAGGGAAGATGGACAAGGTTGGAAAATATGTGGAGTATAGAACGATGTTTAAAATCACGTGTGCCTTCTTTTTGCTCTGGGCCGTTGCATGCATTGTATAAAGGATTGGTGATGAAGTATAAGAGTGGGAAAAATATTTGGACTGAGGTCTCTTCCGCTAACATATCTGCTAGAATTTCAGTACGGTAGCAGTGTTACACAGTGGTACGGTTGGATATTTGTGTCTATTTGGGTGAGCAATTGGGCGGGTAATGTCTCTTATCTGGTTCACCTCGAGTCTGGGCGGACCGTTACATTTTTTTTTTTTTTTTTTTTTTAATTCGTAACATTTTTTTTTTTAATTTTTTTTTTTTTTTTTTAATATTTTTTTTTTTAAATTTGATTTTTTTATTTTTTCTTTTTAATTTGTTTTTGATTTTTTAATATTTTTTTTAATTTAATTTTTTTTTTTTTTTTTTAATTTCAAAAAATTAAAAATTATTTTTTTTTTAATTCAAATTTTTTATTTTAAATTTAATTTGTTTTATTTTTTTTGTTTTATTTTTTTTAAATTTTGTTTTTAAATTTAATATTTTAGATTAATTAGTTTTTAAAATTTAAAATTTATTTATTAAATTTTAATTTAATTTAATTTTTTTTTTAATCTTTTAGTTTATTTAGTTTTTCATTTTTAAAATTTATAAATTGTTTCATTTAAAAAAAAAAGTAAATTTATGGATATTTGTTTTTGAATTATTTGCACGTGGTTTTTTTCATTTTTTTTGTTTTTTAATGATAGTTTTTTTTTTTTTTTTTACTTCTTTATTTTAATTTTCTTTTTCAATTTTAAATTTTGTTTTTTTTTTTTTTTAATTTGTTTTTTTTGTCAATTTTAAAATTTGTATTTTTTTTCTTATTATTATTATTTTTTTAATTTAACTTTTTAAATTTATTTTTTTGTTTTTTGTATTTTATTTTTTTATCTAAATTTTAATTTTGTAATTTTAATCATTTTTAAATTTTCTATTTAATTTTTTTTTTTTAATTATATGGTTTTTTTTAATAACTTAGAAAAAAATGTTTTTGATGTTTTATTTTTTTATTTTTTTTGGTTAATTTTTGTTTTTTTTTTTGTTTTATTTATTTATTTTTGTTTAAATTTTTTATTTTTACAAGTTAATTTTTTATTTTCTTACATTTTTATTGGTTTTTTTATTGTTTATATATATATATATTTTAATTCAAGTTTTGTGTTTTATTACCAACATGAAAATCACCACTCTTAAAAAAAAAGGTTGATGCTGCATCAATACGTTTCAAAATTAGCATGAAAATCACCGCTCTAAAAAAAAATGTTGATGTTGCATCAATACGTTTCAAAATTAGCATGAAAATCACTAACATTTTAAAACAAATATTCGTCCTTCATAAATAAAAATATTAGAGTGTCAAAAATGTGCACAAAAAAAAAGGGGTGATTCTGCATCACCACTTTTCAAAATCAGGTGCTTTTTATGCTACCGAAACAAAGTAGGTAACAGTGCAGTTACCTATTTCATCGGTAACAGTGTTAACTCTGCATCAAATTAAACTGCGACACTTGTCAACATATAACTGGTCCAAAAAGAATAATCTAAGGAATATTCTAGGAATATTCCCTAGAATATTCTTTTTGATGAATGTTCAAATGCCCAGTCAAACCTAGTAAAAGGTCAAAAATTGTAGTTTACTGGACTTTTGAAATCGTGATAACTTCTTCATACGATATCGGTTTTTTGAAACGTTTGCGGCACCTAAATCAGGAAGATGAGATCTATCTGTTCGCTTAGGTTCAACAAACTTTAGAACACTTTGAAATTTGAGCTATCACTTAGGTCCATGCTCCAAATCTGATCACTTATCAACCTACTACCTCGACCACGAATCCGTCTACGGAATTGGTACTACCACTTGCTATTTCTGGATTGAATATTTAGCTCAATCCCCTTCAAATATGTCAGCGCTTGAGGTGCTACAAAATTGTCCCTTCTAGAAACATGCTTTGCTGTCGGCAATTGGTGGAATTGATTCGACTGATTCTAATCTCGCAGTCTTTAATCATACGGGCTATGTGCCACAATTAACAGTAGAATTGGCATTCTCCATCCAAGTAAATTTTCTCCATCACCTTGTTCATCGTACTATTATTGATGAGGGAGCATCTACGTGTATTATGTCTCTAAACTGTTTGGAAGTCACTTGGCTCACCATGCCTATCTCAATTATCAATGAAATTGAAGGATTTCGATGTACGTACATATAAGCCTTATGGTATTATCAATAACCTTCATGTTGAACTAGGGGGAAAAACCCTGACTGTTGAATTTGAGGTCGTTGATGGACTCCTTGACTACAATATTTTACTTGGAAGGCCATGGGTATATGCTATTACTGCAATTGTTTCTACATATTTTAGAATGATCACCTTTCCACATAAAGGTGTTATCACAGTCATGAATCATCTATCCTTTTTTGCCTCCAATTCCCAGGTAACTGGAAGTGTTCCGTTAGTTCACACACCCCAACTGGCACTTTAGAAGATTGGTGTAGGACTCTTAAACGATTCCATTATCATGGGAACCTTTGCATTACCGCCACTTGCGACGTTGGCAGAAATTGCAAGTATAGGGACCTGTTACATGGTCTCTTCCACTCCATCTGGCATAAGGAAGAGTATGGGTGATTCTGAAATTGTTACATTGGATGAGATTTTGCTGCCCAGCCCTGTTGAGCTGGCATAGAAATCAATCTATTTGGCTTGGGCGGCGAATACGAAATCATCATCATCGGTTGTTTGGGTTGATTGTTACTTAGATTATGGTACTCGATATGATCCTTTTTCCTCAAATTTCTTGACAGATGAGAATATTTTGGAAACCATGATGTCGGAAGGAGAACCATGGGAATATTATCATCATTGTTCCCATCTTCCTGATTATGAAGAAAATAATCTTAGCGAACTATATCACCGATCAATAAAAAAATTATTTTTCAATTCTTTTCCTATTAATGCAATCGATTCCGAGCGAAATTTGTCAAATATTGAAGAAACCATTTCTATCCATATTTAAACCAAACCCGATGTTATAGAAAACATTCATGTTGGTGTGTCTTTTTCTCCATCAGAACTCGAAACATATCGCTTTCTCTTTCGTGAATTTAGTGATGTATTTTCTTGGTCTTATGAGGAAATTCCACGCATAGATACTAGTATCGTTGAACACACTATTAATATATACCTTGATGTCAAGCCGATACGTCAACACCTTCATCCTGTTCATACGAAGAAGGTCGCTACCATTAAAGAAGAAGTTGAAAAAATTTTGCGTGCTAGTTTCATTTACCCTGTTCCGCTAACTGAGTGGGTTTCCAACATCGTTCCTGTTATGAAAAAACAAGGAACCATCAGAGTGTGTGTCGATTAGCGGGATTTCAATCTTACTTTTCCAAAAGACAACTATCATATTGCCTTTATCGTCCAACTTATTGACGATTGTGATGGATGTGAAATATTTTCATTCGTGGATGGATTTTCTAGCTACAATCAAGTCAATATCCGCCCAAAGGACCAATATAAGACAACATTCATCTGTCCCTGGGGCACATTTTCTTATAGGAAACTCCCGTTTGGTTTGAAGAACGTCGGGGCCACTTTTCAGAGAGAAATGGATTATGCTTGCAATGACATCAAGTACATTGTTCAACCATATCTAGATGATTTCCTTGTGCATTCATGAAGTCGGATTGATCAGCCGATGCATTTGAGAGCTATATTTTTACACTGTCGACACTACAAAATACACCTCAATCCACATAAATTTGTGTTTTGTGTTGATTCTGGTCATTTTCTAGGGTTCGTCGTCTCAAAAGAAGGAATTCGTATAGACCAATTGAAGGTTCAAGCCATTATTGATTTTCCTATGCCATCATATTTACTTCAGTTACAGAAACTTCAAGGAAAGGCTAACTTCCTAAGGAGGTTCATACCCAACTACATTGAAATGGCTAAAGGATTTACTCGGCTCTTGAAAAAGAGGATTCCCTTCCATTGGGATCAATTTGCACAAGATTCTTTTGATGCTGTCAAGGATACTCTTGTCCTAGCATCATTAAT
Source organism: Pinus albicaulis (assembly GCA_034641835.2). Classification (NCBI taxonomy): domain Eukaryota; kingdom Viridiplantae; phylum Streptophyta; class Pinopsida; order Pinales; family Pinaceae; genus Pinus; species Pinus albicaulis. The sequence goes on along the minus strand of CM076583.1, from coordinate 911,255,200 downwards.
GTATCCCCCCAATTATCAGAGTGATTATTTGTTATATCTCACAACGGCTGATACAACCATTGCTATGGTATTGGTCCAAGTAGAAAATGGGATAGAACATCCGATCTATTATTTGAGTCATAATATCAATGATACAAAAGTGAAGTATTCGTACGTAGAAAAGCTGGCCTTGGCAGCTGTTCAAGTTGTCCAAATATTTTGCCACTATATCCTGTCCTAGAAGAACATTGTCATTTCGGATTGCAACCCTATGAATTATATCTTATCACGTCAATTTCTGGGGGGAAAGTATTCAAAATGGATTGTCATTTTGTAGGAATTTGATTTGGAATTCATCAAATCCAATTCAAAGAAGTTTGTAGTTTTGGCTGAGTTTCTATGTGACCTTCCCCTTGATACTACTGCTACTACGTCGAAACCATTTATTCCTGACGAGTCTTTGTTTCTGATCGGATCATATGATCCTTGGTATGGGGATTTTATCATTTATCTCCAGACCTAGAATTTTTAGTGTGATACCTCGCTCTAACTAGCGACATATTCGATACCAAGCCAAATATTATTGGATCGTCAGTGATACACTTTATCATCGTAGTGTCGATATAATTTTAAGAAGGTGCCTCACTCATGAGGAGGCCGAAAATGTTTTAAATTATTGTCATGCCGGGGCTTGTGGTGGACACTTGTCTAGATACGATACCACGCAGAGGATACTCTGCACTGGTTACTTTTGGCCTACCATATTTCGCGACTACATCCTCACGGTCATAAGTTCTCATGCGTGCCAGATATTTGATCATAAAATCCATAAACCTCCAACGCTAATGCATCCTGTTGTCTCTGTAGGACCATTTTCGAAATGGGGAATTGACTTCATGACTTTTAACCCTCGTTTTTCTGGGGGGCATGGTTATATTATTGTTGCAGTAGACTAATTTACCAAGTGGGTCAAAGCGATGCCTACATTCAACAACACAGGACAAACAATTGCATTGTTTTTCTTTAATCATGCCATTGCACGGTTTGGGGTCCCACAGGCTATAATCATAGATCTTAGGAAGCATTTTCGCAACCACATGATGACATAATTGACTGCCAAGTTAGGATTGTCACATGATAACTCTACTCCTTATTATCCATAATCAAATGGACAAGTTGAAGCTATCAACAAGATTCACAAATGTATGCTTCAATGAATGATAGGAGTTCATAAAAGAAACTAGCATTTGATCTTTTACTCGGGCTTGTGGGTGTATCGAACCTTGGTGAGAAACGCAACTGAATTTACTGCCTTTCTATTGGTGTATGGTCTGGAAGATATCTTACCAATCAAATGTGAAATACCGTCGTTAAAACTTGCAATCAACTTGTTACCTACCACCTCAGATCAAGAATCACGTCTTTTTAACCTCATCCATCTTCATGAAACGCGTCGTGAAGCCCAATTGGCCAACGAAGCACGTAAGAGACGTATAAAGGTGCAATATGACAAAAAGGTCCAGCCTCACATTTTCTCAGAGGGTGACTTGGCCCTTATTTATGATCAAGAAGATGATGTAATAAGTACATGGAAATTTGAGCCATTATGGCACGACCCCTATATTTTCAAAAGAATTCTTGCTAAGGGTGCCTACAAGTTGGTGGATTACGATGGAATTCTGTTGGCGCAGCCCCAAAATGGGTTGTATTTGAACCGTTACTATGCTTAATCATGAGCGTAGTAATTTTTTGTATTATATTGTATATATATGTTGTTAATTTTCATTCACTCTCTTTGTTTGTTTTTTATAGTTTTCTTGACGTTAGTAATCCTCTTTACATTTCATTGCAGATGTATGAAGCTTTGGAACTATTTGTTGGGTATGTTGATGGTGCTAGTCGTAGTACGCAAAATCTATCCTTTGCAGCGTGGGCCATTTTCGCTCTGAATAATGAGTTAGTGAGTTTTCAAGAAATTTGTATCGGTACATCGACAAAAAATATCGCTGAGTATAGCACGTTGATCAAACTTCTCTTTGATGCCATTTCAATTGGTATTAACCACATCATTAAAAGGTTAGACTCACAACTTGTGGTATTACAACTTAATAGTGTTTATAGTATTAGAAATCCAACATTGCATCATTTGTTCCTAAGAGTTCGACTTTTGGAAAGACACTTTGATTTTATTCAATATCTACAGATTTCCAAAAACATGAACACATTAAATGATTTTTTAGCTAAACATGTTATAGACAGACATTTGCAACACATGTAAAGATACATTCAAATAATTGAATAGGATTGCACAATAAACATAGGAAAAAACTTAAATCAAATAAATATATAATTATAGGTTTTGAAGAAAAATTGTGCCCAAGAAACATTGTTCATCTAACCTAAAAATATATGCAACATGTCAAAAGTAAACTAGTGATCCTCATGGTAACATGCTATAGATTTAGCTATCCTACGTAGTAACCACATCCAGCGGTTAGGAACACCTATAGTGTGGCGCTGCACTCGCATGGGTAACTCTTCGAACTGGCAATCCAAAATCTCGAAGGTTAACCCCTCTATGTGCTGCCGAAGCTCAGACAAAGTCTCAGCCATGTCTAAATCCTAAAGGACTGATCTCCCGACATCTTTATCTGCTAGCTCATCCGCTCCATGCTCTAGTTCCTCTATTGGTTTAACTCGACCAACATATGCATTACATTAAAACTTTAAAACATAAAAATAAAAAAATATTTATATAAAGCTTAGAAAAATAAAAAACAGGGTCAAAACATTCTTACCAATTGCACCCCACTGGGCGTCTTTTGGTAAAGCTAAGTCTCGATCTCTTAAAAAATAGACACCTGCATATGCACACTCATCGATGACGATAACTTGTCTCCTGAACCAAGCGAAGAATGCAGTCAAGAACACGATGGATGATTGGCTTGCATGCCTAGCCATCAATTCTACCCATCTCTGCATCTAGGGTTAGACACACGCAGTGTCACATGCTGAGGTTGCATCAGTGGAATCCGCTCTAAGGCAAATGAAATGAGGATCGAACCATAACTGAATTTTTTCTTCCTTCCTCCCTTTTCCTTGTTCAGTTGTTCTTTTATTTGAGAAAGCACAACTTTAGACTAGTTGAAGACTATTGGCTCCATGCACTCTAGCACATACTTCATATAAGATCTATTCACTACATGTAGTCTAACGGTGTCGGCAAGCTTTGTGATCATGAATAGAATGGTTCTCAATGGAAAATCACGAACGCCACAAATGCTTATTTTCCCATCCTTTCTTGGATCTGTCCCTAGATAGAAATATTGCAAAACATAATATCTCACTGTCTCTCCTTCAAGAACAGATCGTGAGAGAGAAATGGGCAAACCTCTCCTTGACAATCCTGTCAGAAAATACACCTCCTCCACTATAATAGGAACCACTTTGTTCCTAATGTGAAATACCTTAATTGCGGGATCCCATGCACGAGGTAGAAACTCCAAAAGTTATATTTTTTGCCTCATACTCTTAAGCGGAAGTACTTTAATAACCCACAATCTATTATGGTTCTTACAGTACCCAGATCATTAAGGGCGATCATATTTTTTTCTTCATGCTTTCTTTCTCTCCAAGTAATCGTCATTCTAGTCTGATTAATCCCTGAAACATAAACATAAGACTCATTAGACTCCTTTTCATGCAAACAATTAGGCAAATTTTGGGTACAATGACAAAATCAAGAATGTGAATTGCACCTAACATAGTCTTCAAAAATAGACAATGCATTTCATATGCAACTAGGCTTCATTTTAGGTGCTTCACAATGCAGTTTCCGATGCTCAAGGGTGCGTTGCCAAATTTTGAAAAAGAATTTACCCTAAGGGGCCCAAATCCATGAAAATTTTCAGTGAAATGAAATTAATTGACTACTGAAAGAAATATAGGGTTTATGGCACCAACCTGGATCAAACGACGATGAAAACCGTCCACAGATTCAATCGGAATCAATGGCTAAAGTTCGGGGGAAAAAATAGGTTCAAAGCTCTAAAATGAAAATGGTAACTTTCAAATGGTAAAAATGAATAGTAAAACTCTTTTAATTAGTCATTTTATCATTTTCAAATAATATTTATTATTGTGACTATGGTTTTATTCTATTTTTATCATGAAACATGTATTTTTAATCCATTTTATGTTTTTTTGGACAACTTTTACAACTGATGAGAAGATTAGTCACGCAGATTTATTTCAAGAATGATTTGACCACAAAGCATACTTTTATCCATATTTTTTGAGCTTTGATAAAAATGAAAAAGGATTTGAAGTGCACTTTTATTTCTTTTTCAAGCTTCGATAACAACAGAAAAAGAACCCCTGGAGTCTTCTTTTAGCTCCTTTCGGACTCTGATAATGTGAAAATATTATCGAGCACTTGTCTTTTCGAGCTCATAAAAGTAAATGATTTGATATCTACTTAGTATAAGTTTAACTGTTTTTTGAAATGAGATGGATTATTTATGAAAAGAATGCCTTAGTCGAACATGGCTACGAGGTTCTCTCAAATATTATTTTACACTTTTTTGGATCTGAGCGACAACTTTACGAAAAATTACTTATGGAGTTTCCTTTCATCCTCTTTTTCAAACTCTCTAAATATGAAAAAGAAAGAGTTTTCCATGTCATTAGGCTCATTAAAAATTAACATAGTGATATGCTTGTCGATCATGGAAAGAATCGAGTTTCATTCATCCCTAGAATCATTAAATTATTAAATAGCGATACATTATTCACTCGAAGGGTTGAATTATAGATCAAGCATATGTTATCCTCCTTAAGCTTGTTAAAAAATAAAGATGTACTGGTCGAAAAATAACCGAGGAAAATTGGGGAAAGTGAACAGAATTTTTTACGGTAGCAGGTCGCCCTTGAACATGACACTTCACTCCATCATTGTGACTGTTTCGGTTGGGTAATATTCTTGACAGTTCATTCATACCCATGGTTCATCATACCTTCACTTCGGTTTTGGTTTAGTATTTCCAACTCATCTCATTGTCACCGATATGTTCAAGAGAAGTCATCCAGGGAATAATCATCCTTCTACAATACTCATAAACATAAATTCTCATGACAGTCATCCCTGAACATTGCTATATCAAGTCACATTTTATCTCCAAACTCAGTAACTCCCGTTTTGCAATAAAGTGACCACCTGTCAACATCAAATCATAATCCAGGAATTTTACTTAGAAACATCATCTTCCAGTACATAAGGCTTGTTACAACATCAACAAGAGCCTCGCTTCTAGACTTTTGACTGAAAGATTTTGTTTGGTGTTCGACATCAAATCATCTATTCATGGCTTACGAAATGTACTGCAGTACCTTGAGGGCCATTAACATTAATGGTGGTTCTCTCACGTTTGTTAACAACTCACATCATTGGTTGGTAATCAAACAATGTCTTACTATGTTCAACTACAAATCAATTATTCACATGGCTAGACTTGTACCTGAACGATCGAGGGAATGAGATAAGCAGACCCCGGATCTAGTTTCAGCCATCCGACCTGCGATTTTAGGAATTTTGTACACATCATCTGTATGGTGACCTTACATATAGAACTTCATCCGAACACGGGCCTAAATCTGTACGCATGTCTGTATTGGGAAACATTCCAATGTAGACGAATTTATGCACTATGTAGATGTTATTAGATAGTTTATGTGCTGAGCATGGGATTGGCTTCCATCAAAAATTCATGACCAAGAGGATATACCATGTTGTAATGTATTGTAAGATTGATGCAGGTTGCCACTCCGGTTCAGTTTCAGCCCATCACAATGTAAAACATCTCATTCAAAAAATATTGTTATTATTATTTTGACTTCATTATTTAGGGGGCAACTATTATAGGTCAATTTGGGCATCATTCCCAATGACCTGGTTAAACAGGACATTATCCCCATAACCAATGGAATATGGTCTATCATTCCCTATCATTTCGGTTGCTACATGCCCTAAGACAAGAACAGGAAAAAATCATCCATGACTTCCATTGCAAGGTTTCCAAGATTTGAAGTACATGTTATATCACCTATGAGCTCACCAACGTAGCCTCTCAAGGGACTAAATTCTTTGCATATGTAGTTAACTTGATTCAAGGGTTCTCTGTAAAGCACTTCTTGACATTCAAGAGTGTGTTGGTCAAATGGGAGTGAAATTATCATTGTTCTGAAATCTCCACATGGCCAGTGCCTTCTAGAAGAGTCCATATGTATCAAACTTCAAACCCATGTGTCCATCTAACACTTCTGAGCTTGGAAACATGCCGTGCCTATTATTAGAAAGTCATTAATTGAGAAACTACCCTTAGATGCTCTATAAATTGAGCACAGATCCTAGTGCTTGAGAAGGAAGAAGTTGGGTAAAGAAATGTTGTTGGATTCTCAATTGCGTGTGTGATTAGAGCAATATGTTGTTGGAGAGATGTTTATTGTGATGAGGCTCGGGTGAATGCTGGAGCTAGTGACATCAAATCAATTGCTGGTTGTAACCTCACCCTTCTATCCATTAATAATGATTGCTACTCATTTTCCCACATATGTATATGTTTATGTTTCTATATTTCATATCATGGATTCTTAACTGATGTATATGTTTCATGTTTCATTGATTTAACTGATTAAGATAAATAGCCATCTGTATATTGCAATCCCTTTGTTGTTTAGTGTTTATACTTGCTGGAAGTAGGTCAATTTGGGCATCCTTCCCAATGAATTGGTTAAATAGACATCATCCCCATAACCAATGGAATATGGTCTATCATTCCCTATCATTTCAGTTGCTACATGCCCTAAGACAAGAACAAGAACAAATCATCCCTGACTTTCATTGCAAGGTTTCCAAGATTTGAAGTACATGTTATATCACCTATGAGCTCACCAACATAGCCTCTCAAGGGACTAACTTCTTTGCATATGCAGTTACCTTGATTCAAGGGTGATCTGCAAAGCACTTCTCGACATTCAAAGAGTGTGTTAGTCAAATGGGAGTGAAATTCTCATTGTTCTGAAATCTCCATATGGCTAGTGCCTTCTAGAAGAGTCCATATGTGTCAAACTTCGAACCCATGTGTCCATCTAACACCTCTGAGCTTGGAAACATGTCTTGCCTATTATTAGAAAGTCATTAATTGATAAACTACCCTTAGCTGCTCTATAAATTGAGCACAGATCCTAGTGCTTGAGAAGGAAGAAATTGGGTAAAGAAATGTTGTTGGATTCTCAATTGAGTGTGTGATTAGAGTGATATGCTATTTGAGAGATGTTTATTGTGATGAGGCTCGGATGAATGCTAGAGCTAGTGACATCAAATCAATTGTTGGTTGTAACCTCACCCTTCTATCCAATAATAAAGATTGCTACTCATTTTCCCACATATGTATATGTTTATGTTTCTATCTTTCATATCATGGATTCTTAGCTGATGTATATGTTTCATGTTTCATTGATTTAACTGATTAAGATAAATAGCCATCTGTATATTGCAATATCTTTGTTATTTAGTGTTTATATTTGCAGGAACTAGTCTAGCGATCAAAGTTGGATTGGAAGCTACAGCAAACGACAGAAGGAGAATAGGAAGCGCTTGGATCACAAGTAAGTTTCTCCATCTTTCTGTGTGTCTATTTACTCTTAAAAAAAGTGTCTGAAAAGTCTTTGATATGTTGTTCTAAATGCATAATACCAAAATTAGGGAATGTGTTTGATCCATAATCCGTAGTTCCACATAAAAAAATTAAACTCATAAAATTAATTCTAGTTACAAATTTGGAGCTTAATTTTCTGTTAAATTTTATACTCATTTAATGACTTAATCTAGTCATGGAACCACTTCATAAATATTCTCCATGATTTTATCTATCTAACGAGCCATCCTGGGCCTCATTTGACAGAGAAAAACTCAACTTATGAGTCTCAAAGCTGAAAAGTCAAAACTGTCAAAATTCTAGAAAAATTGTTGCCTCAACAGAAATTTGAAAAATATAATTAAATATTCTAATCTAAATTAAATTAATAATTCTAATTAACTATATAATATAAATTAATTAATTACACTCATTTCATTAATTATATACAATTTAATTAAATTAATTACAAATTAGATTATAGAATTTAAATACATTGCATAAACTAATGAATCATTTCATTAATTAAATACAAATTAATTACAATTTTTAATTATATACAATTTAATTAAATTAATTACAAATTATATTGTATAATTTAGATACATTACATAAACTAGATAATATTTAATTTAAAAATATAAAATTAAAGTATTAAATAAATTAATTAACCAAAAAAAATATTACAAACTCCATAGTGACTTTTGGGAGCTCTTTATGAGTCCCAACATTAATAAGGAGGAGGAAAGCCTTTACATGCATGCTAAGTGGGAGGCATAAGGAGCAATCGGAGCATCGAAGAAGAGATGGATATTAGAGGTTTCTTAAAAAAAAATAAGTTACCTATTTCGTGCTCTGAGGTAGGAGAGAGGGGGGAGGGATAAGGAGATAAGTAAAGAACGGTGTGTGAAGTGGGATATTGGAAATTAGAGGTTTTCCGATATTAGAGATTTTTTAAAATGTGCTACGATAAACATAAACTATGAAGTTTCGATATTGAATAAGGGAAAGGTATGGTGTCAAGGAGGTGAGGTGGTGTCCACATAGAGTGGAACTCATTTATTATAAATTATGTTTATTTGGTAATTTAAAAATCTAACAAAATGAACTATATTTATTTTGCAATTTTGATATTTCAGGTCTTGTAATTACTTTCTAAAATGAAAATTGGAATAAATTATTAAAATATCGAAAACACATAATTTTAATTATTTTACAATTTGGCTACAATAGTTTTGTAGGACTATTAGTGAAAATTGAATTAATTAGTAAAAATTAACTAGGAAATAATATTTTTTTTTTCATCTAACCTAAGGGGATTTGAAATTTGAATATCTTGTTTTACATATGACTTCATAACAAGGCGATCCCCAATTGATCTACATTCTATGGGCAAATATGAATTAATATTTACAATTAGTTCCTAGTTTATTTACAAAAATTAAAATAATATACATTTTGTACTTTTTTTTAACCGAGTCGGTAAAAACTATCGAACATCGGATGGACACCATTTGTAAATCATGTAACGAAATGAGATGAAATGAGTATCGATGGAAAGCTAGTGAAAATTTGGATTCAACGAAGCAATAACAATAAAAATCTGATGAAAATGAAAATTTGGCAAAATTGTAAGACACTATATAAAATAAAATGTTAAAAGGTGATTTAGCCAAAAATGTATGGAAAATGGTCCCCATTATTTGAAATAAATACGTCAAAAATGGGGGGGGGGGGGGTTGAGTTTTTACCTCAACACCTCAAGAGAAACAAATGAAAGATACACCATTTAAACTCTGGACACATGGACGAGCAACCATCAATAAAAAAAAAAAGTAAATCAAAGAGAAATACCTTGAAATGATGGGGTTGCAAAAGCGAAGACATACTTTGTTATTGCTCGTACAAGTGCCAACATGAGGGCAGGGAAATATCTGATGTCCAAGAGAGTACCTAAATGAAGAAAAAATACATCAGTGTGTTGGAGGTTGGTACAAAAGTGGGAAATCAATAGAAAGAATCCCTAGAAGTGATAGTAAAGTTTTCCATGAGTTGGCTAGTACTTGGAGAAATTAAAAAAGCCTAAATCACTCACCTGTGGTGGTGAGGTGATGAGAAATGAGGGAGCATCCATAAAATCTCTCTAATATAATTAGGCACTCAATGAAATGTCCATGATAGGATTATAAGTTTAATAACTCATGATGCATAGGTAAGGTAAACTACATGCATAGGAATGCAAGTGGGAGGGTTCCTCTTAAACTATTTAGAAAGTTTTTGGAATATTAAGGTTCCTATAGACCTTTTGAAAGAGTCTAATTAAACTTTGTGCATATGATAGTATGTTAAGTTCCCCTACAATAATAAATGTAGATGGGGTATTTTGAATAGGTAAAATCATGTTGTACACTAAATTAAAAACCATCATAAGCATGAGAAAGTTTGGTTTGTTGCAAATATTTACATATATAATTGACATACTGAGATATTCATTTAATAATATTGAATTGGTTCCTTAATTGAGATCTTATAGCTCATTCATAAATTAATGGAAAAATAATTGATCGTTGTATGAATGACATAGAATATGTCCAAGTATGGAACATGCATGACAATATGTACATGTTTGGGTGAATGGTTGAAGGAATTTTTGAATGCATGAATTGGATACATAGTGCAAGTGCCCCTTTTCAATATCTATTTAAATTTGTATGTAAGTACATTAAATGATAGAGTTGTGACTAACATGTGATATTGAGATTGTTTCAAGGGTTGTCAAGTGTTGCAACATCAAGTATGCTAAGGTAGTCACACGAGATTGAACTTCATTGAAACTCTATTAAAAGGGGGAATAATTCTGAATGATGAAGACAATGATAGTAGATGCAAGTCAAGTCAAGAAAATCATAGATGGAGCTTGTTGGAATCCTAGAAAAGATTTCAGCTAAGAATTCTTGTTGATGGAAGGAAAATAAGTAGGGAAAAAAATAAGCGAAGCTAAAAATGTAAATGAATTGGGTAAGAATTCCTTTTAGTTCAATTTGGTATCTTTTTATATTCAATTTAATGAATGTATTGTGTGGATCCCTGAGAAGGGGTATAGTTAAAGCGTATAATTTTTAGCACATAAATATTTAGTAAAGTCTTAGCAATATGTTGATGCATTGAGTTGCCATGTTGAATAGAAATTAAATGAATCACTAATATACTCACGAGATAAAATATGTTTAGTAATGCATTAAAACATTGCATGTGTGGTATGAAGTAAATGTAAGAATTGCATTGGGTTCACAAGTCCATGAGTATTGTCTGAATATTTTTAAGCTTAAGACAAGTGATTCTGTCATATAATGTTGAGTTTGTTGTTAAGGAAAATATAGTTGAAGGATTGGTTTTTTATAGTCAACATCAAAATTCCTTGGAATTGTTAACATATGAAAGCGAATTTTCTATTATATCAAGTGTCCCAATTTAAAATCATGGCTAAGTTGTAAGACATTAGAAGATTATTATAACTATAAATTATTTATTCTTAATATGATCACAATAGCTCTAATCATTCAAAAAAAACCAAGTTGTAAGGCCTAATAAGATTCTTATGACTAAGGAAAATTTATGTATTCTTGATGTGATCACAATAGCTCTAATCATAACTCATTCAACATCTCCTATGACTCATTTCTAGGTTGCTGGTAATGGTAAAGAATTTGGATGTTATTTATATGGTGTATTTTAGTTCTCAAGCAATAACTTGGTCGCTTTTTCTTTTTGTTATTAGTTTAAAAAGGAAGTGTGGTTGTGGATATATGTTTTTATTATATGTAAAATTATATTATACATTGTTTAGTTATACTCTTTATAACTCTTCAATTTATAATAACAATTATTTTTAAAATTGGAAAATATAATTATTTGTAAAATTGTAAATTTTTATTTACAATATATTTTTAAATATATAAATAAATTTAATATTCTATATAAAGTCTATAAAATTCAAATAGCCATAAATTTTTTATTTTTTAACTTAATATATTATAAATGTATAAACCGATAATTTTTAAAATACCGTCTCGTCAAGTGCAGCTTGATATCAACTTTTCTGTATACCTCTGCCCTATCAAAGTACAGGTATTAGTTCCTGCCTATGGCACCACAGGGACTATAACATTCGTTAGGCATTGAAATAACATTAAATCGCTTTGACCAACCATGCCTTTTTTGTTTTAACCAATGTTTTAACATAAATATTGAATCAAACAAAGATTTATCCAATGTTTCCATTTCGATCTCTTATTGCAGTCCAAAGAGAATGATTTTCACGATTCTTGTTAAAACTTAGCATAATAAACTTCAAATCTGAAACAATTTCATTTAATGCTAGTTCCTAGCTAGAATTTCTTCAAAGACATTTAAATTTTTAGTGGATACAAAAACACTCATGCACCAAAGTTTAAAAACTCCATAAGTAACCAAAATTTGAAACTACCAAGCATCTAGTGACAGGCCACCTGCCATTTCTACTGGTCACCTCTCACCTCTTTTATGCTCCTACCTCCTCTTCATTCTACCAACCTCCTTCCCCATTCCCCTCTTCATTCCATCCTCCTCACCCATACTGATGCCTGCAACCCTTACCCCTTTTTTTCATTGTTTTCTGATCAGTTGGTTGAATTAAGAGAGTCTACTTTCAAGCTCTGACTATCATTTTATGGATGCAAGCTACGTAGTGGACCATCAAACTGGATGCCACCCTAAACATGAGAATGATTTATGGGAGGAAGAAGGCCCTGTAATATTCTCCATGAAATATTTACCTGGAATGCCAGGTACCAATGGAGGCCTTTCTCTTCGCAGTGGCCAATTCCTGTTTGTTGTAGCCTATGTTTTCATCATAGTCATTGCTGATGAATTTATCAACTTCTCAGCTTTTTCATCAACTTCACAGCTTTCTGGTGATTTATTCATGTGGACTCTATTCTGAACTTGGCTCTCGATTTAAGTAAATTTCTTAGATTCTTTTAACGAATAACAAAAATGCAAGAAATAAAATGCTGAAAATTCGTGCATATCTTTAATTTTAAACTGAAACCAGAATTTAAATTATTTTCAGCTAAATTTATTATTGCAGGAATATTTACGACACTTCACAGAATGACAGTAATCCATAATGACATAATTTCTCCGATTCTTCTCTCAAATGATAGAGATGCAAGAAATTTATAGCAGAAATTAGTTGTCTTTTTTTTTTTTAATTCCAAATTGAAACTAGAATTCAAATTATTTTCCATTAAATTTTTAGTAGGGATATAGATTTAGTACACTTACGGAATGAGAGAAATGTTACAACCTTATCATAGAAATTTATTCTAATCTTTCCTCAAATCACAAAAACTCAAGACAATTAACGCAGAACATTCTTGCGAACGAAATTTAAATTCCAATTATTTTCAGGTAAATTTACCATAGCCATATGAATTTATGGCGCTTCATTCAAATGACAAGATGATAGAAATTTAAGAGCTTTCTCACAAAAATTTATTGGATCTAGTTAATTTCGAATGATGGAAATGCAAAAAAATGAAAAAATGTGGCAGGTAAATTCATGACAGAAAAATAAAATAAATTGGGACTATTAAATGAAAGAATGACAATATTAGGACATAAAAATATAGGACAAAGGAAATATCCCCTCTGCCAGAAGATGAGGGAAAAAAATAATATTGGATGGACTGACCATTGTAATGGCATTGCCGGAGAATTCTTTCGAGCACCATGAGACAGAGAAGGTCATCATCCACCGATAGAACCTTCATGCATCTCAGAGAGAAATTCTCAATTTTTTTCATGCATATTGACTCCTCCAAGAGCCTCACGCGAGCCCTCATCACCGTCTCCATATTTGGTAGTACTTTTCTCCCTTTTAATTACACTTTTCCATTGCCTCCCTCGGTCAAAATTAAACCTCTATTGGACAAGACATACAATGGAGGGCAGTGCCCCTAACACCAACACCGACAAAAGTAGGCAGATAGGCAAGTAGGCATCCAAGTCCTCGTTATTATTATTTAGACAGACCAAAGGACGCTAAGCTTTTACACAAGTGGAAACTAACTATTGCTCGACTTTGTAACATATTTTAAAATATTATTACCTTTAAAGATTGTATAATTCACTTCATTGTTTTAAGAGCCATGGAGAGATTGTGTATCTAAAATAACATAAGAACAAAAGAAATAAAACATGTGTACCACAACGAACGAAGGCATAACATGACTCCCGAGTTTCGCATCTTAATTCTGTGGCCGATATGTCACCTTTGCAACAACAACAAACAAATGTGTCGTCCTAACATCTCGCAGGTCAACATGGGATCGAATCTTGTCAAGTACTTAACAAGATACGATAACAATAATATTGTAGTATAGATCACAAACCTTACCATAACCCGCTCCTTTTTACAGCTAATTTCCCCTGATGACCAAGATTATACGAGAATCGACCCATGTTCAGGACTGGAACGTCAAAGGTTTCATACTGCAACCCTACTCAAACCTTCCTCGTCTTTAAAAATCTCAACATATGACCATAATTACACTTTCAATAACATGAATTTGTAGGCTTTTTCTTTTGCACACCCTCCGTTTCTAGGCTCCTTCAAATATGGGGAAAACTTGTGAATAAACATTCTCCAACCCTAGTTGCTTCGATGGATTTCTATGCTGGTGGTTTTCCATTCCCAATTATTTCATGTAATTATGTGAAACAAAGAAGATGGTTAGTTGAATCATATTTTACTCTGGAGCAGAAACCACTTGTTGCAAACTATCATGTCTGCTGACAACTGTGTTGTATACTTGTCTTTATAATAAAAATTTTAATTGCATATCCAACATATGGTGTTGCATGGAAATTTTTTTAAGCATGTTCTAGATCCATTTGAATAAGGAAACTAAAACTGTGAAGTCGAGTAGCCTTTCTTTCAACTTCTACAACTATTTAGCTCTGTAACTATCAAGTCAAATACCCTTTCCTCAAATTTTCCTCAACTTGAGCTAAGGTCTACTACTTGATAGCTGGAAAGGGAGAATAGGCATTGAAAAGACAATTTCATTACCTCAACCTGAACACCGCCACAGTCTCCTAGATATATTTACTGTCAAAATAGTATAGGTAATTATATCAATATGAATAGGTTATAGCTTTTCTTTCCCTTTTCTAGGTATGGACTCACTGCTTTCTCATCAATATTTCATTACCGACAGGGACTCTCGGCTGCATGGCTCCCTTGTTCCAATTAAATGCATCAAAGTGACTATTTTTTCTCCACAAATGAGATGCAAGGGCTCCACAATTGACATGAAAAGAACACCAAAATATTTAAACACAATTTAATTTTTCTTAAGCTTAAAATACCGCAGCGAGATAAAAAATTTTGTATCATAGTGAATTTTTTCCAATTCACTCGATCGAGATGCATGAAATTTGAAATTGACATAACCGATAACGCAAAAATATTTATATACTTTTTCTTTGCCAATAACATTTCTTTTTTTAAGGATATGTTAAAAAAATATTAAATCATTGGCATTAACAATTTTCAATTACTTTTCCAGTGAATCTTACATGTGTTTGATTGATCTTTTCGTTGCCTCTTTTTTCAAGTGCGAGAGAGATGCGAAAAATTGGAGTGCTTGATATATGCGCATACATGGCCTTCGTGGTCGGGACGGGGGCTTCCTTTTTCTTCAGGAAATGGGCTTGAAATTACCATACCTTGGCTCTTTCAGTCGCTTGTTAAGCCATGGATCTCTGTCATACCCTTTGGTTTATTTAAATTGCGTTTACATCATTTGGTTTATTTGGTTTTCAAATGGATACTCAACGACTCTTCCAAACGCTTGGCATACCTTATGTTTTCATATGCACACCCAAATTCTTAGAACTTAATTGTATTATTTTCCATACACTTGTTTGCTCTTTACTTACATGTGATACCTAAAGTATTTCATTGAGTCTTGGATTTACATGTATATTAAAAAGTTAAACAGAGATTGTACATCAAGGAGAAGTAAGTTAAGTTAATTTCATTGGTAAAAGATTTTATTTTTGTTTTAAATAAATGAAATTTAAAATTTGCAAAACTTTGTCCTAGTGTGTTTTTCTTTGATAAAATTAATTAAAATTTATAAAATTATCGAAATTTTGTCTAGTGAAATGATATATTTTTTTTAAATACAACAACCACTAATAAATATAAAAATATGGTGCAGGGTTATGGCTAATCCCTTTTTTATCCTAGGATTATACTTGTAAAAGAGTATACACTCCGAATTTTCCACATTCAGATAGGTTCATAAAACCCATTATATCCCAATCTACACACGGAAACAATCTTTGTGGGATCCTAGGTTACAACCCAAACCAATCTTTCGCTTATGCACTTAAACCTTTAACCATTT
Source organism: Pinus albicaulis (assembly GCA_034641835.2). Classification (NCBI taxonomy): domain Eukaryota; kingdom Viridiplantae; phylum Streptophyta; class Pinopsida; order Pinales; family Pinaceae; genus Pinus; species Pinus albicaulis. The sequence continues at coordinate 911,239,068 of CM076583.1, read as the reverse complement.
TCTCCTGCTGTCCCTGACTATTTCAAAGTGACCGAGGCTTCCGCTATGCAAATCCTCATCGCAGATCTCGCTACCCAATCAATATTTCATATCCTGAACTTTGGCTCATCACAAATACTCCTTCGTAATTATCCTTTGCAAGTTCTCCTTGAACCCCGAATTATCACATCGCAGAATCAAGACTTATCGCACTTTCCTGTTTCCAAAATTCGCAGTTCACAACAAAAATCATTTTGCATATCGTAACCTATAACATATCACATATGAGGATTGTTAACCCTTCATAATTCGGAAAATTTAAACTATTGTACTTCGCTCTTTGCAGATTTAATTTCCTTTGTTAACTCCCATATCGCACACGATGTGCGATATGTGCTAAGCTGCTCCACCGAAACAAGACTTTTAATCACATCGTAACTTATATCATTTAACTTGTGACATCTTAACATGTAAATAAAATAATCACCGATTGTGATGTGAGCATGGATCCTCCTCCCAACACGTGTCGACTTCGCAACTTTCCCAACTTACCTTGCGATGAGATCTTAGCCATTGGTAATCACTCTAGACTTTGTGAATTAATCCTTGCCATTTGTTCTCCCCCTTTGGAGATATTCCAATTCTTTGCTGCCTTAATCTTTGCTCATGTTTCTTTGACTACCACTTTTCTGCATCTTTGTTTCCTCAACGCTATTCCTTTATGAGATTTCACTTCTGGTTATTTGTTCATATCCATAATCATTATGCTATCTCAAGCCTGAATACAGAACGCCATTCTGTATTACTTCTCTGAATCCAAAATTCGGCTTTATATCTTTATCTCGACCTGCACACAATTTTTATCTGCACTTATTTGTTCTCATCAGCTCCACACACAATTGTTTAATTCCTGGACTGGAATCATACAGATTCTACCCAGCCATTAAGTCTTTTATTGAACTCAGAAAGACTTATTCATTCAATTAGAACTCATTAAAGGGAATTATTACACTAATATCGAATTTTTTCTATTATGGATCACTCAACACATAGAAGAAATGACACACAGGCACAATGAAATTTGATTTCTTCATTAATAAATAAATCATACAGATACAAATAAAAAAAAACCTGTTTACAATCTGGCTTTGGCCCGATGTGCCTTTTACATGGCCCTCTTCTCTTTCTCTCTATGCCCGTAGGCTTACAATTAAGTTTTCTCTATTATCTATCTAAGTATCATATTTATTAATGCCTTCGAGGCTTAAAAATATATAAAAAAGGTTTTGGAACCAATTCTGGCTGAGATCCTCAATCTTCTCAACTAAATCCTAAGAATCCTCTAAATCCACAAAATCATCAACTAATTCGTAAGTCTAGGATTCACAATCCCTATGAAATCTCAACTAGCCTAAATCTCTCATGTTCTCCTACATTCAAGAACATTTACAAATATGCCGCATAATATTTAATTAAATCATATTCTAACTGTCTCACATAAAATCACTCAAACATTGAAAATTACATTAATTCAATACGTAGGAAACCAACTCCCTTGAAAATCACAAGACCCCCTAGATTCTAATAAATGTAAAAGATTTGGAATCATGATTCTCTTGCATCAGAATCCCAAGGTAGAAAACATTCATGATCTCCAGATCATGTGTTTTGAATGATGATGGAATTCCTCTTGGATCCCAAACTTTTTTCTCTAGTCTTTCTTTGGTTGTTGTTGTCATTGTTTGTTGTTGCTTTCCAGGTCTCTATACTTTATGCTACATTTCCCCACTGGCTATACTCTCAGATTCTGCTACTGTATTTCTCTTACTACTATTGCTTTTCTTTCTTTTTGTTGTCTTCTTCTGAGACACCTTCATCATCAACCTTCTTATTCTTTCAATCTCCATGTCCAGTTTATCTTTTGACAGGTACTCACTCTGCCAATTATTGCTACATTCTGTCCTTTCATATTCAAAATGTTGCTTGTTATCTTCTCTTTGAAGTTGTTGGATTCCTACTACCACCCTTACGTCCTTACCCTCATGTTTCTTCTGAACTTTGGTCTCATCTCCAAACATCCTCTCTTCAATATCTTTGATAAAAACATCATCAATATGTTGCATATCTTTAGGATCCTTGATCTGAAATTATCTAAATTTTGTTGTAGATATTGCTTTGGACATTGGTACTTCCTGAATATCTCTTAATATATATCCCTCTACAACATCCCTCTTTTGTTCAATACCTGCAAATTTACTTTTAAAAAGTAAATTTTCTTCTGATTCTTTAACTGCAGTAACATTTTCTTCCTCTGTTGCAGATCCTTTGCAGTCTTCATCGGGTTTTTTCTTCTCTATCGTTTCTTTCAACCAATTCGCCAATAACTCCAATTCTTTATTCCATTTAATAACCAAATTTTCATGTGCTTTACCTTAGCTATATTCATAAGATAACATAGCCTCATCCTCCATTAGAATACAATTCTAATCTTGCTTCATTGAAATGTCTTTGTACATTTATTTTTCTTCCTTCATCTTTATGACAGCTTCGAGTGATTACCTATCACCTGCAATCACACACAATTTTTCAGTTGTAAAACCACAAGACTCAATTGTCTTATTTGATGATTTGGTCATCAAATCCTTTTTCTGTTCCAAGTCCTCTACATGACTCGGAAAATATTCAATGGTCCTCATCTCAACTTCCTCAAAAACTTCACTTGGTTTCTTGATATCCTTATCCACTTATTCTTGCTTTTGGTCATCATCATGTGTCAAACTTCCTCTATTTTCAACTTTAGCATGCTGAAAAACAATATTTTCCTCCAATCGTGTATGAACTTCCTCATGAGATCTAACTATTTCAGAACTCAAATTCAGTTTCTCTACTTTGGAATTACTTGCAAACATACACAAATTATTAATTTCAAAATCATAAGGCTCAATTGCCTCAACTGATGACTCAAACATCTTTGCTCCATCTTCAAGTTCAAAAGAAACTTGATTTTATCCAGCAAATTTGTCTTGTTGTAGGTCCACTCCTTCGAGCTTCTCTATACTCAATTGAACATCTATAATATGCTCAAGCTTCCTTAGTTCCTCTATTAATTGCATATTCACCTGTTGTTCTTTCTTCTCTTGTAGCTTATGCCACTTCATTTTGTTTCTCATTCCGAAACCAAATCTTTGGCCTTCTTTACTCCTCTAGAACAAATTTATTAACAAATTAAATTGTATTGTTATCTCAGCCTTTTCTCTCTCATACTCTTCATCCATGCCATCTACTTTGACATCTTTCTTCACTCTTCTTCTACTGTGGTCTCTCTCAGAACGTCTGCTATGACTATTAGTAGTCATTTTCTCCTCTATCTCTATGAGTTCCTCACTCACTATGAGCTATACTTAAGCCTCTGCAATAGCAAGTCCTCCCTGCTACATTTACCTCGCCAAGATTTCCTCTGTACTTGGCCACTAGTCCTCTCTCTGGAACTTTATTTGAGCAATCCTCTGCTACTTCTAGGCTTCAATTCATCTACACTTTTGAGAAGACAACTCTCCTCTTGTATTTAAAAATGAAATACTAGGTTCTAGTCACACTCTTCTTTCTTTCACAAATCCTTACCAGCTTCCTTCTTCACTGCTTCTTAAGGCTTGATCTTCTTTTGCTGAGATACTTTATTAGTTGCAACTATCAACATTCAATCTATATTTTATCCTGCAAAACTAGAATCAGAGTTAAATAAAATAATACCTGCATTATTTCACAAGTAGTCTCCATCCGCTCTTCACATTCGAGTGAATCTCCATTCTCTAGAAGAAAAGAACCATCACTGTGATTTCTTTATGCTTTTGCAATCTCTTCTTCACTCATCATCTCTATGCCTTTTACCTTAGAATGTTTCCTTTCATTGTGGCTTTCCTTTGAACCTCTGCAATGACCCTCAGTGATCATTGGATTCCCCTGCTTTGTGAAATTCATCTTGTTTACTTGTGGATTACACTAAGCCTCTCTTTCTTAGCAAGTCTCCACCTTTTCAGATTTAAAATCTGACTTCTTCTCCTATGTTCCGCAATCATGCTTGCATTCTCCTTCCATTTCACGCAAAATATTATTCTGCTCTACTACCAATTGTCTTTTGCATAGTTTAGCTCTACAATAACATTTTTTTTTCATTTACTCGCTCTGATACCAAAAATGATGCAAGGTTATGGCTAACCTCGCTTTTACCCCAGGATTATACTCGTAAATGAGTATACACTCCGAATTTTCCACATTTGTATAGGTTCATAAAACCCATTATATCCCAATCTACATGCAAAGACAAGCTTTGTGGGAACCCGGGTTACAAGCCAAACCAATCTTTCACTTATGCGCTTAAACCTTTAACCACTTTCTCCTACTGTACGTTACTGCTTCATGGTGACCGAGGCTTTCGCTGTGCAAATCCTCATCATAGATCTCACTACCCAATCAATATCGCATATCGCGAACTTTGGCTCATCGCAAATAGTCCTTCACAATGGACCTTTTCAAGTGCTCCTTGAACCCCGGCTTATCGCATCACCAAATCAAGAATTATCGCAATTTTCTATTTCCAAACTTCACAGTTCGCAACACAAATCATTTCGCATATCGAAACATATAACATATCGCATATTGCGATTGTTAACCCTTCACAATTAGACAAATTTAAACTATTGTACTTCGGTCTTCACGTATTTACTTTCCTCCGTTAACCGTTAACCCATATCGCACGTGATGCGATATGCCCTAAGCTGCTCCATCCACACGTGAATTTTAATAGCATTGCAACCTATATCATTTAAATTGCAACATCTTAACATGTAAATAAAATAATCTCCGATTGCGATGTGCACCTGGATCCTCCTCCCCACACGTGTCCACTTTGAAACTTTCCCAACTTATCATGCGATGAGATATTAGCCGTCAGTCTTCGCTCTGGACTTTGCAAATTAATCCTTGACGTCCATTCTCTTCCTTTGGAAATCTTCCAATGGTTCATTGCCTTAATATTTTCTCCTGTTTCTTCGACTGCCACTACTCTGCATCTCCATTTCTTCCACGCTATTCCTTTCTGAGATTTCACTTCTGGTTATTCATTCAGATCCATAACCATTACGCTATCTCAAGCTTGAATACAGAACACCATTCTGTATTACTTCTCTGAATCTAGAATTCAACCTTATTTCTTTATCTCGACCTGTAGAAAAATTTTCTATGCAAATATTTGTTCTCATCAGCTCCAAACATAGTTGTTTAATTCCCAGACTAGAATCATACAGACTCTACCCAACCATTAAGTCTTTTATCACTCAGAAGCACTTATTCATTCAATTAGAATTCATTATAGGGAATTATTATACTAATATCAAATTTGTTCTATTATGGATCGCTCAACACATAACAAAAATGACACACAGTCACAATGAAATTCGATTTCTTCATTAATAAATAAATTGTACAGATACAAATAAAAAAATAAGACTATTTACAATTTGGCTTTGGCCTGATGCACCTTTTGCATGGCCCTTTTCTCTTCCTCTCTCTCTATGACCATAGGCTTACAATTAATTTTACTCTATTATCTATCTAAGTATCATATATCTTAATGACTTCAAGGCTTACAAATATATACAAAAGGTTCTGTAGCCAGTTTTGGTTCAGATCCTCAATATTCTCAACTAAATCCTAAGAATCCTCTAAATCCACAAAATCATCAACTAATTACTAAGTCTACGATTCACAATCCCTATTAAATCTCAGCTAACCTAAATCTCTCATATTCTCCTACATTCGAGAACATTTACAAATATGTCTTACAATATTTAATTAAATCCTATTCTAAATGTCTCACATAAAATCACTCAAACATTGAAAATTACATTAATTCAATACTTAAGAAACCAACTCCCTTGAAAAACAGAAGACCTCTTAAATTCTACTAAATGTACAAATTTTGGAACCATGATGCTTTTGCATCATAATAAAAAACCAAAAATAATTTCATTATTTTAGAAAATTTTGCAAAAGAGAAAATAATATTAAAAATATCATATTGGAACATTCCTTCTTTTATATAAAAAACTTAATTTGTAAACATAAATAAAAGGTTAAATCTTCAATTAATAATATAGTTTTTCCCTTTTATATTTGTATATATTTATTATTTCTATATTATATTATATATATATATATATGAAAACATTATGAAAAAAATAAAAATTTAAATATAATTCAAAGGAGTTCATGCATTCATATAAGTGAAAATATGAATGTTGATTAAATTTTGTTTCAAGAGCGTGTAACAATTAACAATTGGTTTTTCTATCTCATCTTTTAAAGTTGTTGATATGGATAAGTCTATTTTATATGAATTTTGAAATTAATAATTTTTTTTCTATATTATCTTTTAAAGCCGTTGATTTAGATAAGTGTTTTTTATATGAAAATATGAAATTTCCTTTTCAATATATTAAAGAGATAAGTTGTATACTTATAACGTTTTTGATAAGGAAAATAAGATAACTTTATGTTAAAAATATTTTTGATGGATACAAAAATAAAATAAACTTTATACTGTAAATTTATTTGGGAAATTTAAAACATATATCACATTAGTAAATGTATTTTTAATCAATTTAAAAGCTTAAATTAGTGTATTACGTTTTAAATATTTGAATTACTTGTTTATTAAAATTAAGCTAATTTCCTTAAATTATCTGCAAAATCATATTATCCATAGTGATATACAAACTAAAATATATCAAATATTGAACTATTATTATTTGACTTGATAATTTTCTATATGTAAAAAGATAAAAAAATCAAATAAACTTTTATATGCAAATTTATTTAAGAAACTTAAAGACATATATCACATTGGTGGATGACATTTCTAATAATTTTTTCAACCTTTATTTAGGAGTAAGAATGATACTTTTTTTTTTTCAAATCAAAATAAGTATATGATTCTCTTATATGCTTTGAGATTTTTCTTCAAATAAACTAATCAACTTAAATCAGTATCTCTCATCCAAAAATATTTGAATTGCTTATCTATTAAGATAGACTTAATAAAATGCCTAATAACATTAACAACTTCTAATTAAACTAATATCTTAAATTATACACAAAATTATATTTATTAAGTGGAGAAGCTCATTGTACAATTTAGTATAAGTATAAGGATGATATGTAATTTGGTATGTCCATCTCTTAAAAACTACTTTAAATGAAAAAAAAAAATTGTAAATGATTATACATATTTGGTTAGTTTTAATTAAATGTTTAGTACCAATATTGTCATTATATTCACTTGGTTCGTTAATATTTCACTTTAACTTCTAAGTAATAAATAAAATATTTTTAATGTAAATTTAAATAAAACTTCTATTTCTATGATAATCATTTCAATATATAACGTAAATAAATTTTTTGAATTTGAGAGAGATATTTGTGTTCTAATTTTGACCTTAGTAAAATATTTAAATGCTGAAAAGGAAAAATTAATTAAAGGTAAAATAATTTAGTTACTTATAATTCATTCCAATTTTAATATAAAATAATAATAATAATAAATTATTGAAAAATACAATTTAAATTATGAAAAATTAAAGATGTTAGACAAAAAAACACCATAGATTTTTTTTATCAAATATTTATCAAAAACTAAAAATAATTAAATTTCTTAACGTGTAATTTTTTTTTCAAATTTTACATTGTAAAAAAAATTACATGTAACAATATTTGATCTCTCCAACATAGATAAATCCATAGTTAAAATAAATCTATATTGATATTGTAACATTCAAACTATTAAACTTACCCAAACTTACCATAATAAAAAAAAAATATTATTACAAAGGTAAGACTTGTTCATTCCGCTTGGGCTTGCTGTAAACATAACCATTTAACTTACCCGTAATAAATTACAACTTAGTCATGTAAGCTATGTCCGGAGCTTTGTTTGGGTTTCTGTGTTCATTTACGACTCTGTACTGGTTTTCATAACTCGGATAATGTTTTTCGATGCAAAGGTTTATTTCCGCATCATAACTTTGGTGTTCATTGTTTACAACTATATCGTATGCACCTGGTCCTAATTCCCAAGGCTTGCCACGTCCCTTCCTATTAAATGAAGTTGTGCGTCTCAGCTCCTTGGAATGGGGTTTGTTCGGTGGAAAATTTAATTCGCTGACAGAGAATTTGATGGCGTTATGGCTGGAGTTCTCTCGATCCGAGCACTCTCCAGCTGGCATACCTTCTCACCCTTGATCCGCCATGATCCGACGGTGATCAGATCTTGGGATTGGAGTAATGACCTTCCCTCCCTTCCGTCTTTCCGACTCATTTCGCATTGCTTTCCTTCCTGGTCGGGTTCCACAGCCCTCGGCCCCAACTGATACTGGCCGAGCAGATCTGTTGGTTTGTTCAACTGTAGGTGGAGTTCGAATTAGCTATGGCACCGGGTTGCATCTACCATGGAACGGGTTTAATCCTTCCTGTCGTCGCTGGTAATTACACTGCGTTTTTCTTCCTTTTCAAAAATTATGCTTCTCTGTCGTTTTGAAGTTTGAGTGGATGGAAACTTACAGTTTTCCTTTAATTTTGTTTACTCCAGGGTTCACATGGCGTACCCGAGAGCTTCTTGGAAAGGTTGAATTTGCTCTTCGTTCTCACGCGAATCCCCTCCAGCCCACTCACCAGGTATGCCACACCGCTTCTTCATAGTTTGCCTTTCTCCGGATTTTTATTTATTCTGTCCGCTTCAAATTGTATCCTCTCTGTGCTATTGCAGGTATGCTGTTCTTGATTCGATTCTTGAAGCTTGGATACCATTTCTCGTTTCTCCTTGGCATTTCGAAGAGGGTTTAACTTGGTCTCCAATCACAGGTACCTTTCGTTTGATTTCTCGGAAGAGGAAGGAATTGGAGGCTCGACCTCATTCCATTTCGGCAGATTGCCTTCATTCCGTAGTCTACAGTTGCAGTGGCGTAAACTGTTTAGTTAGTGGGCTCTAAATTTACTGTTAGGGTTTACTCATCTGTGTTCGACCCGTGCTGGGTTTAATTCCGTTATTCTTGTATTTGCTTAACTATGGACTATACTGTTCCAAAGATGAAGGTCTCAGCATTTCCATGGCTATTTTTCCTGTTTTAATACTATTAATCCTTGACAGTGGCGGAGTCTGCTCTGCATTAAACATCTGGGTTAAATGCTTGTTTTTAATATATATATATATATCCACAGTTTATGAATGGACCGACCAATGGTTTCCTGTTTTCCTCAAAATGTTGAATGGGTTGTTAAAGTTCTTACTCTTTCCCCATGTTACGATTTATGTGTTCAATGGAAATCCTGTTTGGGGTTCTCCACTTGTATATTTTCTGCGTTGAGGTTGCATAACGGGTGTAGTACTACTGTTTGAACTCTTTTTTGTTTTTCTATGAATTCTCTGGTTATAATGCTTAAATTTCCGGCATGATTTTTACATCTAAATTGCAATTTCCATCTTTCAGTCCGTGTAGACTTTTCATAGCTACGGCGACATGCCCAGGGCGGAAGGTCGAACCTTTTGCCCTACGGGTTAACGCCAGAGCCAGTTCTCATTTATATTCGCTTGTTCTCGTGTTTGTCCAAATCGAAAGTAAAGTGTACTAAATTCCTTATTTGTTTACTGAACATCATATGTAAATCTGTCAGCTAGGTTTTAATGTGCGTAATATGATAATCTAAATTTCCTCTGCGCTATATCTGTTCGTCGTTAAATCTCTAGGTTTTGGCTTTGTCTTTATTCGTTACGAGAATCATACTATATACTTTGTAACTGTACTGTACCTAAAGAAATTTACAGTCTGTCATTACTTTATCTCTGTTTTCTCTACACAATGGAACAAGTCTATCTACATTATTTAACAACTCATTTTTTTGTTTAGAATGCAGAAATAAATATCACTGCTATGTTTCGTATCTGTACTGTACATAGAGATATTCTCTGTTTTTCTTTACTTTATTTTCTGTTTTTCTCTATGCATTGAAACTAGTCTATCTGTATCAATTTAGCAATTTATTTCTAGATTAAAATACAGGAATAAATATCACTGCCATCAATTTCTGTAATAGAAAACTCATCTGTTTTGTTAGATGGTCGTAGATGCCCGTTTCCTCCCAACCTTAAACTGGCAACTACATGCCCAGTTTCCCTCCGAGCTTCAAGCCTGTAGATTTATCGCTGTGATAAAAATGGAGGAGATGTTTTGGACAATCCGGTCCCGCCCTCCAACTCCAGTGAAACAGAACTCTGGGGAGACTCGGGACAGTCCGGTCCAGTCTCCAACCCAGCTAACCCTCTGATCTGGTAATTGTTTTCCAGAAGGGCAGAGTTTTTTTTCCCTTTTTCTAGAACCCCAAAACTCTCTTGGAATGTTCTACTTATTCCAGAGTTTCTGTGGAGAACTGTCTAACTGTTTCTTTTCTGTTCCAACAACTACAGGTTCTTGTTTTTACTTTACCATAAATTTTTACACAAGAAACTAATTTCTCAGTAATTTTTATTTCTCATCAAAATTGTTTTATTCAGAAATTCCACATAACAGTAGTCACAATTAACTCATAATTAGTTAACAAAATTTAATCATTGTTAATGACTAAGAGGGTGGTTACAGTTTTCCCCCTCTGGAAGAGAACACCGTCCCTGGTGTTCTTATCCTAATTCAAGGAAAAAGCTCAGGATATGCTTCCCGAACAAAATTCTCGTCTTCCCAGGTAGCTTCCTTGGGACCAAAGTGCTTCCATTGCACTTTAACCTGGGCGATGGCTCGTTTCCGGAGCATGATTTCCCTCCGGTCGATGATACTGTGAGGCTCGACCAGAAACTCCCCGTCTGGTTCTACCTGCACACAGTGAACTTAAATTAATAAACAGGTTCTTATCATCGCATTAGTATTTATCAATCAGGCTTAACCACTACCTGTATGTTCTGCCAGTGTATTATGTGTCTAGGATCATGAACATATCGTTTTAATAACGATACGTGAAAAACATTATGCACCCGAATGTGACTAGGAAGAGCCAAACGATATGCTACTGGTCCTACTCTCTCCAGTATCTGGAAAGGGCCGCAGAACCGGGGTGCTAATTTAGCACAAGATGCCCATCTCAATGTACTTTTCTTTGGTTTAATCCGAACGTATACATGATCCCCAACCTCATATTCACGGTATGATCTTTTTTTATCTGCGTATACTTTTTGCCTGTCTTGTGCCGCCTTCAGATTCTGTCTAATCTTCCTCACTTCTGCTTCCATCTCTGCCAGCATGTCGGGTCCCAGCATAATTCTATTCTCAGGACTGCTCCAATTAATGGGAGTTCTGCATTGCCGCCCATACAATGCCTCGAACGGGCTCATTCTTAAGGATTCTTGGTATCCATTGTTATAGGCAAATTCTATCAGACGAAGATACTCTTCCCACTTAACTGGTTGCTGCATGACATACATTCGTAGCATGTCCTCCAGTACCTGATTTAATCGCTCAGTTTGTCCGTCGGTTTGTGGGTGGTACGCAGTACTAAAATGTACTTGCGTTCCCAAACCTGAAAACAGAGTCTTCCAGAATGCTGATGTAAATTTTACATCTCTATCTGAAATAACAGTTTTAGGAATGCCGTGCAATCTGAATATTTCACGCATGAATAAATCTGCTATTTGCACTGTCTTATAAGTGGATTGAACAGGTATAAAATGTGCCGACTTACTAAGTCGATCCACTACTACCATTATAGAATCATTACCTCGTTTTGTTTTCGGTAACCCGGTGATAAAATCCAACGAAATTACCTCCCATTTCCATTCAGGAATGGGTATAGGCTGCATCAATCCCGCTGGATGCCGATGCTCGACCTTCACCTGCTGGCACTCTAAACATCTGCTTAGATAACTTGCGATATCCTTCCTCATACCTGGCCAACAGTAATCTTTTCTTATTGCTGTCAGCATCTTTTGATATCCCGGATGTCCTGCGTAATTGCTTCTGTGGTATTCATCCAGAATCATAGTTTTTAATTGCATTCTGTTTGGAATAACTATCCTCTTCTTGAAAGTCAGCAACCCGTTCTGATTAATCTCATATTCCCTTGGTTCACCTTGCTCTCTAGATTCCTGTGTTTGCTGCCACAAATACTTGTATTCCGGATCCTTGTCTGCTTCTTCTTTGATCTGTTCCAGGAACTTGTTTTTGATCTGATTAACATATATCTCATAGATGTTATGCAACTTCCTACTTAATGCATCTGCAACCTTATTCTCTTTCCCTTTTACATGCTGCAAATCTATATCGAACTCACTCAGGAAGGCATTCCATCTAGCTTGCCGAGAATTTAAATAAGCTTGCTTAAAGTAGCTGGTTAGACTACTATGATCAGTTTTTAACACAAACCTTTTCCCAAGTAAATAATGCCTCCATACGCGGAGAGCGTGCACGACTGCCGTCAGCTCTAAATCATAAGCTGAGTATCTCTGCTCATGATCTTTCAGTTTGCGGGATTCATAGGCAATTACTTTTCCCTCTTGTGACAACACAACCCCAACACCTTCCTTGCACGCATCCGTGCAAACCTCGAATTCCTTGCTCGGATCTGCCACACTTAACACGGGTGCTGTTGTCAGTAATTGCTTCAGTCTTTCAAAACTGTCCTGACACTCCTTGGTCCATTTGAAAACTTTCCCTTTTCTTTGCAAGGAGGTAATGGGGAAAGCTATCTTGGAAAATCCTCTTATAAACCGCCGGTAATAACCAGCCAGCCCCATGAATGACCTTATATCTGCCACACTCTGTGGCACCTTCCATTCCAAAATAGTTTTAATTTTCTCCGGATCCACTGCTATACCTTTCTCAGATATTACATGTCCAAGATACTGTATTTCTCCTTTGAAAAAGTCACACTTACTGAATTTTGCATACAGCTGGTGCTTCCTAAGCAGTTCCAGCACCATATGCAAATGCTCCTTATGCTCTTCTGCATTCTTGGAGTAGATCAGTATATCATCAATAAAAATTAACACAAAGTTGTCCAGATAAGGGTGAAAAATACTATGCATTAGCCTCATAAAGGTGGCTGGTGCGTTAGTTAGCCCAAAAGGCAACACCACAAACTCGTAGTGGCCATACCTTGTGCGGAAAGCTGTTTTGTGAATGTCTTCATCCTTAATTCTAATCTGGTGATAACCATATCGCAAGTCGATCTTGGAGAACACCGTAGCTCCTCTAACTTGATCGAACAGGTCATTAATACGGGGTAGGGGATACCTGTTTTTAACCGTCAACTTATTTAACTGGCGATAATCCATACACATGCGCATGGTTCCATCCTTCTTCTTAACAAACAGCACCGGTGCTCCCCAAGGGGATACACTGGGTCGTATATACCCCTTATCCAGTAATTCTTGGAGCTGCATTTTTAGTTCTGTCAACTCTGGTACACTCATTCTGTAAGGAGTCCGGGATACTGGTGAAGCCCCAGGTAGCAGTTCTATAGTAAAATCAACATCTCTTTTAGGTGGTAATCCGGGTACTTCCTCCGGAAACACATCCTGAAATTCCTGTATCACAGGTATGTCCTCCAGTAGAGCTGCCTTATCCTTGGCTTTTGATATTCCGACCTGAATGGCATACAGCCTGCATCCTTTCCTAATGCATTTTCCCATTTGGGAGGCTGTAATTGGGCGTAACTGTGTGGGCTTCCTTATGCCTTGGATTTCCTGGCGATTCCCATCCTGATCTCTGCAATAAATTTTCTTTTCCTTACAATCTAGAAGTGTCCAATGCTTTTCCAGCCAATCCATGCCCAGTAACACATCGTAGGATCCCAAGGGTAGAATATTTAAGTCCACTACCAATTGCTGTCCGCTGATCTGTAGCGCACAGTCTGGTATCTTGGCACTAACCTTTCTTTTAGCTCCTGTGGCTAATTGAACCAACCATGACTTCTTAAATTTTTGACTTGGCAACTTACAGATTTATACTAGCTTAGGGCTTATATAACTTAAACTTGCTCCTGGATCTATCAAAACAAAAACAGTTTGAGTGAACAGTTTACCTTCCAGCTCTATCATGGTAGATTGGTAATCAGCTTGCCGGTCCTCCAATGCTACGTTAATTCTGGGTATGCTTCGTGCTACTTCTCCTACTGTAGAGGCCTCCTGCAGATTAGCTATTGTTTCAGTCTTTCCCCTCTGTGGGCAATCTCGATAATAATGTGCTGCACCGCAGCCCCAACACTGCAGAGGTGGCCTCTGATTATGAGTCTGTTCAGGTTTGCTAGAAGCCTCCACGGTTTTGTCTTCCCCAGGCCATCTTATCCTCTGGTGGTTCCTGCCAAATTTCTTATTAATTGAGTTCCTGGCAGAGCTCCTAAATTTACTGGTTTTGCTGCGGTTAAAACCAGCACTGCTCTTATTTTCCTTCCTTGATTGCCACCCTTTTCCTTGGTCTACCTTGGTCTTCGCTTGCTGGTAACACAATCTTGCTTTCCTAATGGCCTCATCCATGGTTTTTGGATTTACAAATTCAATACGCTCCTTCATGTGGGAGGGTAGACTGCTCAGGAATCTTTGGACTTTGGCCTTCTCCTCCCTCAAATATGGTACGTAGCGCAATAATGATGTAAACTTAGCAATAAACTCGTCCATAGTCAACTGTCCCAGCCGCAAATCATGGAATTCTCGTGCCTTTTCATCGTAAAAACGTTCAGTCAAGTACTTTTCCTTGAAGTACTGCTGAAACTTATCCCATGTCACATCCTGATCTTCTATTCCCCGCACATTCTTCACTTCTTCCCACCATAAGGTGGCTTTGTCTTTCAGCTGGTAAATGGCTAACCGAGCTTTAAGTCCACTGTCGTAGTCATACACTTGGAAGTACTTGTTCATGTTAATCAACCAAGCTTCAGCCACTTCTTCCTTTTCTCCATCGAAAGTAGGTGGTTTTATTTTCCTGAATTCTCCATGCAATTCCACCTTCTGTCTTTTGCCTGCCTTCCGTTCAGTTTCATTTTCAGATTCAGCTTCATGAAAATTCCTGTTCAGATTACTTCGCTGTGATGGACTTCTTTCATTACGATTCATCTCTTGCTCATCTGTCTGTTGTTCATTTCTTCCTTGAAATTCCCTACCAGCACTGGGATTCTCATTTCCGTGATTTTGTTTATCAGAGAGGCTCTTCAAGATTCTCTCCTGCTCTTGCATCATTTTTTGCATTCTCTCTTCGCACCCTCTCCATCTCTTCCTGCAATTGTTGCACTGTGTGTACTAAAATGCGAGTCTGCTGCTGTTGCTCTTCAATCAGCCTATTCGATCGCTGATGCTGTTCTATTCCCAGCTGCACCCACATTTCGGGGTTACCCTCCGGTGGTGGTGGTAGTTCTTCACCACTTCGAAGTGGCGGTTGAGACGGTGTTCGCCTCATTGGTACTTCCACCTGGTTTACTGAACTGTGCATGAGTAACATACAGTTTAACGTTAGTTGACCCTATTAGGGCCCAGCGTTGTAACGCTGCTCTGATACCACTTGTAACATTCAAACTATTAAACTTACCCAAACTTACCATAATAAAAAAAAAATATTATTACAAAGGTAAGACTTGTTCATTCCGCTTGGGCTTGCTGTAAACATAACCATTTAACTTACCCGTAATAAATTACAACTTAGTCATGTAAGCTATGTCCGGAGCTTTGTTTGGGTTTCTGTGTTCATTTACGACTCTGTACTGGTTTTCATAACTCGGATAATGTTTTTCGATGCAAAGGTTTATTTCCGCATCATAACTTTGGTGTTCATTGTTTACAACTATATCGTATGCACCTGGTCCTAATTCCCAAGGCTTGCCACGTCCCTTCCTATTAAATGAAGTTGTGCGTCTCAGCTCCTTGGAATGGGGTTTGTTCGGTGGAAAAGTTAATTCACTGACAGAGAATTTGATGGCGTTATGGCTGGAGTTCTCTCGATCCGAGCACTCTCCAGCTGGCATACCTTCTCGCCCTTGATCCGCCATGATCCGACGGTGATCAGATCTTGGGATTGGAGTAATGACCTTCCCTCCCTTCCGTCTTTCCGACTCATTTCGCATTGCTTTCCTTCCTGGTCGGGTTCCACAGCCCTCAGCCCCAACTGATACTGGCCGAGCAGATCTGTTGGTTTGTTCAACTGTAGGTGGAGTTCGAATTAGCTATGGCACCGGGTTGCATCTACCATGGAACGGGTTTAATCCTTCCTGTCGTCGCTGGTAATTACACTGCGTTTTTCTTCCTTTTCAAAAATTATGCTTCTCTGTCGTTTTGAAGTTTGAGTGGATGGAAACTTACAGTTTTCCTTTAATTTTGTTTACTCCAGGGTTCACATGGCGTACCCGAGAGCTTCTTGGAAAGGTTGAATTTTCTCTTCGTTCTCGCGCGAATCCCCTCCAGCCCACTCACCAGGTATGCCACACCGCTTCTTCATAGTTTGCCTTTCTCCGGATTTTTATTTATTCTGTCCGCTTCAAATTGTATCCTCTCTGTGCTATTGCAGGTATGCTGTTCTTGATTCGATTCTTGAAGCTTGGATACCATTTCTCGTTTCTCCTTGGCATTTCGAAGAGGGTTTAACTTGGTCTCCAATCACAGGTACCTTTCGTTTGATTTCTCGGAAGAGGAAGGAATTGGAGGCTCGGCCTCATTCCATTTCGGCAGATTGCCTTCATTTCGTAGTCTACAGTTGCAGTGGCGTAAACTGTTTAGTTAGTGGGCTCTGAATTTACTGTTAGGGTTTACTCATCTGTGTTCGACCCGTGCTGGGTTTAATTCCGTTATCTTTGTATTTGCTTAACTATGGACTATACTGTTCCAAAGATGAAGGTCTCAGCATTTCCATGGCTATTTTCCTGCTTAAATACTATTAATCTTTGACAGTGGTGGAGTCTGTTCTGCATTAACATCTGAGTTAAGTGCTTGTTTTTAATATATATATATATATATATATCCACAGTTTATGAATGGACAGACCAATGGTTTCCTTTTTTCCTCAAAATGTTGAATGGATTGCTAATGTTCTTACTCTTCCCCCATGTTACGATTTATGCGTTCAATGGAAAACTTGTTGGGGTTCTCCGCTTATATATTTTCTGCGTTGAGGTTGCAAAGCGGGTGTAATACTACTGGTTTGAACTCTTTTTGTTTTTCTATGCATTCTCTGGTTATAATACTTAAATTTCCGGCATGGTTTTTACATCTAAATTGCAATTTCCGTCTTTCAGTCTGTGTAGACTTCTCATAGCTACGGCGACATGCCCAGGGCGGAAGGTCGAACCTCCTACCCTACGGGTTAACGCCAGAGCCAGATCTCATTTATGTTCGCCTGTTCTCGTGTTTGTTCAAAACGGAAGTAAAGTGTACTAAATTCCTTATTAGTTTACTGAACATCATATGTAAATCTGTCAGCTAGGTTTTAATGTGCGTGATATGATAGACTAGATTTCCTCTGCGCTATATCTGTTCGTCGCTAATTCTCTAGGGTTTGGCTTTGTCTTTATTCGTTACGAAAATCATACTATTTACTTTGTAACCGTACTGTACCTAAAGAAATTTACTGTCTTTCATTACTTTATCTCTGTCTTCTCTACACAGTGGAACAATTCTATCTACATTATTTAACAACTCATTTTTAGATTAGAATGCAGAAATAAATATCACTGCTATGTTTCGTATCTATACTGTACATAGAGATATTCTCTGTCTTTCTTTACTTTATTTGTCTGTTTTTCTTTATGCATTGAAACCAATCTGTCTATATCAACTTAGCAATTTATTTCTAGATTAAATACAGGAATAAATGTCACTACCATCCATTTCTGTAATAGAAAACTCATCTGTTTGTTAGATGGTCGTAGATGCCCGTTTCCTCCCAACCTTAAACTGGCAACTACATGCCCAGTTTCCCTCCGAGCTTCAAGCCTGTAGATTTATCGCTGTGATAATACTGGAGGAGATGTTTTGGACAATCCGGTCCAGCCCTCCAACTCCAGTGGAACAGAACTCTGGGGAGACTCGGGATAGTCCGGTCCAGTCTCCAACCCAGCTAACCCTCTGATCTGGTAATTGTTTTTCCAGAAGGGCAGAGTTTTTTCTCCTTTTTCCAGAACCCCAAAACTCCCTTGGAATGTTCTACTTATTCCAGAGTTTCTGTGGAGAACTGTCTAACTGTTTCTTTTCTGTTCCAACAACTACAGGTTCTGTTTTTACTTTACCATAAATTTTTACACAAGAAACTAATTTCTCAGTAATTTTTATTTCTCATCAAAATTGTTTTATTCAGAAATTCCACACAACAGTAGTCACAAGTAACTCATAATTAGTTAACAAAATTTAATCATTGTTAATGACTAAGAGGGTGGTTACAGATATTTACTAATATACAAACTAAATTTCTATTTTAAATATATCAAATATTTAATCTCTATTCCAAATACATACTTAAAATAAATCTATATTAATATTTACTAGTATACAAACTAAATTTTTATTTGAAATATACCAAATATTTAATCTCTATTTCAAATACATGTTTAACCATTATTACTATTTTCAGTTTTCAAATACATGTTTAATCTAGATAAAAGTACTTTCGACCTAATCTTAATGTGATTTTTAGAAAAATACTTTTATCTCCATTATAGATCACAAAAATCTTAAATCTAATCTATTTAACCATTATTACTATTTTCCATTCTATTCCTGATTTTCCAAAATAAGGTTTTAGCTTCTAAAGTTTGAATGCCTATCGGTTCAAGAAGAATTGACCAATATAAGTGTTCTTTGTTTTTGGTACATTAATAATACTCCCTTTTTCATTAAGTGTGAATGCTATAGTCCCAGCAGGGACTAATAATACTAAATAATGAGGTTATAGTTGAAAATGAATATCGGAAATACTAAATATTGCAACTTAAAAAATCTTTGTATGCATGAGTTTCAAGAAATGATTTATGTAATATTATATTTTAAAATTAGAATTTCAAAATTATTGGTAATATTATATTTAAAAACAAAAACGAATTTTAGAAAGAATTATCAAAATTAGATTTTAAAATTAAAAATAATTTATATAAATAATTATTTATGTTTTTTTTATAATGTATGAAATAATATTTTTTTAATTATAACATTTTAATTTTAAATATAATGATTAGATAATTATATGAATATTGATTTTGATTTCCATGTGATACGCTGGATAGTCTACATAGATTTTGTCCATATAATTATCTTGAAAATGTTTTAACTAAGATTATATGAAGATGTTTATTCTCAAAAGTTTATTCTCAAACATAAAATGAATAATATGTCATGTTTTCTTCTTCTAGACAAATATAATAGAAAATATCGATTATTTATTATAGTTTTAGAATCTATGCTTCTGTGATCCATATAAAATTGTAAAATCTTTTTGGGTAATAATCACATATAATGGAATGTTGTCGACGTGTTTCGAACCAGCCAGTGTGATTCATCATCAGGACTAGGTGAGAGATCAGATCAAATCAATAAGCTTAAATAGATGTAAAGATGTTTAAACTAGCCATTTTCTAAACGGCTAGTTTGACTTTTTAATAATTTAAAATGTTTTTAATAAGTAATGGCTAGTTCCCTCCTACTATTAAACCAATTAATAAATTTATTCGTTTAGTTAATAAATTAGTAAACTTATTAGTTATAATTATTTAGTAAACTTAATAGTTATAAATATTTTTAAATTAAAGTGAGAGATTTAAATAATAATAATAATAATAATATTAAAAATAAATAAATAAAAATAAAAATAAAATAAAAATAAATAAAAATAAAAGCTAAATATAAAAATAAATATAGCAAAATAAAAATAAAATAATAATAGAATAAAATAAAAATAGAAAGAGAAAAATAAATAAATAAAAATAATAAATAAAATGTCAAACTTTCAAACTTTCAAAAAATAAAAAATATAAATAAATAATAATAAATAAAATAAAAATAAAAAATAAATAAATAAAAATAAAAAAAACTAAAAATAAATAAATAAATAAAATCAAATAAAAATAAAATCAAATAAAAAATAAAATAAAATAAAATAAAATAAAAGTAAAATATAAAAATATATAATAAAAGAAAAAATAAAAAGAAAATAAATAAATAAACAAATGAAAATGAAAATAAAAATAAAATAAAATAAATAAAAATATAAAAATAAAATAATTAATCAATTAAAAAAAAAAAAAAATCAGGGACATAAGGTAGGTATCCAACACCTGCTGATGTTCCAACCATCATCTCTGTTGAGATTAAGGGGTATTTTTTCGATTTCTAAGGCCTCTCTTAACTTACGATGATGGAAATGGTCAATCCTAGCAATGACCTTCGCCTCTTCAATGCAAATATCATGGTTAGTCTTTTCTGCATGTTCAGCTAGGGCAGACGAGCGAGATCTTCCATGCTTAATGTCAGCAACATGTTCAGAAATTCTTTGATTTATAGAACGACCAGTTTCGCCAATGTAAGGCATCCCACAGGAACAGGGAATGATGTAGACACCTTTCCCATCCCTAGGGTCAATCGGGTCTTTAACCGATTTGAGAGAGCTGTGAATCGTGTTAAGGGGCTTGAAAAACGAAGACACCCTATGCTTCCTAAGGACCCTCGCAATTTTATCAGTGGTTCCTTGAATGAATGGAAGACGTACACTGCGGGACCATTGAATAGGGTCTTTATTCTTTTTAGATAGAGGACCTTTTGTTGCTTTAAGAAAAGCTTGAAGGCCTGGTGATCTACTATAACCATTTCTAAAAAAGACACTTAACAGATGAGACTTTTCCCCTTCAAGGTGAGACTCATCAGAGATCCTCAATGCCCTTGTGGCCAAGGTGTTTAGGACACCCAATTTTTGAGCAGGGAAATGGTGTGAACTAGCTTGAAGGTACTGCTGAGTATGAGTTTTCTTTCGAAAAACTTGATGGGAGAAAGAGCCATCATCTTTTTTAGAAATAAGAACGTCAAGGAAGGGAATGATTCCATCTATTTCATGCTCCATGGTGAATTTTATGGAGCGTGATTGATCATTAAGGTGGCGAAAGAAAATATCTAACTTATCTTCGCCATGTGGCCACACGACACAAGTATCATCTACAAACCTCTTCCAAAGCTTTGGTTGGAAAAGAGCCGAGGAAAGAGCTTTGGATTCAAAGTCTTCCATAAACAAATTAGCAACAATCGGGGAAAGGGGGGAACCCATAGCAACACCACAAGTTTGCTCATAGAATTCGCCTTCAAAACTAAAGAAAGTGGAGGTTAAGCAGATCCCAACTAAATGGGCAGTATCAGGATCAGTAATGCGATTAATGACATCAATAGCTTCTTTTATGGGGATATTGGTGTAAAGAGAAACGACATCAAAACTGACAAACCTGTCCTCAGGATCCAATCTAATGCCCTTCAGCTCATTAACGAAAGAAGCAGAATCTTTAACAAAGGAGTCTGTACGACCTACAAGAGGCTTCAGTTTATGAGCTAAATACTTGGCTAGAAGGTAATTTGGACACCAATGGTATTAACAATGGGACGGATGGGGGCACCATCCTTATGGATTTTAGGAAGACCATAGATTCTTGGAGTAAGAGGATTGCTCTCAATCAACCTCTTACTCAAAGAGCCCACGGAGCTACTGGACTCTATAGCATCATTGACAACTTTGAAGATCTTTTTTAAGGGATTTTTTGGAAGTTTCCTATAACTCCCACTATTCTCCAAATGATCTAACATCTTCATCCTATAATCCTCCTTGTTAAGGATGACAACCGCACCACCTTTGTCAGCTTTAAGAACAACAATATCCTTATTATTGTTTAAGCATTTTAGAGCTTCAAACTCAGGCTTGCTCAAGTTGCTCTTGGGTGGCTTGGCTTTTCTTAAGATAGCCGCACAATCTTGCCTAATAATGTCTTTGGACGAATCCCGCAAGTCTCTATTTATTATAATGTTATATTGAGAAAGAAAACACAAATTTTATATGTTAGTGTTTATGTTATAATGTTACATAAAAGTATGGTGTTATGGATTAAAATAAAGAGTTTTAAAGTGGAGTTTTCAATAAATGTTAATAATTGAAGTTTTTATTAGATGAGTGGTATTATAGTTTATATTGATGATTTACTTTGGTTATCACTTGTTGATGATAATGTTCAAGTGAAAAGAGTGGCACTATTATGTTTAAGGTTTATGTTGGTTACCACTCGAATTAAAAAAATGGTATTACTAGTAGCACCTTTTTTTGGAGTGTGTTGAAATTATGAATTACTTAAAATCACTATGTTGACAACTAATAACATAACTTTAAATTAAATCTCAAATACAAAAAAATATAGTTTTAACACAAATTTTATTTTTAAATTAAAATAATGAGCTAATAATAATTGAAAATCATAACTAAAACAAAATTATAACTTTATTGAAAATCATAATTGAAACAAAATTATATCTTTAATAATAGAAAAACTTACTGTTAATTATTTTTTCTCCAAATATATAATTTATTATAATTATTAAAAATATTTATAATAATAAAAATAAATTTAATAAATTAAAGATAAAATCAAAATTTAAAAATCAAAACCAAAATATATAAAAATCAACTAAAAATAAATCTACATGTCAATATCTTCTTCTTCTCCACTCTTTCTCATCGCCCATGGATTGTGTAAACAACTACTGGATTCCAAATCCATTGCTCTAAAGAGCCGCGTAGGAATGGAGAAGACGCCCGGAAGGAACCAGAGAGGAGTTGGGAATGTAAAGCGATGGGCTAGTTTGAAATTTCTCCTCCCTCACATTTAATGGGTTTTATTTATTTAAAGTTTTAATTTAGTTGTTAAAGGTTTTATGTTAATATTTTTTTTTTTTTAGAAAGTTTTGTTTTTATTTTTATTTTTTAAAATTGGTATTTTTTAAATTTAAATTAAAGAAAAAAAAGAAAATAATGAGTTAATTTTAAAGTAATATCAGCTTTCAATTAAAAAAAAAAAAGTTGATTTTAAATTTTTATTTTATTTGTGATGGTAATTGACATTTTCAAGGTTATAATTTTAGTTAACTTATAATTTTAATGTGAAAAACAAAATTGATATTACCGTGAGTATCATTTGTGATTTGAGTAACTTTTTACAATGTTATTAATTGTGAATTCCAAATTTTAACATAAGTCACAATTTTGATCACTTTTATTAAAATAGTAACACTACTTGAAATGAAATTTTTTAATTAATTGTCAATTCCAAATTTTAAAATAAGTCACAATTTTAATCACTTTTATTAAAATAGTGTACTATTAGTAACACTATTTAAATTTTTTTAAATTGTTTAGAAAATTTGCAATTACATATCAAAAATACACACAAAATATTATATTACTTATGAGTTAGTTTGTGAAAGGAAATAAGTATATATTATTTTGTGTACTTCAAAAATCATAATAAAATATAAAAAAATCATATATATATATATATATGGGTTTGGAGTTAGATTAGGATCTAACAAAAAAATCTATATTTTGAGAAAATGGACATTTTTTTTTTTAATGAAATGAAAAAGTTTTTAATTAAAAGTAGCACTCCAAACACATTAGAATTGTTCATTTAAGCCATATAGGTATAAAATAGTAGACCCTATAAATGTGGCAATATGGGTTGAAGATCTTAGTCAACAACCCCATGTTCAAGAAAATAGAATTCGATATTAAATGAATATCTACAATAACCACTCATACAACTAGACCAAAGATCATAACACCAATATTTGTATGTGGCTTAAACCTTCTAAGAGAGAAACTCTCCATGGCCCTAGTTAATGTAGCCACTTCAAACAATTTTATTAATGAAAAGAAAATTCATCAAACAAGTCCTTGTACCATGTTCAAGAAAATAGAATTCCATATTAGATGAATATCTTCAATAACCACTCATACAACTAGATCAAAGATCATAACACCAATATTTGTATGTGGCTTAAACCCTCTAAGAGAGAAACTCTCCATGGCCCTAGTTAATTTAGCCACTTGAGACAATTTTATTAATGAAACGAAAAGTTGTACACAACAAAGTTTCTCACAATTGATCATAAACAATGACCCTCCATTCTCTTTTAATAGAGATGATGAACGAATTGGATGTAAAAACATCAATAAATAACTATTAATATCAAAGAGAGTATGAGTTGATGCATCAATGTATGTTGACAACATATTATGACGATCATATTATATGAAATTAATGTATACTAAACCAGCCTAGATCCTTCTTAACTCTAGATCTATCAAGCACTGAGAGGATCAAAACTCTCGAGGTGAAAACCTCTTTTTTTAGTGCAAAACGTGAGGAAATGTTTGCACCTCCGGAGATTTGATCCCTCTTGGCGCTTGATAGATTAGGCGTTAAGATGGATCTTGGCTATTTTCAGTCGTGTGCGGCCAAGAAAAACATATAGAATATATGATTAATTTTATCAATAATATGTAAATAAATCTAGTATAAATATAATCATTTTATATATTCTCAATATGTCTCTGGTCATTTTAATTTTTAAATTCACTGAGTTACCTCAGTTTGTTGAGATGATAAGTATTGTTAATAAATTTAATGATGAAAAATGATGAAATAAATTTTTTGAATGCAAAGTGATAATGTAATAGTGTTGAATGATAGAAAATGTGAATAATATGAATGCAGTCAAATAAAAATAGTCTTCATTGTGATCAATCTCAAATTATTTTCTTCTACTTTTCTTATTGTCACCCTTGTTAGTTTTTTCATATTTTAATATCAATTATATGAAAAGGACAATTCAAATCATAAACCATTTAAATATCTAGCTCCAACTACTGTACTAAACATCATACATTTTCTTTCTTGCTCTTCAATATTAATAGGTTGAATTATTATAACACAAAAATCAATTTACATTGTTATTAATTTTGTGTGCTTACACTAAAATCAATGCATAATGTTAATCCAATCACTTTAAAATTAATGTACCATGAATGTACATCCAATTACATCAAATCAGAAACCAATGTCTACACTGAAATCAATGCATCTAATGCAAACAATCAAATAAGATTAGAGACTCATCTACATTGAAATCAATGCATCTAATGCAGGTAATCAAATAGTATTTGAATTCATCATCTACACTGAAGTTAATGTATCTAGTGCAAGTAAGAAAATAAGATTAGAAACCAACATCTACACTGAAATCAATGCATCTAGTGCAAGCAATCAAATAGGATTAGAAATCACCATATAAACTAAAATCAATATATTTAGTGCAAACAATCAAATCGGATTAGAAATCATCTACATTGAAATTAATGCATCTAGTGAAAACATTAAAATATAATTAGAAATCAACATCTACATTGAAATTAATGCATCTAGTGCAAGCAATCAAATAGGATAAGAAATCACTGTCTACATTGAAATCAACCAATTTAGTGTGAGAAATCATATAGCATTATAAATCATCTACATTGAAATAAATGCATCTAGTGTAAGCAATTAAATATAATTATAAATCAACATCTACAATAAAATCAACGCATCTATTGAAAGCAATCAAAATCGATTAGAAATCACCATCTATACAAAAATCAATTCATCTACTGCAAGAAATCTTCTTTGTAATGTACAAGATATTTTTTTTCTTATTTACTTTTTACCATAATATTAACACTTCAAAATTAATCTAATCCTACATTCAAATTATAAGAATAATCTAATCACACATTCAAATTATAATAATAATCTAATCACTCATTCAATTTTAGTCTTGGGGTTTTAGACCTTATTACAAAATAGGTGACATTAAGTTCAATGTTCTATATATAAACTTTAATTTTTCCACCTCTTAACTATGTTCACACATTCGTCGATGAGGTTCATCGCGAGCCTATTTACAGCCTCAATGTTTTTGTCAGCTACTTGTACCACCGTAACGATATGATGCACTGGCACATTAAATTCTTGACAGTTGTGAAAATTAATGGTTTTTGTTCATGTGTTTATGGCCACCTGCCATACCGTGCACTGTTCGATTTTCTTAAGATCTACGGTGGCATCACGGCGGGAAAAAATTAGGTAAAAACTTATCACTCCATCTGCTTCGTCATTTTAGCTTGTGGCCGTTGTCTTGCTGCAATCTCCAGCATTACTGTAAAACACAAGATATGGTGCTTTTATAAGCTTAAATCTGCCCCTTAGACTGCAGTCCGAAGCTGGGAAATTTCCTCAGTGCTTAACCTGATTTGGAGTTAGACACATTTATGTGTTCTTCATGGAGATTTTAGAAAGAGATCAGTTCTCCGACTGAACCTTCAAGCCTTGAGCAGGTAGCATTCGGCAAGTTGGTTATATAGCTGTTTTTTTCGTCTAACCCTATTTCAACTTTCAGTTCTCAGGTTTACGTTTTTCTTAAGCAAATGAGCTTAACCCACAAAATCTGTTGTCGAGGTTTATTTTCACTTCTACAAGTCGGCGCTCAACAACATCTGAAGGTTTTATAAATTCTAGGTAAATATCCATACAGGGTTTTGTTATTTAACTATTTGAGTTTAGTTTGGCTTAATCATTCATCGTGCCACCACTTAATCTATTTGCTTGCATGTTGTTTTGTAGGTACTCTCTTACCGAAACAACTAGGTTTGTCTATTAACTTTATTTGTCAAATTCTCGACTAACAGCTCCGTGCTACCCCTCCAGGTATTTTCACAATGAATAGAATTCTCGCCTGGATTCCTTTTTCCTCCTCGACGGGTTGTGAATTTTGTTGATAGGCTAATTGTTTTTAGGGTTCTAAATTTAGTATAAACATTAAGGGTGATTCATTGTCGCTCTTTTACTTGTGGATTCCGTGCTTAAGGCATAGTGATGTTTTTACTCAAATTTTATGTACAGATACTAAGAGGGTTTCCTCCGGACTTAACTCTCTCATTCTTAGTTGGGTTTTCCCAAATTTCTTTTATGGATTATAAAAATGGAAAAAAGAATATTTAATGAGAATATCTATATTCGTGGTAAAACTAACTCTTCTTGGTTTCTCGTTTTAATTTGAATACTGTGTTAAGAGTTTGTTCAAAATAATCCCTCTTATATATGGTAAATTTACTCGTTGAGATTCTTTTGTATGCGCAATGGCAGTTAAATTATATACACACGGATTATTATTTCCCTATGTAACTCGTGATTGCTGTTTACCATTGTGTTTGTCGAGCCTCTGGCCGATCATGTACTCTGCATCTATTTGGTTTATATTTAAATGAATTTGGTTTATTAGGCTTATGCTTGTACAATATATGCTTATTGATAAGAAGCATAGTTCTGGAAATGATTAAGTTTCTTTAACTTCGCACTGATAAATTTATTGAAGTTCACCAACACAAGTTTCTCTATTCTAGATTCTGGTGACTGGACCACCCCAGTACTTGTACGAGTATAGCTAGATTTAGGAGTAGTGATGTGCTCTGGGTTGAGGGTTTTCCCTCATACCCAGAATTTCCCTCGTACCCAGAATCAATAGTTATCTCTAAGTAGTTTTCGATAGTCAGAGTTTCATAGTTCGATTTCTTGCTTCGAGCTTACCGAAGACTTCATGGGTGTCATGGATTTTCTATCACTTTGATCTGTTACTATGGTTTCTCTTGTATTAACTGCATTGAATATTTACTGTGTAATTTACTAGGCATTTTACTGATTCTATAGCCAGTAACTTAATTACACTTGTGTTCTCTTAAGTAAGCCCAACACAGTTTTGTTTTTATTTTAAGCATCTCTTTCTTTCAATTCTTATCATTTACTGAACACAGATTTGTAGTGTAAAATTCATGCCATAATTTGCAGAGCTAACAATAATTTACTAAATTCCTAATTTATCACAGAACCCTTTCATTTCTAACTTTTGGCCTTTACAGTACAACTTTCATGGAAAATTAAATACACTCATGCCTATGTACATATCCTATAATAGTGTTCCTATTTTTAAATTACCAAAATGATCAGATACTTATCTGAATGTGCAAAATGTTGATGATGTCCACCCAATCATCAAGAGAGGCGATTACATCCTTCTCTTTCCCCCGTGCTCCACACCTGAGAGGTACAAGTTGACAGTAATTTCTGTTGTGACCTCAAGAATTCAAGTCCAGGCAGTACCAGAAATTTTCTCAGGAACGCTAAGTGATTTCCACTGGTCTCTACCAGTGTAGGAAATTTTCCACTCTCTTCGTTATTATGTGAACAAAACCCCTATTCCTCGCTGGGATATGCCTCTTATCCTCAGAGGAACAGGTAATTGTTCAAACTGTCCAGCCACCTCTCAGTTCTTGGAATCCTTTTACCATCACCCTTTTTACTTTTTATGGAACTATTTATCCATAACCAATTTTATTTTTCATATTAACAACAGGGAAAATAAACTTTTCTAGAAAACACTAAATGTTGCAGTATTTTATTTAAAATAATAACAAAATGTCATTTTACTAGTTAACAACTAGTTAATACCAAATGAAGCCGTCACAACATCCCCCCTGGAAGTAACACCGTCCTCGTTGTTTGACTCCAGCTCAAGATATAGCTCTTGGTAAGTCTCACGTACAAATCCCTCAACTTCCGAAGTAGCCTCATCCGGGCTGAAGTGCTTCCACTACACTTTAACCTGGGTGATGACTTGCTTCCGGAGCATGATTTCTCTCCTCTCGAGTATACGTTGAGGCTCGACCAGAAACTCACCATCTAGCTCTACCTGTAAACAGAAAAATTTTATGTCAAGTTCACATAAAAATTCATGCTTCAAGTTACGATTTTTATAATTCTACCCTACCTGAATCTTCTGCCAATGGATTTCATGCTTCGTAACATGTACATATCTCTTTAGCAGGGACACATCAAACACATTGTGTACCCGAATGTGGCTGGG
Source organism: Pinus albicaulis (assembly GCA_034641835.2). NCBI lineage: Eukaryota > Viridiplantae > Streptophyta > Pinopsida > Pinales > Pinaceae > Pinus > Pinus albicaulis. The sequence continues at coordinate 911,210,051 of CM076583.1, read as the reverse complement.
TAAGGCCAATCTATATGCCATTGGTCCTACCCTTTCCAATATCTAGCAGGGTCAATAGAACCTAGGGGCTAACTTGGCACAAGAGGCCCATCTCAAAGTGCTCTTATTTGGTTTGATCCTCACATAGACATGAGCACCCACCTCGAATTCTTGATAAGTCCTTTTCTTATCTACGTATATATTTTGTCGATCTTGTGCAGCTTTTAAGTTTTTCCTGATCTTCTTTATTTCTGATTCCATTCAACTAGCATTTATGGCCCAAGCATTAACTTAGTTTTGGGGTTTCTCTAATTAATGGGAGTGTGACATTGTCGCCTATACAGAGCTTCGAAACGACTCATCTTAAGAGATTCCCGGTAACCTTTGTTGTAAGCGAATTCAATTAGGTGTAAATATTCACCCGTTCTCTTAGACCATCTGTCTGGGGATGATAAGCATTTCTAAAATTTGTTTGAGTCCCTAGACCTGTAAAAAAAGTTTTCTAGAATGCTGAAGTAAACTTCACATTCCTGTTTGAAATAACAATCTTTGTAATGTTGTGCAATCTGAAAATTTCTCCCATAAAAATATCTCCTATTTGTACAGTCTTGTAAGTAGACTTTACAAGTATAAAATGTGCAGACTCACTCAACCTATAAATCACCACCATAATAGAGTAATTGTGCCTCTTTGATCATGGAAAACCCGTAATGAAGTCTAGGGATATGACCTCCCATTTCCATTCAGGTACTAGTATGGGCTACAACAATCCGGTTGGATGTCGATGCTCCACCTTGACCTGTTGACACTCCAAACATCTGTTTAAATATTCAGTAATGTTTCTACACATACCAGGCCAAAAATATATTTTTCTAATTGCAGTTAATATTTTCTGGTATCCTGAGATAGTAAATTGGAAAGATACGAGAGCAGTGATGGCTCTTAGGGTTTCTGCAACATGCTCCTGTGACGGCGCCTTGATTTCTCTGATCTCGTCCAGCGCTGCTGAGACTATCGCCCCGACACCCAGGTTCCCTTGGAAGCTCCTCGTGGAAATCCACTACTGGTCTCCCGGCGATCATTCAGTCTCCCACGGCACCGACAAGTCCGCGGCTCTCCTGGTCGCTATCTCACAAGCTCTACGCAGAATTCTAAAGGATGGGAATGCTCGATTAACTGTCTCCCGGCTGCCGTTTTGCGGAATGATGGATTGGCTGTGCTACCTAGCCTCCTCATCACTTGGCCGCCGACATTATGCACTCCAAGGTTTATTTTGCAGGACTATTCCTGATGCTGGCCTCCTCTGCCGCGTCCAAGGGCAGATTTTATACGGCTCTGGTCAGGGAATGGCTATGCAGCCTTGCAGATCTTCTGAAATCGCTCCAGCTTCTCTCAATAACAGCCTGGATCCTCCCTTGCAAAGACTCAGTATCAGCCTCTCGAAGAAGCAAGGCATACCGGATAGGAGGTTGACGCAGGAGGGTTTCGATATTCAACCGGCTGCTCTTTTGGCCAATCACCTCTCTTCTTTCCAGATCCAGATCACGCTTTTATCTGGCAGAACCATGTTGCATTGGGTGCAAGCTTCGGATTTAGTGCAAGATCTCTTAAACAATCTCGAACGCAGATTGGGGATTCCATCGGAGCTCCAAAGGTTGCTTCACAAAGGTAAACAACTTGAAAACCCTTTCCCCCTCTCTTATTACAGCATTAATAGAGACGCTTCGATTTTGCTTTCCCTGAGACTTAGAGGCGGAGCACCTGGGCAGCCATCCTCCACTCCAGCCTTCTCCTATAAGGATGCGGTTCATGCACAGCCGCCCAAGAAATCTGCTACTTCAGCTGAGGCTCCCAAGCCTTTCCTTGTGGACAAAATGGAGGAAGTCCCCTCTATTGAAATCTCCAATCCATCGCTGGACGAACAAATTCAGATATATGCAGAGTCCTCCATCATTTGCAGATTCAATGGCCTTTGGCCTCGAACAACAGATCTATATCAATGGATCCACGCTAATTGGACAGACACCTGTCAAGTCATCCTTTGTTCAAAGGGTTTCTTCATAGTAGTGTTTTCATTCAGCGAAGATTATCAGAAAGCCTTAACAGGAGGCCCATGGTTCTGGGGAGCAGCTGGACTATTTCTCACTCCTTGGTTCCTAGATTTCGACCCCTCTTCAGCAGTTGTCACCAAGCTTCCCATCTGGGTCCGTCTTTCGAACCTTCCGGCTCATCTATGGCACATCTCGGTTTTCCAAGGGATTGGAAATGCCTTGGGCCGCTTCCTGGCTACAGATTCCTCTCGAGCGGACAAAGGAATCTATACCTATGGCAGAATTTGTGCGGAAATAGATTTAAGCAAAGGACTGCCTGATCAAATCAACCTCAAAGTTGGGGACTTTCACTGGACACAAACCTTGGATTATGAGAACACTGCATTCCGGTGCAGACATTGTCATCAGACGGGGCATCTTCAGAACACATGCACCAGCTTCCCTGACAGAAAAAAGAAAACCAATAGCAAACCGAAGTCCAAGAGCTGGAAACCATGCGATCCTCCTCCCATGAATGATCTAGCGTCCTCCAGCTCGGATGAGGAAGAATTGGAAGAGGAAGGAGAGAAAGATGTGCACCCGCAGGTCACGCCCTCGGCCAGCCCTGGGGATCCCTCTGCCCCTCCGATCCCACAGAAACGTTTTCATGAGTCTTCTTCCTCCGATTCAGACAAGGAGACTCATTCTACAGTGCAAAATAATCTACAATTGGTTCCTTCCCAGCCAAATCATAATGGCTGGGTCAAAGTCATTAAAAAGAAAGGGAAAAAAGTTCGTCTGGAAGTCTCTGCCCACTCTGGGTAGCTTCCTTTGTTTCGCTCTCCTTTTTATGTCATCCTTGTTTTCTTTTGTTCATTCCATGGTTGCTTTTGGGGTCCGAGGTTGATAATGTTTCATTGCCGGCCCCTTGCTTCTATGCTCTGCTTTTGCAAGCTCTGATTGTACTATATGTTTCTTTCTTAATAGAATTAGTCTTATTGAGAAAAAAAAAAAATATTTTCTGGTATCCTGGGTGTCCTGCATAATTAATTTGATGATATTCATTCATGATTAGCTCCTTTAAATCCACACAGTTTGGTACATATATCTTTCCTCTAAAGGTTAGCATTTTTTCTTTACTAACTCCATATTTCAAAGTGTTTCCTTGATTTTTGGCCTCTTCCATTTGCTACCATAGGAATTGGTATTCAGGATCCTTTTGTGCTTCCTCTTTTACTTGATCTAAAAATTTGCATTCAAGTTGGTTATAACAAAGCTCATAAATGCAATGAAATTTTCTACTTAAGGCGTCCACCACACAGTTTTCCTTACCCTTCACGTGTTGAATATCCATATAAAACTCACTTAGGAAGGCATTCCATCTTGCTTGTCGGGAGTTTAAATCAACTTGCTTGAAGTTACTGGTCAAGCTACTATGATCAATTTTTAATACAAACTTATTTCCTAGCAGGTAGTGTCTCCATACCCGGAGTGCATGTACCACTGCTATTAACTCTAGACCATAGGCTGAATATCTTTTCTCATGCTCCTTTAACTTTCTTGACTCATAGGCCACTACCTTCCTTCCTGAGATAAAATTACCCCAACTCCCTCCTTACAACCGTCTGTACAAACCTCAAATTCTTTGTTGGGGTCAGCTACCCTCAACACTGGTGCAGTGGTCAATAGCTACTTCAACCTCTCGAAACTATTCTGGTACTCATTATTCCACTTAATTACTTTTCCCTTTCTCTGCAAGAAGGTGATTAGAAAAGAAATTATGGAGAATCCTTAAATGAATCTTCGATAGTACCCAAAAAATCCCATAAAGGATCGGATATCCACCACATTTTTGGTAACTCTCCATTCCATGATTGTCTTAATTTTCTCTAGATCAACAACGATCCCTTCTATTGAAATAACATGGTCAGAGCACTAGATTTCTGTTTTGAAGAAATCACATTTGCTGAACTTAGTGTACATCTGGTGTTTTCTTAACATTTCCAGCACTATTCTTAGATGTTCTCTATGTTCTTCCTGATTCTTAGAATAGATTAAAATATCGTCAATAAATATGAGTACAAATTTATCCAAGAAGGGGTGAAATATACCATGCATTAACCTCATAAATGTCGCTAGCTCATTTGTTAACCTAAAGGGTAGCACCACAAACTCATAATGCCCGTACCTGGTACGGAAAACAGTCTTATAAATATCTTCATCCTTGATCCAGATGTGGTGGTATCCAAAACTTAAGTCTATTTTTGAGAATACTGTGGCCCCCTTCACTTGGTCAAACAAGTCATCAATACGAGGTAAAGGATATTTACTTTTGACTACTAATTTATTGAGCTATTTATAATCTATGCACATCCGCATGGTTCCATATTTCTTCTTTACAAACAACACTGGTGCTCCCCAAGGGGACACACTCAGACGAATGTATCCTTTCTCCAACATCTCTTGCAACTACATTTTTAATTCAGCTAGTTTTGGCACATTCATTCTATAAGGAGCCCTCGAAACCAGTGATGCACCTGGCATTAACTCAATCTTGAAATCAACATCTCTTCTTGGGGGTAATCTCGGTACATCATCTAGAAACACATCCTTAAAGTCTTGTACCACAGGTATATTCTCCATCATAGGAGACTTCACCTTGGAATTGGCATATCCCACCTAGATAGCATAAATATGACATCCTTTCCTTATACACTTAATCATCTAAGATGGTGTAATAGGATGCAACTCTACTGGTTTCTTGATTCCCTGAATCTCCTTGCATGTTGATATTGCATTATGTAGTATATAATATTTTCTTTACAGTCCACCAAAGTCCAATGTTTCTCTAGCCAATCCATACCCAGCAAAACATCATAGGACCCTAATGGTAGTATGTTCAAGTCCACGTTTAATTGCTAGTCTGCAATTTCGAATGTGCAGTTTGGGATTTTGGCACTTAATTTTCTTTTAGCTCCTATGGATAACTTTACTAGCCAGGGGTTTTTGAATTTATCACCTTTTAATTTACATATTTTTACTATTTTTGGGTTTACATAACCTAAAGTTGAACCTGGGTCAACCAAAATAGAAAGAAACTGAGATAGTAACTTACATTCCAACTCTATCATTGTTGTATGATAATCTGCCTATCGATCTTCCAACGCTGCGTTGATTCAAGGTATGTTTCGAGCCACATATCCTACTATAGAAGCCTCCTGCAAGTTTGCAACTGTTTCACTTCTCCCTCGCTGTGGGAAATTTTTATAAGAATGTGCCTCACCACACCCCCAACACTGCAGAGGTGGCTTGGTTAGTTGCCCTTGCTCAGGTTTGCTAGAAGCCTCTGTAGGCCTCTCTTCAGCATGCCATCAAGTTCTTTGATGACTTTTTCCAAACTACTTGCTTACAAAACTTCGTGCAGAATTCTTAAAATTATTACTTTTGGCACCCTTGAAGTTTGAACTATTTTTCTGTCCTTTTTTTGGCTGCCAGATTTTCCCCACTTCCCCTTTTACCTTGGACTAATGGTAGCACATCCTTGCCTTACGAATTTCTTCGTCCATGGTCCGAGGATTTACAAATTCGATTTGTTCCTTCATGTGGGTTGGAAAACTACTCAGAAACCTTTGAACCTTAGCCTTTTCATCTCTAAGATATGGGACATATCTTAATAGGGAGGTGAACTTCGTAATATACTCGTCCATGGTCATATGACCCAGCTTCAAGTCATGGAATTCCATGGATTTTTTGTCATACAAATGTTCTGTCAAATACTTATCTTTAAAGTATTGTTGGAATGATTCTCATGTAACATCCTGATCTTCAATGTTGCGAACATTCTTTACCTCCTCCCACCATAGAGTGGTTTATTCTCTCAACTGATATATGGCCAATCTGGCTTTAAGGTTGCTGCTGTACTTGTATACTTGAAAGTACTTATTCATATTTATCAACCAAGCTTTTGCCACTTCCTCGGCTTCTCCATTGAAGGTAGAGGGTTTTATTTTTCGAAACTCACCTTGAAGCTCCACTTTTTTCTTCTTATTTTCCTGTTGATCTGGCACATTACCAGGCTCTAATTCATTATAGTTTTTGTTTTTGTTACTTCGCTGTAAAGAACTCCTGCCCATTCTGTCTATGGTTTGGTCCTTGGTTTTTCATTTATTTCCTTCTTTCATACCCCTATCAAGACTGGGTTGTAACACCCCTTGATTCTACTTGTCGGAAAGGCTCTTAAGTATTCTTTCCTGCTCCTGCATCAAACGTTCATTGTCACTTCTCACACGGACCATCTCCTCTTGCAACTTCTGTACCGTACTTAAAAATATGCTGGTCTAGTTTTTTTGTTCCTCCAGTAGTATACTAGTCTGCTGGTGTTGATATACACTCAATTGAATCCACATCTCAGGGTTGATTTCTGGTTGTGCTTGAGGTGTAGGTTCCCCAGTATTCTGAGGTGTTTTTTGTGTCGATCCCCTTCTCATATTGTTCTTTGCAGTACTACTTCTTTTCTGTGCATCAGTTGACACACATTTTGAACTTGTTAGGTGACCCCTAGGGTCCCAGTGTGTGAACGTTGCTCTGATACCATTTGTAATGTACAGGATAATTTTTTTTTCTTATTTACTTCTTACCATAATATTAACACTTCAACATTAATCTAATCATACATTCAAATTATAATAATAATCTAATCACAAATTAAAATTACAATAATAATCTAATCACACATTCAATTTTAATCTTGGGGTTTTAGACCTTATTACAAAATAGGTGACATTAAGCTTAATGTTCTGCATATAAAATTTAATTTTCCCACCTCTTAACTATGTTCACACTTTCGTCGACGGGGTTCATCGCGAGCCTATTTATTGCCTCGATTTTTTCGTAAGCTACTTGTACCACCGTAATGATGTGATGCACTAGCACATTAAATTCTCAACAGTTGTGAAAATTAATAGTTTGGGTTCATGTGTTTATGGCCACCTGCCATACCGTGTGTTGCCCAATTTTCTTAAGATCTACGATGGCATTACAGCAGGAAAAAATTAGGTAAAACCTTGTCACTCTATCTGCTTCATCATTTTACCTTACCTCTTTGTAAATATTGGGTCTGCTATGGAAGAGCCTGTGGCCGATGTCTTGCTGCAATCTCCAACATTACTGTAAAACACAACATATGGTGCTTTTCCAAGCTTAAATCTTCCCCTCGGACTGCAGTCCGTAGCTGGGCAATTTCCACAGTGCTTAATAGTTTCTCGGTGCTTAACGTGATTTCGAGTTAGACACAGTTCTCTGTTTTTCATGGATATTTTAGCAAGCGATCAATTCTCCGACCAAACCTTCAGGCCTCGAGCAGGTAACATTCGACAAGTTGGTTAGATAGTTGTGTTTTTCGTCTAACCCTATTTCAACTTCCAGTTCTCAGGTTTACGTTTTTATTAAGAAATGAAGTTAACCCACAAACTTTGTTCTCAGGGTTTATTTTCACTTCTACAGGTCGACGCTCAGCAACATCTGAAGGGTTTATGAATTTCAGGTAAATATCCATACAGGGTTTTGTTATTTAAGTATTTTGAGTTTATTTTGGCTTAATCATTCATCGTGCCACCACTTAATCTATTTGCTTCCATGCTGTTTTGCAGGTACTCTCTTACCGAAACAATTAGGTTTGGCTATTATGTTTATTTGTCAGATTCTCGACTAACAGCTCCGCGCTACCCCTCCAGGTATTTTCACAATGAATCGCTTTCCCGCTTGGATTCCTTTCTCCTTGCCATCAGGTTGTGAATTTTTATGATAGGATAATTGTTTTTAGGGTTCTAAATTCAATATAAACATATACAGTGATTCATTGCCGCTCTTTTACTTGCAGATTCTGTGGGTAAGGCACAATGATATTTTTACTCAAATTTTATGTATAGATACTAAGAGGGTTTCCTCCTGACTTAACTCTCTCGTTCTCAGTTGGGCTTTCCCAAATTTCTTTTATGGATTATAAAAATGGATAAAACAAGATTTAATGAGAATATTTATATTCGTGGTAAAACTAACTCTTCTTTGTTTCTCATTTTACTTTGACAACTATGTTAAGATTTTTCTCAAAATAATCCCTGTTATATGTGGTGAATTGTTTACTCGTTGAGTTTATTTTTTATGCGCAATGGCAGTTAAATTATATACGCATAGATTATTATTTCCTTATGTACCTCGTGATTTTTGTTTACCATGGTGTTTGTCGAGCCTCTGGCCGGTCGTGTACTCTGCATCTCTTTGGTTTATATTTAAATTAATTTTGTTTATTAGGCTTATGCTTGTACAGTATATTCTTATTGACAAGCAGTATAGTTCTGGAAATGATTAAGTTTCTTTAACTTCGCACTGATAAATTTATTGAAGTTTACCAACACAGCTTTCTCTATTCTAGATTTTGGTGACTGGACCACCCTAGTACTTGTACGAGTATAGCTAGCTTTAGGAGAAGCAATTTTCTTTGGGTTGAGGGTTTCCCCTCGTACCGAGAATCAACTGTTCTCTCTAAGCAGTTTTAGATAGTCAGAGTTTCATAGTTTGATTTCCTACTTCGAGCTTACCGAAGACTTCATGGGTGTAATGGCTTTTCTGTCACTTTGATCTGTTATTGTTGTTTCTCCTGTATCAACCACATTGAATATTTACTGTGTAATTTTCTAGGCAGTTTACTGCTTCTATAGTCAGTAACTCAATTACACCTATGTTCTCTTAACTAAGCCCAAAACAATTTTCTTTTTCTTTTAAGCATCTCTGTCCTTCAATTCTTATCATTTACTGAACACATATTTGTAGTATAAAATTCATGCCATAATTTACAGAGCTAACAATAATTTACTAAATTCCTAATTAATCACAAAACCCTTTCATTTTTTATTTTTGGCCTTTACAGTACAACTTTCATGTAAAACTAAATACACTCATGCCTGTGTACATATCCTATAATAGTGTTCCTATTTCTAAATTACCAAAATGATTAGATACTTATCTAAATGTGAAAACTGTTGATGATGTCCAACCAATCATTAGGAGAGGCAATTACGTCCTTCTCTTTTCCCCGTGCTCCACACCTGAGAGGTATAGGTTGATAGTAATTTCTGTTGTGACCTCAACACTCCAAGTCCAACTAGTACCATAAATTTTCTGAGGAACGCTGAGTGATTTCCACTGGTCTTTACCAGCTCAGCAAATTCTCCACTCTCTTCCTTATTCTATGAACAAAACCCCTATTCCTCACTGGGATATGCCTCTTATCCTGAAAGGAACATGTAACTGTTCAAACTGTCTAACCACCTCTCAGTTCTTGGAATACTTTTACCATCACCCTTTTTACTTTTTTATGGATACGTTTATCCATAACCAATTTTATTTTTCATATTAACAACAAGGAAAATAAACTTTTCGAAAAAACATTAAATGTTTCAGTCTTTTCTTTAAAATAATAACAAAATGTCATTTTACTAGTTAACAACTAGTTAATACCAAATGAAGTTGTCACAACTTCCCCCCTGGAAGTAACACCATCCTCGGTGTTTCACTCCAACTCAAGATATAGCGCTTGGTAAGCCTCACGTACAAATCCCTCATCTTCCCAAGTAGCCTCATATGGGCTGAAGTGCTTCCACTGCACTTTAACCTGGGTGATGACTCGCTTCCAGAGCATGATTGATCTCCTCTCGAGTATACATTGAGGCTGGACCAGAAATTCATCGTCCGGCTCTACCTGCAAACAGAAAAGTTTTCTGTCAAGTTCACATAAAAATTCATGCTTCAATTTAGGATTTTTCTAATTCTACCCTTCCTGAATCTTCTGCCAATGGATTTTATGCTTCAGATCATGTACATATCTCTTTAGCAGGGACACATGAAACACATTGTGTACCCGAATGTGGCTGGGTAAGGCCAATCAATATGCCACAGGTCGTACCCTTTATAATATCTAGCAGGGTCCACAAAACGTGGGGGCTAACTTGGCACAAGAGGCCCATCCCAAAGTGCTCTTATTCGGTTTGATCCTCACATAGACATGATCACCCACCTTGAATTCTCAATAATTCTTTTTCTTATATACATATATCTTCTGCCGATCTTGTGAAACTTTCAGGTTTTTCCTGATCTTCTTTACTTCTAATTCCATTTCAGCCAACATTTCTAGCCCAAGCATTAATTTTGTTTTGGGGTTGATCCAATTAATGGGAGTGACATTTCCACCCATACAGAGCATCGAAAAGACTCATATTAAGAGATTCTTGGTAACCATTGTTGTAAGTGATGTGCTCTGGGTTGAGGGTTTCCCCTCGTACCCAAAATCAACTGTTCTCTCCAAGCAGTTTTAGATAGTCAGAGTTTCATAGTTTGATTTCTTGCTTCGAGCTTACCGAAGAATTCATGGGTGTAATGGATTTTCTATCACTTTGATCTGTTACTGTTGTTTCTCCTATATTAACTGCATTGAATATTTACAGTGTAATTTACTAGGCAGTTTACTACTTCTATATCCAGTAACTCAGTTACACCTGCGTTCTCTTAAGTAATCCCAACACACTATTGTTTTTATTTTAAGCATATTTGTCTTTCAATTCTTATCATTTACTGAACACATACTTGTAGTATAAAATTCATGCCATAATTTACAGACCTAACAATAATTTACTAAATTCCTAATTAATCAAAGAACCCTTTCATTTTTTACTATTGACATTTACAGTTCAACTTTCAAGGAAAATTAAATACACTCATTCCTGTGTACATATCCTATAATAGTGTTCCTATTTTTAAATTACAAAAATGGTCAAATACTTATCTAAATGTGAAAACTGCTAATGATGTTCACCCAACCATCAAGAGAGGAGATTACGTCCTTCTCTTTCCCCCATGCTCCACACCTAAGAGGTACAGGTTGACAGTAATTTCTGTTGTGACCTCAGGACTCAAGGTCCAGCCAGTACCAGAAATTTTCTCAGGAATGCTGAGTGATTTCCACTGGTTTATACCAGCTTAGGAAATTCTCCACTCTCTTCCTTATTATGTGAACATAACCCCTATTCCTCATTGGGATATGCATCTTATCCTTAGAGGAAGAGGTAATTGTTCAAACTTTCCAAGCACCTCTTAGTTCTTGGAATACCTTTACCATCAACCTTTTTACTTTTTATGGAATGGTTTCTCCATAACAAATTTCATTTTTCATATTAACAACAAGGAAAATAAAATTTTCTAGAAAACACTAAATGTTTCAGTATTTTCTTTAAAATAATAACAAAATGTCATTTTACTAGTTAACAACTAGTTAATACCAAATGCAGTTGTCACATTCTTCCCTCTCTCCCCCACGAACTACATCTCTCTTTCCCTCCCTCTCTCTAATCTCTCACATCCTCCATATTCCTTCCTCTCTCTCCATTTATCTCCCACATCTCTATCTCTCTCCCTTCGCCCTCCAACTCTGTTACTATATCCCTCCCTCTCTCTCCCTCTCTCCTCCCTCCTCTCCTTATCTCCTTCTTTGTCTCCTTATCTCACCCCAAAACATACAAACTCTCTCTCCATCTCCCCCTTTGTCACTTAATATATCTCTCCACTTATCACCCTCTATGTATTTCTTCTTCCCTCCCTCTCTCCCCCTCCAATTCCATCTCTATATCCCTCCATCTCTACTTCTATCTCCCTCCCTCTCTTCTCCTCTCTCTCGTCCTTCCTCTCTCTCTCTCTCTCTCTCTTTATTTTTTCCCTCCAATTTTTTCTCTTCCCCCATCACTCTCTTCCTCTCTCTCAAGTCCTTTGTCTTCTCCTTCCTCTCTCCCCCCTTCTCTCCTACCTTCCTCTATATTTTCCTCTCTCTTTCTCTTTGACATCTAATTCTCTCTCTCTCTCTCTCTCTCTCTCTCTCTCTCTCTCTCTGAACATCTACACTAAAATAAATGCATATATTGCAAGAAATCAAATAGGATTAGAAATCACCATCCCCAATGAAATCAATGCATCTAGTTCAATAAATTTTCTTCCCTCTCTCCCCCTTCCAACTCCATCTCTCTTTCCCTCCCTCTCTCCACTCTCTCACATCCTCTCTCTCTTCCTGCCCCTCTCCCCATTTCTCTCCCACATCTATCTCTCTCTCTCTCCTTCTCTCTCCCTCCCTTCACCCTCCATCTCTTCTATTATATCCATCCCTCTCTCCTTCTCTCCCCATTCCCTCCATCTCTCCTTCTTTTTCTCTGTATCTCACCCCCAAACACACACACACACACTTTCTCTCTATTTCTCCATTGTCACTCCCTCTCTCTCTCCACTTCTCACTCTCTATGTATTTCTTCTTCCTTCCCTCTCTCACCCTTCAACTCCATCTCTCTATCCATCCCTCTCTCCTCCTCACTCTCTTCCTTCCTCTGCCTCCCTTCCTCTCATACCTCTCTCTCTGTCTTTTCCCTCCAATCCTCTCTATTCCCCCATCACTCTCTTCCTCTCTCTCAAATACTCTATCTCGTCCTTGCTCTCTCTCTCTCTCTCTCTCTCTCTCTCTCTCTCTCTCCACCCTCTAATCCTATCTCTTCCCTTGTCTCTCTCTCTCTATCTCAAACTATGTTACTATATAGCTAACTCTCTCCTTCTATCTCCTTCTTCCCTCCTTCTCTCCATATCTTCTTCTTTGTCTCTTTATCTCACCCCTAAATGTAAAAACTATCTCTTCATATCTCCCTTGTCACTCCCTCTCTCTCTCCACTTATCACTCTCTATTTCTTTCACCTTCCCTCCCTCTATCCCCTCCAAATCCATCTCCCTATCCCTTCCTCTCTCCTCCTCTCTCTCAAGTCCCCTCTCTCATCCTTCTTCTCTATCTCTCTCTCTCTCTCTCTCTCTCTCTCTCTCTCTTCCTATTCCCTCCCATACTCTCACTATCTCCCTCCCTCTATCCTCCTCTCTCCCCCCTTCCATATTTCCGTCTCCATCTTCCTCTCTTACCCTTTTCTACCTCTCTCACTCCTCTCGCTCTCTCTCTCTTCATTGCTCCTCTCCCCTCTCCTTGAGTTTATCCACATCTGTCCCTTCTCACTCCCCCTATCAGTCCACCTCTATCACTCTATGTCTTTGTTCCTCCCTTCCATATATATCTAGATTTAATATATATCATGATATATTAATGTATATTATAATATAAAAAATGTAATATTGTATTATTCCAAAGTTATTAATTATAATAATATTAATATTAGGGCATGGTATTAATAATAATTTGGCCCATAGTATTTGGCCCATGGGCTTCACCTAAATAAAACATCTTTTTTTAGTGTTCGTAAATCTAAAGAGGTTTATGGAGTAAATATAAAAAGACGTTTTATTTATTTACCATACCTATTTTATTTACCATGGTATTTGGCCCATAGGCTTGGTATATAATTAGATATTGATTTAAAATGATATTTGATATGTTTTTAAATATTTATCATGCCTCTTTATACCTCTTTTATATTGATTTATTTATTTACCATACATTTTTTATAAATATGGTATTTAGCCCATGGTATTTATAATAAGTTGTCCCATGCTATTTGGCCTATAGACTTCACCTATATAAAACCTCTTTTTTTGTGTTATTTTAAATATAAAGAGGTTTATGGAGTAAATATAAAAAGAGGCTTTATTTATTTACCATGCCTTTGGAGTAAGTATAAAAATAAGTTAATATAAAAAGAGGTTTTATTTATTTACCATACCTCTCGTTTATTTATATTTTTATTTATTTATCATACCTAAACCTATTTCTATTTTAAATTTATATTACGTTTATACATAATAAGGCTTATTTTTAAATAGGACTCACATTAGATTAAAAAATGTTATAATTTTACATGTTTACATGAGATCTACCCCATTATAGGTTGTAGAGATAATAAATAGTTATATTTTATTAATTAATATTAGCCTATTAATAAGGTTAAAATGTTATATATAACATAAAGAATCAAGTTATATAGGATTTAAGATTCAAGTTATCTTTTTGGCCGACATTGGTGAAAATTATTTTTATTTTTTCAGGACATGACATACTTACACATTGGCGTCATATTGGGCTGTAGAATAAAGGCACTAAGAAACACATTTTTACCTAAAGAAATATTATACCAAGTTGATTTTAACTAAATCCTACATGTGTCTAAATATCCTAAGAAGGGATGTTAAAAGGTGCTTAAGAAATGTACAATATACTCATGGATCCAAGGTCATCTCTTCTCCATAGGCCCATATTTTAGACATCCCAAAAGTATGTGATGATCAACCTTGTGGAGGACATTTTGTTGTTAATCGAATTGAAAAAAAAGTACAAAACTTAGATATTGTTGGCCTGCTATATTTAGGGATGCCAAGAAGTATTTTGGAGGGTGTGACAATTGTTAGTGAATGGTCGACCAGTCTGGTCCAGTAAAATGCCATTCCAACATCATATTTGGTAAATCAATTTGAGAAATGAGCTCTTAATTTGTAATACAAGTTAACCCTCATTGAAGATCGAAAGTGTACATTTTTGTGTGCATTAACTATGTGACCAAGTGGGTTCAAGCTAATGAACTACCTAAAACCACTGAAACAAGTAATAGTGGACTTCCTCTATCAAGAATTTTTTGTTTGTTTTAGGGTTCTTCTATATATTGTTTCTAGACATGGATCCTAACATCACATGTCCACTCTGTATTTTCCATAAGTGAATGAATAGGTGGAGGTTACAAATAAATTTTTGGAAGAGATATTACCTAAGAAAAATAACAACATCACAAGGAACTGGCTAATAAACATCCTAAATCTCCCAAGGCTCATCAAGCCATCTAGAGAAATACTACGAGATTCACTTAGTACAAGTTTGTGGATGATACACATAATTTTATCTTGACATAATTTGAAATTAAGACATTGAGAACCTCATTACAAGTCAATTTTCGACCTCTCGAAAGCATAACAGTATCAAGTAAATTATATTCTTGAACTTGACAAAAAAATAAATTTATTTTACAACAAACCTCTCTTGTCCAAGAATAGATAGCCAAGTGGAATGAAAAATTGGTCAAGTGGAATGAATTCCATGGAGGTGATTGGGCCCTCCCATTTCATTCTACGTACAAAGACTTCAAGGCAATATTTTACACTCATTGAATGGGACAATATAAGGTAAACTAATATATGATAATGTTTCCATGAAATTACACACAAATGGTGAGAACAAGACCCTAATAGCAACTAATGGATATCGATTTAGGTTGTAATTGTATAAAATTGTGTAACCCCAACCTGGTTTCAAGTTTGTATGAAATCATAACATGTTTAATGCCCAACCCAAAATTTCTTATGATGTTGCCATAAAAAATAATATTTTTCAAGAAAAGAAACTCATGAACCTACTCTACTCTCACTTTTGCTGAGAATAACACAAATAATCACACAATTTTGACACAAGAGATTTTTTGGTCCATTGACCTTGGAAAAACCTCAAAGGGAAAACTAGTGTGTGTGCATGAGAGAGAGATGATTGTTTCTTATCAGAGAAGTTATTAAAATAATAAATGTAATTCACATAGTCAACTTATCTCCCTGATTTCAAGCTCATAATTCCTTGGGAAATGTGTTAACAACTCCTTGAATTTTGCACTAGGATTCCCATAAATTTATGTGCTGAAATCCTTTCCAAATACACCCATAAATTCATGACAATATTAGCTTTGTTAGTCCCTTTAAATCCATGCCTAATAGTGCTCAAAATATCATTCCCTCTCCATAATTTTTTTCAATGTTGTAGCACCTATGATAGAATATACTATAAATTCCCATCAAACCCTAGAAATGACACCCAAAAATTCTCGAAATTTATGTAGTTGTGCCTCAAATTTTGTTCATGAGTTTCTATTTCTTAGAAAACACAATAAATGCACTACAACTTCTCAATTTTTGTGCATGTGTTTGTTGGAATTTTAGTGTTGGAATTGATTTTAACAAGAAATGTTTTTCTTGTAATGTATAATATTCCTTATAATGAGTTAAATGAACTATCTTACTATTTGTGACAATGTCTAGGTCTAGATGTTGATGTCCTCAAGCTATGTTTCAAAGTCTAGAAGGATGATGATTGAAATTTATAAGCTTAAAGAGTGTGTCATTGGCTTATCGCAACATGAGTACAACTATCTCCGCTAACTTATCACAACACCCCCATGACACTTCTAACTATTATTGGCTTCCCATTACATGACCATGACACTGTCTATAGATTGAAAATTCTCGAGTTGTGTGCACTCAAATAAAACCACTGACATTTTCTCTTGTATTTTCCCATGGTAATTGCTCCAATAATTCAAGGAACATTATACTTCATCAAAGAATGTGGTTAAGTTTAAAATATCTCTCATTCAATGAAGACAATGGTGGAATGAATCAAGAAGGAATTAATTTCACTATACTACATCAACAATGTATGAACACGAGTGTTTCAATCTCCACTTATTCTAGCAACAATTGTTTAACCACTCTAGAAAAAGTATTCATAGGAGGGAATTTTGTAAATTTGGGGTTGATTCTATTGTGAGTGAGAGACATTTGTAGAAATTATACAATATGTATGTATATCTTGGATTCAACCGATCTAACAATTTGTTAAAGTTAAATACTGAATCGCCTCTACAAATATGCTGCGGAATTAAAAACACAATCGCTAATCACGTGTACATGAAGAATGATCAATCACACACAACACAGATAATTTCTCGGGGAAATCTTACAGCTAAAAACCCCATTATCTTCTATTGTATATTATATCATGGATCATGAAACAATTACATACAAAAATATTCTCACAAGAGCCCTCAGTACTTTAGGTAATTGCCTCACACTGTCATACAAAAATTGGCAAATCACTTAGCTAGTTTACTATCTCCAGAAAGCCTGCCTTCACTGCGCAATCCTTGTTGAATGCAATCTAGCCTGACTTCACTGAGCAAGTATCATGGGTAGATCCAATGTGTGTTTTCTTGCATGTGTGCAAGCAGATAATGTCACAACTAATAGTCAACTTCCCTTTCACCTAGAACTCAACTGGGTCTCCACTGGATCTGACATGCATGCAACTAATATTAGTAAATCCTCAGTTGCATGTGAGATCACTACATGTGAATTAAATAATATTTAATTCACTTGATCTCTCACTACTTGTATCTTCAGTTACAACTAGCACAACTGAGTTTAACTCACTTAACTAAGTTAAACTATTTACAACTTGCACAAACTCATGCACCACTGCACTTCGAACTATTTTACAACTAGAATCACTCTGTTACAACTAGAATTACTCTGCATGTCCCACAAACCAACCTCTAACTCGAAATTCACTTAGCTAACTGATTTTTCCACTTCAGTTAACTATTTCAAGTCAAAATTGAGAATATATTATAGTTTAATGTCCATCTAAATTAAGGGATAATAAAAATAGACATGCACTTAAAAATAGCTTGTGAGCCCCACCCTAGTGTAGGTGCTTAATTTTCACTAGGATCATGGGCGCAAAAATTTTTCTTGTGGAATCTAAACACTCTAAACAATAAAGGGATTATCCTTCACCCCGATCCTGTCTCTATGGTATTCGAATTTTCTCCTGGTGAGCGCCTTCGTCAGAATATCCCCATCTTGATCTTTCGTGGGAATGTACTAAAGCAACATGATTCTCATCTACACACAATCTCTGAGATGATGGTATCAGGTATCTATATGCTTGGACCTATCATCAAACACATGATTAATCAAGAGTTTAATGGAACTCTTATTATCACAATGAATCAATGTGGGATCCATCTTAGAACCAAACAAGCCAACCAAGATCTTTCTCATCCAGATAGCCTCACATGGATCTTGACTTGTTGCCATGTCTTCCTCTTCTGCTGAACTAAGTGCCACGGATCATTGTTTCTTGATGTACCAAGAAAATACTATCGACTCAATGCTAAAGACCGCCCCTGATGTGCTCTTTCTGTTTGATGGACTTCCATCCCAATCTGCATCCATGAAGCCATGCAACTTCACTCCATCTGTCCATCTGTACCATATACCATACTCTAATGTGCCGCTCGGGTATCTCAGGACATGCTTCCCCACCTTCAAAAAGAGCTTGGTAGGCTTAACCATAGGTTGACTCAGCTAGTTCGCATAAATTATCTACCTCCCTTTGTCATCTCCCTTGTTTGGTTCTCGCTCAGGATCAGAACATGCATCTGATTCGGGGTCCTTCAGTTTGGCCACCAACGACTATTTGGCCCGACACTCTTTTGTGCTACTAGTGGGGCTATTATGAAATTCACACCACTTACCCATTTACTTCTTTGTATTTGTGGTGTTGTTCTGAGTTTCCCCACTTTGGATTTTCCCCTTGTTCTGTGTTTTGGGGGTGCCTTTCCTTGGCTTCAAATTCATAGATCCAAAGTCTCAATTCTTCTGCTTAAATTTCTACTCGATCTTAGCAGCATAGTGATATGACATGCCAAGCGAGGTAATGTCGAGGAACTCCATTTCCTCCTGAATGTGTCTATGAACACAACTGTGGTACTTGAGTGCGAAATGTCTCTCTGAATCGTTAATACCCAACTTTGTGCACAAGGTATGGAACAAATTCTTCAATTCGTGCACATCTTGATCCCTTTGTTGCCGCAACATGGTCCATTGGATGTACTTGTCCTGATAGCTCCCCACGTGGTAATATTGTTCCTTGATGCCATCTCAGAACAAATTCCAAGTCGGTGCGGCCAATAATAGAGAAGTATCCCTCTTGTCCTTTTTCTCACAGTAGGTTTCCCACCAGTCTTTGACATGGGGGGCGACTTTGAGGAGTGAAAAAATTATGTTTTCTTCGTAGGAGAAATCATGGACCAATAAATACCCTTCCAGAAAATTCAACCATCTATCTACAACATTTGCATCTATCTGGCCTTCAAATATAGGAATGTAAAAGTTTACCTATACCTTGAAGGGAGTGACGCCTCTAGAGTGGTTGTTGGATTAAAATGCATCGTAGGTGGGAAATCGTTGAAGGATCTGAAATATTTTGATAGGATCTCCTGGTCCATCGTCTTTATTCTCTTCTGCCATGGGAGGTCATCGGGGTTTGAGAGGTTGATCTTGCAATGTTTCAACCAGATCAAGCCCTAACTCCTTATACCCTGACCTTGTTGGAGACATGCAAACAAAAACAGAGAAATATCAGACCCGTGTGATACCACTGATATGGATTTATGGAGGAACACAATAAAATATATAAATATACATAAACACATAGATGTAGTGGAAATAATATTTCATTTAATTAATATCAAGTAATAGAAATATGCTTACAGACATATTGGAAATAAACTAGCTAGGGCACTCGTAGCATATCTATGAGAAGAGATGTGGCAGCTACAAGCCTCTGATTTGTGTTACCATGAGGCTTGAAGGCCTATTTATTGTTTGGAAATGATAAAAAACCATAAACATCCAAAAACCTAACCCTAGGAGATGAAGCGCCAACACTGTGGGCCCCGTTTGGGTAAATTGGTACATCAATCTTCCCGAGGACGTAACTTTGGCATACGATCTCTATTTGACACACTCAATACCTCGTTAGAAATATCTATCTAAGGAATAAAACTTTTGGTGTGAGCAACATCAATAATAAACCCATGTTTCTCCCAATTTTCCCAAAAAATACCGTTTAGGGCTTAGAAACGCCTGTGGAAGTTCGGGACGCGAAAAATTGCTAAAAATAGTAAGTTGAGCTGAAACTAAAAGAACTGATGGTGGGGGCTCAAATGGAATAGGTGGGTGACCAGCAATATCCACCTGGATCATTAGGGCCCCAAAACAGCTCCGGATGTTCAGGACCTGAAAACCTGCTAAAAATAGTAAGTTGTGTTGAAAGTGGAAAACTGAAAGAACCGATGGTAGGGGTCCAAATGGAATAGATGGGTGGCCACCAATATCAACTTGGATCAAGCGATTTGGGAAACCTGCCAAAAGATGACTAGTTTTTTGGTAGCATAAACATCAGAAAGGGACTCCCCAGTAGTTTATGGTCTATCTCTGAGATAAGGGGCCCCAAAATAGGTTAGCTTCTGCTGGAAGGCCCCCTCATAGATTTCTTTTGATCAAAAGCCTTGTTGTTTTCTTGTCAAGACCACCAATGAAACTCTCATCCAAGTTGAATAAGTTGCCAATTTTGTTTTCTATTGTGTTAATCGCCTCTTTGGTCCAGAGTTCAAGAGTTAGTCATGGAATTTTGACCCATATGATGTTCCTGCATGGCTTTTCTTTGACAGGATCAAACCCAAATATACATATTTTTAAAGATAGGAACCCTCTCCCCATCACCCATGGGGATTTTTATATGAGATCTATGTCATTCGGATGTGTGAAGTGGAATTAAAAGCACCCATTTTGTAGCATGTTGATAAGAGGTATATATTTTAGGTTGAATACCATATTTTCTTGACCCTAACTTTCATTTGTTCTCTTCTCATGCAATTGAAGACCCGCCTACCTACCAGGGCCTTTTGTTTTAATCTATCGACTTGATCCCAATATCCATCGACACCCAACACTATTTTCTGCAGGGTTAATTGGATTTTTTTTTTTGGGAGGTTTTTGTGTTACCCATGGTTTCTTGTCATTAAAGAGATTTTTATGGATTGCAGATCCAAAAGGGTTGTCTGGGTCGGAGTTCTGACGTCCTTGTGGAGCCTTTTTATTTTTGTTTTTTTGGTGATGTGTTTCAACAACGATGGTTATGTCAATGAGATTTTAGATGTCCAAAATATCCTCCAGTGGAGTGGGGAGACACGCCATGTCAATTGTGTGAGACCGAATCACTAACAACCAGCCACCTATCACTCTGCATGAAAACTAGCAGTGACTCTAATTCTTGAGCATTGATAAAGGTTCGCCGCTGATGTGTATTAAAATATAACATGCACCACTTGTATGGTCAGGCTGATCTATCCTCCATGGTATTTCTTAAATGTGCCCCACAGCCACTAGACCAAGAAGAGGAATTTGTGAGACAGGAAAATTCCCAAGTTTATTCTGCAGGGGGGAAACATTCCATCCAGATCTGACTGCCTTAACTTATAGTAGAGTTGTTGGATGTTTTTCAATAACCTTCACCCACTCTCAACTATATCATTGATGTCACTAGAATTTGAATTTGGAAGAGCACCATCTGTTATTTAGCATCTAAATCTTGGTTACTACACCAACCTAGATCCATATTAACTCCGGATCTATCAAGCGCTGAGAGGGATCAAATCTCTCGTGGTGAAACCTATTTTTTGAGTGTAAAACTTGAGGAAAGGTTTTCACCTCGAGAGATTTTATCCCTGTCGGCGCTTGATAGATTTGGAGTTAAGATGGATCTAGGCTGGTTTCTGTCGTGTGCGACCAAGGAAAATCTATCGATAATATGAGGAACATATGCTTAATTTTATCAATAATGTGTAAATACATCTAATATTAATATAACCATTTTAAATATGTCTGAGATTTATTGAGTCATTTTAATTTTAAATTTGATTAGTTACCTTAGTTTGTTGAGATGATAAATATTGTAAAATAACTTTAATGATGAAATACAAATTTTGAATGGAAAGTGACAAAGTAATAATATTTAATGATAGAAAATGTGAATAATAAGAATGTAGTCAATTACGAATAGTCTTCATTGTGATCGATTTCAAACTATTTTCTTCTACTATTCTTATTTTCACCCTTGTTAGTTTTTTCATATTTTCATATTGATTATTTGAAAAGGACAGTTGGAATCGTAAACCATTTAAATATTTAGCTCGATTTGTTGTATTAAACATCATACCTTGTCTCTCTTGCTCCGCAATATTAATAGGTTTAATTACTATAACACAAAAATCAATGAACGTTGTTAATAATTTTTTTTGCTTACACTGAAATCATTCACACTATTAATCCAATGACTTTAAAATTAATGTACCATCATACATCCAATTACATCAAATCAAAAATCAACATATACACTTAAATCAATGAATCTAATGCAAGAAATCAAATAATAATAGAAAACAACATCTACACTGAGATCAATGCATCTAATGCAAGTAATAAAATATGATTAGAAATCAACATCTACACTCAAATAAATGCATCTACTACAAGTAGGAAAATACGCCCTTTAAAACCAACATCTACATTGAAATCAATGCATATAGTGCAAGCAATCAAATAGGATTAGAAATGACCATCTACACTTAAATAAATGCATATAGTGCAAGAAATAAAATAGGATTATAAGTCATCTACATTTAAATCAATGCATTTAGTGCAAGTAATCAAATATAATTAGAAATCAACATCTACATTGAAATTAATGCATTAGTGCAAGCAATCAAATAAGATTAGAAATCGCTGTCTACAATGAAATCAAGGAATTTAGTGAAAGCAATCAAATAGGATTAGAAATCACCGTCTACACTAAAATCATTGCATTCAGTGCAAGCAATCAAATAGGATTAAAAATAATCTACATTGGAATCAATTCATCTAGTGCAAGAAATCAAGTATAACCAGAAATCAACATCTACATTGAGATTAATGCATCTAGTGAAATCAATCAAATAGGATTAGAAATCATCATCTACACTGAAATTAATGCATCTAGTACAAGAAATCAAATAGGATTAGAAATAATCTACATTAAAATCAATTCATCTAGTGCAAGTAATCAAATATCATTAGAAATCAACATCTACACCAAAATAAATGCATCTAGTGCAAGCAATCAAATAGGATTAGAAATCACCATCTACACTGAAATCAATGCCTCTACTGAAAGAAATCTTCTTCCCTTTCTCCCCCCATATATATCTATATATACCTCCATCTCTCCTTCTTTGTCTCTTTATCTCACCCCACCAAACACACACTCTCTCTCACTCCATATCTATCAATTTCTTTCTCTCTCCCTCCTCTCCATCTATCTCTTTTTCTCTTCACCTTACATCTATATATATATCTCCCTTTATCTCTCTATATCAACTCCAAAACATAAACTCTCTTTCTCCAATCTATCTATCTATCACTCTCCTCCTCCTCCTCCTCCTCCTCTCTTTCTCTCTCTTTTCCCCTTCCCTCCCTCTCTCTCGCTTCTATCTCTCTTCCCTCCTACTACCCTTTCTCCCTCTCTCTCCATCTTCTTTATCACTCCCTCTCTCTCTCTCTCCCTCCACCTTTCACCCTTTATGTCTTTATTCTTACCTCCCCCTCTCTCCCTCTACATCTCCATCTCTATTTCCCGACCTCTTCACTCTCTCTCTTCCTTTCTCTCCCCCCCTCTCTCTCTCTATCTTCACCTTCCAACTTTGTTACCATATGCCTCTCTCCCTCCTTCTCTCCCCCTTCTATCCATATCTCCTTATTTGCCTCCTTATCTCACCCCAAACATACACACTCCCTCTCCATCTCTGCCTTGTCACTCCCCATTTCTCTCCACTACTCACTCTCTATGTCTTTCTTCTTCCCTACCTATCTCCCCATCTAGCTCCATCTCTCTATCCCTCCCTCTCTCCCTCTCCAAATCCATATTTATATCCCTCCCTCTCTCCTCCCCTCTCTCCTCCTCTCTTTCAAGTCCCCTCTCTTTTCCTTCCTCTCTCTCCCTTTCTCTCCTACCTCCCTTTATCTTCCCCCATCTCTCTCTCTCTCTCTCTCTCTCTCTCTCTCTCTCCTACAATCCTCTCTCTTCCCCCATCACTCTCTTTCTCTCTCTCATCATTCCTCTCTTTCCCTTACTCTCTCACCTCCTTCTATTTTCCCCGCAGCTCTCTCTCTCTCTTTCTCACTCTCCAACTATGTTACTATATCTCTCTCCCCTTCCCTATCTCCCCCCATCTATATTTATATATCCCTCCATCTCTCCTTATTTGTCTCTTTATCTCACCCCACCAAACACACACTCTCTCTCACTCAATATCTATCAATTTCTTTGTCCCTCCCTCATTCTCTCCATCTATCTCTTTTTATCTTCCCCTTACATCTATATCTCTATCTACCTCTATCTCTATATATCAACTCCAAAATATAAAATCTCTTTCTCCAATATATCTATCTATCATTCCCTCCTCCACCTCTCTCTCTCTCTCTCTCTTTCTCTTCCCCTTCCCTCCCTCTCACTCACTTCTATCTTTCTTCCCTCCTGGTACCCTTTCTCCCTCTCTCTTCATCTTCTTTATCACTCGATCTCTCTCTCTCCACCTTTCACCCTCTATGTATTTATTCTTACCCCCCCTCTCTCCCTCTCCATCTCCATCTCTCTTTCCCTACCTCTCTTCACTCTCTCTATTCCTCACCCCCCCCCCTCTCTCTATCTCCACCTTCCAACTTTGTTACCATATGCCTCTCTCTCTCTCCATCTCTTCCCCCTTCTCTCCATATCTCCTTATTTTCCTCTTTATCTCACCACAAAACATACACGCTCCCTCTTCATCTCTCCCTTGTCACTCCCCCTCTCTCTCTAATACTCACTCTCTATGTATTTCTTATACCCTTCCTCTCTCCTCATCCAGCTCCATCTCTCCCCCTCCAAATCCATATTTCTATCCCTCCCTCTCTCCTCCCCTCTCTCCTCCTCTCTTTCAAGTCCCCTCTCTTTTCGTTCCTCTCTCTCCCATTCTCTCCTACCTCACTTTCTCTTCCCCGCATCTCTTGTTTAGTCAATTTAGTGTTCCTAAATTGAGTTCATTAATTGTCAACCAGGGCTAGTAAACTGCTGAAGTGTGGTGCATTATATGTGCCTAGGTATTTGTTTCTCACTACGTTGTGTTTAGTGTTTTATGATGTTTTTGATTTTCTGGTTTTATGTTGAAAAAGAGAAAGAACTAAGTGCTGGTGAAAAGAAGCTATTGGTTGTGTTAAAACAGAAAAAGCCCTAAACTATTGATGGCAAACAACAAATGCAAAGCTTGATAATGACTTCATTGCAAGGGAACAAATCACAACATGAACTTGTACTTATCCAATTAATTCATTAAATATGTGTTGGAAGAGCTTGAGAAATGGACAAGTTAAGTGTAAATGAAATTCTCCTAAATAAACAATCAAACAATCAACTTACAATGTTACAACATCTCATCCATGATTAAAGGTTTATTGGAATATATTTGGAAAAGAAAATTTGTAGCACAATAAGAGTTCTACTCTAAACTAGCTTCTAATTCTGTTCTGCAACTCAATTTAACACCACTAGGCCTCACTCAAAAGTTATAGATTTCCTTTTTAGAATAGTCTTTGAGAAAAGGCTTGTTTTTGAAATGGTAAAAATGTTGCAAAATAATCCAGGCCTTAGACTGATACTAGCTTCTGTCCAAATGATTATGTATTAATATGAGTTTGGAACAAAAGAAGTTTTGTAAATAATGAAGACCGTGGTATTTAAATTTAACAACTAATACAATTTAAAAATGCAATGGATAACAACTAAAATGGAGTGCTAATACAGTGAGCTAAGACTAAAATAGAGTGCTACTAGTCTACTTGACGTACAGTGAACAATATTAAACTAAAAAGCCATTATCAAACTTGAAATGAAATGACAGAGCTGAACTAAATACAATCTACCTCCGGAGTGCTGTAACTAAATTAACATGCAACTAATCTATGGAATTCTACAGTCCATCTTGTTCAATAGGAATGATATTTTGGAAGAGTTTGTAAAACAAGTATGGCTGTATTATTCAATGCAGTTGAACATAAACATAAGACTGAAAGAAAATACAACTAGAATCTAAGACACCACAGCTGTTTCTTATTCGTTGTTCATGATATTTTGGAAGAGTTTGTAAGAGTAAGACCGGCTGTGACACTTAGTGTAAACAAGAAAATAAACCTACAATACCACAGCTATGCCTTATTCATCATGATGATATTTTGGAAGATTTTATTAGAGTAAGTCTAACTGTGATAATTAACGAAAGGAATTGCAACTAAAATCTACAACACCACAACTATGCCTTATTCATCGTAATGATATTTTGGAAGAGTTTATTAGAGTAAGTATAGATGTGATAATTAATGAAAAAAACTATGAACATAAACTTCAGAAACTTGTCTAAGCTAAAAATGAAAACGAGACTAAAATACTTATCTAAACCGTATAAACAAGGCTGCTCAGGAGGCAGGGGCCCTCTACCACTAGAGTAGCACGAAATCTACTTCAAGATTGATTCAACGCTTTCAAGGAAATGATGCTTCTTTCATTAAAGAGAAATTACTTCAAAATAGAGTATTTTCAGACTTCTGAAATCTAGCAATCAACCATAAAATCTAACCAAAATCGAACTTTGTCCCTCGGTTTCCTGAGCATATTTATAACAAAATTACATAACCGTATCTGAGATAACATAGGAATAATTGTCTTTCCTAATTAGAATCGAACTATAACTTTGAAGGTGGTCTCGTAATATGATTATGGACATCTGGATTGTCCTTATCCTGTCAGGAGTCTACCTCCTAATTTGAGTTCCCACCTGCATAACCACCTACAGGATTCCGTTCAAACTTCGTGGAGAGAAAAAAATGATAAGGAGATGATGTGGAATACGACCATATGTGATTTTATCTGAGATGACACCTGGAACCTGTGTAGACATGAAGACAGCTGCAGAATTTCCAACTAGCTACAGAATGTCTGCATTCTGTAGCTAGATTTAGTTCAAAAAGTACTACAATGAAAAAATCATAAAAACATAGCAATTTAGTCATGATATTCATTCTTAAAGAAATTTTAACTAATTCTATTGATCATTTGAGCCTGAGATTAACAATGGACAAAAGAAATGGAGTGGAATATGGTGGAAGAAAGAACATTCTTGGAGCTCAACATACCCCCACTGCTAGATTCTTGCATGTCCTCGTGCAACTATTCCATGAACTCTGAGACCTCGGCAAGAACATCCAACCCTCTTCTTCTGCTTTGCCTGGTAGTTAAAGGCCTTTTGGGCTTCCTGATGACTAACTTGAACCTTAAATTGGTAAGTGCCATGATTAACTTTTTGTGTCTCTTTTTCAATTTTTCATTGGCCTTTTCCACTTTGTCCATTTGTAGAGACAGGGTTGATTTCATACTGGTTTTTAGTTTAACTTGCTCCCTCAGAATATCATTCTCAGTCCTGATATGTCTATTAAGTACTTCTAGCTCATACTTATCTCTTCTTAGCACATCTATTGTCCTGATTTTTATTTCTCCATTGTCAAAAATTCTCACAATTTCATATGGCCCAAGCCAATGTGTTTGAAATTTACCTTCAAAATCCTTGAACTTTGAATCAAACAAGAGAGCCCAGTCACCTTCTTTGAACTTCTTTTCCTTGATGTACTTGTCATGCCATCTAGCCCTTTGTTGTTGTACTATACTGGTTTTCTGAACTGCATCTTATCTGATCTCATCCAATTCATTAATTTTCTCCAATCTTTGCTTTTGTGCCTCTGATAGATCAAGTCCTAGCTGAACTGCCATTTTGAAAGTTTGAATCTAGAACTCTATGGGAAACAAAACTTGTTTTCCATAAACAAGTTCATAAGGAGTATGGCCTGTTTTGCTTCTCCACGTAGTTCTATAGGCCCACAAGGCTTCAGGAAGCCTATCTACTCGATCTCTTCTATGTAAATGAACAGTCTTTGCTAGGATCCCTTCAATAGCCTTATTAGTAGATTCCACTTGACCATTTGCTTGTGGATGATAAGGAGTAGATTTTTTGTGTCTGATTCTGTACCTCTCCATCATTTGTTCCACTAGCCTTGATGTGAATTGAGCTCCTTGATCTGTAACAATTTCCCTTGGGACACCAAAACGAGTAAAAATATCCTCAAAAAGAAAATTAACTACAGATGCTTCAATAGTAGAAAGTAATGGCTTGGCCTCTACCCATTTGGTAACATAATCAGTGCAAACTAATATATATTTCTTTTGTCTTGATGGAGGACTAATAGGTCCTACAAAATCTAAAGCCCATTTTTCAAAAGTTTCAATATGTACCTGAGGCTGCAATGGCATCTCACCTAAAGGAGAAGGTTTCCCTACCCTTTGGCAACTGTCACACCTTTTGACATACTCTTTAGCATCTTTGAAAAGGGATGGCCAATAATATCCTAAATGAAGGACCTTATAAGCTGTCCTCTTATCAGCAAAGTGTCTGCCACAAGGTTCATCATGACATGCTTTGAGAATCTCAGGCATCTCATCTTCCCGAACACATCTCCTAATGATAAAATTTGGACCTGTCCTGTACAACTCATTAGCAACCCATGAATATTTTGCACTGTCATAAATGATTTTTCTTTTATCTCTTGCATTCATTATTGAAGGAAATTTCCCTAAAACTAAATAATTAGCAATGTCAGCAAACCAAGGAGTCTGAGTAGAAATTGCGAAAATATATTCATCAGAAAATTGATCTTCGACTGGAGTGTCATCTTTGATGTTTTGGAGTATAGATAGGAAATCCGCTACTGTGTTTTGTTTTCCAGGCCTATCTAGAATGGTAATGTTGAATTCTTGTAAAAGCAATAACCATCTTATGACTCTGTCATTAGTAATTGATTTGTTTATTAAGTATCTAATTGCAGAATGATCTGTGTGAACAAAAGTTTCATAGCCTGTTATATAGTGTCTGAATTTGTTTATGGCATGAACAACAGCTAAAAACTCTTTTTCAGTTACAGTATAGTTTAACTCTGCAGGAGTCAAATTTTTACTGGTATAGTAGATGGCATGAGGAATCAGGTCTTTTTGTCCCAATACTACTCCTAGAGCTCTATCTGAGGCATCTGTTGAAATATGAAAAGGTAACTTCCAGTTAGGTCCCCTTAAAAGAGGTGCTTCAGAAATTTTTGTTTTCAGGGTCTCAAAAGCTAACTGGCAATCAAAATTCCATTTGAATTCACAGTCTTTGGTAAGTAATTTGAAGAGTGGAGATGCTATCTTGGTGAAGTTTTCTATGAATCTTCGATAATATCCTGTAAATCCTAGAAAAATTCTAACATCTTTTTGACAATTTGGAATAGATAAGTTAGAGATGACTTCAACTTTTGACTCATCAACTCTAATCCCATCCCCTGAAATGTGATGTCCTAAAACAATTCCTTCAGTAAACATGATAAAACACTTTTCATGAATAAGTGAAAGAATTTCCTCTTTACATGTTTATAAAACTTTTTCCAAGTTTGCTAAGGCTTCTTCAAATGTGTTTCCATAAACTGTGAAATCATCCATATATACCTCTACATAATCATGTATTAGATATGAAAAGATTCCTAATACTGACCTTTGAAATGTTGCAGGTGCATTGCATAATCCAAATGGCAATACTCGGTAAGCATAGGTACCCCAAGGATAGGTAAATGTGGTTTTGTCTTGATCCTCAAGTGTTACTTGAATTTGATTATAACCACTAAACCCATCTAGAAATGAGAAGTGCTTTTTTCCAGCTAAGGTATCTAACACTTGATCTATGAAAGGTAAGGGAAAATGGTCTTTAAGAGTAGTTTTGTTTAATTCTCGGTATTCAACACATACCCTCCATTTACCATTTTTATTTGGCACAATTACCAAAGGATAAACCCACTGACTATCTGAAATAGGATAGATAAAGTTGACATTCAATAATTTCTGCAATTCTTCTTTAACAATCTCCCTAAGATTTGGATTCATCCGTATTTGAGGTTGTCTGATTGGTTTACAATTTTCCTCTATGTAGATGTGATGAGTGCAAGTCTTGGGGCTTATCCCTTTCATATCAGTGTACTCCCATGCATATGCAGAAGAATGTCTCTGTAACATCTTGACTAGCTCTTCTTGTTGAGATTTTTCTAGGTTCATGTTTATGTTTAAAGTTTTTCCTGGAAATATCTCACTTGTAGAGCTGCCAAATTTATCCATAGAATGAAGATACATCTGTCTTGATGATAAAAAATCAATGTTGGATTCTTCTTGAAATGGTTCATGTTTGTATTCCGAAGAGGATTCAAAGTTTTCTAAAGTATTCAGAATTTAACTATCTTCACTAATTTCTGAAATTGTGAAGAGAGGTTGTAAGTATTCTTCATCCTCTATCCATTGAGTATCATCTAAATTTGTAATTGTCCTTGCTGGAGGATACAAAGTGAATTTCTTAGTTGAAATACCATCATAGATGTACATATCACCGGATCTACAACTAATGAAAGCATCAACTGTAGCTAACCAAGGTCTCCCTAATATAATAGGATGTCCTCCTAGATTATTCTTAGGAGTTAGGATCATAAAATCCACAGGGTACTCCCAAGAATCTAGGGACACTGGAATGTCTTCTATTACCCCATCAGGTTTGATCATAGATATGTCTGCTAATTGTAATAATGTGGGTGTAAAGAGAAGATTAGGAAGTTTCATTTTATCCATGATTTGTCTACTCATGATATTGATTGCTGCTCCTAAATCAATGAGTGTGTTTTGGATCTCAATTCCATTGATGTGAATTTTAACAACTGGATTTCCTGGGTCTAGATACTTTGGAATAGCAATATTACCCATCATGTTATCTGCTGTTTTTCCTGCCAGAGGAATTTTCTTTGTCTCTCTTATTCTTTTTCTTGTTTTCTTCATACTCAAATCCTTTATTGTTTTTGCTAAAATTGGAATTTCCTTGATGGCTTGTAATAATGGAATCTTAATGCAAACATTTCTCAGCTCATCTAGGAAATCATAATTAGGCACCATAATATTTTTTTTCTACACCCCTATCAATTTGTAATCTTTCTAGAAAAGGGAGGTGTAGGAGTGGATGTTGATGGCTGCTCTAATACAGGAGTTGAAATTATTGGTTCTTTTTGTTTTGATTTTTCAATGTTTGGGTCCTGAAAAGATGTGTCTTCTTCAAGACTTTTATTCACCTGTAGAGAATCTTCCTCAGAGTTGTCTTGTTCTTGTATGATCACAGAAGGTTTCCTCTTTTAAATTATTCTTCCAGACCTAAGTTGAACATCACTAAGGTCTAGAGGAGTAATTAAATAAGTTGGAAACTGTTGGCCTTCTATCATGTATGTATTCTGAGGATTTTTATTGTTGGGGTTTGGTATGGGTTGAGTAGGCAACTGATTTGATTTATGAGGAAATTGTAATGGGAGTGGTTGATTTTCATGTTGTGGATTTTGAGGATTTTGTTGAGGATTTTGTTGAAAATTTTGTTGAGCAGGGAAATGTGGATATGGTGGATAGGATGGTGGATAATGATAATACTGAGAGTATCTTCCATATGGATTTTATGAACCTTGTGCCCAAGCTTGAGATTGATTTTGAAATTGGGGCCAAGGTTGCTGCCAAAAATTCCAATTTGGTGGAGGTTGATTATACATTTGATCATGAAATCCTTGTGTTTGAGGTCCTTCCCAAGGCCTCTTAGAGACAAAATTGAGAGATTCTGTGGAATTTGTAGAAGTTTCCTCTTGAAAGACTGCTTTAAGAACAGGAAGTGAAGGACAACTCTTGGTCTCATGTTTTTCTGAACAAATGACACAGGTCTCTACAAATTTTGCATCCAAAGGACACTCTCTCAAGGCATGCTTCTTTCTGCATTTGGGACAAAAGATTGCTAAGGCATCAGATTCAAATTTTTGCATGTTTTGTAACTTAAGGGTGTCTATTTATTCACTAAGACTCCCTAAGATGTAAGATTTAAAATCATCAAGCATATGTCCTATTTCTACCCTACTTACTGTCCCAGAAGCAGACTTACTTGCCCTTGCAAGAGAAGGGTCTCTTGGGCCTTTTATAGTTTTGGATTTCCCTCTTGAAAGGTTAATACATAACTCAGATATTTCAGGTAATGTGAGCTGATATATATCCCCTTTTCCCATCATGTTAAGGATATCCAACCATTCATCCCTAATTTTCTTCAACAAAAGAGCTTTTAAAGTGTCTTGATCTAAGTTCTCCATTTTTGCTCTTTTGATGTTGTAATGAAATCTCTCCAACAAATCTTCCAAATTTTCATCTTCTTTTTGTAGCATCTTAAACACTTCCTCCTTATGATTGACTGGCATACAATAATCCAAATACCTCTCTAGAAATGCTTGTTTCATATCTTCCCATGTCCTAATAGAACTGTTGATCAAACTCATAAACCACTTCAATGTTGCTCCTTTCATTGTTGAAGGAAATAGTTTAAGTTTCTGAGCATCTTGTAAGTAGTCATAAGTTCTACATAGGACTTTAAATTCAAATAGGAAGGTTTCAGGATCTTTAGTTTTAAGTCCATAGAAGTTTGGAAGGACAGAGGGTGAAATGTTTTTCATAGCTGTATTGGTTTCTTCATCTACTATAGGAAACCCAAAAGAGCTTCCCATTTCTCTTCTACCTCTTCCTCTACCTCCTTCACCTTCTGCACCTCTACCTCCTTCTCCTCTACCTCTACCTCTACCCCCTCCAAATAATGTGTGTTCTCCATTAAAGACTCCTCCTCCCTCTTCTTATGCCATAGTTGATTCTTCTGTGGAAGTGGAAAATTTTGTCTCTAGCAGGGGTCCTTGAATCTTCTTCTAAGACAGTTTTAGCGGATGAAGTGGAAGGTATTTCTAATGGAATATCTGATCTTAGGTCTTCTGGAAGTCTAGGATCAGTAAAGCATGGAATGTGGGTCTGCGTTGGAGGTGTACTGGCTCTTGGTCTAGGTGAAACAAGTGGTGTTCTAGGAATCGAGCTTCTGCTTCTTATGAATCTACCCCTTGAGTCTCTCTCTCTATGCATATAATTGTTTTTTTTTGGAGTTAAGAAACAAGGCTACCTAGTTACAATTCCTCGGCAATGGCGCCAAAATGTTTAGTCAATTTAGTGTTCCTAAATTGAGTTCATTAATTGTCAACCAGGGCTAGTAAACTTCTGAAGTGTGGTGCACTATATGTGCCTAGGTGTTTGTTTCTCACTACGTTGTGTTTAGTGTTTTATGATGTTTTTGATTTTATGGTTTTATGTTGAAAAAGGGAAAGAACTAAGTGCTGGTGAAAAGAAGCTAATGGTTGTGTTAAAACAGAACAAGGCCTAAACTATTGATGGCAAACAACAAATGCAAAGCTTGATAATGACTTCATTGCAAGGGAAAAAATCACAACATGAACTTAAACTTATCCAATTCATTCATTAAAGATGTGTTTGAAGAGCTTGAGAAATGGACAAGTTAAGTGTAAATGAAATTCTTCTAAATAAATAATCAAACAATAAAATTACAATGTTACAGCATCTCATCCATGATTAAAGGTTTATTGGAATATATTTGGAAAAGAACATTTGTAGCACAATAAGATTTCTACTCTAAACTAGCGTCTAATTCTGTTCTGCAACTCAATTTAACACCACTAGGCCTCACTCAAAAGTTATAGATTTCCTTTTTAGAATAGTCTTTGAGAAAAGGCTTGTTTGTGAAATGGTAAAAAGGTTGCAAAATACTCCAGGACTTAGACTGATACTAGCTTCTTTCCAAATGATTATGTATTAATATGAGTTTGGAACAAAAGAAGTTTTGTAAATAATGAAGACTGTGGTATTTAAATTTAACAACTAATACAATTTAAAAATGCAATGGATAACAACTAAACTGGAGTGCTAATATAGTGAGCTAAGACTAAACTAGAGTGCTACTAGTCTACTTGACGTACAGTGAACAATATTAAACTAAAAAGCCATTATCAAACATGAAATGAAATGACAGAGCTTAACTAAATGCAATCTACCTCCGGAGTACTATAACTAAATTAACATGCAACTAATCTATGGAATTCTACAGTCCATCTTGTTCAATAGGAATGATATTTTGGAAGAGTTTGTAAAACAAGTATGGCCATATTATTCAATGCAGTTGAACATAAACATAAGACTGAAAGAAAATACAACTAGAATCTAAGACACCACAACTATTTCTTATTCGTTGTTCATGATATTTTGGAAGAGTTTGTAAGAGTAAGACCGGCTGTGACACTTAGTGTAAACAAGCAACTAAACCTACAATACCACAGCTGTGCCTTATTCATCATGATGATATTTTGGAAGAGTTTATTAGAGTAAGTCTAACTGTGATAATTAACGAAAGGAATTGCAACTAAAATCTACAAGACCACAGCTATGCCTTATTCATCGTAATGATATTTTGGAAGATTTTATTCGAGTAAGTCTAGCTGTGATAATTAATGAAAAAAACTATGAACATAAACTTCAGAAACTTTTCTAAGCTAAAAATGAAAACGAGACTAAAATAATTATCTAAACAGTATAAACAAGGCTGCTCAGGACGCAGGGGCCCTCTACCACCAGAGTAGCACGAAATCTACTTCAATATTGATTCAACGCTTTCAAGGAAATGATGCTTCTTTCATTAAAGAGAAATTACTTCAAAACAGAGTATTTTCGGACTTCTGAAATCTAGCAATCAACCATAAAATCTAACCAAAATCTAACTTTGTCCCTGAGTTTCCCAAGCATATTTATAACAAAATTACATAACCGTATTTGAGATAACATAGGAATAATTGTCTTTCCTAATTAGAATCGAACTACAACTCTAAAGGTGGTCTCGTAATATGATTATGGACATCTGGACTGTCCTTATCCTGTTAGGAGTCTACCTCCTAATATGAGTTCCCACGTGCATAACCACCTACAGGATTCCGTTCAAACTTCGTGGAGAGCAACAAATGATAAGGAGATGATGTAGAATACGACCATATGTGATTTTCTCTGAGATGACAACTGGAACCTGTGTAGACATGAAGACGGCTGCAGAATTGGAAACTAGCTACAGAATGTCTGCATTCTATAGCTAGATTTAGTTCAAAAAGTACTACAATGAAAAAATCATAAAAACATAGCAATTTAGTCATGATATTCATTCTTAAAGAAATTTTAACTAATTCTATTGATCATTTGAGCCTGATATTAACAATGGACAAAAGAAATGGAGTGGAATATGGTGGAAGAAATAACATTCTTGGAGCTCGACATCTCTCTCTCTCTCTCTCTCTCTCTCTCTCTCCTACAATCCTCTCTCTTCTGCCATCGCTCTCTTCCTCTCTCTCTTTGTTCTCCAATCCTCTCTCTTCCACCATCACTCTATCTTACTAACCAACTATATTACTGCTTCTCTCCCTTTATCATTATCTCCCCCCTTGTCTCCATCACTCCCCCTTTATCCTTCCCTCCCCCTTTTTGTAACTTCTTGATTTAATTTTACTTTTTACTTGTTGTTACACAAGGTAAATAGACATAGTATGAATTAGTACGAATAAGACAGTTGTTAAGGATTTTAACACCTAACTATTATTTATTTTGAAGTATTTAATTAAAATGACAGTTTTTATTTTGAGGAAATGGTAAAAGTAACTGTGCAGTAAATTATTCCAAGAAAACCCAGGAAGAGCTTAAGACAGTCCTGACAATTACCAATCCCAGAAAGGATTTAAAGGAAAATACTAGGAGGGAATGGGGTTGGTACATAATATTTAGAGGGCTAAGCATTGTGTGCTGAATTATGAGTTGTCCAGAGCTGGTGAGGGTACCAGTGGAACTCAAGGAATCCCTGAAGAAGTTGACTAGATGTTTCAATCCTGAGGTAGAAACTTCTTGTCTCATTCAAATGTTTCCTTAGACCTAGTTTGGAGCTAGGGGGGAGCATAGGATGTAATCGCCTTGCTCAAGGTTGGGTGGACCAAGAAGATACTCAGACAAATTTTTCCTTAAATTGGAAGTAGGGATACACGACTCTAAAAGTTTAATGTTTGTTAAACTATATTTAAGTTTCTAAATTTGTAGCAGATGAGAAAAAATGCAGAAGAAATTATAGCAGTATAAATGCCTAACACTGTTCAAGATCTGAGGAATGAATTTTGGTATTAAACGAATGCAATTCTTATTTTGTTGCAAATGAACAGAATGAAAATTCATAATATGATTTTAGAGAAATAAAAGGAAAGTTATTTATATATGTTCCCAAAAGAACAGTAAGGCCAAAATTTATATATGTAAATAAGTTTTCAGATTTGTATTTAAAATATTTCCTATAAGTAGAATACCAAGAGTTTAGAACTGCCTTGATGATACTGTCTCATACAGAATGTAGGAAAACGATAAGGATTTTAACCTATAATATAATCTGCTCCCAAAAAATGTAATTTTTGGTATACTCCATCCATAAATAAAAAAAGAGAGTACAAAATAACATTTAAGCATGATAACATAACTAGAGCTGTTATAGTTTTAAGACCCCAAGGGTGCATGAAAAATAAAACGACAATAAATTTTATCTAAGAATGTTGGTAAACGAAGAGAAAGCACAACCAAGAATAGATTGGCCTAAAGTTCATAAACTGAGCATTAAAAATTTCATTTAGATAGAATAGTCTCTTTTTAAGATCTCCCGGTGACACAGAGGGTTTCGAGACAGAACCGGGACAAAGTCTCAGACTCGGGTCCTAGCAGAAACCTCACCGAAGTAATGAGGAATTGTATAGAACCAAACAAATAAATATTATACTAAAAACCAGAATATACGCTGAAAATTGAATATACAGGTAGATACATTACATAGAAGAAAATCTGGAACATTCATTATCTATATATTTAAATCGAAAATTGAAAGTATACCAAGTTTCTGTGTTACAATGAAGAACCTAGAAATATCCAATTGAAATCGTAAGGTTTGAAACATATTCACAAATAATCCACTACACCAATGGCATTACCATAAGGTATGTTAATCACCAAATACAAAGGCCGTGACGGGCTAAACCTCAACAAGATAAACGGTAAAACCCTTGACGAGAAATATCTCAAAATAGCCGTTTACTTCGAAATCATGCATGAATGTATAATAACAGGCCAGAGAAGGAGTCTGTCTAAGCCTCATTCTTCAAATAAATAATAATAAGGAGCTAGTTTGTTTTCTTTAAAAAAAAAAAAAAGAAACCCCACTCTGGAAAAAAAGGGTTCCACCTGCAGAATAAGGGAGAAAGAACGAGTATTTCATTCATGAAATTTGTCAGTATATCTTAGGGTTAAAAACTAATCTAGAATTACTGGTTGGCGAGCTAGGATGGACCTCTGATGTCGGATGCTCCTTTGGAATTCCACAAGCATCAGGGGGTATGTTTTCTACCTTGCAATTAACAAAAATAGTGAGGGTTAATAGCCGGGATCAAATTATTTGCAAAAGAAATATAAAATCCAAATGAATAGGGTAATAATAGAAAGGAAAAGAAAATAGAAATGCTCTGCATAAATATTTATTCAAAAGGGAACCGTAATGATTACCTTGGATTTTGACTGTGGTAACCTGCAACGACAGCTGTAAAAATAAATAAACTGGAGGTTGTGGAAATATCTAGGATAGAATTTCACAACCCCAAAAGAGCAACAAGACGTGAAAGGCATGCGTTTTCTTAGAAAACTGATTAGGCCATAGCGTAGCTCTGTGACATCCATTTGCAGGTAATTCCATTGAAAAACTGGAACCTTAAATAACAGGTTATTTCACAATAAAAATGCACCAGCAACCGTAGCAATTGCAGAGCCGAAAATGCCAATAGAGGAAGGCAAAAATGGACCAGAGGTGGAGGACGAAAGAGTGGGAAGTTACCTAAACTGCCCATCAAGCCATGAGCTCGGTTGATCCCAAAGGACAGAGATCCAACGGTGAAGGAAATGCCAGCAGCACGGGGTTAGTTGGAATCCGTATCAAAAATCAAGGATTGAATAAATGTTGAGGGGTTACGTGTCAGCGTAATGAATTTAATTAACCCAAATCTTATGTTATAACCATAGTTGAACATAATTATTTTAGATGAGAAAACTGCAGAATGTACGCATGATGACAATGTGTACTCGAATAATAAATATACCGTATTATTTGATGGAACTAATTATAGCAGTTTTCATATCAAATCTCATCCAGGTACATGGAAATTTTCAAGGTAAATAATGCGAAATATTCGTAATGTGAAAGTTTATATAAAAGTAAATATGCATATTTATGTATGATGTCAAAAGGAATATATATACATGTGTAAATATGCATCACAGTAAATATTTCAATTCGGAAAGTTCAACATGGAAATATCTTCATCCTTAATTATATTGTAATCTATGTTTATATGGGTAAAAGATTTTTTTTTTAGTATTTCTATGAAAATTGGTATCAAAGCCAAGTTTAAAACCTCGGCCAATCAAGGCCAAAACCATACTTACTGTTGTATTGGAAATTTCATGAAATTAATGATTTGATAATTTTATGTTGTGATAAGTACAGGAACCAGAATACTATAGATCATCATGAGAAGGGGGTCAAGTCAAAACCCCCCTCAAAACTTAGGAGAGACTCATCCTGTAGCTAATCTTGAAGTAAGCCTTGAAATGTGGGTGTAGTTAAGCATGGAACAGCATCAGCAGACAAGTAGAATGCTGGAAGAAGAACAACGATAGATGAATAGGTTGTTGGATAATGTTCAATAGTTACAAACAACAATGCTTAAATTTTGTAATGATAACGAAAAATTGATGAGAGAACAAGAGAGGATATTGAAGAGTTTTTCAGACAGACAGAATCCTCCTAGTGGTCAACCAAGCCCTGAGATAAATACTCAGGAAAACAAATATCAACATCAAGGAACACATGATCATGTGGGAGATAGTCGAACGCCTAAAAGTCATAAAAGTCAAACCTATAACGAGGCCGAATCTAGAAATGTTGTGGATGAGTAGGAGATAAAAAAATAAAAGGTGGAGCTATCGGGAGAATTTCGGAAGATTAAGCCTCCTACCTTTGATAGAGAGGCAAAGGAAATGGTAGAAGCATGGATTACAAATATGAATAAATACTTTCAGTTGTATGAGTATAACAGCAAGCTTAAATCTCGCCTAGCCATTTACCAATTGCGGGAGAAAGCAACATTGTGGTGGGAGGAAGTGAAGAACGTAAGAGGTGTGGAGGATCAAAACGTTACGTGGGATGAGTTTCAAAAATATTTTAAAGACAAGTATTTAACTGAAATATTTTATGATGAGAAGTCACGAGAGTTTCATGATTTGAAACTGGGTCAAATGACTATGGACAAATTTATTACAAAATTCACATCCTTATTAAGATATACCTTACTTGTGGGATGAAAAAGCCAAGGTACAACACTTTTTGAGCAGTTTTCCAATTCGTATGAAAGAAAGAATTGATTTCGTAAATCCAAATAATATGGATGAAGCACTTAGGAAGGCACGAATTTGCTATCAATAGTCTAAGGTGAAAGGAGAAGTTGGGAAAAGTCGGCCACCACGAAAGGGGCAGAAAATTTTCTCCAATAACTGGAGTAAGAGAACTAGCAACTTCAAAAATGCTGCAAGACATCCACCCATCAAAAACAATGGTAAAAATCAAAACATAACTAAGTGGACAGGGGAAGAAAGGCCTAATGAAGCTTCTAGTAGACCAGATATTGGACAATCCTAGAAACCCCCGTTGCAATGCTGGGGATGTGGAGAAGCTCATTATTTTAAGAATTGTCCACATCGGGGATGGAGTGAGGTGGAAAAAAATCTGCAAGAAGGATCAACAGTGGGAGATGTAGCTTGAAACATACCCAGAATCAACACAACACTGGAAGATCGACAAGCAGATTACCAACCAACCATGATATAATTAGAAGGTAAGATTCAAAACCAATCTGTTTCTATTTTATTTGATCCTTGTGCCAGTTTGAGCTACATACACCCTCGTGTAGTTGATAATAGTAAATTACAGGAACACAAATTTAAAAATCCATGGCTGGTTCACTTGGCTACAAGGACTAGGAGACGGGTTGATACTAAAGTACCCAACTATGAATTAAAAATTGGGGACCAGCACATAACCGTGGAACTCAATGTTTTACCATTACGTTATCATGATATATTACTAGGACTGGATTGGCTGGAAAGACACTGGTATTTGGTGGATTTTAAGAATAATATTATACATTTCAAGTCTAATGATGGGTCAAGACAAGAATTTCAAGGTATTAAAAATCCTTTGAAGATGCGACCCATTACTGCATCACAACTAAGTAAATGCTTAAGAAAGGGCTGTCAGCTTTATGCAATTCAAGTTGGGTTCACCAATACAAAAAACA
Organism: Pinus albicaulis; assembly: GCA_034641835.2. Taxonomy (NCBI): domain Eukaryota; kingdom Viridiplantae; phylum Streptophyta; class Pinopsida; order Pinales; family Pinaceae; genus Pinus; species Pinus albicaulis. Next base: position 911,169,819 of record CM076583.1, on the reverse strand, counting down.
AGACTGCTTTGTTAGAACATATACCTGTTGTGTAGGAGTTTCAAGATGTTTTTCCTGAGGAGATTCCAGGACTGTCGCCAAAAACAGATATTGAATTTACTATTGAGTTAATACCTGGAGCAACACATGTGTCTTGGACTCCCTAGAAAATGAGCATACCGAAATTAACGGAGTTAAAATTGCAATTGCAAGAGTTTATGGATAAAGGGTATATTCGACCAAGTGTGTCCCCATGGGGAGCACCGGTGCTGTTTGTGAGGAAGAAGGATGGTACTATGCATATGTGTATGGACTATCGTCAGCTCAACAAGTTGACTGTTAAAAACAAGTATCCCCTACCACGCATTGATGATTTATTTGATCAAGTCAAAGGAGCTAAGTTGTTCTCCAAAATAGACTTAAGGTCCGATTATCATCAAATTCGAATCAAAGACGAAGATATAAGCAAGATAGCTTTCCGCACCAGGTACGACCACTATGAATTTGTGGTGCTACTGTTTGGGTTAACCAATGCACCAACAACATTTATGAGTTTAATGCATGGGATTTTTCACCCATACCTAGATAATTTTGTCTTAATATTTATTGATTATATCCTAATTTACTCTAAAAACGAGGAAGAACACAAAGACCATCTGCGTATTGTGCTGAAAATGTTAAGAGAGCATCAACTCTACGCCAAGTTTAGTAAATGTGATTTCTTTAAAGAGAAAATCCAATACTTGGGGCATGTAATTTCAGCAGAGGGAATAGCACTGGACCTAGAGAAGATTAAGATAATTATGGAATGGAAGGTACCAAAGAATGTGGCGGATATATGCTCGTTTATGGGGCTGGCTGGTTACTACTAGCAATTTATAATGGCTTTTCCAAAATAGCTTCCCCTATTACCTCTTTGCAAAAGAAAGGAAGAATTTTCAAATGGACATAGGAATGTCAAAACAGTTTTGAGTTGTTAAAATAATTGTTAACTACTGCTCCTGTTTTGAAGGTAGCAAATCCAAGCAAGGAATTTTAGGTATGTACCGATGTGTGCAAAGAAGGTGTAGGAGCGACATTGACCTAGGAAGGAAAATTCATAGCATATGAGTCTAGAAAACTGAAGGATCATGAGTAGAGATATTCAACATATGATTTGGAATTGACTGTAGTGGTGCATACCTTGCAGGTATGGAGGCATTACCTGTTAGGGAATCGATTTGTACTAAGGACGGATCATAGTAGCTTAACTATCTATTTTAAGCAGGCTGATTTGAACGCTCACCAAGCAAGATGGAATGTATTCCTTAGCGAGTTTGACTTCGATATTCGGCATGTAAAAGGAAAGGAGAACAAAGTGGCAGATGCCTTGAGTAGAACATTGCATGGCACTTATGAACTATATTTCAATCAGAATGAATCAAATTTTCAAGACCAAATTTTGGAAGCAGCAACGGAGGACTCGGAATATCAGAAATTTTGGCTGCAGTTAAAAGATGATGAAGAAAGAGGAAAGCAGATTGAATATGAATTCAATAAAAAAAAGCTTCTTGTTTTCCGAAAAAGGCTATATATTCCTAACCAAGAGAATTTAAAAAGAATTATTTTGGACAAGTATCATAGAAGTACCTATGTTGCGCATCCAGGTTACCAAAATATGCTGACAGCAATCAGAAAGGACTACACTTGGCCAAAGATGAGAAGGGACATAACAGAATATTTGACTAAGTGTCTAGAATGCCAACAAATTAAGATAGAACATCAGCACCCTGCGGGATTGCTGCAACCAATTACAGTGCTTGAATGGAAGTGGGAAGTTATCTCCCTTGACTTCATTATGAGTTTACCCCGAAACAAAAGGCATAATGATTCGATTATAGTAGTATTTGGCAGGCTTAGTAAAGTAGCACATTTTATTCCTGTTCAGTCTACTTATAAGACTGTGCAAATTGCTGATATTTTTATGAAAGAGATTTTTAGACTTCATGGTATTCCTCGAGCAGTTATCTCATATCGTGATGTGAAGTTTACATCAACATTTTGGAAGACGTTATTTAGTGGTGTTGGAATGCAAATACAATTTAGCACCACCTACCATCCGCAAACAGATGGTCAAACAAAACGGGTGAATCAAATCTTAGAAGATATGCTTTGCATGTATGTTATGCAGCAACCAACGAAATGGGAAGAGTACCTCCACTTGGTTGAGTTTTCCTACAATAACAGATATCAAGAATCTCTTAAAATGAGCCCTTTCGAAGCAATGTATGGGAGACAGTGTCGAACTCCTATACATTGGAGTAGCCCAAAAAATAAAATGATACTTGGACCAGATATACTAGAAGAAATGGAATGGGAGGTTAAGAAAATTAGACAGAATCTAAAGGCATCTCAGGACAGACAGAAGGTCCATGCAGATACGAAAAGAAATTTTCGCGAGTTTGCTATAGGGGACCATGTATATGTAAGAATCAAGCCAAAGAGAGGCACTCTGCGATAAAATGCTTGTGCCAAGCTACCTCCCCATTACTGTGGACCTTTTTAAGTCCTAGAGAGGATAGGGCAGGTGGCCTATCATTTGGCCTTACCAAGCCACATATTAGTGCACAATGTCTTTCATGTGTCTTTGTTGAAGCGTTATGTGCATGAATCCAAGCACATCATACAGTGGCAGGGTATACATGTAGGTCAAACAAGACATACAATTTACTTACAATAACTTTCTGGTATGAACTAATTCAAAAATATTGCTTCTTACAGGTAGAACCAGATGACGAGTTCCTAGTAGAACCGTAGCATATCCTAGATCAGAGAGAAATAACGCTTCGGAAGTGAATCATCCCCCAAGCTAAGGTGCAATGGAAGCACTTTGGCCCGGAGGAGGCCACACGGGAAGATGAAAAAGCTATATTGGAAGCTTTCCTGAAACTAATCTCAGGATTTGAGTAACACCGAGGATGGTGTTTTCCTTGAGGGGGGAAGATGTAACTTTTTGATTTAATTTTACTTTTTAATTGTTGTTACACAAGCTAAATAAACATAGTCTGAATTAGTACGAATAAGACAGTTGTTAAGGATGTTAACACCTAACTATGATTTCTATTGAAGAATTTAGTTAAAATGACAGTTTTTATTTTGTGGAAATGGTAAAAGTAACTGTGCGGTAAATTATTCCAAGAAATCCCAGGAAGAGGTTGAGACAGTTTTGAAAGTTACCAATCCCAGAAAGGATTTAAAGGAAAATCCTAGGAGGGAATGGGGTTGGTACAAAATATTTATAGGGCTAAGGATTGTGTGTTGAATTCTGAGTTGTCCAGAGCTGGTGAGGGTACCAGTGGAACTCAATGAATCCCTGAAGAAGTTGACTGGATGTTGCAATCCCGAGGTAAAAACTTCCTATCTCATTCAAATGTTTCCTCAGACCTGATCTGGAGCTAGGGGGGAGTAGAGGACGTAATCACCTCGCTCAAGGTTGGGTGGACCAAGCAGTTACTGAGACATATTTTTCCTTAATTTTGAAGTAGGTATACACGACTCTAAAAGTTTAATGTTTGTTAAACTGTATTTAAGTTTCTAAATTTATAGTAGATGAGAACAAATGAAAAAGAAATTATAGCACTATAAATGCCTAACACTGTTCAAGATCCGAGGAATGAATTTTGGTATTAAACGAAAGAAATTTCTTATTTTTCTGCAAATGAACACAATGAAAATTCATAATATGATTTTAGAGAAATAAAAGGAAAGTTATTTATATATGTTCCCAAAAGAACAGTAAGGCCAAAATTTATATATGTAAATAAGTTTTCAGATGCGTATTTCAAACATTTCCTATAAGAAGAATACCAAAAGTTTAGAACTGCCTTGATGATACTGTCTCATACATAATGTAGGAAAACGATAAAGATTTTAACCTATAATATACTCTGCTCCAACAAAATGTAATTTTTGGTATACTCCATCCAGAAATTTAAAAAAAAAAGAGAGTACAGAATAACATTTAAGCGTGATAACATAATTAGAAGCCGTTATAGTTTTAAGACCCCAAGGGTGCATGAAAAAAAAACAACATTAAATTTTATCTGAGAATGTTGGTAAAAGAAGAGAAATCACAACCAATAATAGATTGGCCTAAAGTTCATAAACTAACCATTAACAATTTAATTTAGATATAATAGTCTCTCTATAAGAGCTCCCGGTGACACTGAGGGTTTCAAGACAGAACCGAGATAAAGTCTCAGACTCGGGTCCCAGCAAAAACCTCACCGAAGTAATGAGGAATAGTATAGAACCAAACAAATAAATATTATACTAAAAACTGGACTGTACACTGAAAGTTGAATATACACGTAGATACATTACATAGAAGAAAATATGGAGCATTCATTATCTGTATATTTAAATCGAAAACTGAAAGTATACCAAGTTTTCTGTGTTACAAAGAAGAATCTAGAAATATCCAATTGAAACCGTAAGGTTTGAAACATATTCACAGATAATCCACTACACTAATGACATTACCATAAGGTATGTTAATCACCAAATACAAAGGCCGTGACGGGCTAAACCTCAACAAGATAAACAGTAAAACCCTTGATGGGAAATATCTCAGAATAGCCATTTACTTTGAAATCATGTATGAATGTATAATAACAGGCCAGAGATGTAGTCTGTCTGAGCCTCATTCTTCAAATAAATAATAATAAGGAGCTAGTTTGTTTTCTTAAGAAAAAAAAAAAAACCCACTCTGGAAAACAAGGGTTCCGCCTACAGAATAAGGGAGAAAGAACGAGTATGACATTCGTGAACTCTATCAGTATATCTTAAGCCTAAAAACTGATATAGAATTACCAGTTGGTGAGCTAGGATGGACCTCTGATGTCGGATGCTCCTTTGGAATTCCGCAAGCATAAAGGGGTATCTGGTCCACCTTGCAATTAACCAAAATAGTGACGGTTAATAGCTGGGATCAAATTCTTTGCAAAAAAAATATAAAATCCAAATGAATAGCGTAATAACAGAAAGGAAAAGAAAATAGAAATGATCTGCATAAATATTTATTCAAAAGGGAACCGTAAAGATTACCTTGGATTATGACTACGGCAACCTGCAGCGGCAACTGTAAAAAACAAACAAACTAGAGGTTGCGGAAATATCTAGGATAGAATTTCACAACCCCAAACGAGCAACAAGACGTGAAAGGCGCGCTTTGCTCAGAAAACTGATTAGGCCATAGCGTAGCTCTACGGCATCCATTTGCAGGTAATTCCATTGAAAAACCAGAACCTCAAACAACAAGTTACTGCAATAAAAACGCACCAGCAACCGTAGCAGTTGCAGAGTCGAAAATACCAATAGAGGAAGGAAACAATGGACCAGAGGCAGAGGATGAACGAGTGGGAAGTTACCTAAACCGCCCATTGAGCCATGAGCTCGATTGATCCCAAAGGACAGAGATCCAACAGTGGAGGAAATGCCATCGCCAAGGGGTTAGCTGGAATCCGTATCACAAAGCAAGGATTAAATAAATGCTAAGGGGTTACGTGTCAGCATAATGAATTTAATTAACCCAAATATTATGTTATAACCATAGTTGAACAAAGTTATTTTATATGAGAAATCTCTAGAATGTACGCATGATGACAATGTGTACTCGAATATTAAATATACTGTATCATTTGACGGAACTAATTATAGCAATTTTCATATCAAATCTCATCCGGGTACATGGAAATTTTCGAGGTTAATAATGCGAAAGATTCGTAATGTGAAAGTTTATATAAAATTAACTATGCATATTTATGTATGATGTCAAAAGGAATATATATATACATGTGTAAATCTGCGTAATAGTAAATAGTGCAATTGGGAAAGTTCAACATGGTAATATCTTCATCCTTAATTATATTCTAATCTATGTTTATCTCCATCACTCCTATGTATCTTTATCTCACCCATAAGCATACACACTCTCTCTCCATCTTTCCCTTGTCACTCCCTCTCTATGTATTTCTTCTTGCTTTCCTTGCTCCGCCTCCAACCCCATCTCTCTATACCTCCTTCTCTCCTCCTCCTCTCATCCTTCCTCTCTATCCCTTTCTCTCCTACCTCCCTCTCCCTTCCCCCTTCTTTATCTCTCTCTCACTCTATACCCTCCAATCCTCTCTCCTTCTCCATCCCTCTCTCCTTATCTCTCTCCCACCTCCATCTTTATGTCTCCATCTCCCTCTCTTACCCTTATCTAACTCTCTCACTCTTCTCCCTCTCTCTCTCTCTCTCTCTTCATTCCTCTTCTCCCCTGTCCTTAAATTTATCTCCATATCTCGCTTGTCACCCCCTCTATTTCTCCACCTCTATCATATATCATGATATATTAATATATATTACAATATAATACATTTAATATTGTATTAATCTAAATTTATTAAATTTAATAATATTAATATTTTAATATTAATGTTAGGGTTAATAATGTTTTTTCTGGCATGGTATTAATAATAATTTGGTCCATGGTATTTGGCCAATATAATTCATATATAATTAGATGTTGATTTCTAATATTATTTGATATATTTTTATTTATTTACCTTACCTCTTTATACCTCTTTTATATTTATTTATTTACCATACCTCTTTTATAAATATGTTTTTTGGCCCATGGTATTTTCCCATGGTATTATTAATAATTTTTCCCATGGTATTTGGCCCATGGTATTAAGTATAATTTGTCCCATAGGCTTCACCTAAATAAAACCTCTTTTTGATTTTTTATAAATATAAAGTGGTTTATTGAGTAAATAAAAAGCCGTTTTTTTTATTTACCATACCTCATGAGTAATATAAAAAGAGGTTTTATTTATTTACCATACCTATGGTTTATTTATATTTTTATTTATTTACCATATCTCTTTTTTTAGTGTTAGTAAACATTTTCATGTTTTAAGTTTATATGTTTAAATTTATTTTTAACGAATTTTTAATTGTTCATTTTTATGTTTATGTAAGTTATTGTTTAAGCCGATATTATTTATATTTTTTTCTTTTCTTTAGTTTTTTTTTTTTTTGGCTTCCTACATACTTATACATCAGGGTCATACTAGGCTATAGAATGCGCCTCTAGGCCCAATAACTATAAATTATTTATTCTTAATATAATCACAATAGCTCTAATCATTCAAAAAAACCAAATTGTAAGGCCTAAGAATCTTCTTATAACTATAGAAAATTTATGTATTCTTGATGTGATCACAATAGCTCTAATCATAACTCATTCAACCTCTCATATGACTCATTTCTAGGTTGTGGTAATGGTAAAGAATTTGGATGTTATTTATATAGTGTATTTTAGTTCTCAAGCAATAACTTGGTCACTTTTTCTTTTTGTTATTAATTTAAAAAGGAAGTGTGGTTGTGGATATATTATTTTATTATATGTAAAATTATATTACACATTTTTTAGATATATTCTTTATAACTCTTCAATTTATAATAACAATTATTTTTAAAATTGGAAAATATAATTATTTGTAAAATTGTAAATTTTTATTTACATTATATTTTTAAATATAAATATATAAATAAATTTAATATTCTATATAAAGTCTATAAAATTCCAATAGCCATAAATCTATTAATTTTTTAATTTTTAACTCAATATATTATAAAAGTATAAACGAATAATTTTTAAAATACAGTCTCGTCAAGTGCAGCTTGATATCAACTTTTATATATACCTCTCCCCTATCAAAGTGCAATTATTAGTCCCTGCTTATGGCAACGCAAGGACTATAGCGTTTGTTAGACATTGAACTAACATTAAATCGCTTTGACCAACCATGCCATTTTTGTTTTAACCAATGTTTTAACATAAATATTGAACCAAACAAAGTTTTATCCAATGTTTCCATTTTGATCTCTTATTGCAATCCAAAGAGAATGATTTTCACGAGTATTGTTAAAACTTAGGTTAATAAACTTCAAATCTCAAAACAATTTTGTTTAATGCTAGTTCCTAGCTAGCATTGCTTCAAAGACATTAAATTTTTTAGTGGATACAAAAACACTCATGCACCAAAGTCTAAAACCTCCATACATACCCAAAATTTGAAACTTCCAAGCGTCCAATGATAGGCCACCTGCCATTTCTCCTTGTCACCTCTCACCTCTTCTATGCTCCTGCCTCCTCTTAATTCTGCCAACCTCCTTCTCCATTCCCCTCTTCATTACATCCTCCTCACCCATACCGCTACCTCCAACCCTTGCCCTTGTTTTCCCTTGTTTTTTAATCAGTTGGATGAACTAAGAGAGTCTATTTTTAAGCTTTGACTATGATTTTATGGATGCAAGCTACGCAGTGGACCATCAAACTAGATGCCACCCTGAACATGAGAATGGTTTATGGGAGGAAGAAGGCCCTGTAATATTCTCCATGAAATATTTACCTAGAACGCCAGGTACCATTGGAGGCCTTGCTCTTCGCATTAGCCAATTCTCGTTTGTTGTAGCCTATGTTGTCATCATAGTCACTGGTGATGAATTTATCAACTTCGCATCTTTTTCATCAATTTCACAGCTTTCTAGTAATTTATTCATGTGGACTCTATTCTGAAATGGGCTCTCGATTTAAGTAAATTTCTTAGATTCTTTTAACGAATAACATAAATGGAAGAAATAAAACGCTAAAAATTCGTGCATATCTTTAATTTTAAACTGAAACCAAAATTTAAATTATTTTTAGGCTAAATTTATGATCGCAGGAATATTTATGACACTTCTCAAAATGACATAATTTCACCGATTCTTCTCTCAAATGATAGAGATGCAAGAAATTTATAACAGAAATTAGTTGTCTTTTTTTTTTTTAAATTCCAAATTGAAACTAGAATTTAAATTATTTTCCATTAAATTTTTAGTAGAGATATGGATTTAGTACACTTACGGAATTAGAGAAATGTTACAACTTTATCATAGAAATTTATTCTATTCTTTCCTTAAATCATTAAAACTCAAGACAATTAACGCAGAACATTCTTGCAAATGAAACTTAAATTCCAATTATTTTCAGGTAAATTTACCACAGCCATATGAATTCATGGCGCTTCATTCAAATGACGAGATGACAGAAATGAAAGAGCTTTATCAAATAAATTTCGTGGATCTAGTTAATTTCGAATGATGGAAATGCAAAAAAATGACAAAATGTGGCACGTAAATTCATGACAGAAAAATAAAAGAAATTGGGACCATTAAATGACAGAATGACAATATTAGAGCATAAAAAAAATATAGGACAAAGGAAATATCCCCTCTGCTAGAAGGCGAGGGAAAAAAAGAATATTGGATGGATTGACCATTGTAATGGCATTGCCGGAGAATTATTTCGAGCACCATGAGACAGAGAAGGTCATCATCCATCGAAAAAACCTTCATGCCTCTCAGAGAGAAATTATCAATTTGTTTCATGCATCTTGACTCTTCCACGAGCCTCACGCGAGCCCTCATCACTGTCTCCATCTTTGGCAGTACGTTGCTCCTTTTTAATTACACTTTTCCATTGCCTCCCTCGGTCAAAATTAAACCTCTATTGGACAACACATACAATGGAGGGCAGTGCCCCTAACATCAACACCAAAAAAAGCAGGCAGACAGGAAATTAGGCATCCAAGCCCTCGTTATTATTATTTAGACAAAGCAAAGGATGCTAAGCTTTTACACAAGTGGAAACTAACTGTTGCTCGACTTTGTAACATATTTTACAATATTATTACGTTGAAAGATCGTATAATTCACTTCATTATTCTAAGAGTCATGGAGAGATTGTGTGTAACTGAAAGAACAGAAGAACAAAAGAAATAAAACAGGTGTACCACGATGAAAGAAGGCATCGCAGGATTCCCGAGTTATGCATCTTCATTCTGTGGTCGATATTTCACCTTTGCAACAATGACAAACAAATGTGTCGTCCTAACGTCTCGTAGGTCGACATGGGGTCAAATCTTGTCACGTACTTAACAAGATACGGTAACAATTATCTTATATTATAGATCACAAACCTTACCATAACCTGCTCCTTTTTGCAGCTAATTTCCCCTGATGACCGAGATTATACGAGAATTGACCCTTGTTCGGGATTGGAACATCAAACGTTTCATACTGCAACCCTACTCAAACCTTCCTCATCTTTAAAAATCTCAACATATGACCATAATTACACTTTCAATAACATGAATTTGTAGGCTTTTTCTTTTGCACACCCTCCGTTTCCAGGCTCACTCAAATATGGGGAAAACTTGTGAGTAAACATTCTCCAACCCTAGTTGCTTCGATGGTTTTCTATGCCGCTATCTTTCCATTCCCAGTTATTTAATGTAATTATGCGAAACAAAGAAGATGGTTAGTTGAATAATATTTTACTCTGGAGTAGAGACCACTTGTTGCAAACTATCATGTCTGCTGAAAACTGTGTTGTATACTTGTCTTTATAATAAAAATTTTAATTGCATGTCCAACATAGGGTATTGATGGAAAAAATTTTAAGCATGTTCTACCTCCACTTGAATAAGAAAACTAAAACTGTGAAGTCGAGTACCCTTTCTTTCAACTTCTACAATTCATTAGCTCTGTAACTGTCAAGTCAAATACCCTTTTCTCAAATTTTCCTCAACTTGAGATAAGGTCTACTACTCGATAGCTAGAAAGGGAGAACAGGCACTGAAAAGACAAGTTCATTACCTCAAACCCAACACTAGCTACAGTCTCCTAGCTATCTTTACTGTCAAATAGTATTGGTCATTATATCAATCCGAATAGGTTATAGCTTTTCTTTCCCTTTTCTAGGTATGGGCTCACTACTTTCTCATCAATATTTCAATACCGGCAGGGACTCTCGGCTCCATGCTGCCCTTGTTCCAATTAATTGCATCAAAGTGACTCTTTATTTTCCACAAATGAGATGCAAGGGCTCCACAATTGACATGAAAATAACACCGAAATATTAATATTTAAACCCAATTTAGGACTATATAAATGACATGACAAGAACACCAAAATGTTTAAACACAATTTCATTCGGCGTAAGCTTAAAATACCACACTGAGATAAACTTTTTTGTATCATAGTGACGTTTTCCAATTCAGTCGATCGAGATGCATCAAATTTGAAATTGACATAACCGATAACGCAAAAATATTTATATACTTTTTCATTCCCAATAACATTTCTTTTTCTAAGGATATGTTAAAAAAAATATTAAATCATTGGCATTAACCATTTTCAATTACTTTGCTAGTGAATCTTACATGTGTTTGATTTATCTTTTCGCTACCTCTGTTTTCAAGTGCGAGAGAGATGAGACAAATGGGAGCGCTTGATATCTGTGCGTACATGGCCTTCGTGGTCGGGACAGGGGCTTCCATTTTCTTAATGAAATGGGCTTGAAATTACCATACCCTGGCTCTTTCAGTTGGTTGCTAAGCCATGGATCGCTGTCATGCCTTTTGGTTTATTTAAATTGTGTTTACATCATTTGGTTTATTTGGTTTTAAATGGATACTCAACGACTCTTCCAAACGCTTGCCAGACCTTATTTTTTCATTTGTACACCCAAATTCTTAGGACTTAATTGTAATATTTTCCGTACACTTGTTTGCCCTTTACTTACATGTGATATCTAAAGTATTTCATTAAGTCTTGGATTTACATGTATATTAAAAAATTAAACAGAGATTGTACATTAAGGAGAAGTAAGTTAAGTTAATTTCATTGGTAAACGATTTTATTTTTGTTTTAAATAAATGAAATTTAAAATTTGCAAAACTTTGTCATAGTGTGTTTTTTTTATTATAGAAAATTAATTAAAATTTATAAAACTATCAAAATTATGTCTAGTGAAATGATATATATTTTTTTAAATAGAACAATTGCTAATAACTATAATAATATGATGCAGGGTTATGGCTAAGACCTCTTTTACCCTAGGATTATACTCGTAAAAGAGTATACACTCTGAATTTTCCACATTCGGATAAGTTCATAAAACCCATTATATCCCAATCTACACGCGGAAACAAGCTTTGTGGGAACCTGGATTAAAACCCAAACCAATCTTTCACTTATGTGTTTAAACCTTTAACCGTTTTCTTCTGTTGTATGTGACTGTTTCATAGTGACCGAGGCTTCTACTACGTAAATCCTCATTGCAGATCTCGCTACCCAATTAATATCGCATATCCTGAATTTTGGCTCATCGTAAATACTCCTTCACAATTCTCCTTTGCAAGTGCTCCTTGAACCCCGACTTATCGCATCGTAGAATCAAGACTTATCACAATTTCATGTTTCCAAACTTCGCAGTTCGCAACACAAATCATTTCGCATATCGTAACAAATAACATATCGCATGTTGAGATTGCAACAAGATTATGAGCTTAGCGGAAAGAAGTTGCCTTCACTAAGTGGGCCCGCAGGCTATTTTTGGCACAAGTCTATTTTTAAACTATGTCTATTTTTAGACATGTCGATCATATTCTATGAGTTGCAAGATGCTATTTGTGGATGGTTGGTGAAGTTGGAAAAATATATGGACTTCTATTTTTAGACATATTGGGTAGAATGTATTTTTAGATTGCGAGTCTAAAAATAGATATGTCGAATATTAGTAGCTCTTAATAATATTTGGACTATAAACATTATCTTATTCTCTTGGAGCACTTCAGTTAAGTGCACATATGTGGCATAGGAGCTGGCAGAAGTAATTACACTATTCCTGAGGGTTAAGTGGAGCTATTTCATGGATACTTCAGTTATAACTCATGTGACAGAGTTTGGTGGAGTTATTGAGGTAGTTGATGGAGTTTTGTTCAGTTTAACTGAGTTAAACATAGTTGAGCTAGTTGTATCTAGTCTAACTGATTGATACACTAGTGAGAGTGGTGTGAATTAATTATTAACTCATTAATCAACTAAAGAATACATCAGTTAACTACAGTTCATGGACATTTTCAGTGGAGACCAATGAAGAGGTAGGTGAAAGAGCAATGTGACTATCAGTTGTGATTATACTGTTGCATGATTTGCAACAACCAGTGATTGTAGATGCTAATGAGGATTGCGCAGTCAAGGCTGGACCAATTCGAGTTCATTCAAAGCCATTCTTCAGCAGGGATTGCGTAGTAGAGGCAGACTATCAGGTGGCAGAGATTGGAGCATGTGATTTGCTAGATCGGGGCTTGATTAGTGTGTAGCAATTGGAGATTGTACTGAGAGCTTGTGAGGAGCTTTGTATAATGATTTTTACATGATCTCTATGACATATAATATAAAGATAGTTGGGGGTTTTCAGCTTTAAGCTTTCCCATAAAATATTGTGTTCATATGTGTGATTGTTTATGGTTTTAATGTGCGCATGCGATTGTTTTTATTTCCGCAATTAATGATCAATGGTACAAGAGATTATGTATTGTGCATGAAGTTAAAATAGTGTGTGATCAGGAGAATTTTGATGAATAATATATCAGTTATTCAAATTTCTACATCACATATCGCGATTGTTAACCCTTCGTAATTCGACAAATTTAAACTATTGTACTCCGCTCTTTGCGAATTTACTTTCCTTTGTTAACCATTAACCCATATCACACACGATGTGCGATATGCGCTAAGTTTCTCCACTGACATGTGACTTTTAATTTCATCACTACTTATATCATTTAACTTGCGACATCTTAACATGTAAATAAAAGAATTGCCGATTGCGATGTGTGCTTGGATCCTCCTCCCGACATGTGTCCACTTCGCAACTTTCCCAAGTTACCTTGCGATGAGATCTTAAAAATTGGTATTCACTCTGGACTTTGCAAATTAATCCTTACCATTGGCTCTCTTCCTTTGGAAACCTTCCAATGGTTTGTTGCCTTAATATTTTCTCTCGTTTCTTTGACTACCACTTTTCTGCATCTCTGTTTCCTCCACGCTATTCCTTTCTGAGATTTCACTTTTGGTTATATGTTTAGATCCATAACCATTACTCTGTCTCAAGCCCGAATACAGAACACCATTCTGTATTACTTCTTTGAATCCATAATTCGACTTTATTTCTTTATCTCGACCTGCACACAATTTTTATCTGCACTTATTTGTTCTCATTAGCTCCACACACAATTGTTTCATTCCTGGAGTAGAATCATACAGATTCTACCCATCCATTAAGTCTTTTATCACTTATAAAGACTTATTCATTCAATTAGAACTCATTATAGGGAATTATTACACTGATATCGAATTTGTTCTATTATGGATCACTTAGCACATAGAACAAATGACACACAGTCACAATGAAATTCAATTTCTTCATTAATAAATAAATCATACAGATAAAAACAAAAAAACCTGTTTACAATCTGGCTTTGGCTTGATGCGCCTTTTGCATAGCCCTCTTCTCTTTATCTCTATGCCCGTAGGCTTACAATTAATTTTTCTCTATTATATATCTAAGTATCATATTTCTTAATGCCCTCGAGGCTTACAAATAAACAAAAAAGTTTTTGCAACCAATTCTGGCTGAGATCCTCAATCTTCTCAACTAAATCCTAAGAATCCTCCAAATCCACAAAATCATCAACTAATTCATAAGTCTGGGATTCATAATTCCTATGAAATCTCAACTAGCCTAAATCTCTCATGGTCTCCTACATTTGAGAACATTTACAAATATGCCTCACAATATTTAATTAAATCATATTCTAAATTTCTCACATAAAATCACTCAAACATTGAAAATTACATTAATTCAATATGTAGGAAACCAACTCCCTTGATAAACAAAATACCCCCTAGATTCTAATAAATGTAAAATATTTGGAATCATGATTCTCCTGAATCAGACTCCTAAGGTAGAAAACATTCATGATCTCCAGATCATGTGTTTTGAATGCTGATGGAATTCCTCCTGGATCCCAAACTTTGTTCTCTAGTCTGTCTTTGGTTGCTGTTGTTGTTGTTTGCTACTCCTCTCCAGGTCTCCATACTTTATGCTGCATTTCCCCACCAACTATACTCTCACATTCTGCTGCTATATTTCTCTTAATATTGTTTCTTTTCTTTCTTGTTGTTGTCTTCTTCTGAGATACCTTCATCATCGACCTTATTTTTCTTTCAATCTCCATGTCTAGTTTATCTTTTGAAGGGCACTCACTCCGCCAATTGTTGCTACACTCTGTCCTTTCATCTTCAAAATGTTGTTTCTTATCTTCTCTTTGAAGTTTTTGGATTCTTACTACCACCCTTACATCCTTACCCTCATGTTTCTTCTAAACTTTGGTCTCATATCCAAACATCCTCTATTCAATATCTTTGATAAAAAAATCATCAATATGTTGCATATCTTTAGGATCCTTGATCTGAATTAATTTAAACATTGTTGTAGATATTGCTCTAGACATTGCTACTTCCTGAATATGTCTTAAGACATCTCCCTCTACAACATCCCTCTTTTGTTCACTACCTGCAAATTTACTTTTAAAATGTAAATTTTCTTCTGATTCTTTGACTGCAGTAATATTTTCTTCCTCTGTTGCAAAACCTTTGCAGTCTTCATCAGTTTTTTTCTTCTCTATTGGTTCTTTCAACCAATTCTCCAATAAATCCAATTCATTCTTCCATTTACTAACCAGTTTTGCATGTGATTTCCCTTGGTTATCTTCATAAGATAACATAGCCTCATCCTCCATAAGAATACAATTATGATCTTGCTTCATTGAAATGTATTTATACATTTCTTTCTCTTCCTTCATCTTTATGATAGCTTCGAGTGATTATCTATCACCTGCAATCACACACAATTTCTCAGCAGTAAAACCACAAGACTCAATTGTCTTATTTGATAATTTAGTCATCAAATCCTTTTTCTGTTCCAAGTACCCTACATGAATTAGAAAATCTTCAATAGTCTTCATCTCAAATTCCTCAAGAACTTCACTTAGTTTCTTGATATCCTCATCCACTTCTTCTTGCTTTTGGTCATCATCATGAGTCAAACTTCCTCTGTTTTCAACTTTAGCATGTTGAAAAACAATATTTCCCTTCAATTGTGTATGAACTTCCTCATGAGATCTAACTGTTTCAGAACTCAAATTCTTTTTTTCTGCTTTGACATTGCTTGCCAACATACACAAATTATTAATTTCAAAATCATAAGGCTCAATTTCTTCAACTGGTGATTCAAACATCATCGCTCCATCTTCAAGATCAAAAGGAACTTGCTTTTCTCCAGCAAGTTTTTCTTGTTGTAGCTCCACTCCTTCGAGCTTCTCTATCCTCAATTGAACATCTATAATCTGTTCAAGCTTCCTTAATTCCTCTATTAATTGCATATTCATTTGTTGTTCTCTCTTCTCTTGTAGCTTATGCCACTTCATTTTCTTTCTCATTATGGAACCAAATCTCTAGTCTTGTTTACTCCTCTACAAAAACTTTATCAAAAAATTAAATTGCATTGTTATCTCATCCTTTTCTCTCTCATATTCTTCATCCATACCATCTACTTTGACATCTTTCTTCACTCTTCTTCTACTGTGGTCTCTCTCAGAACCTCTGCTATGACTATCAATAGTCATTTTCTCCTCTATCTCTATGATTTCCTCACTCACTAGGAGCTATACTTAAGCCTCTACATTAACAAGTCCTCCCTGCTACACTTACCTCGCCAAGATTTCCTCTGTACTTCGCCACTAGTTCTCTCTCTGGAACTTTCTTTGAGAAATCCTCTGCTCCTTCTAGGCTTCAAATTGTCTGCACTTTTGAGAACAGAACTCTCCTATTGTATTTCAAAATGAAATACTAGGTTCTGGCCACACTCTTCTTTCTTTCAGAAATCCTTCACAGCTTAATTCTTCATTACTTCTTAAGGCTTGATATTATTTTGCTGAGATACTTTATTAGCTGCAACTGTCAATATTCAATCTCTCTTTTATCTTGCAAAACTAGAATCAGAGTTAAATAAAACAATACCTGCATTATTTCACAAGCAGTCTCCATCCACTCTTCACATTCGAGTGAATCTCCATTCTCCATAAGAAAAAAACCATCAATGTGATTTCTTTATGTTTTTGCAATCTCTTCTTCACTCATCATCTCTATGCCTTTTACCCTAGAATGTTTCCTTACATTGTAGCTTGCCTTTGAACCTCTACAATGACCCTCAGTGATCATTGAACTCCCTTTCTTTGTGAAATTCATCTTGTTTACTTGTGCACTGCACTAAGCCTCTCTTTCTCAGCAAGTCTCCACCTTTTCAGATTTATAATCTGATTTCTTCTCGTATGTTCCATAATCACACTTTCATTCTCCTTCCATTTCACACAAAATATTATTCTGATATGCTACCAAATGTCTTCTGCATAGTTTAGCTCTACAATAACAAATTTTTTCATTTACTCGCTCTGATACCAAAAATGGTGCAAGGCTATGGCTAACACCATTTTTACCCTAGGATTATAGTCGTAAAATAGTATACACTCCGAATTTTCCACATTCAGATAGGTTCATAAAACCCATTATATCCCAATCTACATGCAGAAACAAGCGTTGTGGGAACCCAAGTTACAAGCCAAACCAATCTTTCACTTATGCACTTAAACCTTTAACTGATTTCTCCTACTGTACGTTACTGCTTCACGGTGACCGAGGCTTCCGTTGTGCAAATCCTCATCACAGATCTCGCTACCCAATCAATATCGCATATCGTGAACTTTGGCTCATCGCAAATACTGCTTCACCATGCTCCTTTTCAAGTGATCCTTGAACCCTGGCGTATCGCATCAAAGAATCAATAATTATCCCAATTTCCTATTTCTGAACTTCACAGTTCGTAACACAAATCATTTCGCATATCGAAACATATAACATATCGCATATTTCGATTGTTTACCCTTCGAAATTCGACAAATTTGAACTATTTTACTTCGCTCTTCGCGGATTTACTTTCCTCCGTTAACTGTTAATCCATATCCCACGTGATGCAATATACCCTAAGTTGCTCCATCGACACGTGACTTTTAATCACATTGCAACTTATATCATTTAACTTGCGACATCTTAACATGGAAATAAAATAATTTCCAATTGCGATGTGCACCTGGATCCTCCTCCCGACATGTTTCCACTTCGCAACTTTCCCAAATTATCATGCAATGAGACATTAACCATCGGTCTTCGCTCTAGAATTTGCGAATTAATCCTTGTCGTCCGTTCTATTCCTTTGGAAATCTTCCAATGGTTCGTTGCCTTAATCTTTTCTTCTGTTTCTTTGATTGCCACTACTCTGCATCTCTGTTTCCTCCACGCTATTGCTTTCTGAGCTTTCACTTCTGGTTATTCATTCAGATGCATAACCACTACGCTATCTCAAACTCGAATACAGAACACCATTCTATATTACTTCTATGAATCCAGAATTCAGCTTTATTTCTTTATCTCGACCTGTAGAAAAATTTTATCTGCACATATTTGTTCTCATCAGCTCCACACGCAGTTGTTTAATTCCCAGACTGGAATCATATAGTCTCTACCCAACCATTAAGTCTTTTATCACTCAGAAACACTTATTCAGTCAATTAGAATTCATTGCAAGGAATTATTACACTGATATCGAATTTGTTCTATTATGGATCACTCATCACATAACAAAAATGACACACTGTCACAATGAAATTTGATTTCTTCATTAATAAATAGATTTTACAGATACAAATAAATAAATAAAAACCATTTACAATCTGGCTTTGGCTTGATGCGCCTTTTGCATGACCCTTTTCTCTTCCTCTCTCTCTATACCCGTAGGCTTACAATTAAGTTTACTCTATTATCTATCTAAGTATCATATATCTTAATGACTTCGAGGCTTACAAATATATACAAAAGGTTCTACAACCAATTCTGGTTCGGATCCTCAATATTCTCAACTAAATCCTAAGAATCCTCTAAATCCACAAAATCATCAACTAATTACTAAGTCAAGGATTCACAATCCCTAGGAAATCTCAACTAACCTAAATCTCTCATGTTCTCTTACATTCAAGAAAATTTACAAATATTCCTTACAATATTTAATTAAATCCTATTCTAAATGTCTCACATAAAATTACTCAAACATTGAAAATTACATTAATTCAATACTTAGGAAACCAACTATCTTGAAAAACATAGGACCCCTTAGATTCTACTAAATGTACAAATTTTGAAACCATGATGCTCTTTCATCATAATGAAAAACAAAAAATAATTTCATTATTTTAGAAAATTTTGCAAAAGAAAAAATAATATTAAAAAAATCATATCGACACATTCCTTCTTTTATATAAAAAAAATTAATTTATAAACATAAATAAAGGTTAAATATTCATTTAGTAATATCTTTTTTCCTTTTATATTTGTATATATTTATTATTTCTATAATATATATAGAAAACAAAAAAAATTATTAAAAAAATAAAAATTTAAATATAATCCAAAGAATTTCATGCATTCATATAAGTGAAAATGTGAATGCTGATTAAATTTTGTTTCAAAAGCGTGTAACAATTAACAATTAGTTTTTCTATCTCATCTTTTAAAGTTGTTGATATGGATAAGTGTATTTTATATGAAATTTCGAAATTAATAAATTTTTTTTTCTATATTATCTTTTAAAGCCGTTGATTTAGATAAGTGTTTTTTATATGAAAATTTGAAATTTCCTTTTCAACATATTAAAGAGATAAGTTATATACCTATAAGGTTTTTGATAAGGAGAATATAAGGTTTTTGATAAGTAGAATTATATAACTTTATGTTAAAAATATTTTTTATGGATAAAAAATCAAATAAATTTTATTATGTAAATTTATTTAGGAAATTTAAAACATATATATTATATTAGTAAATGGTATTTTTAATCAATTTAAAAGCTTAAATTAGTGTATCATGTTCTAAATATTTGAATTACTTGTTTATTAAAATTAAGCTAAATTTCTTAAATTATCTGTAAAATCATAGTTATGCATAGTGATATATAACTAAAATATATTAAATATTGAACTATTGTTATTTGACTTAATAATTTTTTATATGTAAAAAGATCAAATAAAATTTCATATACAAATTTATTTAAGAAACTTAAAGACATATATCACATTAGTGGATGACATTTCTAATAATTTTTTCAACTATTATTTAGGAGTAAGAATGATATTTTTTTTTTCTTTCTTATTTTTTCAAATCAAAATAAGTACATGACTATCTTATATGCTTTGAGATTTTTCATTAAATAAACTAATCAACTTAAATCAGTATCTCTCACCCAAAAATATTTGAATTGCTTCTTTATTAAGATAGAGTTAATAAAATGCCTAATAACATTAACCACTTCTAATTAAACTAATCTCTTAAATTATACACAGAATCATATTTATTAAGTGGAGAGGCTCATTTTACAATCTAGTATAAGGATGATATGTAATTTGGTATGCCTTTCCCTTAAAAAATACTTTAAATGAAAAAAAAATTGTAAATGGTTATACATATTTGGTTAGTTTTAATTAAATATTTAGTACTAATATTGTCATTATATTCATTTGGTTCATTAATATTTCACTTTCACTTCTAAGTAATAAATAAAATATTTTTATTTTAAATTTAAATAAAACATCCATTTCTATTATAATCATTTCAATATAGAACGTAAATAAAAAGTTTGAATTTGAGAGAGATATTTGTGTTTTAATGTTGAACTTAGTAAAATATTTAATTGCTGAAAAGGAAAAACTAATTAAACGTAAAATAATTTAGTTACTTATAATTCATTCCAATTTTAATATAAAATATTAACAATAATGAATTATTGAAAAATACAAGGTAAACTATGAAAAATTGAAAATGCTAGACAAAAAAACACCATAGATTTTGTTTTATCAAAAACTAAAAATGATTAAATTTCTTAACATGTAAATATTTTTTCAAATTTTACATTATAAAAAAAATTACATATAATAATATTTGATCTCTCTAATATAAATAAATCTATACTTAAAATAAATCTATATATTGATATTTACTAATATACGAACTAAATTTCTATTTCAAATATATCAAATATTTAATCTCTATTCCAAATACATATTTAAAATAAATCTATATTAATATTTACTAGTATACAAACTAAATTTCTATTTGAAATATACCAAATATTTAATCTCGTTTTCAAATATATGTTTAACCATTATTACTATTTTCCGTTCTATTCATGATTTTCCAAAGCAAGGTTTTAGCTTGTGAAGTGTGAATGCCTATCGGCGCAAGAAGGATTGACCAATATAAGTGTTCGTTGTTTTTCGTATAGCCTTAAGTGTGAATGGTATAGTCCCAGCAGGGACTAATAATACTCTCCTTTTCCATTTTTATTGGGGTTATCTTGCACCTTCATTGCGAAATAATGAGGTTATAGTTGAAAATGTATATTGGAAATACTAAATATTGAAACTTCAAAAATATATGTATACATGAATTTCAAGAAATGATTTATGTAATATTATATTTTAAAATTAGAATTTCAAAATTATTGGCAATATTATATTTAAAAACAAAATTGAATATTAAAAAGAATTATTAAAATTAGATTTTAAAATTAAAAATAATTTATACAAATAATTATTTATGTTTTTTTTAATATTTTGTATGAAAGAATATTTTTTTAATTATAACATTTTAATTTTAAATATAATGATTAGATAACTATATGAATATTGATTTTGATTTTCATTTGATAGGTTGGATAGTCTACCTAGATTTTGTCTATATAATTATCATGAAATTGTTTTAATCAAAATTATATGAAAATGTTTATTCTCAAACTTAAAATGAATAATATATTATGTTTTTTTTTCGAGACAAATATGATAAAAATTTTATTATAGTGTTATATAGAAAAAGAAAACACAAATTTTATAGGTTACTGTTTAGGTTATAATGTTATATAAAAGTAGAGTCTTATGGATTAAAAGAAAGAGTTTTAGAGTGGATTTTTCAAAAAATGTTAATAATGGAAGTTTTTATTAGATTAGGGGTATTATAGTTTATATTGATGATTTACCTTGGTTATCATTTGTTGATGATAATGTTCAAGTGAAAAGAGTGGTACTATTATGTTTATTGTTTATGTCGGTTACCACTCCTTGAATTAAAAAAGTGGTATTACTAGTAGCACCTTTTTTGGAGTGTGTTGACATTATGAATTACTTAAAATCACTATCTTGACAACTAATAACATGACTTTAAATTAAATCTCAAATACAAAAAAATAATAGTTTTAACACAAATTTTATTTTTAAATTAAAATTATAAACCAATAATAATTGAAAATCGTAACTAAAACAAAATTATAACTTTTTTGAAAATCATAATTAAAACAAAATTAAAAATTTAATAATAGAAAAACATAATTAAAACAAAAATATATATATGTTACAGTTAATTATTTTTTCTCCAAATATATAATCTATTATAATTATTAAAAATATTTATAATAATAAAAATAAATTTAATAAATTAAAAATAAAATCAAAATTTAAAAATCAAAACCAAAATATATAAAAAACAACTAAAAATAAATCTACACGTCCACATCTTCTTCTCCACTCTTTCTCATTGCCCATGGATTGTGTAAACAACTACCGGATTCCAAATCCATTGCTCTAAAGAGCCGCGTAGGAATGGAGAAGAGGCCCGGAAGGAACTAGAGAGGAGTTGGGAATGTAAAGCGATGGGCTATTTTCAAATTACTCCTCCCTCACATTTAATGGGTTTTATTTATCTAAAGTTTTATTTTAGTTGTTAATGGTTTTATGTTAATATTTTTTAGATTTTTTTTTTAATTGGTATTTTCTTTTAATTTAAATTAAAAAAAAAAAACAAAATAATGAATTAATTTTAAAATAATATTTGTTTTTAAATTAAAAAAAAAAAAAATACATTTTTATTTTATTTGTGATGATAATTGACATTTTCAAAGGTTATAATTTTAGTTAATTTATAATTTTAATGTGAAAAGTAAAATTGATGTTACTGTGAGTATCATTTGTGATTTGAGTAACTTTTTACAATGTTATTAATGGTTAATTCCAAATTTTCAAATAAGTCCCAATTTTAATCACTACTTTTATTAAAATAGTGTACTATTAGTAATACTATTTGAAACGAAAAAAAAAGAACTTTAAAGTGCACTTATTGAAGTGGTAACTTTGTTTTTATTGTTAATTTTTTTTTAATGGTTTAGAAAATTTACAATTACATATTAAATAGAAACATACACACAAAATATTGTATCACTTTTAAGAGTTAGTGTGGGAAAGGAAATAAGTATATATTATTTTATGTACTTAAAAATCATAATATATATATATATATATGGGTTTGGAGTTAGACTATGGATCTAACAAAAAAATTTATATTTTGAGAAAATGGACATTTTTTTAAGATGAAATGAAAAAAGTTTTTAATTAAAAGTAGCACTTGAAACACATTACAATTGTTCATTTAAGCCATATATATATAAAAATAGTAGACCTTATAAATGTGGCAATATGGGTTGAAGATCTTATTCAACAGTCAGAGCAATTCATCAAACAAGTTCTTGTAGCATGTTCAAGAAAATAGAATTCCATATCAGATGAATATCTTCAATAACCACTCATACAACTTCATCAAAGATCATAACACCAATATTTTTATGTGGCTTAAACCCTCTAAGAGAGAAACTCTCCATGGCCCTAGTTAATATAGCCACTTGAGACAATTTTATTAATGAAAAAAAAATTGTACACAAGAGAGTTTCTCATAATTGTTCATAAACAATGACCCTCCATTCTCTTTTAATAGAGATGATGAACCAATTCGATGTAAAACCATCGATAAATAACTATTAATATCAAAGAGAGTATGAGTTGATGCATCAATGTATGTCAAAAACATATTATGACGATCATATTATAATGAAATTAATGTATACTAAACCAGCCTAGATCCATCTTAACTCTGGATCTATCAAGCGCCGAGAGGGATCAAATCTCTCGAGGTGAAAACCTCTTTTTTGAGTGCAAAACGTGAGGAAATGTTTGCACCTCGAAATATTTGATCCCTCTCGGCACTTGATAGATTCAGAGTTAAGATGGATCTAGGCTGGTTTCAGTTGTGTGTGGCCAGGAAAAATATATTGAACATATGATTAATTTTATCAATAATATGTAAATATATCAAGTATAAATATAATCATTTTATATATGCTCAATATGTCTCATATTATCTGGTCATTTTCATTTTTAAATTTTCTTAGTTACCTCAGTTTGTTGAGATGATAAGTATTGTTAATAACTTTAATGATGAAAAATGATGAAAAATGATGAAATGAAATTTTTGAATGCAAAGTGACAATGTAATAGTGTTTAATTATAGAAAATGTGAATAATAAGAATGCAGTCAAATACAAATAGTATTCATCGTGATCAATCTCAAATTATTTTCTTCTATTTTTCTTATTGTCACCCTTATTAGTTTTGTCATATTTTCATATCGATTATATGAAAAGGACAATTCAAATCATAAACCATTTAAATATTTAGCTTGAACTATTGTACTAAACATCATACATTGTCTTTCTTGCTCTTCAATATTAATAGGTTGAATTACTATAACACAAAAATCAATTTACATTGTCAATAATTTTGTGTGCTTACACTAAAATCAATGCATCTAATGCAAACAATCAAATAAGATTAGAGAATCATCTACACTGAAATCAATGCATCTAATGCAAGTAATCAAATAGGATTAGAATTCAACATCTACGTTGAAATCAATGTATCTAGTGCAAGTAAGAAAATAATATTAGAAACCAACATATACACTGAAATCAATGCATCTAGTGCAAGCAATCAAATAGGATTAGAAATCACCATCTAAACTGAAATCAGTATATTTAGTGCAATCAATCAAATCGGATAAGAAATCATATACATTGAAATCAATGCATCTAGTGAAAGCATTCAAATATAATTAGAAATCAACATCTACACTGAATTAATGCATCTAGTGCAAGCAATCAAATAGGATAAGAAATCACCATCTACATTGAGATCAACAGATTTAGTGCGAGAAATCATATAACATTAGAAATCATCTACATTGAAATCAATGCATCTAGTGTAGGCAATTGCATATAATTAGAAATCAACATCTACAGTAAAATCAATGCATCTAGTGCAAGAAATCAAAATGGATTAGAAATCACCATCTATACCGAAACCAATTCATCTACTGTAAGAAATCTTCTTCCCTCTCTCCCCCATGAACTACATCTCTCTTTCCCTCCCTCTCTCCACTCTCTCACATCCTCCCTCTTTCTTCCTCTCTCTCCATTTATCTCCCACGTCTCTATCTCTCTCTCCTCGCCCTCCAACTCTGTTACTATTTTTGGCTCCCCATGAATTGCAAGATTGGCTAGAACAACTCTGCAGGGAACCACATCAGACCGCTTTGGAGTCTAAGGACCTATCCTTCTTGGACTCATAGAGGGCTCTCTATACGTATGTGTTTGTAAAGGATATATCTTTATGCTTTTGTTTTCTGATTTTAGGCTATTTATGAAGTTCTAGGACTGTTTGTTTTGTTTGGTTGATTAATTGATCATGTGATTAAGTGATTGAGTGTTTTAGTTGAATAGATGGATTGTGGGAAGAATTAATCCATTGGGCTATGGAGTCATAAAAGGATTTAATTGTTCATTAACTCTACAAGAGTTTTCATAGTGCAAGCTAACTATAGCATGTGGATCTCTTAGATTAGATGAAATATGAAATGACAGTAAGTTGTGAAATCAGTAAAGCTAAATGGAAATTAAGAATCCTTTAACTCTACTTCAACAAGAAAATCCTTTTAGGTAACTCTTTCAGAAAAACCAAAGGACAGGGAAAACCATAGACTTCTTTCGCTAGGCTCTACTAAGTAAACCTTTAAGACAACAATCCAGCAATCCTACAGAGCAGTTAAGAATTCTTTAGTTATTTCTTTCAAACAAATAAAACATTGAATTTAAGAATGAGTGAAACTAAAGACCAAGATACACGTGAATTCTTTAATAAAACTTCTACAAAGACCTTCAAAGCAACAGTTTAAGAAAAACCAAAGGACAGGGCAAACCATAGACTTCTTTGGCTGGACTCTGTTATCACTCAGTAATTTCTCAAGGTTAACGAAATAACTCACCAAGGTAACCAAAAAACTACTTTTAAATGCTAGGATCTAGCCTTCCTAGGGTTCAGAGAGGGATCTCTCTTTAATATTTAACTTTGTTTTGATTATAAAATACTAGGCTAGTTATGATTGTGAAAATTGGTTTTGATTTGGTTTGGTTTGGTGAGAAAAAAATACTTAGTGAGATGGATAGTGATAGATCTGTTTGTTCATTGGGCTAAGGAGTCAAAAGTCAAGTAGATAGAACTAGGATCAAGGTCAAAAAGTCAAATGTTTTCACGGCAAGGTAGACAAGTCTTTGAATATCTTGGAAGGCTGATTTGGTGAAGTGGTTTGATCGGGATAAAGAACAATGAAGGATTATTTGATCAGGATAAGGAAGGGGTAGACAGAGGTCATTCGAAAGAGAGAGAAATTAAGGGTTCCCTACTCTGGAAATCAACAGGAAACATAAAAATGATAAATAGTTAAAGACGGAGTGTTTTTAACAAATCCTCTAATAATACTCCTGATTTATCATTCAAATTTAGAGAACATATATGGATGCATGTAAACATAAGAAGATAAACAATGACAATTATAAAGTACTTCACTTCAATGGCTCATCACATGAATCCTGAAATATGATGCTAGATGATTCGATCCAGTCTGCTACTCGAACTTGCAACAAAAAGCCTTCAAGTACAGAAATATTGATTATATAAATCTTCATCAATTTATTCCACAATAATACTTCAAAGGATGAAGTATTCATACAAATTCCTAAACTAAAATATCTTGAAAAAATATCAAGATTGGTTTACAAATATCTCAAATTGTTTTACATAAATAGAACTTAATAAAAGGACACTCAAAACTAATGAATCTATTTGGCACTATTTTTTATGGATTGATTATGACAAAGACGAGAAATTCGAATTTGATACCAACTCTTAGTTGATGATGAGGCATCCAAGTCACTAACTGTCTCCTTCCTTTGTGTATTTTGTTCCAAAAATTTTGCAAACTTGGGGTCCAATGATACCTTTCTATACCTCAATCGGTGATAGATATGTAAAACGTGAAAGCGGTTATTGTAGAAAAATATGTTTTTGAGATAAACCTCTCTCTGTTTCCTAAAATTACACTCAAGTTGTTCACAATAAGCTCTGCAAAACGATGTGTAAAACTGAATTTTGCACAATCTGAAAATTAAGCTATGAAGATGTGCATGTGTCTCTCGGTCTGTAATAACTATGTAACAAGTGAGATAGGTGTTTGTATATTGGCCTCTTAGGAACACAAATCTCCTTCCATTTTTCAAAATTCATCTTGGATTGGTCACAATAGTTTCTGCAAAAAAATGACTTAAACAATAAATTTCTAGAAAATGTCCCTTCCTGCTCTATTTTCATCGTTTAACCTTGTTGTTCTTTTAACTGTTTTTACTTTCGCTTTGGATAAACTTCATTATTGCTAGTGAATTTTTTTTCATCTCTATTTAACCATTACTGCCTCCATGTTTACTTTTACTATTTTACCTTGAATGATTTGTTTTTTCTTATTTGACTTTCACTCTGACTTTCATCTGATACACTTTAGCTCTGATGCTCTTTGACTGTTATGTTTTCACTGTTTGATGTTTTATTGAAAGAAAACATGTTGTAGGTGGAAAAAAATATCTTTTTGAAGAAGTAAATGACTTTTTCTTTCATTCGAATGTGCCTTTGTGTCTTATCTGCCTCTATTTTATCTTTAATCTTTGATTTAGGCCTCCTAACTTGATTTATTCTTTAAGTGTTGGCCTCACTATATTTTTCTTTAGCTCTACCTTTATCTCTGTTTTTATGACTGATTCTCCTTTATTTTTCCTTTAATATTTGACTTTATCTTTTAAACCTTTGTATGTCTTGTCTTTGTGAGTAATATTTTTTATTTATATTTTGATCTGTGTTTACCCCTTTAACCTTCACTACTTTGTTACAGTGTTTTGACTGTCTTTTCTTGTCAATGTACCTTCTGTTTGTGTGTGTTATGCAGATTTGTATTCTTTTGATGCGGGAGGGTTTTAATAATCCACCGAGGATCATGTTTCATCGGTGATTAAGCGTGGTCTTTGCCTTTGGTCCCATAAAGATGAAATAAACCCCTGGATCGTCACCCAGTTTTTTATTAAAACATTTTTGGACCTTTGGAAAGCTTTTATGCATTTTCACCATTAAAACTACACATAAAAAGAGTAATTAAATATTTAAATCCAGCGCAAAGGTCTTTTCTGTGTTTATCGGGGGTTTTTTGGGCATTGGAGAGCTTTCTGAAGGCTATGGAAGTTCTCTGGATGTATATTTGAGTCTTCATGCGATCTTAGCAGCAATTTACAGGTTTTTTCTAGTTCTTTGGGCATTAAAGTTGGGGGAAAAATATATTTTCTTCAATGGAAAGGGTTTACACAAGCATAAAATGTAGAAAAAGCTTAAATTGTGTGTGTATGAAGTTTTATAGAGTTTTAGGTTTAAACAGTATAAGCATCGAATGCTGGTCAAATCAAAGGGAAGGTAGTTTAGCATCGGGAGGAGAAATACCACCAGTGATTATCGCGCGAGTTAGAAATGGTAAGTGGTTTATTTTAATCAGAAGCGATCCAATTATTAAATGTTGCGTGGAGGAGAGAGATTATGGAAAAACATCCTATTTTGCAAAACTCAAATTGATTAATTGGGGAGCTATTGAAATTGCGATATCGTATCTGGATCGTTGGATTGAGTGGATATGGTGTGAATGGTAGAGATTGAATGGTGAATTAGCTCGGTATATGGGGCATGGGGCCCAGATAATTATATGTGGTGGGGTTTAATTTATACGTTTAAAAGATATTTTTTTAACGTATAAACTAATTTAATAAGTGAATAGTGAAATGTGGTTTTACACGATAAATGAGGGATTTACATGTTTATTGTGGCTTTTGAGCGGGGAATATACACTTTAATATATTTTAACCCTGGGGATTGCGGGGCATATTTAGCACATGGGTATTTAAAACCATAGGTTAAACGTTAATATAGTGGGTTTGGGGTATTTTAAATAAAGGAATTATATATACGGGAAGGAGTTTTATAAGGGAATTAATACAATATGTTAAAAATAATATGAAATGAAATGTGCGGAAATGTATATAAATAAACTAAGAAAAGTGTATTTAAGTGCTATTGGCACATTTTCATCATGGTTGCCCCCTTTATACACTCATACTTAGGATAAATATCATTTTTTGGGTTTTTTGAATGTTTTTGCATGAAAATGAGATTAGTTAAATGGGATTTTTACTTTCTCCAAGTTAAAAGGTGTTTTTTTTTTTACTTAGGAAAAGGGATTGTATTTTTGGAAAAGGGTGAATACGCAGAGGAAATGGATTTTCATGAAGGGAATCAAGTAATTTCAACAATCAATTACTAAGCCTTGGATCCGGTCCCAACAGAAGTCAGAGAAATGCTCTGAGCCTCTTTAATTGAAGGTTTTGAATACTAGATCATTGTGCGGGAGGGGAAATTAGTAATTTCCCAATGATGCTTTATTACATGCCTTGCACAATAGCTTTCTACCTGCCAATCATTATTCTAACATTTTTTACTTAATTTGCATGGGTGCATTTGAGCTTGCAACCCTAAATCCATTTTTCTTTAAAGCATAAACTATCTAATTCTAACCTTATTTCATCCGTGGGCTTAGATTAAACTGTTGAGCTCCTCATTTATTCTCTACCTATCTACTAATTTGTCAAGTTTAAATTGTTTGACATATCTTTATTCTCTATCTATAAACATGAAATTCAAAGCATGAAAAATTTATGATTAAACTATTTAACTGATCATGGGCCATGGCATTTGGAAAAGTTGCACATAATCATTATTTTTGCAGTAAAAGTAAATAGTAGTGGCATTTTGACTTGCTCACTTTCATGTCTTATTTTTATCTCTTTTTTTTCTCTTTTGGGGTTTGTTTTTTATTCTTTTTGATCTTTTCTTTTCAAGTCCTTTGAACTTTCTTTTAGGACTTTTACCCTCTTTTCATTTTTGTTTTTATTTTCAAATATGGGAAAACAACTTGCAGAAAGCAAGGTATGTACATATTTACAAGACTAATTCAATTCAATTCAAAAATTATGAATCCTATTATTATAGGACCCTAACAGACTCTACTAAGTAAACTTCAAAGAAGGCATTAAAAATAACACTTCAAGCAAAACCAAAGGACAATGCATACCATAGACTTCTTTGGCTCGACTCTACTGAATTATTTTCAAGGAAACAAGCTAGGTGGAACTAGAGAGCAATTAAGAATTCTCTAATCAGACCTTGCAGAAGAAAACATTAAGATGAAAGAAAGAATAGATAATTAAGGTGCCAAGACAACAGATCTTAATCTAAATTTTCTGTTCTTTTATCAGAGAAAATGATGGAAAAGATGGTAAATAGAAGGGAAACATTGAAAAAGAAGGATTACATCACCATTAACATAGCCCAAGAATCCTAAGAACGTGATTGTATTGTTGATTTCCAAAACAGTTACAATACTCCAATACAATAATATTTGCAACTCAGAGTCTAATCTAATCCAGCCTAACAACTCAGCCAACTAACTAACAACCAAAAACTTAGCAACCAACACTAGAAATGAATAATACATGTAGTATTTAACTACAAAATGAGGAGGTTTCCTAACCTAGGGTGACAGATTTGTATTTATTACAGAGTTAATGTATTTTTGACCTTTGAGACCATGCAAGGCCCAAGGGAATATATCTGTGACTGGCTCACTGTAATAACAAATTCTAATTTAACTATTGAGCTAACCTTTGGGATATTTTGACTTTTATGGCTTCTCATTAACTTCACAACAAATTTTGAGTAGTGTTGTTGATCTGAAAATGGAATGTACTTGTTTAAGGGTGCAAGGTATCCATTTCCCATAATTTCAAATTGAGCTATACACTCCAAGTGACCTCTGAAAATGTGAAAACTTCTTATTTCTTATACAGAGATAGACTGTAGGGGCATTCACCGGACATGTCACCTCTAAAGAGAGGATGAGTTCCAGAGGCTACCTGGCCCTCTACAGACTCTGTCTAAAGAAATAATGAAGTTAACACTTAGAAGTCTTTGACATACACATACTTGAAGTTTAATGTCTTGCGGAATAAGATAAATAACTTTCTGCAGCTGAGTAGGTGATTATGTGTGTATGAAAGTTATGTATATTTGTTGTTTAACACTTTATATCAGTTTTTTTTAGCATGTCATATTCAGCAAATAAAGACATCAAAATGATAAAGCAGTTCACCCCCTCCTCTGGGCTACATCTGCTGGACCAAGCCTCTCAAACTAGGCTTGTCCTCTTGTATTAAAAATGATACAAAGGCTAATACAAGAATATGAGTGTCTCGAAAGACAGATCTGACTGTAAATACAGAATCAGAAGATAGGAATTAGCTAAACATGCTCTTTCCCAAACACTAAACAGTGAAATTTGTACCTGATACAGTACTTTTCCCCAATTGGCCCTGGTGGCCCTTTAGACTTGCATGGAGAATTTTGAGGTGAAGATGATTTCAATTGGTTCTAAAAAATCTTCCATTAGACTCAGAAGGTCGAAAATAGCAGCAATAGGCTTTTGAATCACCAAAAATGGATGAACATAGCCCCCAAACAGCTCCAACACTGAAATGGCCCTGGTGGCCCTTAAAGCTTCCCTGAAGCTAAACAGTGAGAAGAATTCCTCAAAAGGAAAAACGAGCTGTATAAATGGATTCAGAATGCTGAAAAACTTCAGGAATGACCTTCGTTCCACATTCACTAGCTGTACAATTGCCAATGCAACTCCCAAACTGATTTGGCCATAGTGGCTCCTGGAACTTCCACGAAGCAAAATCACCTGCAAACGACCTCATATGGCTGTGAAACCTGTGCCAATGGCTTCAAAAGGTCGAAGAGACCCAAAATAAAATAAAAATTCGTCTCAAAAGACCTCTCCTAGCAGAAGTTATGCCACATTTACTAAACTGCCAGTTTCACCTTGATAAACTCCACTAATTGTGGAGAAACTGTAGATAAGGCCACCAAATAAGGGGGTGGCGCCAAAATGGGCGGATTCCCCAACTATCCACGCGGTTTAAACGTTGGCAATAAAAATTATGGTTATAACAAACTGCGTTCACATATATCGGCGGTCATGTAACGGTTGCAATGAATACAACGTTTTATATTAAAAACCCACCATATAACATTAACCAAATGTAACCGCGGGTTTTGATTGCGTGCCGATTATTGTGGATTGTGGTTCCGCTGTTGCTTACATGGAAAGGGGGCTGGCCCTTAGGGGCTGGCCCCCTTTCGGGCCCCGCCCAAAACAAGTTCAAACTTTAAATAGAACTTCGTTTGCAACATAAACCAACAAACGAACAATGGTCCAATGGTTAGAGTGCTTGGTTATGACCCGCCCGACCACGGTTCGATTCCTGCCCGCGACCATATACAAATTTTAAAACGCGCCATTTCCATTCCACTTTGGGGCCCACGTGGCGGCCTCCGGGCTAGCCACGTGGCGCCTTCTCATTGGCTGCCAACGGAATATTCCCCAGAATATTCTGCAGAATATTCCACGAAATATTCCCAGAATATTCTGTGGAATATTCTTTTTTTAATAAAATTTTCAATAAAGTCAAATTTGGCATTTTTAATGAAAATTGAGAAATCTTCAAACTTGAATAACTTCTGCATACGGCGACCGTTTCCCGAACCGTTCGCGGCGCCGGAATCAGGAAGACGAGCTCTATTCGGTCATTCAGGTTCAAACTAGTTCTGAGCACCTTCATTTTTGACCATTTTACGACACTTGGTCCTGAGCTCCTGATCACACCTCCCAAATGAGAAGGCTTTTGGTCCCCAAAAGCTTACTGAATCTCTGATCTGAACTGTATAGCACTTGAGGAACAAAAATATCCTCTTCCAGTTAGCCAAAAGAGCATACTAATGCCAAAAATGTCCTGCCTTGCTAAATGTCGTCATGGCGACTTTTTGCTGCACACGCCAAGTACTTGTCGAATCCCGACCAAGTTCTTTCGCCAGAAAAATCTGAAATTGCAGGAACTAGCAATGAAACTTGCTGATATATGAACTGAAATATTCCCCTGAACATGTGGGCTTGCCAACTGTCATGATGCCCATCCATGGCACCTCCATTCCAGAAGAAGAACTGCCTCCCAAATGAGAAGGCTTTTACAAAGATGAAACACTTCATCATTTCTCCTCTTTACAATCTTGGAGATCAAATTAAATTTTTCCAACTCAATATTACATTACATGCATGGTTAAAAACAAAGTAATCAACCCTTCAAGTTAATCACACATACATGTTTAAAATACAAGGAAATCATCATGATCCCTGTGCTCATGCATCTCATTCTCATGCATGCAGTTTATCCTTCAACTTTCTCTTAAGTACAATCATAAGTACAAGATCCTCAATCACATGTACATGTACTTTCAAAGCTGAAAATGAATATAAATTTTGCTACGATAGAGTGAGTCTCATACTCAGCTTTTCCATCCTGCAACTTGCATTCCCTTAACAAAGAAAATGCATTCAATCAAAAGACATGCAACTTTAATTGGATAAGAATTCTAACCATTTCTTACCAATCCATTTCAAAGGCGCTTCCTTTAACTGCACATCGATATCAACATGTGTATCATCCTGACACATATCAATGATGGAAACTTCCTTCCCATTCTTGCCATACTCTTTCTCCCACTTCTTCAACTTTTGTGGAATCATTGTTGGATTCAAAGTCCAACACCTTTCAACAGTATGTCCTTGCTTATGGAAATAAGTGCAACACATGTTCATCTTCTTGACCGCATGATTTGCATTGTTCATTGGAACTTTGGCTTCTTGCCTCCTTTCCTTCAAAAGTTTCCTGTATGTTGCCATTCTTTTCCAACATCTAGAAACACTATGGTTAAACAAACCACAAAAAGAGCATGCAATTCTTTTCCAATGCTTGTGTGGAAATTTTCCATGCTTTACATGATCAAAGGAAATATGATTGAAATCAGATTTATACCTTTCTCTTTCACCTTCATTACCTTCATGAGGAGGTGAATCGAAAGAAGAAGAAGCTCCCTTTGGAACACTATCAATCCCATCAATGGTTTTAGAGCTTTCACCACTCCCTTGTTCAACTGCATGCTGATGCACTCCTTCTTCCTTCATGGCTGCTTTGGAACTTTCTCCATAAGATTTTCCATAGCCAAGACCCAAATTCTTAGGCCTTACCTCAACCATTATTGGCTCAAATATAACCCGTGCATGTTTTCCCAATCCTTTTCCTTCATATCCCATTTTGGACATCAACTTGGACCCTATGCCTTTGGTATGTTTCTCAAAAGAACCAGCATAAACATTCTTATAAGAAATTGAAGACAAACTAGAATTGTTTACCTCTTCTTCAAGTTGATACTTGGCTAAGGCTTCTTTGGCAACAAGGAGTTGTGTCTCCAACTCATGCAATTGGTCAGAAAGCAACTGCTTCTCTTCCCTCATGGAATTCAACTGCTCTTGAAGTCTAGAGCTCTTTCTTTCATCCTCATACATTTCTCTCACCATATTCATCATGATGAAAAATTCTTGCTTCAAGCCTTCATCAAAAAATCTTTTGAAGGATGACGATTTTGAGAACTCACTTATGAAATTTGTCATTATAAAAATGAACAAAAGAGCTTCAGCAAACTCAAACAACAAGTAGTTTGCAGAATAATAAAGCAGTCAATCTTCAACACTGCTTAAGACACCTTTCAAGCTACACAATCAAGCTAGTGATGTCAGTCAAGCAAACCTAGTGCTCTGATACCACCTGATCTGAAAATGGAATGTACTTGTTTAAGGGTGCAAGGTATCCATTTCCCATAATTTCAAATTGAGCTATACACTCCAAGTGACCTCTGAAAATGTGAAAACTTCTTATTTATTATACAGAGATAGACTGTAGGGGCATTCACTGAACATGTCACCTCTAAAGAGAGGATGAGTTCCAGAGGCTACCTGGCCCTCTACAGACTCTGCCTAAAGAAATAATGAAGTTAACACTTAGAAGTCTTTGACATACACATACTTGAAGTTTAATGTCTTGCGGAATAAGATAAATAACTTTCTGCAGCTGAGTAGGTGATTATGTGTGTATGAAAGTTATGTATATTTGCTGTTTTAACACTTTATATCAGTTTTGTTTAGCATATCATCTTCAGAAAATAAAGACATCAAAATGATAAAGCAGTTCACCCCCTCCTCTGGGCTACATCTGCTGGACCAAGCCTCTCAAACTAGGCTTGTCCTCTTGTATTAAAAATGCTACAAAGGCTAATACAAGAATATGAGTGTCTCGAAAGACAGATCTGACTGTAAATACAGAATCAGAAGATAGGAATTAGCTAAACATGCACTTTCCCAAACACTAAACAGTGAAATTTGTACCTGATACAGTACTTTTCCCCAATTGGCCGTGGTGGCCCTTTAGACTTGCATGGAGAATTTCGAGGTGAAGATGATTTCAATTGGTTCTGAAAAATCTTCCATTAGACTCAGAAGGTCGAAAATAGCAGCAATAGGCTTTTGAATCACCAAAAATGGATGAACATAGCCCCCAAACAGCTCCAACACTGAAATGGCCCTGGTGGCCCTGAAAGCTTCCCTGAAGCTAAACAGTGAGAAGAATTCCTCAAAAGGAAAAAAGAGCTGTATAAATGGATTCAGAATGCTGAAAAACTTCAGGAATGACCTTCGTTCCACATTCACTAGCTGCACAATTCCCAATGCAGCTCCCAAACTGATTTGGCCATAGTGGCTCCTGGAACTTCCACGAAGAAAAATCACCTGAAAACTACCTCAGATGGCCGTGAAACCTGTGCCAATGGCTTCAGAAGGTCGAAGAGACCCAAAATAAAAAAAAAATTCGTCTCAAAAGACCTCTCCTAGCAGAAGTTATGTCACATTTACTAAACTGCCAGTTTCACCTTGATAAACTCCACTAATTGTGGAGAAACTGTAGATAAGGCCACCAAATAAGGGGGTGGTGCCAAAATGGGCGGATTCCCCTATTCGCGCGGTTTAAACGTTGGCAATAAAAATTATGGTTATAACAAATTGCGTTCACATATATCGGCGGTCATGTAACGGTTGCAATGAATACAACGTTTTATATTCAAAACCCACCATATAACATTAACCAAATGTAACCGCAGGTTTTGATTGCATGCCGATTATTGTGGATTGTGGTTCCGCTGTTGGTTACATGGAAAGGGGGCTGGCCCTTAGAGGCTGGCCCCCTTTCGGGCCCCGCCCAAAACAAGTTCAAACTTCAAATAGAACTCCGTTTGCAACATAAACCAACAAACGAACGATGGTCCAATGGTTAGAGCGCTTGGTTATGACCCGCCCGACCACGGTTCGATTCCTGCCCGCGACCATATACAAATTTTAAAACGCGCCATTTCCATTCCACTTTGGGGCCCACGTGGCGGCCTCCGGGCTAGCCACGTGGCGCCTTCTCATTGGCTGCCAACAGAATATTCCCCAGAATATTCTGCGGAATATTCCACGAAATATTCCCAGAATATTCTGTGGAATATTCTTTTTTTAATAAAATTTTCAATAAAGTCAAATTTGGCATTTTTAATGAAAATTGAGAAATCTTCAAACTTGAATAACTTCTGCATACGGCAACCGTTTTCCGAACCGTTCACGGCGCCGGAATCAGGAAGACGAGATCTATCCGGTCGTTCAGGTTCAAACTAGTTCTGAGCACCTTCATTTTTGACCATTTTACGACACTTGGTCCTGAGTTCCTGATCAGTTGTCTTGAGGGGTCCTGACCCAAGTTCGGTGGTTAAGGTTTGCCAAAAAACCCCTATACTATTGGCCCTTTCGGAAATGACCTACTTTCAGAGGCCAAGGTATCACCCAAAATAATACAGGAGGGTGCTGGAACTAGGTTTCCGCACCCTGAGAGAGAGTAGGTAAGTTGAGGCCAGCCTGTGTTTTAGCGTACTAGGTTCACACAAAATGAGTCTATTCGTAGTTCTTTTAATAGTGTAATCAACATATAAACATAAAAAAAATATCAGATCTAATCAGTACATTAGCATCCACGTGTGAATTACCAAATACCATCATAGAGCACTATAATCACAGCCAATATTAGATCACAGATATACTCCTACCAATTCCAGAACACAGATACATATACAGCTTAAATAAAGATCACAGATGCGCTTCAATAGTAAACACAACCATTTAGATAACACATAGATACTTCAACGATAGTTCGCATTCATAAATATCAAATGTCCACTTACAACCCAAACACAGCCTGCGCACACAGCCTAGTGGGATCCGCACATAGCAAGACTGAGGATCTCCACGCACACAACCAGCAGGAGTCCTTACCCAAAACAACCCAAACATATCTTAACATTTTTCACGTAGCATCAATCTATCGACTTACTTCCTTACTAGACCCAGCTATCTATCTATTTATAATATCGCAGCCTTCGCTATCCTATGGTCTGCAAACCATGGTTTGCAGAGCCTAGAGCTACCCTTTAACCCATTACAAAACATTATGGGCTTTGAACCATGCCAAAACCCCTACGCAGGTGAGGGAACCCTATTCCAACAACCCCCCAACACAATCTTTTGACTCGTCCCGAGTAACTGCGACCGTGTGGTTTGCATCTTCGCCTAAAGTTGCCTGATCACATCAAACAGCGGGGACAACACTCCTTCACTCTGCGTAGTAGTATTCTGAACAATCTCCATCAACCTCTGCGAAGTTGGACCTTTTGTAGCAGCAGTGATGCTCTCGAAAGTCTGGTTTAGCTGCTTAACTACGATGTTGACATCTTGAGAGAGATTGAGGGCTTCATCGGCCCAAGGCTTAAGGTGGTCGTTGAGAACCTTCTTCTTGTGGCGGAGCTATTCAATGCCATCTCGAAGTTGGTGACTCGTATGCAGTAGTGTTAGGCGCTAAGCAAGGATCAATGATGACATAGTAGCCTCGATCTGTTCGGACTCTTCCTCCTTCTGGTGCAGTTCTTGAGTAAAATATCATAGGATGGGGTCACACTGCACCTTAGACAATAGCTGCATAGCTGTCTCCAACAGCTTTGTGCCCTAAGAAATCTAAGCTGTGATAGTATTGGTGGCCTCAGTTACCAGTGCGGCTCGCTAGGCTCTTACCTCAGGTGGAGTTTCTGGCTACAATTTGGCCTGTAAGATGCAATCTGCTGTTCCATCTCTGTCTTGACAGCCTGAATCTCAGTCCTCGAAACCTTTAGTGCTGCAACAAGCCCCTCAAGCTTGGCCTGGGGGGTGGCAAAGAACGGGATATCCTCAGTAACATCTGCGCAAAGCCTACTGATTAGGCGTTCCAACTTTGTCTGCTACGTGGTCGAGAGGGTGTATGCATTCTATCCCTGGGACACTTCAGCAATTTTCACCACAAATTTCTGCTTAGCTGTACTGAGCTTCTGGTGCACTCGGCGATCTCTATGTTGAATTTCTTCGAAAAGGGATGCGTGGTGGACCTGTAATGGTTCATGTGGTAGTCGGGCTAGATCCAATTGTACCTTTGCATAGGCCTGGACTTGCGCTCCCAAGGCAGGTAGGCTCAAGACGAATGTTGCACCTGGCAAGGGGCAGACGCAGATTTTTGTTGTGAAGATCAATTTGCTGCTTGTCGCTGGTGGCGGTCGTGCCTAACCCATACTCGTATGCAGGGTGTCAGTTTTGAGCTGCAGAGCTCAGAGATCATACTAGAGTGTAGCGACTGTGGCCTTCGGCTGCTCTTCCAAAGCTAGAGATTTATCCTCTGAGGCGATGGTGATTGTGTCTACGATCTGCTTCGGGTCTTCCTTGGTCAGAGTAGTGCCAATATCCCGATCTAGTCGTGTAGCTCATTGTTTCTTCCCTGGGCCTTTAACAGGGTCACCAGTCTATTTCGTACCTTGAGGGGAGTCAGCACCTCCTGCATTCAGGCCCTCTGCACCCAGATCCTACTGCGAATCCTTCTGTGATTCTGGGTACACTCCTGTAACATATCGACTAACCATATTATAAAAATGACATAAGTAAAAGTAATAAATAAGTAAATAAATAAAAATATATATATTTCTACTTACTGTCTACCTATGTGACTAATGATATTCTTGCCTAAGTATCATCATAGTTTTTCTTAATCATTAAATCCCAAGTCAGACCATATTCACATCATTGTTATAGCCTTATTTTAAGTACTATACACATAAGTTTTAATGTTATGGAGCTATAATATATAGCTGAGCTCGCATTTGAACTTTGGGCCTAACTTATATGTATATAAATTGTTATTTGACATTATAGCTGATGCCATATGTCTTTGTTAACAATCATATAACACGCATTTAATCCAACAACATTATACCATGTCGTATTATTCAATTCGACTACATCATGGCATTCAATACAAATAAATCTTGGTGTACGAAGGTATTACAACATATTTATCCCGATCCTTCTACAACTGGCTTGCACTTGACCCGTATTGGTTGGCATCTGGTGATCTATCC
This sequence comes from Pinus albicaulis, assembly GCA_034641835.2. Taxonomy (NCBI): domain Eukaryota; kingdom Viridiplantae; phylum Streptophyta; class Pinopsida; order Pinales; family Pinaceae; genus Pinus; species Pinus albicaulis. The sequence continues at coordinate 911,129,932 of CM076583.1, read as the reverse complement.
ACCATCGATCTAGAGCTAAATCGGACGGTGTAAGTTCATCAGGGTTGGCTAATGACTTTAGCCCCGTAACTGTTTTTCCATTGGCATTCTTTCGTTCGATGGTCCTGGAGGTCTTCTCTGCGATTCCAGGGTTTTCTTCCTCCGAGCTTGAGTTCTATGGCCATTCCGCTCCAGTTGAAGCACAGTGCTTTGGAGATTACTCAGCCATTCCGAATGACTGGTAAATTTCCTCCAACGCCGCTTGGATCGAGTGGTTTTGACCTTACCTACACTGTTTCTAAGTTTTAATATGTAGACAACTTTCATGTTTTCCATTCGTTTGCATCTGGTTATGAGTGTGAACACTATGCTTATATCTGTTTGCAATATGTGTATGATTATTGAATCGAAGGTATTCTCCAGCTCGGCTTGGGATCACTTCATCCCGTTCAAATTCCTCAGGTAAATTCTTAATACGCTTGCATACTTTATTTTTAACTATAGTACATTACTACGGAAAAGAATCAGGGTTCGTCTCTATCTCCTCGTTACTAAACGCCTCTGTTTCTTGTTTAGCACGTATAGGTTTATTTGCTTCTGCAAACTACAAAGTTTTCTGACTGGAATACAAGCATTAGCCCCAGGATTCAGGGTTCTAATCAATTGCATGCTCGCGCTAATAGGTACCCATATCAATTTTCGGGTTCAAACCCTAGGTCTAAAATGCGACAGGGTTATAGTTTGACAGCCTTGATGTATTATCATTTTATTAGGGTTTCTAACTGCGGCCCTTGAGTCTTTACCTCTGGGCCAGCTACTACCCTCTGCAGTTAATTTTCATTCTTGAGTTTTTAAAGACTCTGGCTCTCAGAGCAAGAGGGTTTCACCTTTAATTTGGCCACGGGCCTCTTACTGTATAAGACAGATAATCTATTACATTTTGTTTTCTTAAACAACAGTGCCTATGAGATTTTTCTTTGTATCGGTATATTGTTATAGTTTACAAGTTAGCCGGGGTTTTACACCCGTGCCATTGACTTATGTATACATCTCTTCTGCTGAATAGAATCATGGTATTTACATGGGGTTTCTATCTGTATTACATGTATACAATTTTGATAGTGAATGCTTTTCTTCTGGGAGTATTCATGAAGTTATTTGTAGATTTCTTTCAACACAGAAAATGATATCATTCGAGTTTTCTGTTGTCATTTCTTATTGTTTAGATTTCTACATTTAGTACTTACGTTATTTCACTTACCTGCATGCGCTTATGCTTATCACCGATAATGTACATGGTTTATGGTTTTCTTTGCATGTTTCTTGCAGGGTGTTTAGCTTCTATCATTGATATAATAAGAAAGGTTATCTTATTTCTTTCTTTGGAAGAGTTTACATTACCCTGTAGGTTGTTTTCTATATTGTTTTTTTTCCACAACATATTCTCTGTTATCTACCATAATTCTTTTAACTGGTATGTTAACTTCTTCTCAATATTTCAAGGTGTACTAGGAATAACAGTCCTTGTAAGTGACCCGGACCACTATTAGTTCGTGTATTATCATAGGTACGAAGGACGACCGACCTAGAGTCTGGTCATAGAATCTCGGTTAACAGTCCTTCGCTAGACATAGTTTATTCCATTCAAAGAAGAAAGAAAACTAATAATTTGCACAGAGAGAATTTAAAATAAAATGTTTTAGTTTACCTACTCAACAGTCCTTTCTCAGACTTTCTTTCCTGTCTGTATAGTCTCCTATTGTAAATTTAAAACACATAACAAACATTCAACATACTGTATTTCTAGTTTACTCATTTATAATTTAAAAGTAACCAGTAAAGTCTACTAACAGAAAAGAACAAAACAAAATTCCACTCATCTGTATACAATTCTGACTGATAAATGATTGCCTCCCTTCCATGAGTGAGGCGATTACGTCCTCTAACTCTCCCCCGTGCTCCAATTCCGAGTCTTTGTTGAATACAGAAAACTGGAAGAGAATCTCGGGACAGTCCGGTCCAATTCTCGAATTCCAGTGGAAACAATCTCCTCTGTAAGTTATTCCCTTTAGGGATCACTCCTCAGGATAACTATTGTTTCCTCAGTTTTCCAATAGAACCCCCAAAACTCCCTGAAATCTCTTATTTATTCCAGAGTTTCTTTGGATAACTGTTGAACTGTTTTTCTATTCAACTAACTCCAGATCTTGAATTTACTTTTACCATCAGTCTTTACTTATGAAACTAATTTCACAAGTAATCTTTTATTCAAATACCAAAATTAATTTCTGTTCAAAATATTCTGTTTTTAACAAATAACAAAAATGTTTAACAACTCTTAACAACAGCCTAACAATTAGTCAATAATTAAGGCAGTGGTTACAACTTTCCCCCTCTGAAAGAGAACACCGTCCCTGGTGTTCTTACTCCATATCAGCAAAATGTTCAGGATATGCTTCCCGCACAAAACTTTTGTCCTCCCAGGTGGCCTCTTCTGGGCCAAAGTGCTTCCATTGCACTTTAACCTAGGCGATGGATCGTTTCCAGAGCATGATTTACCTCCGATCGATTATATTGTGAGGCTCGACCATAAATTCTCTGTCTGGTTCTACCTGCACACAATAGACTTTGTATTAGTTTACATAAGTCTTTAACATATAATATTTTTAAATACTGTGCTTACCCACTACCTGAATGTTCTGCCAATGGATTATATGTCTCGAATCATGAATATATCACTTTAATAATGATACATGGAAAAAATTATGTACTCGGATATGGCTGTGAAGGGCCAGCTGATACGCCACCGGTCCTACCCTTTCCAGTATTTGGAAAGGACCACAAAACCTGGGAGCTAGATTTGCACAAGATTCCCATCTTAACGTGCTCTTCTTTGGCTTACTTCTCACATACACGTGATCCCCCACTTCATATTCACGATATGATCTCTTTTTATCTGCGTACACTTTTTGCCTGTCTTGAGCTGCTTTTAAATTCTCTCTGATTTTCTTCACTTCTAACTCCATTTATGCTAGCATGTCTGGTCCTAGCATGAGTTTGGTCTCGGGACTACTCCAATTGATAGGAGTTCTGCACTGTCGCCCGTATAGGGCTTCAAACGGCCTCATTTTTAACAATTCTTGATAACCATTATTATATGCAAATTCTACTAAGTGTAAATATTCTTCCCACTTCGTCGGTTGTTGCATAACATACATTCTCAACATGTCTTCCAGCACTTGATTTACTCGTTCTGTTTGCTTGTCCGTTTGTGGATGGTACGCAGTACTGAAATTAATTTGAGTCCCTAAACCTGTAAACAGTGCTTTCCAAAAAACTGATGTAAATTTTACATCCCTATCTGAAATAACAGTCTTAGGAATGCCATGCAGTCTAAAAATATCCCGCATAAATAAATCTGCTATCTGTACTGTCTTATATGTGGACTGAAGTGGTATGAAGTGTGCCGATTTACTCAATCAGTCTACTACTACCATTATTGAGTCATTACCTCTTTTTGATCTTCGTATTCCAGTGATGAAATCTAACGAAATCACTTCCGATTTCCATTCAGGAATTGGTATAGGCTACATTAACCCAGTTGGATGTCGGTGTTCTACTTTCACCTACTGGCACTCTAAACACTTGTTTAGATAGGTTGCTATATCTTTTCTCATACCCGGCCAACAATAGTCCTTTCTTATTGCGGTCAACATCTTTTGGTATCTAGGATGCCCTGCATAATTGCTTCTATGATATTCATCCAATATTAGAGTCTTCAACTCCATTCTATTTGGGATGACTATTATTTTCCTGAAAACTAGCAATCCATCCTGGTTGATTTCATAATCTCCCAACCTTCCTTGTTCTTTAGATTCTTGTGCGTTCTGCCACAAAAATTCATATTCAGGATCTTTTCCTGCTTCTTTTCTGATTTGATCTAGGAATCTGCATTCAACTTGGTTAACATATAATTCATAGATGTTATGTAGCTTTCTTCTCAATGCATCTGCAACCCTGTTTTCCTTTCTTTTACTTGCTGCATGTCAATGTCAAACTCCCTCAAGAAGGCATTCCACCTTGCTTGTCGGGAGTTTAAATCAGCTTGTTTGAAATAGCTGGTTAAACTGCTATGATCTGTCTTCAACACAAATCTTTTCCCAAGTAAGTGGTGTCTCCAGACCCGGAGGGCATGCACAACTGCAGTCAGCTCTAAATCATAGGCTGAATATCGTTGCTCGTGATATTTTAGCTTACGAGATTCATATGCAATTACTTTTCCTTCTTGTGATAAAATTGCCCCAACACCCTCCTTACATGCATCCGTGCGAACCTCGAATTCCTTATTCAGATCAACTACACTTAACACTGGTGCTGATGTTAATAATTGCTTCAGCTTTTCAAAGCTGTCCTAACATTCTTTTGTCCATTTAAAAAAATTTCCCTTCCTTTGCAGAGAGGTAATAGGAAAGGCAATCTTTGAAAATCCTTTAATAAATCGCTGGTAATACCCAGCGAGTCCCATAAATGATCGTATATCTACCACATTTTGTGGCACCTTCCATTCCATGATATTTTTTATTTTCTTCGGGTCCACTGCTATACCTTTTGCAGATATCACATGTCCAAGATATTGTATTTCTTCCTTGAAGAAATCACATTTACTAAATTTCGCATATAAGTGATGCTTTCTTAACATCTCCAGTACCATTCACAAATGATCCTTGTGTTCTTCCGCATTCTTAGAGTAGACTAGAATGTCGTCAATGAAAATTAGCACAAATTTATCCAAATAAGGGTGAAAGATACTATGCATCAGTCTCATAAAAGTGGCTGGTGCGTTAGTGTTGAGCCTCAAGATTGTGCTTTATTTCATCTTACTTTACCTCATTTTTCCTTTTTCCATTGTTATCCCAGACCCAATTGATCAATGAATTTAGTTAAAATTACTTTTAGAATGATTTACATGACTAACTTGCTAAGTTTTGTGATTTTTGTCATTGTAATGCATTTTGACCGGAACTAGCTGCAGAATGCAGACATTCCGTAGCTAACCGGCAATTTTGCAGCTGTCTTCACATTTAGGCATGTTCTAGGTGGCCTCTCAAGAAAAACCACATATGGGTATATTCCACGTCATGTCTACATTGTTCGTTGCTCACCATGAAGGAAAAACCGAATTCTGGATATGGTTTTGATACGTGGGAACTCATTTAAGGAAGCAGATTTCTAATAGGACTGTCTTAGTCTAGATGTCCTTTTCCTTTTTACGCTGCCACTTTAAGAGTCCTAGTATGATTTCGATAAGGAAAGACAATGATCCTCGAATTTTTGCAATTCTTGTTATGTAAATTTGTTATAAAACACTTGGGAAACCGAGAGCTAGGCTAGATTTTGCTCTAGATTTTGCTTAGATTCTGTGCTACATTTCTGAAGACGCAGATTGCTATGTTCAAGTCATTTCTCCTTTAATGAAGAAGATAGTATTGTTTTGAAAGCGTTGATTTGATTTGGAGTTAGATTCCGTCTGGTGGTAGAGGGCCCCTGCCTCCTACACGGTTTTACTTGCGTAATTTAGATAAGTATCTTAGTTGCCTTTATGTTTTTGAAGTTTGAGTTCATAGTTCATTTCATAGCCACTATAGTTATACTCGTTCTAAAAACTCTTCCAAAAGAAGAAACTCTTCCAAAAGATTATGATAATGAATGGGAAATGGCTATAGTGTTGTAGGATTTAATTGTAGTTTCTTTTGTTCACTATCACAGTTACACTTGTTCTAAACACTCTTCCAAAAGAAGAAACTCTTCCAAAAAATCCTTATGATGCCTAAGGCATGACTGTGATGATAAATGTTTTATTTGTTTGTTTTCACTAAGTAACATAGCTGACCTTGCTCTTAAAACGCTCTTCCAAAATATCATAATGATGGGTAGGAGACAGCTGTGATATCTTAGTTTTTAAATTGCTTTCAGTCTTTATGTTTGCATTTGCACTGAATTGTACAGTCGGGATTGTTCTAAGAAAATCTTCCAAAATACCAATCATGATGGACAAACAGGCTGTATAATCCCATAGATTAATGCATGATAACTTAGTTAGGATACTCTGGAGTCTAATTTCACTTAACTCATGCTCTGTTATTTTGTTTTGAGTTTGATAATGACTTGTTAGTTTAGCACTGTTTTAGACTAGTGACATCTTAAGTTCAGTTCTAGCTTAACTCATTGCATTTGCACTCCACATTTAGTTGTCATCCACTACATATTAGATTACTTCAGTTGTTAAAATTAACAAAACAACCTTCATTATTTACAAACCTCTTCTTGTTCCAAATCTATAATTTATTCATAACCATATGAACAGAAGACAGTATCATTTCAAGGCCTGAAGTACTTTTGCAACTTCCTTATCATCTCACAAACAAACATTTCCTCAAAAGACTATTCTAAAAATCTATAACCTTTGAGTGAAGTGTAGTGGTATCAGACTAAGTTGTAGAATAGAGTTAGGAATTAGTCTTAGAGTAGAAGATCCTATGATGTTAACAATATTTTTCTCCAAATATGTTTCTACAAATCTTTAATCATGGATAAAATATTGTCTCATTATAAGCTGATGATTTAACTGTTTAGTTAGAAGAATTTGCATACTTAGCTGACCATTTCTCAAGCTCTCTCTCAAAATACCTTTGATGAAAGAATTGGACAAGTTGAGTTTATGTTTTGAGTCATTTGCTTAAAAGTCATTATCAAGCTTTCTTTCTGCTTAGTCATAGTTTAGATTTTATTATGTTTCAATATTTGCAATTGCATTTGTCATTTGTCATCAACCAATTAGGCTTCACTCTGTTTTAATCATTAACTTCTTTTCACTAGCTTTCTAGTCATTTTCCTTGTGAATATAAAACTACCAAAAGACCAAAAACATCATAAATCATCACAGAAGACCAAAAACATCATAAAACACTAAACACACCGCATTAAGAGACAAACACCTAGGCACATACGGTGCACTTCACTTCAGCAGTTTACCAACCCTGGTTGACAATTAAATGAACTCAATTTAGGAGACTAGGTTGAGACCAAAAATTTTGGCGCCGTTGCCGGGGAAGTGAAAACTAGGTAACCTTTGTTTCTTAGCATCCAAAAACAATTATATGCGTAGGGAGAGAGATTCAAGGGGAAGATTCATAAGCAGCAGAAACAAAATTTTGATTCCTAGAACACCACTTGTTTCACCTAGATCCAGAGCTAGTACACCTTCAACCCAGACCCACATTCCATCCTTTACTGATCCTGGACTTCTAGAAGATCTAAGGTCAGTTATTCCATTAGAGAAACCTTCCACTTGATCCACTGAACCTGCCATAGAAGAAGATTTAAAAACTCCTCTTAGGGACACAAACCTTTCCACTTCCACAGGAGAGTCAACCATGGAAGAAGAAGGAGGAGAAGGAGTCTTTAATGGAGAACACACACTATTTGGAGGTAGAGGTGCAGATGGAGGAAGAGGTAGAATAGGAAGCTCTTTTGGGTTCCCTATAATTGATGAAGAAACCAATACAACCATGAAAAACATTTCACCCTCTGTCCTTCCAAACTTCTATGGACTTAAAACTGAAGATCCTGAAACCTTATTATTTAAATTTGAAGTGTTATGTAGAACTTATGACTACTTACAAGATGCTCAAAAACTGAAATTATTCCCTTCAACCTTGAAAGGAGCAGCATTGAAGTGGTTTATGAGTCTGATCAGCAGTTCTATTAGAACATGGGAAGACATGAAATAAGAATTTCTAGAGAGGTATTTGGATTATTGTATACCAGTTAATCATAAGGAAGAAGTGTTTAAGATGTTACAAAAAGAAGATGAAAATTTGGAAGATTTGTTGGAGAGATTTAATTACAACATCAAAAGAGCAAAAATGGAAAACCTAGATCAAGACACCTTAAAAGCTCTTTTGTTGAAAACCATTAGGGATGAATGTTTGGATATCCTTAACATGATGGGAAAAGGGGATATATCATAGCTCACATTACCTGAAATATCTGAGTTATGTATCAACCTTTCAAGAGGGAAATCTAAAACTGTAAAAGGTCCAAGAGATCCTGCTCTTGCAAGGGCAAGTAAGTCTGCTTCTGGGACAGTAAGTAGATCAGAAATAGGACACATGCTTGATGATTTCAAATCTAACATCTTAGGGAGTCTTATTGAACAAATAGACACCCTTAAGATACAAAACAAGCAAAAATCTGAATTTGATGCCTTGGCAATCTTTTGTCCCAAATGTAGAAAGAAACATGCCTTGAGAGAGTGTCCTTTGGATGTAAAAGTTGTAGAAACCTGTGTTATTTGTTCTGAAAAACATGAGACCAAGAATTTCCCTTCTCTTCTTGGTCTCAAGGCTGTTTTTCAGGAGGAAACTCCTACAGATTCCACAGAGTCTCTCAATTTGGTATCTAGAAGGCCTTGGCAAGGACCTCAAACAAAAGGATTCCATGATGAAATGTACAATCAACCTCCACCTTGGAATTCTTGGCAGCAACCTTGGCCTCAATTTCAAAATTAATCTCAATCTTGGGCACAAGGAACACAAAGTCCCTTTGGAAGATACTCTCCATACTATCAGTATCCACCATCCTATCCACCATACCCACATTTTTATCCTCAAAATCCTCAACAAAATTTTCCTCAAAATCTTCAACAACATCATCAGAACCTACCACATCAAAATCAACCACTTCCATTACCATTCCCTCAAAAATCCAATCAATTGCCGGCTCAACCCATACCAAACCCCAATAATAAGAACCCTCAGAATACATACATGATAGAAGGCCAACAGTTTCCAACTTATTTAATTACTCTTCTAGACCTTAGTGATGTTCAACTTAGGTCTGGAAGGATACTTGAAAAGAGGAAACCTTCTGTGATCATACAAGAACAAGATAATTCTGAGGAAGACTCCCTACGGGTGAATAAAAGTCTTGAGGAAGACACATCCTTTCAAGACCCAAACACTGAAAAACTAAAACAAAAATATCCAATAAATCCAACTCCTGTATTAGAGAAACCATCTACATCTACTTCTATACCTCCCTTTCCGGAAAGATTACAAATTGATAGAGGTGTAGAAAAACAAATCATGGTGCCTAATTATGATTTCCTAGATGAGCTGAGAAATGTTTGCATTAAAATTCCATTATTACAAGCCATCAAGGAAATTCCAATTTTAGCCAAAACAATAAAGGTGTTGAGCATGAAGAAAACAAGAAAAAGAATAAGAGAAACAAAGAAAATTCAACTGGTAGGACAAATAGCAGACATTATGATGGGCAAGATTGCTATTCCAAAGTATCTTGACCCAGGAAATCCAGTTGTTAAAGTTCACATCAATGGAATTGAAATCCAAAACACACTCATTGATTTAGGAGCAGCAATCAATATCATGAGTAGACAAATCATGGATAAACTGAAACTTCCTAATCTTCTCTTTACACCCACATTATTACAATTAGCAGACAGATCTGTGATCAAACCTGATGGGGTAATAGAAGTCATTCCAGAATCCTTAGATTCTTGGGAGTACCCTGTGGATTTCATGATCCTAACCCCCAAGAATAATCTAGGAGGACATCCTATTATATTAGAAAGACCTTGGTTGGCTACAGCTGATGCTTTCATTAGTTGTAGATCTGGTGATATATACATCTTTGATGGTAGTTCAACTAAGAAATTCACTTTGTATCCTCCAGCTAGGACAATTACAGATTTAGATGATACTCAATGGATAGAGGATGAAGAAGATTTACAACCTCTCTTCACAATTTCATAAATTAGTGAAGATAATCAAATTCTGAATACTCTAGAAAACTTTGAATCCTCTCCAGAACACAAACATGAATCATTTCAAGAGGGATCCAATATTGAGTTTTTTTCATCAAGGCAGATGTCTCTTCATTCTATGGACAAATTTGGCAGCTCTACAAGTGAAATTTTTCCAGGCAAAACTTTGAACATAAACAAGAACCTAGAAAAATCTCAACAAGAAGAGTTAGTCAAAGTATTGCAGAGACATTCTTCTGCATATGCATGGGAATACACTGACATGAAAGGGATAAGCCCCAAGACTTGCACTCATCACATCTATATAGAGGAAAATTGCAAACCAATCAGACAACCTCAAAGACGAATGAATCCAAATCTTAGGAAAATTGTTAAAGAAGAATTGCAAAAATTTTTAAATGTCAATTTCATCTATCCCATTTCAGATAGTCAGTGGGTTTCTCCTTTGGTAATTGTGCCAAAGAAAAATGGTAAATGGAGGGTATGTGTTGACTACCGAGAACTAAACAAAGCTACTCTTAAAGACCATTTTCCTTTACCTTTCATAGATCAAGTCTTAGATATATTAGCTGGCAAAAAGTACTTCTCATTCTTAGATGGGTTTAGTGGTTACAATCAAATCCAAGTAGCACTTGAAGATCAAGACAAAACCACATTTACCTGTCCTTGGGGTACCTATGCTTACCGAGTATTGCCATTTGGATTATGCAATGCACCTGCAACATTCCAAAGGGCAGTATTAGGAATTTTTTCAAATCTAATACATGATTGTGTAGAGGTATACATGGATGATTTCACAGTTTATGGAAACACTTTTGAAGAAGCTTTAGAAAACTTGGAAAAATTCTTAAAGAGATGTCAAGAAGAAAACCTTTAAATTAGTCATGAAAAATGTTTTATGATGTTTACTGAAGGTATTTTTTTAGGGCATCACATTTCAGGGGATGGGATTAGAGTTGATGAGTCAAAAGTTGAAGTCATCTCTAACCTATCTATTCCAAGTTGTCAAAGAGATGTTAGAAGTTTTCTAGGATTTACAGGGTATTATCGGAGATTTATAGAAAACTTCACCAAGATAGCATCTCCACTCTTCAAATTACTGACCAAAGATTGTGAATTCAAGTGGACTTCTGATTGCCAGTTAGCTTTTGAAACCCTGAAAACCAAAATTTCTGAAGCACCTATATTAAGGGGACCTAACTGGAAGTTACCTTTTCATATCTCGACAGATGCTTCCGATACAGCTCTAGGAGCAGTATTGGGACAAAAATATTTGATTCCCTATGCCATCTATTATACCAGTAAAAATTTGACTCCTGCAGAGTTAAACTATATTGTAACTGAAAAAGAGTTTTTAGCTGTTGTTCATGCCATAAACAAATTTAGACACTATATAACAGGCTATGAAACTTTTGTTCACACTGATCATTCTGCAATTAGATACTTAATGAACAAATCAATTACTAATGACAGAGTCATAAGATGGTTATTTCTCTTACAAGAATTCAACATTACCATTCTAGATAGGCCTGGAAAACAAAACACAGTAGCTGATTTCCTATCTAGACTCCAAAATATCAAAGATGACACTCCAGTTGAAGATCAATTTCCTGATGAATATATTTTTTCAATTTCTACTCAAACTCCTTGGTTTGCTGACATTGCTAATTATTTAGTTTCAGGAAAATTTCCTTCAATAATGAATGCAAGAGATAAAAGAAAAATCATTTATGACAGTGCAAAATATTCATGGGTTGCTAATAAGTTGTACAAGACAGGTCCAGATTTGATCATTAGGAGATGTGTTCGGGAAGATGAGATGCCTGAGATTCTCAAAGCATGTCATGATGAACCTTGTGGCAGACACTTTGCTGATAAGAGGATAGCTTATAATATCCTTCATTTAGGATATTATTGGCCATCCTTGTTTAAATATGCTAAAGAGTATGTCAAAAGGTGTGACAGTTGCCAAAGGGTAGGGAAACCTTCTCCTTCAGGTGAGATGCCATTACAACCTCAGGTACATATTGAACCTTTTGAAAAATGGGTTTTGGATTTTGTAGGACCTATTAGTCCTCCATCAAGACAAAAGAGATATATATTAGTTTGCACTGATTATGTTACCAAATGGGTAGAGGCCAAGCCATTACTTTTTTCTAATGAAGCATTTGTAGTTAATTTTCTTTTTGAGGATATTTTTACTCGTTTTGGTGTCCCAAGGGAAATTGTTACAGATCAAGGAGCTCAATTTACATCAAGGATAGTGGAGCAAATGATGGAGAGGTACAAAATCAGGCATAGAAAATCTACTCCTTATCATCCACAAGCAAATGGTCAAGTGGAATCTACGAATAAGGTCATTGAAGGAATCCTAACAAAGACTGTTCATTTACATAAAAGAGATTGGGTAGATAGGCTTCCTGAAGCCTTGTGGGCCTATAGAACTGCATGGAGAAACACAACAAGCCATACTCTTTATGAACTTGTTTATGGAAAGCAAGTTTTGTTTCCCATAGAGTTCCAGATTCAAACTTTCAAAATGGCAGTTCAGCTAGGACTTGATTTAACAGAGGCACAAAATCATAGACTGGAGCAGATTAATGAATTGGATGAGATCAGACAAGACGTAGTTCAGAAAACAAGTCTAGTCCAACAGCAAAGGACTAGATGGCATGACAAGTACATCAAAGAGAAGAAATTCAAAGAAGGTGACTGGGCTCTCTTGTTTGATTCAAAATTCAAGGATTTTCGAGGTAAATTTCAAACACATTGGCTTGGGCCATATGAAATTGTTGAAATTTTTGACAATGGAGTAGTAAAAATCAGGACAATAGATGAAGAAGAGGTCACTTTTCTTGTGAATGGTCATAGATTGAAGTTGTATCACAAACCACTCTCAAGAGAAGAGTTTGTCAAGAAGTTCCAAAGAGACAATGATGTGAAGTTAATGAAGAAATAACCTCTTCTTCGACTTACCTCGTATTAAATTTCTTTCCAAACACTTTCTTTGAAAATAAAAAAAAATAAAAAAAATAAAAAATAAAATAAAATAAAATAAAAATAAAAGTATAAACATCAAAAACAATCATTGATTGGCATGTTTATACAGAAAAGATAGGGTGAAAATCAGAGTCTCTCTGACACTCTAACTTTTCCATTTTGTTTTTGCAAGTAGTTGTTACAAAATCATAAGTTCAGGTCCATTGTACTTATGATCCATCTCATTTCATTTCACTCCATTCACTTATCCATCCATACTCCATTTCATTCATTCATTAATACTTCACTTCATTTCATATATCATTCATCTCATTCCATACTCCATCCACCTCATTTCCATGTCAAAATTTAAAGTTTGATGTCTTGCTGCAAATGAACAACACATGTAATGGATGGCAGGCCATTTCTTATATTCTTCCACTTCATTTCATAAATTGAATCCATTTCATTTCATCAACCACTTCATACATATCATGACTCATCATCCATCTTCATTCATACCATATAACATTTCACTTATATCCCAAACCACTCCATTCCATGATTAAAATACTCTACAGGTACATTCTGCAACTTAACAGACATTCTACAGCTGATCAGACTTTCTGCAACCAGACATTCATTCCGCAGCTACAGATCCTGAAGACACTAATCAGCAGACATTTGAATTGCAACAAGATGATCCAGTATATCCATGAATAAGAAGAATCAAGAAGGATTATGAAGACTCTTCCAAAGTAGAACAAAGAAGACAAAGACCATAAAAAGAAAATGAAAAGTAGAGGTAACAAGTTTAGATTATAATGGCATTTCATAAAGTTTAGCATAGTTTTAGTTATGAATCATTCGAAAAAGTTGTTTTGATTATTTTTATTGATCATGTCCATTATACCCTCCACAAACTTTGGGTTAAAATCTCTCATTTCAAATTCTATACCCGACATCATTTAAGCGGTTAAAAAGGCTGAAGTGTTTGATTTCTTCACGTCACCAACCAAATCATTCAATGATGATTTTCTTTTTCGTTGTAAAAATCTCCATAGTCTTTTCACTCTAAAAATCTCCATAGTCTTTTCACTCATTAATTTTTTTTCTCCACCTCACTCCATTAACTCATTCCATAACTACTTCCATCACTCCATTCTGTAGCTGGTCCTTCATTCCGCAAAACAGAGATATCCCTATCACCGTGAGCAGAGAAAAGGGTATATCAGTTTGAATATCAAAGCCCTATCACCGTGGGCAGAGATTTAACATTATCACTGTAAACGCAGAGGTATAGCAGTGTGGAATTTGAAGCCACTTGTCACTGAGAGACATAGGTATAGCAGTGTGGAATTTGAAGCCATTATCACCGAGAGACAGAGATATATCAGTGAGGAATTTGAAGCCATTGTCACTATCAACCAGAGGCATATAAGTCAGAAGTTTGAAGCCATTGTCACTATTAACACAAAGGTATATCAGTCCAAAGTTTGAAGCCATTGTCACTAAGAACCAGAGGTATATCAATTCGAAGGTGGAAGTTATTGTTTCCGTGGGTAGAAAGAGTATTAATCTGAACATTAAAGAAGCAATTATGAGTTTCATTGTAAGAACTGAACCAGTGGGTACAAAATACCTGGAAGGCTACCCTCAATGTAAAGAAATGTTGCAACAGGTAGGATGGCTACAATTTCTTGAGAAATTTAATGGCTTCCACAAAGAAGTCATTAAAACATTTGCAAGGTCATTTAGAGGAGCTGAGGTTGAAGTGGGAGATGTCAAATTCATTGTCACTGAGGTTTTCATTGCAGAAGCAACAATATTGCTTAGAAATGGAGAGAGATGGTTCAAAAACAGAGAATTCCATAATGAATCATGGAAGAAAATTCTAAAATCACCAGGTATGGATGTCACTGTGTTTAAGAAAGGAATCCCAAGTTCTGCATTGAAAAATAAATGGAGAAATATCTTTCTTATTCTGCAAAAATTTATTACATGTGAAGGTAGATATGGCACATTTTATGTTTACCACATTAGACTGATAATGCATTTTCTGTAGGAAGAGTTAAATTTGCCCTATTTCTTGCTTCAAATTTTGAAAAAGATGGCTTCTTTTGTTCAAAGAAGGGTTCAATTCTTAGAGACAACTCTATACCATCATGGCTTGGTTAAGATTTTAATTGAACACCATTTAGCCAAAAAAAATGATACTTGACACTTTTCGATAAGAACATTTTGAAGAGCTGAAGTTGGAGCCCTCACCGAACAACAATTTTCATATGAGAAGTAGAAAATGGAGAGCCTTTAAAATTGAAATTGACAAAACAGTATAGGAAAGTAGTGAAGAAATAATCTATGAGAAGTTGACTCAGATTAAGAGATAACTTAAGGAAGAGAGGGTAATCAGAAAATCTGCCATAGAAAAAGGAGAGGGATCATCCCAGCCAAGAAGAAGCCATAGACTCAGGGGGAAACTAAGGAAAACTCAGATCAAACAAACAGGGGTGATAAATATAGAAGATGAGGAAACATCTATTAAAGAAGATGTTGAAGAGGATTTTAATGAAGGAACCCCTGAAATTGACCCTGCTCAACAAGAATTTTATGACTATGTTTAAACTTTGGAAAGGAAAGCTTCAGAGAGTAGGGATAGAACCCCTAGTCCTCCACTGTCTAAAATATATGTGTTAAGAAGGGATAGGTATGACCTGGAAATACTTAATAGACACATCAAAAATGAGAATGATATTCTGAAGGAACAAGTCAAACTCAAAACCAATATGAACTCAACCTTATCTCTACATATGGACAAAGTGGAAAAGGCTAATGAAAAGTTGAAAAAGAGGAACAAGAAGCTAGTCAGGGCACTTACCAACTTAAGGTTCAAACTTGTCATCAGAAAACCCAGAAGATCTTTAGCTTCCAGGCAAAGAAGAAGGAGAGGATTAGATGTTCTTGCAGAAGCCTCTGAGTTTATGGAATAAGTTGCATGAGGAAATGCAAGAAGTCAGCAGTGAGGGTATGTTGAGCCTCAAGATTGTGCTTTCTTTCATCTTACTTTACCTCATTTTTCCTTTTTCCATTGTTATCCCAGACCCAATTGATCAATGAATTTAGTTAAAATTACTTTTAGAATGATTTACATGACTAACTTGCTAAGTTTTGTGATTTTTGTCATTGTAATGCATTTTGACCGGAACTAGCTGCAGAATGCAGACATTCCGTAGCTAACCGGCAATTTTGCAGCTGTCTTCACATTTAGGCATGTTCTAGGTGGCCTCTCAAGAAAAACCACATATGGGTATATTCCACGTCATGTCTACATTGTTCGTTGCTCACCATGAAGGAAAAACCGAATTCTGGATATGGTTTTGATACGTGGGAACTCATTTAAGGAAGCAGATTTCTAATAGTACTGTCTTAGTCCAGATGTCCTTTTCCTTTTTACGCTGCCACTTTAAGAGTCCTAGTATGATTTCGATAAAGAAAGACAATGATTTTCGAATTGTTGCAAGTCTTGTTATGTAAATTTGTTATAAAAACACTTGGGAAACCGAGAGCTAGGCTAGATTTTGCTCTAGATTTTGCTTAGATTCTGTGCTACATTTCTGAAGATGCGGATTGCTTTGTTCAAGTTATTTCTCCTTTAATTTAGAAGAAGACAGTATTGTTTTGAAAGTGTTGATTTGATTTGGAGTTAGATTCCATCTAGTGGTAGAGGGCCCCTGCCTCCTGCACGGTTTTACTTGTGTAATTTAGATAAGTATCTTAGTTGCCTTTACATTTTTGAAGTTTGAGTTCATAGTTAATTTCATAGCCACTATAGTTATACTCGTTCTAAAAACTCTTCCAAAAGAAGAAACTCTTCCAAAAGATTATGATAATGAATGGGAAATGGCTATAGTGTTGTAGGATTTAATTGTAGTTTCTTTTGTTCACTATCACAGTTACACTTGTTATAAACACTCTTCCAAAAGAAGAAACTCTTCCAAAAAATCCTTATGATGTCTAAAGCATGACTGTGATGATGAATGTTTTAGTTGTTTGTTTTCACTAAGTAACGTAGCTGACCTTGCTCTTAAAACGCTCTTCCAAAATATCATAATGATGGGTAGGAGACAACTGTGATATCTTAGTTTTTAAATTGCTTTCAGTCTTTATGTTTGCATTTGCACTGAATTGTACAGTCAGGATTGTTCTAAGAAACTCTTCCAAAATACCAATCATGATGGACAAACAGGCTGTATAATCCCATAGATTAATGCATGATAACTTATTTAGGATACTCCGGAGTCTAATTGCACTTAACTCATGCTCTGTTATTTTGTTTGGAGTTTGATAATGACTTGTTAGTTTAGCACTATTTTAGACTAGTGACATATTAAGTTCAGTTCTAGCTTAACTCATTGCATTTGCACTCCACATTTAGTTGTCATCCACTACATATTAGATTACTTCAGTTGTTAAACTTAACAAAACAACCTTCATTATTTACAAACCTCTTCTTGTTCCAAATCTATAATTGATTCATAACCATATGAACAGAAGACAGTATCATTTCAAGGCCTGAAGTACTTTTGCAACTTCCTTATCATCTCACAAACAAAAATTTCCTCAAAATACTATTCTAAAAATCTATAACCTTTGAGTGAAGTGTAGTGGTATCAGACTAAGTTGCAGAATAGAGTTAGGAATTAGTCTTAGAGTAGAATATCCTATGATGTTAACAATATTTTTCTCCAAATATGTTTCTACAAATCTTTAATCATGGATAAAATATTGTCTCATTATAAACTGATGGTTTAACTGTTTAGTTAGGAGAATTTGCATACTTAGTTGACCATTTCTCAAGCTCTCTCTCAAAATACCTTTGATGAAAGAATTGGACAAGTTGTGTTTATGTTTTGAGTCATTTGCTTAAAAGTCATTATCAAGATTTGTTTTTGCTTAGTCATAGTTTAGATTTGATTCTATTTCAATATTTGCAATTGCATTTTTCATTTGTCATCAACCAATTAGGCTTCACTCTGTTTTAATCATTAGCTTCTTTTCACTAGCTTTATAGTCATTTTCCTTGTGAATATAAAACTACCAAAAGACCAAAAGAATCATAAATCATCACAAAAGACCAAAAACATCATAAAACCCTAAACACAACGCATTAAGATACAAACACCTAGGCACATACGGTGCACTTCACTTCAGCAGTTTACCAACCCTGGTTGACAATTAAATGAACTCAATTTAGGAGACTAGGTTGAGACCAAAAAGTTAGTTAGCCCAAAAGGTTGCACCACGAACAGATCATCAATTCGTGGTAAGGGATATATGTTCTTGACGGTCAATTTGTTTAACTGACGGTAATCCATGCACATATGCATGGTTCCATCCTTATTTTTAACGAATAATATAGGTGCTCCCCAGGGAGATACAGTTGGTCGTATATATCCCTTGTCTAATAATTCCTGAAGCTGCATTTTCAACTCAGTTAATTCTGGCACACTCATTCGATAGGGTGCTCTTGAAATCGGTGATGCTCCTAGCAGCAATTCAATTGTAAAGTCTATATCCCTTCTAGGTGGCAATCCTGGTATTTCTTCTGGAAATACATCCTTGAATTCCTGCACTATAGGTATATTTTCCAGCATAGGAGCTTTTTCTTTAGAATAAAAAAAACCCACTTGTATAGCATACAGTTGACATCCCTTCCTCATGCATTTACCCATTTGAGAAGCTGTAATTGGGTGCAACTGTACTGGTTTCTTTATTCGTTGAATTTCCTTACGGGTGCCATCCTGATTTCTGTAGTAGATAATCTTCTCTTTGCAATCTACTAGAGTCCAATGCTTTTCTAACCAATCCATACGAATCAGCAGATCATAAGATCCCAAGGGAAAAATATTCAAATCGACAGTTAGTTGTTGTCAATCGATTTGTAGTGCACAATTTGGTATTTTGGTGCTAACTTTTCTCTTTGCTCCAGTAGCCAACTGGACTAACCATGATTTCCTAAATTTTTGACTTTGTAATTTACAGATCTCTACTAATTTAGGACTTATATAGCTTAAACTTGCTCCCGGATCTACCAAAATAGAAACAGTTTGAGATAACAGTTTACCTTCTAGTTCAATCATGATAGGTTGGTAATTAGCTTGTTGGTCCTCCAATGCTGCATTAAGTCTGGGTATGCTTCGAGCAACATCTCCCACTATTGAGGCTTCCTGCAGATTGGTTACCGCTTCATTTCTACCCCACTATGGGAAATTTCAATAATAGTGTGCCTCTCCACTACCCCAGCACTGTAACGGTGGCTTCTGGTTTTGAGGTTGCTCTAGTTTACTAGAAGCTTCAACGGTTTTATCTTCTAGAGGCCACCTTACCCTCTGATGGTTCTTACCAAACTGCCTACTGACTGAGATCTTTGCTGTTCTTTCAAAATTACTGGTTTTGCCTCTTTTAAAACCAACACTACTCTTGTTTTCTTTCCTTGGCTGCCATCCTTTTCCTTGATCTGTCTTGGCTTTAGCTTGCTAATAGCACATTTTGGCCTTTCTAATGGCCTCATCCATTTTTTTGGGATTTACAAATTCTATGCGTTCCTTCATGTGAGTGGGTAAACTGCTCAGAAACCTTTGTACTTTATCTTTCTCATCCCTTAAGTAAGGTACGTAATGCAGTAATGAAGTAAAATTAGTGATAAACTCATCCATATTAAGTTGTCCAAGTTTCAAATCGTGGAATTCTTGAGCTTTTTCATCATAAAAGCACTCTGTCAGGTACTTATCTTTAAAATACTATTGAAACATATCCCACATTACATTTTGATCTTCTATTCTGTGAACGTTCTTCACTTCTTCCCACCACAAGGTGCCTTTCTCTCTTAACTGGTAAATAGCTAACCGGGCCTTAAGATCACTGTTATAGTCATATACTTGAAAATACTTGTTCATATTAATCAGCCACGCCTCAGCTACCTCTTCTTCCACTCCATCAAATGTGGGTGGCTTTATCTTTCTGAATTCACCTTGCAGCTCTATCTTCTTCTTTTTACTTTCCTTCTGTTATGTTTCATTATCAGATTTGGCTTCATTAAAAAATTTATTTTGATTACTTCGCTGAGACGGACTTCTTTCTTTTCGGCCTGTATCATGATCTTCCATTTGCTGTTCATTTCTTTCCTAAAATTCTTTATCAGTACTAGGCTTCTCGACTCTTTGGTTTTGTTTATCTAAGAGACTCTTCAAAATTCTCTCCTGCTCCTGCATCAACCTTGCATTATCATTTCATACTCTTTCCATTTCTTCTTGCAGCTGTTGCACCGTTGTTAAAAAATGTTGGTTTGATGTTGTTGTTCTTCTAACAACTTGCTAGCCTGTTGATGTTGTTCCACCCCCAACTGAACCCACATTTCGGGATTCCTTTCCTATTGGGGTTGGGTCTCCTCAACATTTCAAGGTGGCTGTTGTAAGGGTGTCCTTCTTGTTTTTGATGTTAATCTTTCCATCTGAGTGCATTAGTAACACACAGTTTAACGTTAGTTGACCCATAGGGTCCGAGCGTTGTAATGCTGCTCTAATACCACTTGTAACATATCGACTAACCATATTATAAAAATGACATAAGTAAAAGTAATAAATAAATAATTATTTCTACTTACTGTCTACCTATGTGACTAATGATATTCTTGCCTAAGTATCATCATAGTTTGCTTAATCATTAAATCCCAAGTCAGACCATATTCACATCATTGTTATAACCTTGTTTTAAGTACTATACACATCAGTTTTAATGTTATGGAGCTAATATATAGCTGAGCTCGCATTTGAACTTTGGCCCTAACTTATATGTATATAAATTGTTATTTGACATTATAGCCGAAGCCATATGTCTTTGTTAACAATCATATAACACACATTTAATCCAACAACATTATACCATGTCGTATTATTCAATTCGACTACATCATGGCATTCAATACAAATAAATCTTGGTGTACGAAGGTATTACAACATATTTATCCTGATCCTTCTACAACTGGCTTGCACTTGACCCATACTGGTTGGCATCTGGCGATCTATCCACCGTCGATCTAGAGCTAAATCGGACGGTGTAAGTTCATTAGGGTTGGATAATGACTTTAGCCCCATAACTGTTTTTCCATTGGCATTCTTTCGTTCGATGGTCCTGGAGGTCTGCTCTGCAGTTCTAGGGTTTTCTTCCTTTGGGCTTGAGTTCTATGGCCATTCTGCTCCAGTTGCAGCATGACGCTTTGGAGATTACTCAGCCATTCCGAATGACTGATAAATTTCCTCCAACGCCGCTTGGCTCAAGTGGTTTTGACCTTACCTGAACTGTTTCTAAGTTTTAATATGTAGAAAAAATTCATGTTTTCCATTCGTTTGCATCTAGTTATGAGTGTGAACACTATGCTTATATTTGTTTGCAATATGTGTATGCTTATTGAATCGAAGGTATTCTCCAGCTCGGCTTGGGCTCACTTCAACCCGCTCAAATTCCTCAGGTAAATTCTTAATATGCTTGCATAATTTATTTTTTACTAGAGTACATTACTACGGCAAAGAATCAGGGTTCGTCTTTGTCTCCTCATTACTAAACGCCTCTATTTCTTGTTTAGTAGGTATATTTTTATTTGCTTCTGCAAACTACAGAGTTTTCTGACTGGAATACAAGCATTAGCCCCAGGATTCAGGGTTCTAATCAATTGCATGCTCGCGCTAACAGGTACCCATATCAATTTTCGGGTTCAAACCCTAGGTCTGAAATGCGACAGGGTTATAGTTTGACAGCCTTGATGTATTATCATTTTCTTAGGGTTTCTAACTACGGCCCTTGAGTCTTTACCTCTGGGCCAGTTACTACCCTCTACAGTTAATTTTCATTCTTGAGTTTTTAAAGACTCTGACTCTCAGAGCAAGAGGGTTTCACCTTTAATTTGGCCACGGGCCTCTTACTGTATAAGACAGATAATCTATTACATTTTTTTTTTAAAAGAACAATGCCTATGAGATTTTTCTTTGTATCTGTATATTGTTACAATTTACAAGTTAGCCAGGGTTTTACACCCGTGCCATTGTCTTATGTATACATCTCTTCTGCTGAATAGAATCATGGTATTTACATGGGGTTTCTATCTGTATTACATGTATACAATTTCGATAGTGAATGCTTTTCTTATGGGAGTATTCGTGAAGTTATCTGTAGATTTCTTTCAACACAGAAAATGATATCATTTGAGTTTTATGTTGTCATTTCTTATTGTTTATATTTATACATTTAGTACTTAAGTTATTTCACTTACCTGCACGCGCTTATGCGTATCACCGATAGTGTACATGGTTTATGGTTTTATTTGCATGTTTCTTCCAGGGTGTTTAGCTTCTCTCCTTGATATAATAAGAAAGGTTATCTTATTTCTTTCTGTGGAAGATTTTACATTACCCTGTAGGTTGTTTTCTATATTGTGTTTTTTTCCACAGCATATTCTCTGTTATCTATCATAATTCTTTTAACTGGTATGTTAACTTCTTCTCAATATTTCAAGGTGTACTGGGAATAACAATCCTTGTAAGTGACCCGGACCAGTATTAGTCCGTGTATTATCATAGGTATGAAGGACGACCGACCCAGAGTCTGGTCACAGAATCTCGGTTAACAGTCCTTCGCTAGACATAGTTTATTCCACTCAAACAAAAAAGAAAACTAATAATTTGCACAGAGAGAATTTAAAATAAAATGTTTTATTTTACGTACTCAATAGTCCTTTCTTAGCCTTTCTTTCCTGTCTGTATAGTATCCTAATGTAGATTTTAAACACATAACAAACATTCAACATACTGTATTTCCAGTTTGCTCATTTATAATTTAAAAGTAACCAGTAAAGTCTACTAACAGAAAAGAACAAAACAAAATTCCACTCATCTGTACACAATTCTGACTGATAAATGATTGCCTCCCTTCCGTGAGTGAGGCGATTACGTCCTCTAACTCTCCCCCGTGCTCCAAGTCCGAGTCTTCATTGAATATAGAAAACTGGAAGAGAATCTCGAGAGAGTCTCGTCCAATTCTCCAATTCCAGTGGAAACAATCTCCTCTGTAAGTTATTCCCTTCAGGGATCACTCCTCAGGATAACTATTGTTTCCTCAGTTTTCCAACAGAACCCCCAAAACTCCCTGAAATCTCTTATTTATTCCAGAGTTTCTTTGGATAACTATTGAACTATTTTTCTATTCAACTAACTCCAGATCTTGAATTTACTTTTACCATCGGTCTTTATTTATGAAACTAATTTCACAAGTAAACTTTTATTCAAATACCAAAATTAATTTCTATTCAAAATATTCTATTTGTAACAAATAACAATAATGTTTAACAACTCTTAACAATAGCCTAACAATTATTCAATAATTAAGGCCGTGGTTAAAACTCCCTTCCCAGTACTCTTGCCCTATCCTCTGGTCTCTTTGGTGGTGTCAGGTGGGGTGACCTTTGTGGTGCTCGTACATGTGGTGTCCTTCGTAACTGATTTAAAGCCAAGTTTCTAGTGTGGAGGCCATGTAGTAATAAGGCAGTCAATCTCCTCATTAGCAACCATGTAGGGGAGTGATACCCATGTTGGATCCTTGTGGCCCTTGATCTGTAGATTTTGCATTATTACTTGAAATGCTGCGATGCTTTTGTACTTGTCATAAATTTCTGGTGACAAGCGGGGTTGAGAATGAATGGCAACTGCGAGCCCACTCTTAAATAGGACCCAGAAGACCTTATTATCTTTAATTATCTTTTCATCCTTCGAATCCCACAGATTTGCATATCATGCCCCTTTGCACATATACGGCTTTAGCTTGGGGAGGACCGAATCTTCTGGGGATTCCCATGAGACCAAGACGATGAGGAGCAGCAACCAGGAGTAGCAAAATTCCCATCCCTGATCTTGGGCTTCATGCACATTCTCCACAAATTCAATGCACAAGAACTGGGACCAGTTGAAGCAGACCCCCTTTTCGCAGCGGCCGGCTAACTGGATTACATATGTGGGGACTGTGGCAACCTAGCACTTGTGCATCATCTTTCATGCTAACAACAAGGTTCCCATGCATGCACCAGGGTCACTAATAGTGCTGATCATGAACCCCTTAGTGTTTCGTTCCACGTGATAATTATCACGCACCTTATCAGTGATTTTCTATTCATATTTCTTCCCAACGCACACCATGGGATTCAGCCCTTTCATGGGCAGACCAATGGTATGTTGAATGAGCGCTGCATCTATGGGAATGTGGTCCTAAATCCAAAAGTAGTCATCATGGAACATAGCGAGCAGTTGTCACACAATCCTATCAGTGATATTGTAATGGCCGAAGTGAGGCATTCGCAGCAAATTTAATAGCCCGGACCCAGCCAATCCACTTGCCCATGGCATAGGGACTACCTTCAGTACATCATCTTCCAATACCCTCTCTAGGTAAATTTCTGGTGCTAGTTCAGGGAATGCCTCCAGGTTGGCCAGGTCATGATCGTAAAATTTGAGCATGTGTAGCTTTCCAAAGGAATCTACAATGATGGGGACCTTGCTCGAAATCAGTGGCATCTGCAGTGTTATCACCCTAGTAATTCTCAGGTTGTGGGATGGGGATTTTTATAGTTAATAATTCCAGGGGTAACCAAGAACCACTTTGGGAATTCAAGATATAGCCTTCTTGAACTCCAGAGAGGGATCTCTCCGTATGGTTTAGCTTTGTTTTAGTCACAGATATTAGGCTAGCTATGATTGTGCAGTTGGGTTTGATTTTAAAAGATTGGTGGGAATAAAAAATATTTCAAGGTAAACCAGAAGGATCTACCAGAATATTGGGCAATGGAGTCAACCCTCTAGGTAAGAAGAACTAAGAAATAAGGCTCAGAGATGCAAATGTGCTAAGGGCAAGATAGGTGACCTTCTAAGGCTATGTATACGCTTGATTTGATGGACTGGGTGGAATCTGAGCAAAAGGGAACTTAAGAATCCTTATGCTACAGATAAGAAGATTGAAGAAGGGGATCTAACTAGGACCTAGAGCAATTAAGAATTCTATGGTCCGGTTATCAAGTAGAAAACATTAAAATGCCAACAAGTTTCGAAGCAGGGAGCTTATTATCGCTAATCCGGTTTAATTTTTCCTTAGTTGATCATTACAGACAAGAAACACACAATATGAATGAATGTAAACTTTAAAGAAATACACTGAAAACAAGGAAAGAATGAGACTTATCTTGTCACCACGAGAATCCTTAACTATGATGTCTCTGATCTCTTTCTAGTCTACTGCTTTCGCTAATTGACTCACCAACTTCAATATAACCAGCAAATAAGACTATAGTTGTCTTGAAAAAAATTTATTCACACTGAATACTTCGAATTGTGAAGTATTTATACCAAAAACTGTTTGCAAGATATCTCAGAGATTGAGATAATGTTTTAATAAAAAATAGGAAAGAAAGAAAAATAAGAGGGATAGCTGCAAAACAGTTTGCAAGCTGTTACCTTTTTACAAGCAAAAATAGAACTGATTATTCTAATTTGAACTGATGGTTGATGTGCTGTGAGTACTATTGGCATCAGGTGCATCTTATCGTGGAAAGTGGTTGAAGAACTTTCCTTCCTTTAACTTTCAACGCTGATACTCTTTATTCATCTGATTTGAGCTGTTTTACTGTGGTAATTAAAAAGTAACCAACAGTAACTTTATTTTCACTGATACTCTTTCACCTACTGATACACTTTAACCCTGTATTTTTTACCTTTGAGGTAACAGTAAAATATGAATTTCCAAGTGATTTTTTTGTTTTTTATCCATCAAATTCACAGCAGATCTGTAAATTCTTGCCACTTTTCTGCAGAGGGGATCTTCATAGTCTTCAATTTTCTATAATTTTCATCTACCTCTGTATACTTGGCAAAGTTAGGCTTGATAGTGAACATATTCTTGATCTCATTATCTAAAAAGAACAGATTTTCAAAATACTGAAGAATTATTTTTCCTGTTGGTGATCCCTGTGGCAGAGGCTGTTTGGCTTGCTCTTTTGCATGATTTCTGATTTTTAGATCATAATCTTTCTGAGGCATCAGTTTGTCATTCAATGCATGAATGTCAGGAAAACTTTCTTCTGATAATGTTTTGTATTTGGCTAAAAATCTTGAGATGGAAACATTCATGTCTTTACACCTGTCCTCTAGGTTACTCATTATGCTTCTTTTGTTCAGGACCCTTTTGATTTGAAGAATGGTTTCTGTTCTATCAAAATTTTAAATTCTTCCAACTCTTCCCTGTTTTTACTATTTAAGAAAGCTATGAGTTGGATTTCTTGGGCTGGT
This sequence comes from Pinus albicaulis, assembly GCA_034641835.2. NCBI lineage: Eukaryota > Viridiplantae > Streptophyta > Pinopsida > Pinales > Pinaceae > Pinus > Pinus albicaulis. Next base: position 911,103,748 of record CM076583.1, on the reverse strand, counting down.
TTATTGTCAACTTCCCTCTTAGTCTTGTCAATATCTTCACTAGCAACTTGAAGTAACTCTCTCTGTTCATAAATTATCCGAATTGAAGGCCATTGAGAATGAATGCCTTCAATAATTTTGGTCCATAAATGATTTTTTATATAGGACGCTTGATCTGTAAGATTTACTTGTGCTTGTAGAATCTTCACCTGTTATTGTAGTCGATCAGCCCTTTTCTCATGTCCTTTAGAAGTAATCAAGGCATCATTCTTGGAACTTTCTAAATTTTTAATAATGCCTTTCAAACTAAGAATTTCTTTATCTTTAATAGATATGTCCTCCATGGATTTGATCATGGCTGCTTGGTCTTGTAGTGTGCTCATCTGTGAGGATGAAGAAGAAGAGGCAGAGATTTCTTGAGAAGTAATTGGCACTGCAGTTGCCAATACTCCTTTTGGTGCCAAGTGTTCTGCCAAAGTAGATGGTATAGCAGTGCTTACAGTGGGGATCACTGTAGGAATGACTACTGGTTGTGCTTTTCTTAGTTCTTCATTATCTTTCATTAAAGCTTCTATTTGACTTTCCATTGTTTTTATCTGACCTGTCATTTGATGTACAAGCTGCTTTAATTCATCATTCTCTGCTTTGTGCTGTAGAATTTCTTTTTCTTGAGAGTTTTCACTATGAGGAAACTTCAGCTGTTTTCTAAGAGCAGCTATATCCTCATTTTTCTATTTAATTAGGAATTTTTCCCCTTCAATGTTGGCTGGTTCACCCCCTACTTCAATCACTATATCTTCTAGTGCTTTTATTCTCATATTATTAGCATATAGTGAGGCCTTGTCCAACTTCATTTGATTCTGGAGGTTGAGCACTGTTTTCTCAAGGCTAATTGATTTCATAGTCTTACTGACAATTTTGGAATATAGCATTTCAGTATTGCTCCTATGAAATTCAATTTGATCCAATTCATGAATGGCATCAACATCCACTTCAAAATCTGTTTTGGAATAATCTGCCACTGATTTTGGCTCAGCCACTGTAGGCTTCAAGAATGACATTACCAATTTATTAGATGAATAATCAAATACGGAAAGAAGCCTCTCTTTGTTTCCAGGCTTTTCCTTAAGAAATCTAGAATATGCTTGATTCTTGATCTCTTCATTCTTCTCTTTAATCTGTCTGAATCTGATCTGAATCTCTGACTCTGTATTATCAGTTTCCTTAGAAGAAGGAGGAAAATTAACAGTAGCCTGATTTTCCTTTATGACTGTATCTTTATGTTGTGTTCCAATTTTTACATTTTGAAGCTCTTCTAATGTTTCAGTGACTATTCTTGTAGCCTCATCATTTGTTTCATTATTTTCAATATTTACAGCCTTATTCCTTTCTTCTTTTGTTATCTCACTTCTCTTACTATAAGGAATCCTGAATTTTTTGTCCTCAATAGTCTCAGCTATGAAACTATCTCCTTCCCTATCTCTTTTATGTACATTATCAGTCTCTTGGCTTGTAGAAGCCAATTTTGTCTGTTCAATTTGCTTGCCTTTGCCACTGTCTACCTGTATTACCTGTATCACCTGTGAATCATCATCAAATAGGGTATTTGGCTCCCATTAAATTTTATTAGCATATCTTTCAATATGGGGCTTAGAATCATGCAAGTAAGTAGGAAACTTGCATTTTACCTTCATTGTACTCAAAATACCTTGTGGGTCATAATTCCATGTAAAACTACATGGGAAATTGTACTCTTTAAGTTTGACATTTATTTCATTGACAACTTCTCTTTTATTTACAATGAATGGCCCAATTTTATTCTTTAGCTTAAATTGAATCTTTTTCCTTGAAGCTATAAAGTTGATTTCATCTAAATTTAGGAGTTGTCTCAGATATTCCAAAGCAAATATTCTTGTAGAAACAAATCTCGGCAATTTATATGGGGCTAGTGATGAGCCATACACTCTGATTTCTGTGTGATTTTTATATAAATACCAGTCTCCAGTTTTATAGCTCTCTGATAGCTGTAGAATTCTTCTTGTCTCATCATTGATCCTAGGGATCTCCTGTTTTTCCAACAGGTACATAGCAGGAGCTATAAATGAGTCATTGAAATCTGCAAAACTATACTCTCCGTTCCATTTTCTTAAAATAGATGACCAAAATACTACTGACAGAACTTTTCCTTCTACATCCACCTTCTGACATTCAATGGGGAACTTATCTGTTTGATAATATAAGAAGAGGTGGAGGAGATAAGAGGAGTATCTGAAGACTCCTTCTTCAGACAATCTGGATAACTGATAATGCATACTTTCAACAATGAATCTGGAAAAATTTAACAGAATGGATGGTGATTGACCAGGGCTTAGAGTTGACAGAAAACCTAGGATAGCCACATCAGTGAATTCATCACTCGTGTATCCTAGTATGAAGGAGAGCATTGAGACAATCTGTCTAGTCTCATATGGGAAATCAAAGGTGTCGAAAGGAGGATTTAACTTAGGAATATCAACTTTGTTTGGACAAAAAGTCTGGTATACTTTGAATCTGGTATTGAAATCCAAGTCAAGATAGAGTTGGGTTAAATATTCTATTGATAGGGAAGAAGAATTGGGGTCATGTTTTATTTGCAGCATAGAATTTATTGAATCTTCAGTGATGTAAAACAGGATCTCTTTTTCTTTGTTTACAATACATCTTTGTTCAGGCATGTAATAGGCTTGGCATAATCTGACAAAGTCAAGAACAGAATGAGTGAGAGGGACAATATATTTAGGCAGATTGGATTCCCAAATTGGAATATCTTTGTCACCCTTTTCCACTGATTTGCCATAGCACCAATTATAGACATCAAGCAGGTTAAATTCTACATTAGGGTCTTGTATTCTATAGTCCAGATCAAATAAAGGGCTATTCTCTGGAGAAATGATTGGAGGCTGGACTGGTCTGACCACTTCTGTAGAATCAGCCGTGAGTGCAGGAGTTGGCTTGTCGATTTTGAAGGACTTAAGCTGAGGAATCTTTGCAGAAGACTTATTTTGAGATTTTGGGCCTCCATTCTTGGGGGTTACCTGTTTCTTGGTCATTTTTAATATGAACGAAGCAAGCTTAAATGGTTTTCTAAGTTGCTTTATGAGAAACATGGGTTTTTTGGTGAATTTCTACCGGAAAATGGGATTTCTGAGCAGGGTTTTGAGTAATGCAAGGGATTTAAAGCTCAGAACGTATATTAAAATCGATTTCAATAGAAAAATAGATCGAGGTTTGGGAAAAGCTGCGAGAAAGGGTAATTAGGAATTCCAGGGAAATTTTGACAGAGTTTCCCTTGTAAAATGGACACTTTTATGCAGTTCAATTATACAATTTTGGCAATTATTTTGAAAATAATGGGAATTCTGAAGTCTTAGAGGGCAAGCTCGAAGAAAAATACCTAGAAAACCAATGAAATTTGGTTGAAGATGTTCGTAGAGGTACACAGTCTTCAATTCTTCGAAAATGGCTTCTCAGAGGACAATGTAGCACTTTGTAATTGAAATTCAGGGCAATGGGCATCGAAAAATGGTACTTGTAGTTTAAAAAGGCTCTACGTGGTTTCTCAGGGTTTAATGGCACAAACTCGAGGAAAAAAGGTTTATGGATGATTTCATCAGTTTAGAAGGAAAATAGTGAAAATTTTGAATAAAACTTTAAGTTTTAATGTATTGAATTGATGGTGAAACCATAGTTAAATAACATTAAATCGTGGTTATGCGGGTTGGGTTTAGGGAATACCGCCAGTGGTATTCGCGTAGGTGAGGGGTGGTAAATGGTATTATGCATTTTGAACGCGATATAATGTGGTGGTTTGTAAAAACCACCCATTTAGCGCAGCTTTGCCGAAACATCGAACGTTTATGTTTGGAGTGCGAAAATGAACAATCGTCATTGGATCGGGCCTTTGGGAGCGAATGGTCCAGATTAAAAGGGAAAGTGCGGGGAAAGTGTAGTGGGTCCGGGAGATTGTTTATTGGCCATCGATCAGATGGGTGGAAGATTGACGGTATATATTGAGCGCGATGGGCGATGATAGGAACGGGAGTTGGGGACTATCAGGTTAAACAAGGATCGTTAGATCTTGAAGGTAAGTGAAGATCGAACGGATGATAACTAACGCGATGGGAAAAGGTAAGGTATAAGGAGCTTTTGATCGCGTTCGTTTAGAGCCGTTGGATTAAAGGGGAATTGGGGGTCAGAGGGTCAAAATTCAACCCGATAGAGTAAAGGGATTTGGGAAATTTATATACAAAAATACCTTTTCCAAATGAAAAAAGGGATCGGGAAGAGATTAAAGCAGGTATTTAACCAAGGTTAAGAATTGGGGTATGCAGTATAATGTATGGGGGGAAAAGGTAAGATTAAGGTCTTGACCTTAGGTTAAGGGACTTGGAGCAGGAATATACAAGGGAAAGGTTTGTTTTTTATTGAAGTTTAGTTTTAACAAAACTTCGAGTAATTTTTTTTTAAAACACGCATAATACATGTTTTAAGTTCTTTTTTCTCCATATTTTATTATATAGTTTAATCAAATCGAAAATATTTAATTACCATAGGGGCATGATTAAATATAATTATAAAATTTTAGCCAAAGGGGTTATAAGGGGGGTTTAATTTAAACATGTGGGAATAAAATGCTTTGGCTTAAGTTATAACAAATGGGTTTTTGGGATTTATATATAAAAGGAGTTATATAATAGGAGAAGGTTAATTATATAGGGAATTAATACATAAAATCAATGTTAATATGACAATGGGACAATGTATACTCAAAACACATTAATATAACTAAGAAAGTGAAGATTAAAAGAAAATTGCATTATAATAACTTCATCACTTAGACTTAGGATAAAATGTGATTTTGAGGGCTTTATGCTTTCAAATGATGTGGGAGGTTAATCAAATGAAGATTAGAGTATATTTAAGTAAAAATGAAGTTTTACTTAGGATTTTTCAGGGGAATGAGTGCATGAATGGTAAATGATGTGATTAAGGGATTAATATAGACATTTCACACTTTCAACTGATCAGTCATAGAGCCTTGGGTTCGGTCCCAACAAAAGTCAAGGAAATGCCTTGAGCCTTTCTGACTGATAGTCTATAATGTTTCATGACTATGGGAAGGGGAAGTTAGTTATTTTGTAGCCCATGTTGAATGATATTTAGATTGAGACTTTTCACCTTCTTCTACCTACCCATCTTACCATGCTAACATTTTTTTCTTCCTTTGTAGTAGGTGCATTTAAGCTAGCAACCTTCACAGCATTTATTCTTTCTGAAAGAAAGTAAAATATCTAAATCTACACTTATTTCATCCATGAATCCAGATTAAACTATTGGATTCACTTTATTTCTCTACCTAAATACTAAATTGTTAGGACTAAACTGTCTAACAACTCATTATTCTCTATCTAAAACAATGGAAATTGAAACAATGAAAAGTTAAGATTGAACTGTTTAACTTATCATGGACTAATGGCATTTATTGACACTCTGCCATAGTCAAAAAGCAAAAAGTAGTGGCATTTATACTTGCTCACTTTCATGTTTTATTCATTTTTCTTTTGGGGTCTTTTATTTTTTTTTTTAAGTCCTTTGATTACTCTTTTAGGACTTTTTACCCTCTTGTTGATTTTTCAATTTTTTTTTATTTATTTTTTTTTTCAAAATATGTGAATACAACTTGCAGAAGGCAAAGTATGTAAAAATTTACCAATAGTCAAGTCAAAATTATGACCCCTATATTATAGGTTGCTAATAGGCAAATAGGTGCACATCCCATCGAGATTCTTGGGCGTCCGCACCGAGGGCCTGCGAGGGCGCACATAGGGTGGTAGCTAGCTTGTTGGTTCAGTGATCTAGGCCTCTTCTCGAGCAGAAATAGGTCTCTTGAAGGGGTTAGGAAAACTTTCCTGGGGCACCTTTCGTAGGGATTTCACGTTTTGAGGGGAAGTGTGTGGCTTCACCCCGACCCACTTCGCAGGTCTCCCCGACCCTTTTCCTAGCCTTTTCCCTTTCCCTTCTACTTTCACTTGCTTCGTGTGGGCATAACCTCCTCCACTTCAGGGGTGACTTCCAGTACTTCCTGAGATTCGTGCGCCATCGAGGCCACAGTATGGGAAGATTCAGCGGGATTAGTCGTCGTCATTCTCGCTCAAAAGATAAATTTAGGTTTGCTGCTATCAGAAGGAGAAGCTCGCCCAGACATTAAAAAAGCACAATAATCACAGAGTTTCTCAAAGCCCCAGCTGTTCAAGATGCACAAAACCCCCTTCTGATCTACACTTCTGCATTTATAGCCTTGGAGATCAACCAACGGTTTGATGAGGCTTATCAGAAAATTACCATCAAGCAAACGGTAAAAAATCTTCGGAAATCGCCACATCAATTGTCGGTCGCCCACTCCTTTCAACGGTAAAATTTTCTTTTTACCCAGTTTTAGTGTTCCAATGGCTAGTTTTCGCATCTGCATATTACCCCTGTGCTTCCAGCGCACCTCCTATGCTCTAATCGCACCCATGCGCTCCCAGTGCACCTCCTGCACTCTGAGCACACCTCTATGCTCCCATCCCACCTCTCCGGGCCTCCAGACCTGCGATTGATCTCTATGCATACCACAGTCCTGCCTGCGCGTATTCCTCCCCATACAACTACTCTGGCCATATAGTCATTTCATCCGGTATGGTTTGAGCCGGATTCCATTGACATATCCTGGTAACATATCACCACGCAGGGTGGCTAACCGGACCGCTCCTCCGTTAGTATTTTACTTTACCGTATAGTGACCTAACCAGTCATGATGAAACTGCCTTGGGTGTTTCACAAATTGGCTATCGTATAGCAGGACCAATTCTCCCTCCGCAAATGTCTTTTGTCGAATCTTTCGATCATGTCATGCCTTGTCCCGAGCCTTCCGAACCTGCTGATGAAAGTTAACAATGAAACGATCTTCCTCCAAGGCCACGAGCTGCGGTAACTGCTCCTCCATGATATCAGGTTCTTCCATGTTGGTAAAGGTAGTGATTCTTAGGCTAGGAAAAATATACTCCATGGGCATAATGGCCTCCTTTCCATAAACCATCCGAAACGGTGTTTTCCTAGTCAGCTTCTTGTAGGTGGTTCGATAGGCCCATAGGACTGATGGGATGCGCATGTCCTACTCGTTGCGATCGACATTACAGACCTTGCTCAGTGCCTGCTCCAATATTTTATTAAAAGCTTCTACTGGTCCATTTTCTTGCGAATGATACAGGGTACTTTTCGCGTGGTGGATCCGAAACTCTTCAGTAAAGGCCTGTGTTGTTTCATTAAAAAAATGTGTATCACTATCGCTCATTAAGATCTTCGGACAACCAAACCGGGTTAGAATATGTTTGAAAATGAAGTGCGCAGCGGTATCGGTAGTGAAATCCTTCACAGCTTGCGCTTCAGCCCATCTGGTTACATAATCAGTCACAATGATGATGTAGTGCGCACCTGTCTTCTTTCCTAGCCAATTGATGGGCCCAACGAAATCTATGGCCCATTTATCAAACACCTGCAGGGCCATCTATGGTTGCAGGCACATTTCATCTCTATGCAATGGTCTTCCTGTCCTTTGGCATGTGTCACAATATTTGCAATAATCATGAGAGTCACTATGCAGTGTGGGCCACCATAGCCCAGCTCTCAGGATCTTCTGCGTCGTTTCCTTCCCTCCATATTCACTTCTTGCTACGCCCCCATGGGCTTCTACTAAGATGGTGTGTCTTTCATGCTCTAGTACATATATTTTCAGCACCTCATTATTTCCCAACTTATACAGGTGGCCCTCTATGATGGTAAAATCCGTTGTACGGGTTACCAGCTTTTTCTTTGGTTTTACCGAATGCTACACATGCGCCATCCCCATAGTCAAGAAGTGAATGATGTCAGTGAAGTGCGCATCAACTACCTTAATAGAAAACAGCTGCCCATCAGGCAGTCCTTCATCTAGGCTGGTTGGCTCTTTGCCACTTTCGATTCGAGACAAGTGGTCTGGCCCGACATTGAGTTTCCTTGGCTTCAAGATAATTTCTAAGTCATATTCTTTAAATAGCAATAGCCATCAGAAAATCTTCCCCCCCAACATAGGCTTATTAACTAAGTACTTCAAATCCAAGTGATTTGTAAACATCTTGAAGTGCCCTCCTAATAGATAATGCCGAATTTTTTGCAGCGCGTATACCATAGCCAACCCTTCGCGCTTAGTAGTGGAGTAGTTGCACTTCGCACTAGAGAGTTTTCTACTAGCAAATGCAACTGAATGGTCAATGTCTCTGTCTCCAGGCTGCATAAGGACAACTCTGAGGGTGATCCCTAATGCATCTACGTGAACATGGAAAACCTTCGCCTAGTTAGGAAATATGAGCATAGGTGCAGAGACCATATTTTCCTTGAGTAGTTTGAGGCTCTTCTCACATTCTTCATCCCAAAAAAAAGAAATGTCCTTCTTTAGAAACTTTTCCATAGGTGTTGTGATCAGCGCGTACCCTTGAATGAACTTCCTGTTATAGCTTGTATGTCCGAGGATAGAGCACAATTGTTTCTCAGTTGTAGGTACTGCCAGGTTCATGATAACTTCTGTCTTGGCGGGGTCAACCATCAATCCTTGTCAACAGACTATGTGACCTAGCAAGATCCCAAAAGGTACGCAAAATATGCACTTCTTGATATTCAGGGAAATATGGTGCTTTCTACAGGCATCCATCATCATGCACAAGTTTGAGATGTACTTCTTTACCAACCCGAAGACGCTCCAATCATCAAAATATACCTCCAAAAACTTGTGGATGAACTCTTTGAATACTGCGACCACCACCTGCGAAAAGATGGCAGGGGCATTCTTGAGCCTAAACGGCATGATAGTGTACTGGAAAGATCCCCATTCAGTGGTGAACATAATTTTTCTATGATCTTCAGGTGAAATCCTAATCTGATGGTAGCCTGTGAACCCGTCTGTAAATGAGTATGCTTCCTGCCCCCCCACGCTATCAAGGATTTCATCTGAGAACATCGTAGGAAATGGATCATGTACGCATGCATCATTCAATTTGGGTTGGTCAACACAGATCCGTATCTCTCCCTTAGTCTGTTTCTCCTGAACCACCATAGGACTTACCCAATCTGACTTTTCCACTAGTTCAATGATACCTACGGCTATCATTTTGTCAAGTTATTCCCTGAATTTCTGCTTATACTTGGGGTTCAACCGATAAGGGCGCTGCTTCACAGGGTGCACATTTGGTTTTAAAGTGATGCGCATGACCCCTAGGTCCCCTATAATCCCTTTGAGTTCCGATAATTTCGTTGGAAATAGGTCCTGGTATTCGGTGAGGAGTTCTGCGACTCTTCCAACAGTATCATCATCCCAGTAGTCCCCTATTTTAGCTAGCTTAGGTTGCTTCTCCATCACAATGTTGAATTCTCACAACTTCAGAGGTTTAGTGACATCGATGGTCTGTAGTGGGGGTCCAGCGACTCCGCGCTCTCCCTCCAACTCCGGGATAGAGATATTTCATAGATCTTCATCACATTCCTCCATTGACAGATTGTGACAGTTGACAATATTGTGCATCTGTGTCTCCCACGTTGGTGCCCCATTTGCTGCACAAGGTCATGATTCATCAAATACTAAGGCATCTGTGTCCTACAGAGCTTCATTGAGTGCCTTCGTTCCACCTACCAAACCGAATGTGCCTATAAACTCGTCCTTCAGGGTTACCCAGTGGCGGGTGCGCTGGTGTAGTTCTGCATATAAATACCATGCGGTGGGGATTGGCCCCAAGGAATGAATGAACAGGTGGACCAATTTGTCCGTAGTTATTTCGCACCATTCCTCCATCCATGCGGACAAGTGCTCGCCGGGTCCCCTGGGCCAAGGAAAGTTTTTACACACAGGTGAACGAGGGGTTCAAACCACAGGACCATCATATTGCGACACTCTTCCCAATCCTGGAACGTTCCCTTGTGCATGTCGCACCACCTCATAGGGGTTACACACATGGCTATATTAAGGGCCCACATCCTTCGCTCCCGTGGGACTTCAAGTTCAAATGTTAACAAAAACTCCCTAATACTACCAGAACCGTCAAAGTAGGGCAATTATCTTACTTCTCAAGAGATACACTAGAATTTATTTGGGATTCTAAGACATCGCAGTGCATATATATCATGTAACCAATTCTACCAATTTTATATCTCCTCGTTGGAGTCAGAGAAGCATTCGCTATCCTTCTCCCAACAAATCACACCATCAGCCATAGGATTGACCCAATCCTCATCCCAAGCCATTAATTTATAGACGTGGTCCACATATTCTTCTTCATGCACTTGTTCTCTATACTTATCTCCTTGCGCAGGGTCTATTGGGACTATCACCCTTGTACCCTCATTCTCAAACACCATGCTCCTTTTCCTTAGTTTGATAATTCCTGCCATGTCTATTACCCAATACAGTCCTAGGAGCGCAGGATAGGGGTCTGCATCTTCCACAATCTAAATTACCTCAACGTTGGCGTGGACCTTAACTCCTGCAATATCTATCATAATATTTGACAACCTCCCTAATGGTACGATCTTCTGTTTGTTTGCAATGCGTAGCTGGATACTAGACCATTCCAACTTAGGCTCTCCCATCCGCTGCCAAGTTTTCTTGGGCAGTACGTTCACATCTGACCCCAGGTCCAAAATAACCTGATCCATTTCATAGTCGCCAATCTGCGTTGTTAGCTGCATTTCCCGACCAGTGTGTTTCTTATGCTTGTAAAGTTTGTGCACATCCTTAACTTCCGTGGGAGGGGTAGTTCTTTATGCGTATCTATCTATTAGTGCTTGAAGATTTTCTATTTCCTTCTTGTTGCGTAGCAGCTTCATACATGCCTATAGAAATGGTTTAAATTCGTCGTCTGTTCTTAGGTTTTTTGGAGCCTTAGAAGTAGCTGCCTCATCCTTGGGAAAGTCTTTGTGAGCTGCGACGAAGGTTTTTTTTTACTTCTGTAGGTCCAAGCTTTCCTTCTTGACAGCTGCTTTCCGGATAAGAGGTTCAGCCGCGACTTTCTCCTCAGCTCCTCCAATAGCCATGTCACTCGGTGTTATGACATTAATACTTGGTCCTTCATCACGAGGTTTTTCCTTAACCCTCTACACATTATGCATAGGTTTCTGTTGTTTCTCCTGCATTTTTGCTATGAGGATTGGACAGTCTTCAATCACACCGTACAATTGTCGAAAATATCAGAAATATTGTCTCGCAGGGTTCAGACAGTCCCTCGCAAAGTGCCTTATTTCTCCACAGTTGTAACAGATCAATTATCCTCTTCCTCGACCTATGCCTCCACCCCTTCCCCCTCCCCTGACCCTCACTTGGGAGACTCCTCTGCTTGAAGGATATAGTGGTAAAGAAGGGCCAGCCTGTACCTTGTACAAGTTTCCTCGATCTATCATCAAGTCATAGGTTCGACATTTATGCTCATCATGTCCCATAGAGGAGCAGAATTGACACCATTGCTGCTTCAATTTTGGAACATAAGCACTAAGACAGGGACAATAGTTAGTATCATGTAGCCCAACAACATGACAATAAACACACCATAATGTTAGACCACCTGGCCCCGTAACCTCCTTAGGGCATAATGGGCTAGGTCCTCTAGCCTGCATGTAATCTGTCAGCAGAGGACACTGATCCTTGGTATGGTCAGAAACCCTACATCTTATGCACCATATGTCTGGGCTAACCTCTTTCCCTCGTTCTTTTTGCAGATTCTGTATTTCAAGGTGCATTCTCTCCAGCTTTCCCTGGATCTGCTACACCCCAAACTGGGCATCGTCTCTTAGTGCAGCCTCTAGTTTCATGGCAATCTCCAAGGCTTTCTCTTGCGTCTTAATCGCCTGCTAACCCATAGGTCCATGTAGGTGAGGTAGCAGCATAGCGATAAACCATTCCTTGTGCTACCTATCATCATACTAAAATCCTCCATCTCTGTTAGCCTTCTTTAACAGCTGATCAGCTTCCCAGACAGACTCATTGGGTCCTTATCTAAAGTCTTTTAGGTCAGTTACCAGTTGCGAGTAGGACTTAGGCTTTCAGAATTGGTTTTTTAAAGTTGTCTTCATCTCCTGAATAGATGGATCCGCATGCTGTCCTACATATCCCATATACCAGTCCAAGGCCCTTCCTTCAAAGGCGAGGGATAACTGCGCCCTTTTTACAACATTGGTAGCCACATTCTGCGCAATATATACTAATTCTGCTACAAACCAAAATTGTTCCATATCTTCATCTCCTACAGCCTTGAAAGTAGGTAGCTTCATGTGTGAGGCCATATATTATTCTGGTGGTGGCAGAGGTGTGGGTGAGTTCTTACCCTTATGCTGACTTGAAGGTGGTGTAGCTAGAGGACTATTTCTTTCGTGCGCAACCGATTCTCCTAATGAACTGTATACAAATCTCTATCCTTCTTGATTAGTTCGGTAGTACTGATCACTTCTTGTTGTACTTTTGCTCAGATCAGAGGTCATTCACTCAGTGTGGCTGCAGAGAATGCCCTTTTCGCATAGTAATATTTTGATTAATAATGGCAGTGTTTTCAAGAACTTACCGTGGAAACCTTTGAAGAGACTCCACTCTACTTCAGAATAGGATACAAACTGATCGACTGCGAATTCTATCACAAATCCTCCCATCACGCTATCCACCCAGTGATCTACCATATGGGTGATTGTATTGTCAGTCACCTCCAACTATTGAATCAATTATGGTATCCACTATGTAACTTGATCATCCTTCCAACACATCTGGAATTCCACGAGCCTTGCTAACCACTCTTGAAGCTCATGCGCAAAGTTTACAAAGAAAATTTCATAGACTTTGGTGAAGATGTACTTTTTCTTCCACTTCTCAGCTGTCAGCTTCATGCTACGATTCTCCTTTACAGCAAATTCCTGAATCTGTATTTCAAACCACTCTTCAATTTCCACCCTCTCGGGTCTTCAATGACCTCGTGTCATTACCCGATCTCTCTCTCAAAATTCTCCTAGTCTCGGCAATGAAACCATTTTTTGGCTTGAGGGGTCCGACCCAGGTTCAGAGGTTAAGGTTTTCTAGCAAACCCCTATACTACTAGCCCTTTCAGCAATGACCTACTTGTGCGGGCCAAGGTCTCACCCAAAGCAGTATGGGAAGGTGCTTGAACCAGGTTTCCGCACCCTGAGAGAGAGTAGGTAATTCGAGGCTGATCTGTGTTATAGCTTACTAGGTTCGAACATAATGAGTCTATTCATAGTTATTTTAACAATGTAATCAACATATAACCATAACAAAGATATCAGATCTAATCAATACATTCACATCCCCGTGCGCATTACCAAATACCATCACAGAGCACTATATCACAGCCAGTATTAGATCAAAAATATACTCATGCCAATTCCAGAACACAAATACATTTGAAGTTTAAATAAATATCACATATACGCTTTAGCATTAAACACAACCATTCATATAACACACAGATACTTCAATGATACTTCGCATTCATTAATATCAAAGGTCCACTTACAACCCAAACATAGCCCGCACTCACAACCTAGCAGGGTCCGCACATAGCAGGACTGAGGATCTCTGCGCACACAGCCAGCAAGATTCCTTACCCAAAACAACCCAAACAGATCTTAACAGTTCGCATGTAGCATCAATCTATCGACTTACTTCCTTACTAGTCCCAACTATCTATCTATTTATAATATCGTACCCTTTGCTATCCTATGGTCTACAAACCATGGTTTGCAGACCCTAGAGCTACCCTTTAACATATTAAAAACATTAGGGGCTTTGACCCACCCCAAAACCCCTATGTAGGATCAAATGTTACAAAATTATACAAAAACGAAGGTCAGGGAGCCATGTTCCAACAAGTAGCTGGGAAATATCTTCGACTGTTTCAATAACTATTGTTGCCTTTATTGAAGTAAAATGAGGCTGTACGTGTCCAAAGTGTTTATGAGAAGTAATTTTTGTTTTGCTTTAGCATTCAGATCTGCCTTCTATGCTAACTTGTCACTTGATTTTTCCTTTAAACCTCTGACTTAGCTCTTAAACATGGATTTGTCTTCATTGACTGTCTTATTTTTTTTCCTTCGTTGATTTGTCTCCTAAAATCTGCTTGCTCCTTTTAATTCTTCTAATCTTCTTTTATCTCTGACCTCTGTCTTTTAATCATGTTTCTTCATCCTTAACCTTTTATTTGATCTTTAATCCTTTAACCTCTCACTGTCGCAATTTCTCTGACTGTGTTCCTCATTTTCCCTTTATCTCTGTGTTATTAAAACATTTCTTGCTGCTTTGGTGTGTTTGAATGACCATCAATGCCCATGATCCATTCATGTTCATGATTTGATTTGGCACTGCTGGTCCCTTTGATGAAAAAAACTGGCTGGATCGTCACCCAGGGAGTCTGTTTGGAAGTTTTAAGGACTTTAGAAATTCAAACCATGCATCTTCTATCTTGATCACTTGTACAACAAAACAAAATAGTTAGTTAAAAACCTGCGTTATGGCTTTCTGCGTTGTTTTATGGCTTTTCGGGCTTTTGGGGAGTCTGCAGTGGTGTTAATGGCAGATGAAGGTTTATCATCGATCCGAAGGGCTTTGCATCAGTTGAAAGGAGGGTGGTTTTAAGTTATCCCGGGAGGTGGTATGGTGGTTTATCGCGCGGGATGGAGGCGGTAAACGGTATTGGTGGAGAGCGTGCAATGTCATAGGATGGGCGCCGTGTGGTAGGAGGTACAAGCGATCATACCTCTCATTTCACGTGTTTCGAAGGTGCTAACCCTTGGGTATGTGGGGGTGTGATAAAGGTTTGGGGCTGTCAGATCAGAGGGGAGAGATCCGACGGTGATCGGGTTGGATGAAGCGACGGGTTAGTTTGAATAGTGGGGCTCAGGGGTATATGTGGCGGGGGATTAAAACAACACAGGTTTTGGGATAATGCAGGGTTCGTTATAAGGTTGGGTTGAGGTTAAATAATTAGCAGAGGCACTTATTATTAAGGTTGGGGCGAAGGCAACATGGGAGCAGGGGTTTTAATATATAGCGATGGGGGCCTTAGTTACATGGCTGTGGGGGGGGGAGTGTAGGTTTAGAGCGGGTAGCTTGATATGAAGGGGTGTCAGGTATTTTTAATATAAACAGAGTTTTATCAAAAATGTATGGGTCCTGAATGATAAAATACTTATTTAAAAACAATGAAAAGGGGTTTTTTCATTGTTTTAAAAGGAAAAAAGTGGAATGGTTGAAAAGGAGGGTTTGAATAGGTCTTTTAGAAATGTCTGTGGGTCTTTGGGTAGGGGAAAGAGTGAATACGATGGAATTAAGACCAAACATAAGTTTTCAGGGCAGAAGGGTACTTTTAGAGAAGGAAAAATGAGTATAGTGAAAAAGGTTTAATGAAGATAATTAAGGCAGTGAGATTTCTGAGAATAGCTGATAATCAAGGAATTTTATTTTCAGTAGATTGTAGAAATTCCATAGTCATCTAGTGATACTGTAGAATACAGGAGGATAACAGTGGCTCCAACTGGGGAGAGCAGCTCCTTTAGGAGGTGTCAAGAACCTCAGAGTTCAGATCTTTGGAAATTGTAGATCAGTGCCTTGTTTGCACTTGGAAAAATTTCATTCCGTAATTTGTTGATCTGCTGCTGTTATTTGTAACTTGTGACCTTTAAATATTGAAAATCATGCTTGTTGCAACTAAATTCTACCTACCCATCATTCTATTCTAACATTTTTTCTTCGTTTTGGTGCATTTAGACTCACAAACCCTTGACATCATTTTTAGTTTGAAATCAAAACTATTTACTTCTACCCGTATATCATCCAAAGGCTCATATTAGAATTATGAGCTCTTTTATTCTCTACCTAATCTACTTATCTGTCAAGATTAAATAGTTTGATATATTTTCATTCTCTATCTATCAGCATAAAATTTAAAGCATGATTGAATCAAGATTAAGCAGTTTTACGGTCATGATTTGTGGAATTTTGGACAAGCTGCACACAATATTTATTTCGTAAAAAGTAAATTTGAAATTGAGGGGCTTGATCTGGAATTTGTCATTTATCATTCATCCCTTACTTTTCTCTTTGGTTCAGATTTAGACTCTAGAACCAATGTCTTCTCTAATCTACTGATAAGCCAAGTTTAAACATCTTGGCAAATCTTCATTTTCTAACTTATCAACAAAAATTCAAAATTTGTTCAATCATGATTAGGCTGTATGATTGAACAAGAATTCTTTTTCAAAAGTAGTGGCATTTGGACTTGCACACATTCAAAAACATTCTTTTTTAGTATGGGGCTTTACCTTTTCTTTTTAACTACCCTCTTTTCTTCTTTTCTTTGTTTCTTCTCTTTTTGTATCAATTTTCTAAGATTTTTTTTCTTCAGTAGAGTTATATCTAACGAAAAACTTAAAATTGGGAAGATGCTCATAGTACTAAACTTATTTTCACACCTACCTATCCTAGTCTAACTTGGAGATTATATATATATTAGGTGAACTCTTTTCTCGAATGCAACCAATCAAGTAAATCACTACATGATTTATTTTTGTTCAGCCCTTTGGGTATGCTAAAAAGACAAAAACGCCACTCCCATCTCACTTGCTCTTGAACAACAGTGCTCAAAATCTTCGTCACACTCTGCAACAAATTGTTCCTGGTATAACACACTCCTTCTTTAGATATCTCCAAGAAACCTACAAAAGGATCTTGGAATAATACGTGGCCCTAGGGTTTTGAATAATCATCTTCTTTCAGGACTACTCCTTGTTCTTAATATATATTACTATGTTTTCTATGAACAAACCGGATATGCTTTGATTGAATGGGTTGAATTCTATCTGGAGGTCCTCATCAGGAGCATCCTCTCGCAATAGGTCTTGTAGAGGAGGCAACACAACATTAGTATAACTTTTCTCTATATTTTCTACATGAGAAAATGCATCAATGGACAAATCAGTAGTGGAACAAATAGAAATATCTTCTTTACATAAAATTTTATAGGATGGTTGTATGTTTAGAATCTGATTGATTTCCTCATCAGTTAAAGCAGGAGGGAGCCCTTGTTTTTTTTGTATTGGACAGCAATTGTTTTCTTTCTTTTGTGAAGGTCGACCTTGAGGTAAAATGTCTTCTTCAGCCTCACACAAAAGAGATGATGAATCATCATATGTCCCTTCAGAGAGATCTTGTGCTTCTTCTTCCATACCTGATTAATTTCATCCTCAACCCACTTCTCTTGGTTGTCATGATAGTTAGCCTAATCATGAAATTCATGAATTGTATCTGATAGATTCTAAAGATGCCAATTTATTTTAATAATATGAAATGCATCAAAGCATAAGGGTAGAGACTCTAAATGTGTTAAATCCTCCTCTATTTCGGATTCTATAATTTCAAGGCAGCTTAGAGGGAGCACTTCTCGATCTAAAAAAAGTTTTGTATTATCCATTTCTTCCTTGGCTGATCCTTTTGGGAATTCCTCCTTGTTTCTAGTTGCAACCTACTTGTAATTCTTTCTTAATAGTGAAGCACAAGATGTAGGAAGGCATCTAGTACTTGCTTAACAACTTCTTACATTTTCTTCTTTGAAATATTTCTCAGCATGCATATTTTGATTGTTATTTTTGCATTGTAATGACTGAGTTTATTCTTCCCAAGAAAATAGTACTAGTTTTTTTGAATAATCAACTCCAAGATTAAATTTTCTTGACTTCAAAAATTGAGAAAGACATATTTTCAGGAGATCATCATCAAGCTGAAGTTCTGATAACTGACTTGAAATTTGACTAGATACAAGGTCTACCACAAACCTTGTCATTTTGTTAATTAGTCAAAGAAAAGGGTCACTTCATCTTTACAACTAGTCTGGAGTCTTTAGGATTTATTGAGAGTTGTGGAGTCGCCAGGTGGATAATTTACAACTTTATTGAGGCTGCATATTGTCCACCATCATCAACCAGATATTCTGCAAGTGTTTAAGGTTTTAAGGTAGGGAACTTTCGTTGTGGATTGGTCTGCTAACAGTTAGACTTTTAGATCTAGGAGATTTCCTAAGGATGCTTTCAGGATTGTCAACTATTGCAGGAGGGTTTGGGTCAGGATGGGATCTGGTACAGATTCTTCTAGAAGCCAGAATTTGGACCCAAAATTCAGAGAGGTTGAGATTTTATAACAGTTTAAAAAAAAAACCAATCTATGAGAGAAAAACTTAATTGAAAAAGTATTATTGACTAGGTTCTGTTGAGGTTTAATGATATCAGGATTTCTCGATAATTTCCCAGTGGAGTGTGTAAAAAACCAGTGGAGTCACCAGGCCTACTGAAAACCAGTGGAGTCACCAGGTGGAGGATTTTAATTGTCTTAAGGCTGGTTGTTGTCCACCATCAATAACCAGGTACCATTATTGGCTAACACTTGATTCATCTAAGTTTGAATGAGGTTTTTTGAGTTCTTGAGGAAATATTTAGCTTGTTTAATAACTCAGATCCCCAGTCTGGTCACCACTATGTTGGCTCCCCATGATTTGCAAGACTGGAAAGAAAAAATCTGCAGGGAACCACATTAGACCACTTTGGAGTCCAAGGATGTAGCTTTCTTGGACTCAGAGAGGGCTCTCTCTATGTATGTGTTTGTAAAGGATATATCTTTATGATTTTGTTTTCTGATTTTAGGCTAGTTATGAAGTTCTAGGACTATTTGTTTTGTTTGGTTGATTAATTAATCGTGTGATTATATGATTGAGTGTTTCAGTTGAGTAGATAGACTGTGGGCAACATTAATCCATTGGGCTATGGAGTAATAAAAGGATTTAATTTTTCATCAAGTCTACAAGGGTTTTCATAGGGAAAGCTAACTATATCAAGTGGATCTCTTAGATTAGATGAAATATGAAATGAGAGTAAGTTTTGAAATCAGTAAGCTAAAGGGAAATTAAGAATCCTTTAACTCTACTTCAACATGAAAAGCCTTTTAGGTAACTATTTAAGAAAAAACAAAGGACAGGGCAAACCATAGACTTCTTTGGCTAGGCTCTACTATGTAAACCTTTAAGACAACAATCCAGCAATCCTAGAGAGTAGTTAGGAATTCTCTAGTTATTGGTTTCAGACAAAGAAAACATTCAATATAACAATGAGTGAAACTAAAGACCAAGATACACCTGAATTCTTTAATCAAACTTATAAAAATACCTTCAAAGAAACAACTTAAGACAAACCAAAGGATAGGGAAAACCATAGATTTCTTTGGCTGGACTCTACTAAGTAAAATTCAAAGAAGGTCTTAAATATAATACTTCAAGCAAAACCATAGGATAGGGCATACCATATACTTCTTTGGCTCGACTCTACTGAAACATTTTCAAGGCAACAAGCTAGGTGGAACTAGAGCGAAATTAAGAATTCTCTAATCAGACCTTGCAGAAGAAAACATTAAATGAAAGAAAGAAGACATAATTAAGGTGCCAAGACAACATATCTTAATCTAAATTTTCTATTCTTTTATCAGAGAAAATTATGGACAATATGGACAACAGAAGGGAAACATTAACAAAGAAGGATTACATCACCATTAACATAGCTCAAGAATTCTATGAATGCGCTTGTATTACTAATATACAAAATATTTACAGTACTCCAGTACAATAATATCTACAACTCAGAGTTTGATCTAATCCAGCCTAACAGCTCATCCAACTAACCAACAACCAACAACTTATCAACCAACACTAGAAATGAATATTACATGTAGTATTTAACTACAAAATGAGGAGGTTTCCATAACCTAGGGTGACAGATTTGTATTTATTACAAATTTAATGTATTTTTGACCTTTGAGACCATGCAAGGCCCAAGGAAAAATATCTGTGACTACCTCATTGTACTAATAACCTCTAATTTCACTGTTGAGCTAACTTTTGGGATATTTTGACTTTTATGCCTTTTGATTAACTTCACAATAACTTTTGAGTACCTAGGAAATATCTCTGATTGTTTTAATAACTGTTGTTGCCTTTATTGAAGTAAAATGAGGTTGTAGGCATCCAAAGTGTTTATGAGAAGTAATTTTTGTTTTGCTTTAGCATTGGGATCTGCCTTCTCTGCTAATTTGTCTTTGATTTGTCCTTTAAACCTCTGACTTAGCTTTTAAACTTGGATTTGTCTTCATTGATTATCTTACTCTTTTTCCTTCACTGATTTGTCTCCTAATCTCTGCTTTCTCCTTTTAATTCTTCTAATCTTATTTTATCTCTGACCTCTATTTTTTAATAATGTTTCTTCATCCTTAACCTCTGATTTGATCTTTAATCCTTTAACCTCTCACTATCATGATTTCTCTGACTGTGTTCTTCCTTTTCCCTTTATCTCAGTGTTATTAAAATATTTCTTGCTACTTTGGTGTGTTTCAATGACCATCAATGGCCATGATCGATTGACGTTCATGCTTTGATCTGGCACTCCTTGTCCCTTTGATGAAAAAAATGGCTAGATCATCACCTAGGGAGTCTATTTGGACATTTCAAGGACTTTAGAAATGAAAAATATGCATCTTCTACCTTGATCACATGTACAACAAAACAAACTGGTTAGTTAAAAACTTGCACTGTGGCTTTTTGCGTTGTTTTATGGATTTTCAGTCTTTTGGGGAGTCTGCACAGGTGTTAATGGTAGATGAAGGTTTATCTCAGAGCCGTAGGGCTTTGGATTAGTTGAAAGGAGCGGTGGTTTTAAGTTATCGCGAGAGGTTGTATGGTGGTTTATCATGCGGGATGGAGGTGGTAAACAGTATTGGTAGAGAGCATGCGATGCCATAGGATGTGCGCCATGTGGCAGGAGGTACAAGATATCATACCGCCTATTTCATGTGTTTCAGAGGCACTAACCCTCGGGTATGTGGGGGTGCGATAAAGGTTTGGGGCTGTCGGATCAGAGGGAGGAGATTCGACGGTGATCGAGCCGGATGACATGACGGGTTAGTTTGAATAGTGGGGCCTGAGGGTATACGAGGCGAGGGATTAAAACACCACAAGGTTTGGCATAAGGCGGGGTTCTTTATAAGGTGGGGTTAGAGTTAAATAATAAGCAGAGGCACTTATTATTAAGGTTGGGGCAAAGGCCACATGGGGGCAAGGGTTTTAATATATAGCGGTGGGGGTGTTAGTTACAGGGCTGGGGGGGGAGTGTACATTTAGAGCGGGTAGATAGATATGAAGGGGTTGGGTATTTTTAAAATAAACAGTTTTATCAAAAAGGTAAGGGTCCCGAATGATAAAATACTTATTTAGAAACAATGAAAAAGGGTTTTTTCATTGTTTTAAAAGGAAAAAAAGGGGAATGGTTGAAAAGGAGGGTTTGAATACGGCTTTTAGAAATGTTAGTGGATCTTTGGATAGGGAAAAGAGTGAATATGATGGAATTAAGCCCAAACATAAGTTTTCAAGGAAGGAGGGTAATTTTAGAGAAGGAAAAATCGAATATAGTGAAAAAGGTTTAATGAAGATAATGAAGGCAGTGAGATTTTTGAGAATAGTTTATAGTCAAGGAATTCTATTTTCAGTAGATTGTAGAAAATCCATAGTCACCTAGTGATACTGTAGAATACAAGAGGATAAAAACTATATCCCTCCCTCTCTCTCCTTCTCTCCTCCCTTTTCTCCATACCTCCTTTTCTGTCTCCTTATCTCACCCCAAAACATACAAGCTCTCTCTCCATCTCTCCCTTGTCACTTAATATCTCTCTCCACTTATGACCATCAATGTATTTCTTCTTCCCTCCCTCTCCCCTCCTCCAATTCCATCTCTATATCCCTCCGTCTCTCCTTCTATCTCCCTCCCTCTTTTCTCCTCTCTCTCATCCTTCCTCTCTCTCCCTCCCTCTCTCTCTCTCTCTCTCTCTCTCTCTCTCTCTCTCTCTCTCTCTGAACATCTACACTAAAATCAATGCATGTATTGAAAGAAATCAAATAGGATTAGAAATCACCATCCACAATGAAATAAATTGATCTAGTGCAATAAATCGTCTTCCCTCTCTCCCCCTTCCAACTCCGTCTCTCTTTCCCTCCCTCTCTCCACTCTCTCACATCCTCTCTCTCTTCTTGCCCTCTCTCCCTTTCTATTCCACATCTATGTCTCTCTCCCTCTCCCTCTATCTCCCTCTCTTCACCCTCCAACTCTTCTATTATATCCCTCCCTCTCTCCTTCTCCCTCCATTCCCTCCATATCTCCTTCTTTTTCTCTTTATCTCACCCCCAAACATACACACACACTCTCTCTCTATTTCTCTGTTGTCACTCACTCTCTCTCTCCACTTATCACACTCTATATATTTCGTCTTCCATCCCTCTCTCACCCTTCAACTCCATCTCTCTATACCTCCCTCTCTCCTCTTATCTCCCTCCCTCTCTTCTCCTCTCTCTCTTCCTTCCTCTATCTCCCTTCCTCTCCTACCTCCCTCTCTCTCCCTCTCTCTTTTCCCTCCAATCCTCTCTCTTCCCCCATCACTCTCTTCCTCTCTCTCAAATCCTATATCTTGTCCTTCCTCTCTCTCTCTCTCTCTCTCTCTTCCATCCAATCATCTCTCTCTCTCTCTCTCTTCGTCGTCTAATCCTCTCTCTTCCCCTATGTTACTATATCCCTAACTTTCTCCTTCTCTCTACTTGTCTCAAACTATTTTACTATATCCCTAACTTTCTCCTTCTCTCTCCTTCCTTCCCCCCTTATCTCCATATATCCTTCTTTGTCTCTTTATCTCACCCCTAAATATACAAACTCTCTATCCATATCTCCCTTGTCACTCCCTCCCTCTCTCCACTTATCACTCTCTATTCCTTTCATCTTCCCTCCCTCTATCCCCCTCCAAATCCATCTCTCTATCCCTTCCTCTCTCATCCTCTCTCTCCAGTCCCCTCTCTCTCTCTCTCTCACACACACACACTATCTCCCTCCCTCTCTCCTGCTCTCTCTCCCCCTCCATATTTATGTCTCAGTCTTCCTCTCTTACCCTTTTCAACATCTCTCACTCCTCTCGCTCTATCTTTCTCTTCATTTCTCCTCTCCCCTCTCCTTGAGTTTATCCCAATTTGTCCCTTCTCACTTCTTGTATCAGTCCACTTCTATCACTCTATGTCTGTGTTCCTCCCTCCCATATATATCCAGAGTTAATATATATCATGATATATTAATGTATATTATAATATAAAAAATTTAATATTATATTATTCCAAAATTATTAAGTATAATAATACTAATATTAATATTAGATTTAATAATAATAATAATAATAATAATATTTTAATATTAATATTAGTGCTAATAAATTTTTTTTTCCATGGTATTAATAATAATTTGGCGCATCGGCTTCACCTAATAAAACCTATTTTTTTAGTGTTCGTAAATCTAAAGAGGATTATGGTATAATAATAAAAAGATGTTTTATTTATTTACCATACCTCTTTTATTTACTATGGTATTTGGCCCATAGGCTTGGTATATAAATAGATGTTTATTTATAATGATATTTGATATGTTTTTAAATATTTATCATGCCTCTTTATACCTCTTTTATATTGATTTATTTATTTACCATACATTTTTTTATAAATATGGTATTTAGCCCATGGTATTAATAATAAGTTGTCCCATGGTATTTAGCCTACACCTAAATAAAACCTCTTTTTTGTGTTATTGTAAATATAAAGAGGTTTATGGAGTAAATATAAAAAGAGGCTATATTTATTTACCATACCTTTGGAGTAAGTATAAAAAGAAGTTAATATAAAAAGAGGTTTTATTTATTTATATTTATTTATCATACCTAAACCTATTTATATTTTAAATTTATATTAATTTTATACATAATAAGGTTTATTTTTAAATAGGACCGACATTAGATAAAAAAATGTTAAATTTTAAACATTACATTTACTTTTACATGTTTACGTGAGATCTACCCCATTCTGGGTTGTAGAGATAATACATAGTTATATTTTAATAATAATCTTAGCCTATTAATAAGGTTAAAAAGTTATATATAACATAAATAATCAAGTTATATAGGATTTAACATTCAAGTTAGTGTTTTGTCTGACATTGGTGAAAAATATTTTTATTTTTTTTAGGACATGACATATTTACACAATGGGGTCATACAGGCTATAGGATGGGCCTCTCAGCCCAATAAAGGCACTAAGAAACACATTTTTACGTAAATACATATTAGACCAAGTTTATTTTAACTAAATCCTACATGTGTCTAAATATCATAAGAAGGAATGTTAAAAGGTGCTTAAGAAATGTACAATATACTCATGGATCCAAGATCATCTCTTCTCCATAGGCCCATATTCTAGACATCCCCAAAGTATGCCATGATCAACCTTGTGTAGGACATTTTTTTGTTAATGGAATTGAAAACAAAGTAGAAAACGTAGATATTATTGGCCTACTATATTTAGGGATGCTAAGAAGTATTTTGGAGGGTGTGACAATTGTTAGTGAATTTTTCGACCAGTCTGGTACAATAAAATGCCATTCCAACATCATGTTTGGTAAATCGATTTGAGAAATGATCTCATAATTTGTAATACCAATTAACCCTCATTGAAGACGAAAAGTGTAAATTTTTGTATGCATTAACTATGTGACCAAGTGGGTTCAAGTTAATGACCTACTTAAAACCACTGAAAAAGTAATAGTGGACTTCCTCTATCAAGAATTTTTTGTTTGTTTTAGGGTTCTTCTATATATTGTTACTAGACATGGATCCTAACATCACATGTCCAATCTGTATTTTCCATAAGTGAATGAATAGGGGGAAGTTACAAATAGATTTTTGGAAGCCATCTTACCTGAGAAAAATAACATCAGAAGGAGCTGGCTAAAAAACATCTTAAATCTCCCGAGGCTCATCAAGCTATCTAGAGAAATACTACGAGATTCACTTAGTACAAGTTTCTGGATGATACACATATTTTTATATTAACATAATTTGAAATTAAGACATTGAGAACCTCATTACAATTCAATTTTGGACCTCTCGAAAGCATAACAGTATCAAGTAAATTAGATTCTTGAACTTGGCAAAAAAAATTAATTTATTTTACAACAAACCTCTCTTTTTCGAGAATAGATAGCTAAGTGGCATGAAAAATTGATCAAGTGGAATGAATTCCATGGAGGTGATTGGGCCCTCCAGTTTGATTCTATGTACAAAGAATTCAAGGGAATATTTTACACTCATTGAATGGGACCATATAAAGTAAACTAATATATGATAATGGTTCCATGAAATTACACACAAACGATGACAACAAGACCCTAATAGTAACTAATGGATATTGATTTAGGTTGTAATTGTATAAAATTGTGTAACCCCAACCTGGTTTCAAGTTTTTATGAAATCGTAACATGTTTAATGCCCAACCCAAAATTTCTTATGATTTTTCAATAAGAAGCTCATGAACCTACTCTACTCTCACTTTTGCTGAGAATAACAAAAATAATCACACAATTTTGACACTTGAATGATATCTAGAAGAACCCTAAAACAAATAAAAAAATCTCTATAGAGGAAGTCCACTACTACCTGTTCAGTGGTTTTAGGTAGGTCATTAAGTTCAACACACTTGGTCACATAGTTAATGCACACCCAAATGTACACTTTCTATCTTCAATGAGGGTTGACTGATATTACCAATTATGAAATCATTTCTCCGATCGATTTACCAAAGTTTATGTTGGAATGGAATTTCATTGGGCTAGACTGGTAAAACCATTCACTAATGGTCGTCACAACCTCCAAAATACTTCTTCGCATCCCTAAATATAGTAGGCCAATAATGTATACATTTTCTACTTTGTTTTCAATTCCATTAAAAACAAAATGTCCCCCACAAGGTTAATCATGGTAGACTTTGGGGATGTCATGGATCTTGTGCTCTTTAACACATCACTTGATAATAAAATATAGTCCTATGTAGAAGAGATTACCTTGGATCCATTAGCTTATTTCACATTTATTAAAGATATTTTAACATCCCTTGTTAGGATATTTAGACACATGTAAGATTTAGTTAAAATCAACTTGGTCTAATATGTCTTTAGGTAAAAATGTGCTTCTTAGTGTGTTTATTCAGTATACATTAATTGTATTATAATATGATTGTCATAATATTTTCTAGACATGCATTGATGCATCAACTGCATCAAATCATACTCTTTTCTATATTAATAGTTATTAATCGATGGTTTTACATTCATTTGGTACATGATATCTATTTAAAGAGAATGGATTGTCATTGTTGATGATCAATTATGAGAAAATCTCCTATGTACAACTTTTATTTTCATTAATAAAATTGTCTTAAGTGGCTACATTAACTGGGGTCATGGAGTGTTTCTATCTTAGAGAGCTTAAACCACACAAAAATATTGGTGTTATGATCTTTGATCTAGTTGTGTGAGTGATGAAATACTCTTGTTGTTGATCAAGATCTTTAGTTGCATATAATATTTTGTAATTAATATTTTTCTTAAATTTTATTATGATTTTTTAAGTATATTAAATAACATATACACTTACTCTTGCTTACCAATGATACAATATTTTATTTCTGTGTTTTTCTAATATATCACTGTAAATTATCTACACAATAAAAACAAATTTACTAATTCAATTAGTGCACTCTAATGTTCTAAGTATCTTTAACTCGTTTCAAATAGTATTACTAATAAGAAAGTGGTCATTATTTGAAATTTTGAAATTGAAAATTAATAATAGCATTGTAAAAAGTTACTCTTAAATCACAAATGATACTCATTGTAATATCAACTTTATTTTTCACATTATAATTACAAGTTAACTAAGATTATAACCTTGAAAATTTCAAGCACCATCACAAATAATTAAAAAAAAGGGTTAGAATCAACTTTAATTGAAAAGTGATATTACTTTAAAATTAATTTATTGTTTTTTTCTCTTTAATTTAGATTTAAAAAAACAAAATAAAATTTCTAAATACATTTGAAATAATTAAAAAAAAAATTACATAAAACTAATTTTTAAAAATTAAAAACAAAATAAAAATTTATAAAATTATTAACATAAAATTTTTAACAACTAAAATAAGATTTCAAACAAGTATAATATGCATAGTTGCTACTCAATACCTCCCTCTTATGTAAGAAGTAATTGATAAGTACTTTAAATCAATTTAAATTATTATAGTCTTAAAAACCCCCAAAACTATCTACATATAAAGTATGCTATATAATAATCATAAACCTTAATTTAAAGTAGCCTTGGATTTATAACTTTTCTTATTATTCAATTTTTTTACATTATGACTTACTTAACCTAGTTGAATTCCAAAATTTATATCTAATGTAATGCACTGCGTAAACTCTTCATACTTAAATGTACAAAATATGTTACACGGTAATCATAAACCCTAGTTTAAAGTATCTACATATAAAGTATGCTACATACTAATCATAAACCTTAATTTAACTTAGCCTTGGATTTATAACTTTTATTATGGTTAAATTGTTATATATTAATTGTACACCACATAGCACATGGTGATATAAACGATAGTTCAAGGTAGACTTGGAATTTATAAATTTCCTAATTAATGTTGAATAAACTAAGAATATGAAGTTTTTGATTCATTGATTAAGACTTAGATTAATTTAAATTTTTGTAGATTTAAAAATCTCGAAAGCCTATTCACATTACCCTCGTATATGTTATGAAGCCTATTCACATTACCCTCGTATATGTTATGAAAAATTTAGATGGAACAATGTGAGGTTTGAGCTAGCTAAAGTACTATAAAGATAAGAATAGTGTTCCTAAACGAAATGGTACTTTCTTAACCTCTATAAACCACATATCATATCATTTGATATGGTATAGAAATATGGATATCATATCATTTGATATGGTATAGAAATATTGATATGGATTTATACGGGGAGTGCTCATATAAGTAATTTTATGCATTGTTTTTACCCAAAAACATATCTACAGGGTATTTTTCTTTAACTTTGTAAATTATTTTACATATAATATTATATTTTTTGTGAGAGTAAATTGTTGTTAATGTTTAATTTAATAGAAGTTTTAAAATTAAATTATTAGTATTATTATTATAAGATAAAAAAATTGTATTAAAATTAGAAATGTATAAATTTCAAAATGAAATATCAATATTTTTTATATGAAAAACATTAAAATATATTTAAAAGGAAAATTAAATTGTTTATCGAAATAAATTAATTGAAATAAATATTATAATAAAAAAGCATGTTATCAGATTAGAAGGTTCGAACTCTCAACCAAATCATTATGATGTGATTAATCCGAAAGACATTCATTTAAATTATGGATCACAAAGTCTTAAATGGAATAAAAATATATATTGTTATTTATTCTATTAAATTCATTATCCCAATTATTAATTAAATAAATAAAAAATAATTTAATTTTTTAATTATCATATACATTTTCCAAATTAATATAAATTAAAAATAATATAATATAATATAAAACTAAAATATACTTATTATACTATACAGTTTAATTAATAAAAATATATAAAAATCTAAAATTAAAAATTAAAATTTTAAAAATTCAAAAATAAATTTTAAATTTCTAAAAAAATAAATTTGATATTTATTTTTTCAAAAACTTTGTTACACTTTGCAAATAGTTTTCAAAAGTTTACAAATTAATTAGTAATCAAATAATTGTGAGCCAAATGTAACTTGCCAAACATAAAAAAAAATATTAAAAAAATAACATATAAAAATAAGTTACATAATTGTTGGATTACCCAACAATTTCGTTGTAAATTTAACTTTTGATATAAATATCTACTAGCAGTTGTCCCACGAGGTGCAAGGAGAGGCCGATAGGAGTATCATTTGTTAATTATTAATTTTAAGTAATTGTAGTTTTTGAGATGAAGGAGATTTTGTCATGTAACAGTGAAGTCAGTTGCCATCTTATCTGTTTTAAATCAAAAAATTTGTACAAGAAAATAGCAATTGATAACTTAATTTTAAGTTATTTTTTTTGTATTTTTTTCATATGTTTATAATATGTAACTACATTAGAATTGTTTAACAAAAACATTCTCCAATGTCTTTAGAACCACATGGTGGAATATTAAATACTAAATTGATTACATTATATTTTAAACTAATCTAACTAATAGATGAGATGATATCTTAATTTACAAAAATTGAATGTCTCAAGGATCCATTCATACATAGAGTGGTTCTAAACTTCTAATAGTTAAGAATGGATGCCTTCTTGTAAAAGGTTAAAAGTTCAAATTCAAAAAGGTAGAAAATAGACGTCTAGGAATCAAATCACTAGGCAAAGACATGGAATTCATATTTAAGTATAGCTTCCTTCATTTATCATAGATATATAGCAACATGTGGGATTCAACTAATATAATTATCCCAACTTGCAAAAGACGAATTGAAATTTAGTTAGAGTGTAATGGTAAAAAACCCAACTTGGAGAAAGATTCGTGGAAATTCAATTACAATATAATAGAAAAATGTGAAGTAAATTTGGTGTGAATTAAAGATTTATTCATTACTTTATAGTTTAAATATTACTTTATATATTAAATATTAATTAAATATGTGAACTTACTATTTTTTTTTACACAACTCTTACTAGTGACATGTGAGTTCAAATTGGGCAACTTAGAAGTTTATGGTTACTTTCTATAAAGAAAAATAATCTTTTTGGAAAGATCTCTAATTCTGTTAAAAAAAATAAGTTACTAGGGAAAATTCCTAAAAATTTAAGAAAATATGTGAACTTTCTATTTTTTTTACATACATGTCTCACTAATATCATGTGTCATTACCAAAATGAATTGATTGACAAAAAAAAGCAAGTGTATTTGCAAACAACCATGTATATAGGGTACATGAATTGCAAATATTATATATGTATATATAAATCAAGATTAAAAAAATCCCAAATAATACATGAAATTTGAGGAGATTAAGACAAATGGAGACATTTATATATAGATAGTGCGGTTATCAATTTTCGGAATCCTTCACACTAGAAACCACTATATGATATAAGCAGTCCTGATTACATTCTTATCATAATAATCTTGGTGGTGAATGAAAAAAGAAAGGAAACATTTAAAAAAAATCATATTTATATAAATCTTCGAAAAGGTAAAAAATTTACCTACCTCCCTCTTTATAAATCTCAGGAAAAATCCAAAAGTTGCCTATTGGATTTTGGGATTTTTTCTAAAATTTATATAATATGAAAAAATAAAAGGAAAATTTTTAAAAAAGCATATTCATATTAATCTTCGAAAAAATGAAAAAAATTACGTAACTTCCTCTTTATGATACAGGTCCAGAGGGTACTTCACATGGACTTCCTAGTTTTCATAGGTCGTGTTGACTTCTAATAATTTAGGAAGTCCATCTTCACAAGGTACGAATTCTAATGGAAAAGATAACACATTGAAGGCCGACCGCAACGTGCATTAGATTTTGAAAAAAACGATTGGCATTTAAACAAAAATACAAAGCTATAATGGAAAACTTAATTTACTCTCATGCCACTAATTTCCCAGTTCCCACGCCTTATAAAAGGTTCATGCTGTTTCAGCTTATTCTGCTTCTTTTTTGGACCCCTTCTTCTCGTGATGCTCGTGGAAGGCAAACCCTCCTGCTCCAACAACAAAAGATGCAGCAATCTCCTCTTCTATCTTGTGCCTGTGCGCATGCTCTGGATCCTTCTTTGCTTCATGCTTCTCGTACTACATAAGAATAATTTGATATCAATATGTCTGTTCATTCAGAGTTTTGCATACTAAAATACAGATGAAGTAATATTATCTTTAAATCTAGAACAATAAAACATTACTGTAATATCGAAATCTAACTTGATCCCTCTCCTCTGAATTAATATGGCTTTATTCTATGAAAAATTCTAAGAATGCTGAAATTCCAACATAATTATTATATTCCAAAATAAAAATCAAATCCAAAGTAAAATATTATTTTAATATGAATGCAAACGCTCCAGCGGCTACTGCTCCCAACTCACCCAAATGCTCCTCGCACTTATGCTTCTTCTCCTCCTTCAGTGCTTTCTCGTGCTCCAATTCACTAGAGTTAACATTCTCCAAAGCATAAACATCTGCAGTCCGTGTCACCTGCTCATTACCATACATCGTCTTAGAAGAAACAACCTCCCAGGCAGCAGAATTTCTTCGAATAAGGTCGTATCCTCCACATATGGTATATATCAAATATGAAGAGCTACGTGAATTAGCAAATAAAGCATATTACCAATAATGCATAAATCATATTACCCAAATTAAAAATGGAAACTCATGGTCATTTTTGGTAAAAAGTTATGATGTTCTTATGCTTTTTATTAACTTTATATATATGATGAAGGTATATTTATTTTTCAAAAAAATGAGTTATGAGGGAAAATTTATAAAAATTTAAAGAAATATGTGAACTTGCTATGATGAAGGTATATTTCTTTGTTTTTTTTAATGGTTATCTTTTATGATTTTTATGATAAAGATATAGTATTATTTTATTTTTGGAACTGTTATATTATATGATTTTATGATTTTTTTGCACACCTCTTACTAGTGACATGTGTCATTATCAAAATGAATTGGTTGACGAAAAAGCACCTGTATTAATTCAAAACAGAAGGCCTATCAGCCTAATTATTTCATTTATTAGAAAGTCATCGATGCAAGTTTTGTCGATATAAATATCTATTATTTGATTTATTAGATTGTGAAAGTCATCCACGTCAGCATTCATGATATTAAAACATATAAATATATATAAATCAATAGTGACAAAACCTAAATAATAGTTTTACATGTAATGTAATAGTTGCTTAAGGTTTATACGAATAGAAATTGATTTTTCAGGTTCATCCTCAACCACTTTCTACATATTTTAATCGAGCAAGAACTTTTCTAAACAAAGGCAGCTCTTCTCAAAGCATACGTGTAAATATCAATTATGTAAATTATATATATATATATATATATATATAATTTAAGATTGACATATATATATATGTCAATCTTAATTTTTTTTGTGATACATGAATACGATGTTTATTAATGATAAGATGGTCGTCAAAACTGTTCAAGTGAGGGCGGTAAAAGGATGCCAAGCCTTGGTTTCATTATTGGGAGATAAGGGAGGAGACATCTTTTTGAGAATAAGGATAATATTAAAAATATTATTATTTCCAAATTATGGTGTTTATTAATGATAATATTTTGGTCAAAACTACTTTTGGTTCAAGCGAGGGTGAGACCATTGGTAGATAAGGGAGGAGAGTGTCTTGAGGAACAAGGATAATATTAAAAGCATCAATACTTCCAAATTTAAGGATATAAGTTGTGCAGTGATAAAGAGTTAGAGTAGGAAAGAAAGATAAGATACTATAAGGAGGTAAGAAACCCCACATTTGCTAACCTGAATTACGTTTTCGTATTAACGAGTGCTAAGAAGCTAATGAATATTACAGGGATCAGAACTAATTCTCATGAGCTCCGTAGTGAAACTTAACGTGGTCTTGGGATGAAATAATGTTGCCTTTGCGATACCAAGAAAGTCGAAAATGAAAAGCACATTCTCTTGGATTGTTTGGTCCTTACTCACATTCGTTCTCATTTCCATAACATTTGTCCTGCTACCAACCTCCTTGAGTTGTTGAGTCATGAAAAATACAGTGACCTCGGAACGCTTTTTTACCTCTTTTTTTTATCACAGAACAAAATATTAAATAATCTCAATTAACCACCTCTTTCTTAAGGTCCAATACACCATATTGGTATTAGTGGAATTTAATCATCATCATCATCAAAACTTTTATTTATTTTTATTAGGTAATTAAATTAGGAGGATTTTTTGTAACTAGAGGTGGTTTTTTTTTGTTTTAAATAATGGATCATTTTTATTGCATAATTAATTTAATTAATTTACTAGTACACTTGCCTTTCAGAGTCCTTTGGTTATTTTTTTTATTTTTTTAAATAATTTTTAATTCAGACAAATTGATTTTAAAGCCCATAAAATTAGTCTAATCAGTTAAAACCACCAATCAAAAGGTATAAATTCAAATTATTAAAACATAAAAGATAAATTTTAAATTTCTAAAAAAATAAATTTAGTATTTAATTTTTCAAAGACTTTAATAATCAATTAAACTCACCAATAGAAAAATAGAAAAAATGAATTTTAAATTTCTAAAAAATATATTTAATATTTAATTTTTTGAAAACTTTTATAAGCTTTGCAAATAGTTTTAAAAAATTTACAAATTTTAGGAATGAAAACATTTTAACTCAAAGTGATTACAATATAACTCTACCAGTACAATAAATAAAACCCAATAAATTTGAGGGAGGACCAATTTTAAAATATCCCTTATCAATTATCTCTTTTACATTCTAAGCTCCTCTCTCGTTCCTCATCAGTTTTCTCTTTTACATTCCCAACTCCTGTCTC
The DNA here is from genome assembly GCA_034641835.2 of Pinus albicaulis. Classification (NCBI taxonomy): domain Eukaryota; kingdom Viridiplantae; phylum Streptophyta; class Pinopsida; order Pinales; family Pinaceae; genus Pinus; species Pinus albicaulis. The sequence goes on along the minus strand of CM076583.1, from coordinate 911,070,103 downwards.
GTTCCTTCCCTCGACGTCCTCTCCATTCCTACGCTGCTCTTAGAGCAATGGATTTTGAATCTGGTAGTTGTTTATTTTGGAGAATCTAATTCCAACCACTTGCTAGGTGTCGAAACCATCCATCCAAGTGTCCCAGTTCAGTTTCACTTAGTCCGTTTTTATCTCAGTCTCACTGAAGTCATTTAATGTTGATGTCTCCAATGTAATATTATTTAACTCATTCGTAATATTGAGAAGAGTAATTCTCTCCTCCACTTCTTTTTAGTTTTCCATTCTTGTCATGGTATCAAAGCTAGTTTTCATAAGACTCCTCGTGAGAGCAGCAATGTGTGCGAAGTTGGAGCAACAGAGAGAAGAGGCGAGCCTACATAAAACTCTTTGAGACAAAAACAAAAGTTTGAAAACGTTTTGAAGACGCCTCCTGTGAAGAAGCAGTGCGAGAATGAAGAAGCCAGCTATCATTAAGCCAGTGAAGGTGCAAACGAAACAGATTGAAGAAAGAGCTTAGCCTATGTAAGACTCCTTGAGAGAAACATAGATCGAAGATCGAAGCTAAATTATTGATAAGAAGGCCAAGATTTAAAAAAAAAAAACCAACAACATGTTATTAATGCACTCCAGAAGTTCACGGATCTGTTGGTCGTGTGAGCTTGTTGCAGAAGAGTGATCTGCATATGCATTCCCTCCTAGTGTAGTCTCTCAAGGTAGAGCTAACCAATATTTGGGGGAATTTCTTAAATTGATTATAGGTATTGTGATATTTTTTGTGAAAGTTTTGTAAAAGTGTCGCCTCTGTAAATAATTTTTTTTTGAAGCAAGGTATTTGTTGAGAATTTGTAGACTCGCCTGTTTTTGAAATCCAAGTAGCATCGTCATTTTTTTATTTCATTTAGTTTCAATGTCTACAATATGTGTTACTTATTGAGTCAAACTATGCCAACACTCAACAATGGGAAAATCCAAGAGGCTAAAGAGACTACAGGAGATGTTTGATATATTTTTAGATCTCGAAGTGAAGAGGAAAAAAGAAACATTTTCATTAAAAATCATAAAAGAATCAGTGGATGACAACATTCTTCCCCTGATTTCAAATGGAAAGACATCCAAGGAGGCTTGGGATACCCTTGACAGGAGTTTTGGTTTCAAGGGGGAGCATTGAAGCTGAACATGAAGGTGGATCTATAGCAAAAGATCTACAGTGAAATGGAAAGTTTGTTGAATCCCACTGTTCTCAACCACAAGTGGATGATGTCTGTGAAGAAATTTCAAAAGAAAAAGAGAAGAAGCAAGAAGATGCTCGTGAACCCCACTGTGCAGAGCCACAAGTAGATGAAGATTTGGTGAATCCAGCAACACAACTTATTGATGACAATTTGACGAATCTAGCAACAAAGTTTGCTGATGACGACTTGGTGATATCAGCAACAGATCTTGTTGACGATGATTTGATTAATCCAGCAAGAGAGCTTGCTGATGAAGATTTGGTGAATCCAAAAACACAGTTTTCTGATGATGACTTGGTGATTCCAGCAATAGAGTTAGCTGATCATGATTTGGTGATTTCGACAATAGAGCTTGTTGATGATGATATGGTGAATTCGACAACACATCTTGCTGATGAAAAATTGATGTTTCCAGCAAGAGAGCTTGTTGATGAGTAAAACTACTATGGTAAATCCAATCATTAATATTGTTGTTGTAAACTTTGATAAATAATTTTTGAATAATGATGATTGGTTGCAGATGATGAAAAAAAACATCATGTAGACATGATGTTATTCAGTGATAAAATCCCACATTGATCAGTGGAAGAAAACTCGTTTGCAGCAGCACAGGTTAGTGAAGAAGAGTCAGAGATAAAGACAAATACAAAATCAAAGATAGAGGCAGATGGAGAGAAGGAAGCTCACAAAGAGAAAATAGATAGAGAGGTAGAATAAGAGAAGGATATGCAATAGTAGACAATTCTCATTGCAGAGCAAAAGGAACAAAAGAAATGTGGTTTTGGAGATGTTTTTACACTTACGATTGATTTCCAATGTGCAGATACACATGTTGATTATGAAAAAGAGTTGATTTTTCTTGAAACATGGCTTGCAACACCATGTCTAGATGAGGTATACACAGAAGTTGTAGGTATAAATGTTAAATATAGCATGCATGACGAGCACGTCAATTAAATTTTCAAGTATTGGAGTTTTGAAGAGATAAAATATTATTCTCATCTTATGTTGCAACAAATTTATGATGAAATTCACAATAAAGAAGACAATATGTGGCAACAACCCACATACAAGTTATTTCTTGAAGAAGTCTAGGTCATGCTTAGATAGGTTGGAAAAATAGAAGACCTTCACCAAAAAATGAAGAAACTGAGGTTTGAAGGATACAACAAAGAAAAAAAACTGAAACAATTTAGAGGCTATAGAATCTGGAAGAAGAGAAGAAGAAAATTAAATCTAGTTGAAGTCAATTTTTTAAATTGTAACCCTCATTGAGACATAGACTAGTAGGTATCTTAATTAAATTATTGTGTGGTTGTAACTAAGGGGGAGTGTTGGAGAATCTAATTCCAACCATCTGCTAGGTGTCAAAACCATCCATCCAAGTGTCACAGTTTAGTTTCACTTAGTCTAGTTTTAGTTCAGTCTCACTGGAGTCATTTAATGATGATGTCTCCAATGTAATCTTATTTAACTCATTTGTAATTTTATTTAAATTTAATTATTTCATATAAAATTATATTATTTAGCTTAGACATATAAATACTTTATTTATTACTTGAAGAGTGAAAGTGAAATATTAGTGAACCAAGTGAATACAATCAGAATGCTAGTATTAAACATTTAATTAAAACTAACCAAATATGTATATTATAAATTATGATTTTTTTTCATTTAAAGTATTTTTTAAGGGACTAGTGAACCAAATTACACATCAACCTCATAGTAGATTTTATAATGAGCCTCTTGGCTCATAAATACCAACATAGATCCATATTATGTACTAATCTAACATAACCCAAGAAACTTCTTTAGAGTGCAAAATACAATGTGTAATTTTTGGTAGTTGAAATTGTATTTTTGAATGGAGTATATACAGGACCAAAAAGAGTTTTAACCATAAAAAAAATTAATGATCAATACTTGTTATGAGGAAAAATTAAAATGGTTTTTTTATTATTAATATATTTTAAATATGTGCCAATGTTAATTCTTATTAAAATATTTTACCGATAACCCACATTGAATATTTTATTATATACGAGGTTAAAATATTTTATTCTAACAATTTTTTTCTAGAGATACATATATATGAAGTTGAAATAAAATAAATTAGTTATCATAAATTAGTTTCTTTACATCATATTCATTTTTTTTATTATAGGCAACATTATTTTTCTATTTAAAGTATAATTTATTTTTATTTGAAAGAGGCATGTGTCAACTCTAAGAATAAACAAACTTACACATCCACTCATACTGGGTTGTAGAATGAGTCTCTGTATAATTTAAGAATTTGGTTTAGCAGCGAAAATTTTAAGGATGCAATTTTTTCTTAAAGTTTAAAAACTTTGGCGAATCTTACTAGTCCCCAAATTGAAAATTATAAAATATTTGTTGATATATTTGTAAAACCATCCTAATTTCTAATATTTTTATATATAGTTTTTATACAAATTTGGTTCTTTTTAAGGTAAAAGATTTTGATACTATAAAATTTGGGTGAATCATCTTTGTAAAAATTTGGAAACTGGTGAATATGTTTTTTGGAAAATTATGGAAAATTAGCCCACTTGCCAATATTAGCCCCTAAAATTTTCCATATTAATATTATTATGCATTTTATTAGCTATATCTTAATAGATAACCAATTCAAATATTTTGAGTGAGAAGTACTAATTTAAGTTGATAAGTTTATTAGAAAAAAAGTCTCAAAAAATATAAGATCCTCATGTACTTATTTTGATTTGAAAGAATAACCAAAACAAAAAAAAATCATTTTTTCCTAAAAGAAAAATTAAAAAGTTTATTACAAATGCCATCCACTAATGTGATATATATATTTTAAATTTTCTATATAAACCTGCACATCAAAATTTATTTGATCTTTATAAATATAGAAATATAGTAAGTGAAATAATAATTTTCAATATTGATATATTTTAGTTTGTATATCGGTATGGATAAATATGACTTTGTACATAATTTAAAGAGTTAGTTTAATTACATAATTTAAAGAGTTAGTTAAAGTAAAAGTGGTTGATGTGATTAAGCATATTATTAGCTTAATTTTAATAAATATGTAATTCAAATATTTTGGAGTCGATAACTAATTTAAGCTTATAAATTTATTAAAAATTTTATCCGGAAATGTATTATATATGTTTTAAGTTTCCTAAGTAAATCTATATAACGAATTTTATTTTGATTCTAGTGTCCATAGAAAAATCTAAGCTTATAGACTTATTAAAAATGTTCTCCACTAATTTAATATATATGTTTTAAGTTTTCTGAATAAATCTATATAACAAAGTGTATTTGATTATCATGTTCATATTCATAGAAAAATATAGCTAACATAAAGTTATGGTTTCTTACTTATGAAAAACATTATAAATATACAACTTGTCATTTTAATTTATTCACTTTAAAATATTAAAAAGGAAATTTAAAAATTTCATATAGAAGAAACTGATCGATTGTCAATATTTAACTCATTGTCAATGGTTAATTCAAGAGCTGTAACAGTCACATTTTTTATTAACTAGTTGTTAACTAGTTAAATGATATTCTATTATTTTTTAAGAAAATAATAATACACTTAATGTTTTTTCTGGAAAAGTTATTTTCTTTATTGTTAATTGTGAAAAAAAAAATTGTTATGAAAAGTGGTTCCATAAAAAATTTAAAAAGTTGATGGTAAATGTTTTCCAAGAACTGAAAGGTGGTTGAGACAATTTCAATAGTTATCTGCTCCTCTGGGGATAAGAGACTCATCCCAGTGAGGAATGGGGGTTTTGTTCAGAGACTAAGGAAGAGAGAGGAAATTTTTCCTAAGCTGGTAGAGTCCATGGAAAATCTCTCAGTTTTTCCTGAAATTTTATGGTATTGATTGGACTTGGGGTCTTTAGGTCACATCAGAAAACTACTGTAAACCTGTAATTTTCAGTGCGGAGCATGGGGAAAAGAGCAGGACGTTATTGCCTCTCTTTAAGGTTGGGTGGACATCAACAACCTTAATTAATTTCAGATAAGTGACTGATTATCTTAGAATATTTAGATAGGAATATTAATTTTCAGTTAATTATGAACAGAGAAATGTTTGTTTAGCTTTCAAGACATAAATGTTATATTTAAGTTATTATACATTGGAAAGAAGAAAGAGTTATGAAATTACAAATGTTTTGGGGTTATTTGTAAATTCTGGTGTTATTACTATAGGTTTATGTACAATAACCTTGAGGCATTTATGGAAGGAAAAGCACAATATTAGCTACTAGAGTCTTTAGGAAAATTATTCCTTGAATTAATGTTAAGATAGAGATTCTGCCAACCGAGTATTGATTTATTGTATTTTAGTATTTTAAAACTAAAGTTCCTACTACTCTTAAAACACATTTCAAAAAAGAAAAAAGCTGAGAGATAATGTGGATAGCACGAATTAATTGTAACTTTTACTGTGGAAAAGAAAAGTAGTAGACAAAGACTACTTAATTAGAGCTCTGCTGGGTTGAACTGTTGGTTTCGGGTATGGGAATGAAACCCAACTTGAAACACATTGGCAACCCTATACTATCTATACACGGACAAAATCTAAAATATGTTTTGGTCATCTAATAAAAAGAATAATAAGAGAAATTTCTATGCAGAGAGAAAAATAGAATAGCTGTATAACAATGAAGAATATCTCTTTCTAAATATAGACCAGATTGTTTAAATGCTGAATCAGGCAAACTGAATTCCATTAAAACATAAACAATAGGTGAAAAACTATAAAAACTAAAAAGTATTCGATGCATGCAAATATTGACATTCTATATCAAGGTAGTCCTTTCATGAGGAGGAGATAACCAGAATGTATTGCAACTAAAAATATCAAGAAAATTGGATACCGAAGATAAATGTCTATGACATTCTTGACCCATATAGCCAAATGGAAACTATAAACATTCATATTTAACCAAACATTCATAACTGGTAATAAACCATTTAAGTTTGGGAAAATTTCATTGAAAACAGGAAAGTAATGGCTTGGGGAAAGACCTAAATAGAACAGTAACGATATTACCTTTAATCCATCTGATATATTATAAAATCCAAAATAAATTACACAATTCCGACTCTGGAGAGTAACCCGGAAGACCCTCATACAGATTGGATGAAATTAGAAAAGAAAATTCTGAAAACCCTCTACTTTAACAGTAGCGTGCTAAACGTGTTGTTGAGCTATGGACAACAGAATACCTGGAATGTCAATGTAATTCTGTTAGCCGAGACCTTCAGTTCCGCATTAGACAAAATATGCTTTGGCAAAAAGGGGTTTACCTGCAAAACAAGGACATAAACGAAAAGAGGGTTACAAATAAGAAAAAATAATGAATTTTAACCCAAATCTTAGAAGAAAAACGGAAAAAATGCATTAACATAGTCACCTGCTTGTAGGTGAACCTCTCTTCATTGTAGGCAAGCGACGTTGCTAGGTTTGTGGAATAATGCAATCAAGAGAATGAGAGTTATAAAACGTTAATGGTCATGTTGGACACCTAATCCTCTATGGGTAGGTGTGGAAGCTGAACCGTCACAAAAGGAGTCCATGTGACCTTGGAATGTGGAATACAAGGTTCACCTCATTGTATTATAAATGTACATCATATCAATGGTAATAGGTAACTAATGCTTATCTTTCTTTTGTGTGTGTTTACTTTTCTCACCCACCATGTGTGTGTTTAACATGGTATCAGAGCCACTCGTTTAGTGGCCTCTATGTACATGTCATAAATTATGTCATTTCTGCTCACTGTCCATTTCAGTGCATTAATTTACTGACTGTCAAAAATTCTATCCCTCCTACAGAAGCGTTATTTTTGCAGCTCTATTTTTGGCACTCTGTTACTATGTTGCAGTTGCAGGTGACTGTTTTTTTTTTTCAACACTGTCAATAACGTCTCTGCCCATAATTCCAAATTTGCTATACTCATTCTAGAAATAGAGACCACAGCAACAATTATTCAAGAATCTGCGCTTTGTTCATTAAATGTGTCAATGCGCTCTATGTGATTCCTGTAGAGAAGGGAAAGAATAGTATTGTGAGTTGATGGTTCTCCTATATGAATTTTTTTCTATTCCGTGAAGCCTTCCATTTCTTCGTGCCTGTCATTCTGCATAAAAAGCCTTGCGCTCTACCAACAGGCTTCCACCTCCAAACCGCATACCGCAAGCCTCAACCACCAAACTTCCATTGCTTCATCTTCCCCTCAGGCATCCTCTCTCTGCCCTTCCCTTGTCGCTTCATCTTCCTTCTACCTCCCCTCATCCTCCCGCTAGCTAAACTACATACTCCCACAGCAGCCCCTCACTCCCACCCCTCAGCCCCTCATAGCCCCTCGGCCCTCACGCTACTCTACCCACACCCTCACCCTCGACCTTCCCAACTCCTCGTCCTCCTCACTCCCACTCCTCCCGCGCACTCCTTCCCCATGTCTCCCTCACACTCGCATGCAGCCCTCCGCACCCCTCACTTACGTCTCCTATCTGTCGCTCCCTCTTTAGATACTCAGAGCCCCCTAGCTCCGCTCCCTAAGCTACACATCCCACTCACCATATGTAGCTCCCAAAGATCCCTCTTTGCTCTCTGCCTTGCCCTCCAACCCATCCCGTCCCTTTGGATGCCTCCTACCCGCTCCATACCCACTTGCGCGTCGGCCTCCCACAGTCCTCGACGTGGTTCGTCCCTCCTTGTGCCCGTAGTCTCCCTCCCTCCTCGGAGCGAGTAGAGCGAGTAGAGTGTGAATGAGGCATGATGTCATAGTGGGGAGGAATTAGCAGGAGAGGGGGATGGTAAGCTGATTGCAAAGTGTATATTTTTCCATTATAAAGGCAAGAAGTATGAGTTCATGACTTTGGATGTGCAATGGTCTCCACGATATCACCTATGCATCACAAAATGCAGTGTTAAAGTAGTGAGTCATATTAATTTCTATGTGTAGTTTGACAATGTTTTGTGTGTTAATGGTGTGCTAATGGATCCGTGAATGAGTGGAATTCCAACAAGATTTTTTGAAGCCTACACTCTCGCTAAAATTCTCCTTATGGTTGGTGGAATTTTCGAATAGTATGATATTCTTTCCCACAGGGCCAGTTATTATAAAAAAACGACCATTGATAGGCATTAAAGGAGATATGGAGTTTGAAGGGATACAAATAATTTTCTTGTAGGAAGGTAGTGATTATTTTCGCAATTAAAAGCAGGAAAGTCAGAACATATTTCATTCTATATGCTAGTAATGAGGGAATGATTATGCATATGTAATGGATTTTGAATACATTACAGTCATTCTTACTTGCTGTTTGTACACTAGTTATTTGGTGCATGAAGGATATTGTTGTGTCTTTATACCCACACTTTTCCTCATTAGATCATAGGTCATAGTTGTGAATATGTGATCAATTTAAAAAAAAAAAAAAAGTGTAATTTTGATTAAGGAGAAAATGGATCGGATTACTAAAGTATTAGATTTCTTGAAAACTATGACACATTCCACTGATCATGATACAATAAAAATGAGAAAAAAAAACTCCTTTTAATATTCAAACTTGCTTGCAAGATGCACAAGACAAGATTGAGTTTTTGTAGTTGGAGTCTCAGCTCCAGCAAGATGAACTTCAGCAAAAGAGTCATCATTCTAAACCTATTTCTGTTCAAAAAATTGAGAGGGACTCCCATCAACAACAAGAATATAAATTTGCAGTTGATTCACATTCAGTTCCTTGTACAAGAGTAGATTTACATGCAGATGCAACAATTCAGTCTACACTTCCCAAGCCCATCATCAGACCTTGGGAAGAGCTTGTCCACAACAAGGATAGAACTGGTCTTGGATATGACAAGGAGTTGTCCTTTCATATTCTGGACTACTCCAAGCCCATCAAATTTCAGAGTGCCATATTTCTTTATGACAGTTCACCTCCAGTTGTTCCAGGTCCTACTCCTCTTCCACGACAACAACAACAACAAATTATAAAATGCCAACACTATGATTTTGTTGGCCATATGAAAGATCATTGTTTCGATATTCACCCATGCAAGCATTGTGGTTGGCACACCCATTCTTCACACATATGCTTCAGAAACAAGCCTCCTGCAAGAACAAAGATTCATCTTGGATGGATCGCTTCTTGGCAATGGGCATCAACAACCAAGAAGATGTTTAAGTCACATGTAAAAACTTGTTCTAAAATATTGAGCAAACTTGCAGTTGAGTTTTCGCCATCATCTCACCTTGTACCTGACAGGGGGGGAAATGGTGGTCATCTACAAGCTTTGAAGCCACATCAAGCGAGCCCAAGCCACAATCTCTCATTCCAGATTCAGAGTTGTAGCCAGAGAAAAAACACTTCAAGCAAGCCTGAACCACAATTCGTCATTCCATATCCAAAGTTGTAGCCAGAGACACGGATGCCAATGAGAATTCCTTTGGTTGATGGACAACCTTAAACCATCTATGTGAGGTAGATATTATTCCTCTTCAAAGAATTCGGGACACTTCCTCTAGCAGAAGACTTCAACTTCTTGCCAGTTTTTGTAGAGTTCCAGGAAATGCATTAAGCATCTAGTGTTGGTGGTCATCCTTAAACCATCGCAGGTTGTAGACCTCCCTTCTTCTAGGTTGAAGGTCCCCCTCTTGAAATATGAGGTACACTTCCTCTAGCAGAAGCTCTCAGCTTCTTGCCAGTTTTGGAAGAGTTCCAGGAACAGCAATAAGCGTTGCGTTCTAGTGTTGGTGCTCATACTTAAACCACCTCTTTATGCCAACATTTCATAGAGCTGATTCAGCCTAAGTGCTTCCATGAATACTTTGCAGATTTGTATTACAACTATCTTCTTGGACTCACACATATCCTTTCAGATTAAGGGGGGGAATGTTGGACACCTAATCCTCTATGGGTAGGTGTGGAACCTAAACCGTCACAAAAGGAGTCCAAGTGACCTTGGAATGTGGAATCCAAGGGTCACCTCATTGTATTATAAATGTACATCATATCAATGGTAATAGGTAACTAATGCTTATCTTTATTTTGTGTGTGTTTACTTTTCTCACCCACCATGTGTGTGTTTAACAGGTCGAAATAAAAAACAGAAAGACTTCGCAGAGAATGAAATTCCAAAACCCTGGATAAGAATTTCCTTACCTACTTCATGGCCGTGGAGTTGAAGGAATTGTCGACACTCTGACGAAGAGTATACCAGGCTTGGCCGAATACCGATGAGAGGCGGATAGTCATGCTAAGCTCGAGGAATGGCATGGTTGTTTCCAAGGCTAAAGCAGCGCAAAGATAACAGTTTATAGACAGAGTGAGAAGACTAAACTTCGTGTTTCCCCTACCACAACTCGAGGGCCGAATGAATGAGGACTCAACCTCAACTATGGCAGAGCCATCCTTCGCGCAAAAACAGTGAAAAAACATAGATCCACTTAGAGTTGGGTGAATATCATGTCATTTCCCACCAGAAATAATATCCGTAGATCTCCAATAAAAACAATAGTGAGATCGATGGCAGGTGGCCACCGAAAAACACAAAGTATCACTGAAAATCTTACCTCTATCAAGAATTCTATCAAGAAGTTTAATTGCGAGGACAATATTGCAATCAATTGCTATGACGTGGCAGCTAACCCTAAGTAATATCAACTACGGATTCATTACATAAATGAGAAGTTAGGATAAGCAATATTCCTTATGATAATATTAATGTTTAAATCCTATAAAGGTATGAAACTACAGATGTTGATATTATTTCTATGTTCTTTTTCAATGTAATAACATATAGGATCAAAGTTATAAACGGATCTGTTCGTGTGTTATATGTAATTATATTCAATTATAAGATGAAAAACCGTTATAGTAACTTTAGTTAAGTCTGAATTTTAAGCTAAGTCCAATTATATATGTTGTAGAGTAAGAAGTAATTTTTTTTTTTGGGTGTGATGGTTACAAGAGCTTTGAAAGATGATTTAGATTGACAAATTGTTAAGAACTTTTGGAACAAAATATCGTAATTTTCTATACTAAAAACAAATATTTTCACTTACAAGAATGAAAAAGTAGCTCCTTATATTTAGAAATTTAGATATTTTAATTTTTAATAATGCTTTTTCTTTTGTGTATTTAAACCAACAAATATATTTATATATTTAAAAAATAATAAATAAAGTAACTCCTTTTAATCATATTTAGAAATTTAGAAATTTTAATTTTTAATAATGTTTTTTCTTTTTAATATTTAAGCAAACAAATATATTTATATATTTTAAAAAATAAAAAATATATATAAATATAAAAGTGAAAAAACTATTATTAAGTAAAGATTAGCTTTTTTTATTTATACTTACAAATTTGATTTTATGTATATATATAAAAAAAATTGTTACAATTTTTTTAACATATTTATACATAATATTATTTTTAATATTATTTACCTTTTTAAATTTTTTAAAATAATGAAATTATATATATAGAATCAAATTTTGATAATTGTATACATCTTAATTATTTTTCTAATAGGAAATCCCATAATCATAACTTAACTTTTCTTTGGTGTACAATACAATGTCTGTTTAAGTTTTTAATACACATGTAAATCTAAGACTCAATTATATATATATATATATATATATATATATATATATATATATATATATATTCCAAGATTCTCTAGAGATGTTGCAACCCCAAACCTCACATCCATATAAGATAACAAGAGAAAGATTGAGCAAATCCAGAAGCATTTTATAACTTATAACCCTAAAATTAAAAACAATACACCCTATATTATTCTCCTTATAGAAGTGGGCCTTTCCCCTATCGAGAGCCTAGCTATGACTAGGCTTCTATTGTACAAGCACAAGCTCAATAGCATAGGAGACCATAGACTTCCTAAGCTAGCTTTAAATTCCAGCGAAAACCAACTAAGGCTTAAACGAGGTTGGTATAAAGACACCAGGGCCTCGTTAAACCATTGGGAGATCGACGAGAATGTTGCATTGAAAAACATTAATAACATTAAAAAAATTGTTACTTCTAAGTTCAAAGAAAAAATGTGGTGTGAGAAAGATCTAGCAGCTAAAAGAAAATTAAGATATTATAAGGAGGTCATCAACCCCACCCTAGAAGATCAAATGTATCTATCTGTTTTAACTAGCTCAAATAATAAAATTAATATAGCCAAGATTAGAACGAACTCTCATGAGCTCCATAGTGAAGCAGGTCATTGGACAGTTCCTAAAACACCATGGATAGAAAGGATCTGCCATCTCTGTGAGAATATGAACATCAAGGATGAAAATCACTTCCTCTTAGAGTTCTCTATGTACAACCACATTAGAGCTCAATTTCATAATCTTTGTTGCAATATTGACCTTCCTAGCCTTTTAAGATGTCAAAATTATAGTGAGCTCGGGAGGCTTCTCTCCAAGCTTTTTGAGCATAGGAATAAAATCTTAAATCAAGCCCCCATACCTGTGTTACCAAAAACGCAACATTGGTAGTGGTTTTCGCTGAAAACCACTCCATAAACCAAATGGTACTGGAAACCACGTTTTATACGATTGTATTCATTTTGATTGATAAAAAATGGTTTCTAGT